>OX243781.1:12403722-13605584 GCA_945859555.1 Megachile ligniseca | reverse complement strand
TGCCATATATGTATTTAAGCACGTACTCCGATATACTAGTCACACGTATGTGCCGCTACACAGTCGTCAAATTCTGAGAACGTCACATATGCGTGACTCTTAGAGAAAATATCGAAGAAATGGAGGGTCAGTGTTCGAGCTTAATTTTCCTTTTCCGGTGTTGAAATTTTATGAACATCGTAGTAGCGTAGTTCGCTGTTGCGTTATTTCAATATTATTCTCGCGGACTCTTGTATTCTGTGCTTATGGTATATCGCATTACCATATAATGCACAATTATGTAGAAACGGTTGCGTCACAAGTCACATTTAGTGGTGCTCGGTTGTCGGTATAATGCATCAAATATTTTGAACTCCATTTCCCTATCAGTTTGTTGCAATCACCCCGAGGCGATGACAAATTTACATTCCTCAATCATATCGTTAACCGGTATTAGCATTGGGTCCCTGCCTCTCATGATTCAACATTAATATTAACATCGCCGTAGTCTCGCGTTGTTTATACACTACTATGTTTCCACAGAAATGCTGTTACACTCGGCGAATAAAGGACAATTTATATCATCCGCGCAGACGCGACTATGATAAATAGCTTTCGTAATATGTTTAACAACGATAAATTAGTACGCATTCAAAGTTTCGAGTTGATTCGACGAAATATTGCCGCGCGTATGTCAGGATCTTTATATAATATTTCGATCGGCCCGTAAATGAATCATCGGCAATTAAAAAATTAATTAATCTTCAGTCAATTAATGCGAGCACAAAAAAGTCCATTAACGACGCCCCTGTTGGGTGGGTCGTCGATAGCCTACAGCGTTTATCAGAGGCACATCTTTAATTAAGCGAGAAATCGTATTTTTCCCTACAACTTTCAAATAAAAGCGAGACGATAATTAATATATCAATGATCGCAATTTTCTGTAATTAAACGTCGCATTTTAATTTTACAACTTGTTTACCGTGATGCTATCGCGATGACTGTGTTGCATATTATCGGTGAGAAATCACATATTCGTAAATTCTCAAATTCTTAATTTACCAATCACCAAATTTTTAAATGTAGAATCTCCAACATTGCACACTCCATAGCCCGATTGCATTTACTAGAATTTAGAGTCGAACAAGCGTAAAGTGCACTATCGAAAGAGCAGCAAACGCTATCTAGCAATCGCGATAAGTCGAATGTTTCTGGGAACGATCAGCAAAGGTAGCTGGACGTTTGTTGGTTGGATAGGTGCCTTTAGAATCGCGAATGCAACCCGTGCCGATATGCATCGCGACCGAAAAAGCTCGGAAACCGGCCAGGAGCAGGCTCAGCGGCTTAAGTGATTTGCATGCGCGACAGGTGCACACTGCGGAGTCGGTGTATTACGTGTTTAATTCACGTGTCTTGCATACTCGGCACTCCGATTCCCACTGATTTCCATAATACAACGCGGTCGAGCGAGCGCCGCTAGATCCCGATGGATATTTTTTTTTTATATTTCTTTTCTCTTCTTTTTTTAAGCACGCGAAAAGAGCCCCGGTAGTTTATGCATATCGATCGTCCGCTACGTGGGTCGACGTTCTACGGCAACGCGTCACCGATCAGATGTTCACCATTTTACTTTCGAGTTCTTTGCGATGTGTTCTCTCGCGATCTAGCTCCAGTTTTTATTTCTATTTCGAAGTTCCACAACTTTTTGTACGATCGTTGTACATGCGCGATATTCAAATTTCAATGCTCCCAAAGTCTATAGTATCGGCAGTTCTTTTATTCGACCGTTATTTGGACATGGTCTCGCATTGTTCGATGCAAGACCCACACACACGCGATCGTTTCTTTGTTTTCTCGAAAGCAACGAAGACGTATCGCAGCGAGATCGCACGGAAAAAAGTCGCTGTAACTCCGGTTGAGGTGTTCATCCCCGGTATTCCCGACGTAACACAGAGATATCCGTACGAGAAGATAAATCAATTTAGAGATATTTCGGTAGGAACACGATAAATTCGGTTAGTTCGGTGCAGTTACTACCGCGAAGGTTGAACATCTCTAAGCAACACGCAGTTCTGAGTTACGATATATCAGGTTGCCGGGAAAGATTGCCCCGATGCACGTTGCTGGTTCCACAGAAACAAGCAATAGTAACAAAAATATTGCCCTTTGTTCGTTCGGTGGATACGTAGGTTAAACCTGGTTTCTCTAGCTGAACCGTGTGCAATCTATCGGCGTTGCTCCTCTCTTCGTTCCACTCGGTCTCTATATCTTTCTCCGATGCGCGCGTATAGCAGCGCGTGCATTCGCGGTAAGTCTCGTAGAAATTTTGTAGCAGTCGACAAAGAACAACTCGAGAATGGTATATTACTTTGCCCTCTTCTTCCCTATCCCTCTGCCCTCCTCCGCCAGCGGAAGATCCACCTCGTTGATAAATCATGCTTTAACCAGTGTTCGTTTTCTTCCGTCATTTACCATCGCGAGATATTATTCAACCTGTGCTTATTTTCTTCTTCGTGGAAAATTAATTCCATAAGGTACCGGGGCGATTCGTCTCGAAACTAAGTTCTTGGTCGTATTTGCAATTTCTACGTTCCGCACAATTTATACCCGGATTCTACGAATTCTTTCACGAATGCTGGGATGCTAGGGACTTTTAAAGGTTTCACAGAAATTTTATCGACGTAATCTACGCTTTTAGAAAAATTCACATTCATTTAGGAGATTGGATTTAGGACCTACGTCCGTGACGCACTCGCAATCCAAATTTAGTCTAATTCACATATTCACAGATCTTTGAATACAAAATACGCTTGACATTTTAATTGGACTTTAGTGAATATTCTTTTGAGGAATTCTATTAGAATTGCTCGAAAGATGATTCCATTTGTAACGAAATTCGAGGGAATTTATAGAATGTTCCAATTGTAATTATACGGAGATCCAAAGGAGGATCTAGGAAGATTTTGAGGGAATTTCGGAAATGTAGGAAGTACACGTGCAAATCCTGCATATCAAAGTGGCACGTACTCGACTTGCATGGAAAGCGAAATTTCGGCAGATGCAAAAGGTCTGAAGTTCTGCAACTCGTATAATTTTCGGACGTCGCGATATGGAGAACGAAATTGGACGCGTGATTAACGGCAGTCAGGATAGAAAAGTCGGAGGAAAGTTTGTTTATGCCGAGCGAGTAATTTTGAAAGAAAGAAGGTTAAGGAAGATCCCCAAAGGGACTATCGACATCGGGTCGCATAATGCTCTCGGTGGTAGGCGTGTGTCGCGTTATAAATTCGACACTCGTTGAATTCTTAATTGAACGAGGAAAAAGCGGCGTTTCCGTGAATAGCGTTAACATTTCGCCGATGAATTATGTCCCCGGAGCCATACTAATCCTGGGGCCAGCGCTACACGCATGCGGGTGTGTAACGCACACGGCACGCATAACGATGCTTCCGCCACGCATAAATTAACGTCAGCCAACAGAGTCGGGCTGACCCAACGAGTACGAGACAATTTTCTAAGAAATTTGTCAAACGTTAATTCGGCCGGCTTTTTCGACCGTGTAAATTCACCGCCTCCTGTTCGGTTGCCTCGCTCCGGGTCCAGTATGCAAATCAGCTGGTCGAAGATACGGCAGGAGGGAACGGGAGAAAAAAAAATCGTTATTCCGATACCATTGTTTGTATTTCATAGCGGAGAAAGGTGAATCATCGGTTGCTTAATTCCGATAACGTTGGAGGAAGATAGCTACCGGAATTGCTGCCAGGAATTTAAACGCGATTTTTCTCATCCTCTCGAAAACTTTTCACCGGGAATTGGAGCGTTGTTTTTCTGCCTCGCTGTCGAGACGTAGTACTACGTTCCCTAATAGCCCTTCGCCTTTTTTCTTGTCGTAATTTCATCTTTTTCTCTCCGAGCTGATCTCCAACGGATGACTTCGATGTTTGTACTCGCCACCAACGTGTATTTAATTAGGTCCGACGTGACGGACTCTCGTTATGTTGCTCTTGTATCGACTTAATTAAATTCTTAGATCGCGTCGAATGCGTGAGAACGATCGATGTCTTTGGCCATCTTTATAGGCAATGTTTAAAGTTCGTACGATGACCTTCAGACGTTTCAAGGTCACGAGAGAGAAAACAGCCTTCCATCAGAGTAAATACAGAGTACAGGGTAATGGACATTTATACTGGCCTGTTTAAATAACTTCTGCTCTCTTACGACTTTTGGATTGTTTGATGTACGTCGTTGAATTTACTTTTGCTCGCGCTCGTCTCCGTAGTAATAGTCTCCGTCCTCTCGACGTAAAGTTACCTCGGAAAAATGATTTAATATTTGATGTTCCATAACCTTGAAATGGCCATCAAAAACATTCAGGAGACGAGAGAAGGTCGGTTTAATTGAACCATCTGACGAGGATAACGATACTCGTCGATAATCGATGTTGCAAAATTTTCAAATTTCTAATTTTATAAACTTTCGTAGCATCCGAGTTTTCTAATCCCCGAGTGACTAAATTTCCAATTACCCGAATTTCTACATCTCTAAATTCCCAAATCTCTCGATTCGGAGTGTCTCTAAATTCTGTGCCTTCCAAGTTCCTAAATTTCGCGAAGTTCCTAAACCAGCAGATTCTCGCAGTACCCAACTTCCAAAGTCGCCGAGTTCCTAAATCCGGAAATTGTCGAGTGCACCGATTTCCGTGTACGCGAAGTAGGAAAAGTACCGTAATAAAGCATGCGCTCGGTAAAATTAGCCGAAGCATTAATATTTAGAAGGGAATCGGTAGCGGTATCATCGAACACGTCGAGCATACACGATGGAAGAACGTTATTGCAATCACGAAACTGGAGTATCCGTGTTTCGTATAGGATAGGTAGGTTGAACGGGAGAGAGCCGGTGGTGGTATCTTGTTCAACATCCACTCGCGAGACGCTCTCTCATCGTTAAAAGCCACATTAAAGAGAAGCCTCAACATAGATTGTAACCCCTTTACGAGTTAGGTATCCGCGCCCCCTTCGTGTTCGTATTTTGTTATGGCACAAAATTGTATGGCACGGGCTACTTCTCGCGTGGAATTTGTAATGACTGTCGGTTCGCTCGGTTCGGCGTTTGTAATAATTAAAACGTCCGGCACGGTTGCTATGCGAAAATTCCCGAAATATGAAATCATCGTGGCGCATTGTGCGGTACCTCCGTTCTTTTCATACGACCGACAAAGAAATTGCATACCTTAATTATATTTGTTGGCGATGCAACTCCACCGCGAATACCTCTATCTCTTTGTACGGTTCATTCTCTTATATTTTTTTTTGATCTCGCGGAATCGCTCGATTTTTTGCCAACAAAAGTTCCCTCGATTACTTTCTTGCATTTTCTCTGTAACGAACTGTTAAACTCGCGTGCAATTTTTGCGGTATAAGGAAATTAAATAATACCGACTGCGTTGAAAATTGTTGTGTGCAGTGTGGTACGTTTAATTACAAGAAACGCAATTAGCTCGTTCGCTTAAATAAAACTGTAAAATAGCAGCGGTACAATGAAATAGGGAAATAATAAATTAAGAGTACAGTAATATACTAATAATACGGTACGGTATAATATAGTATTGTATGATACAGCATAATACAGTAGAAAAATATTAAAATTTGAGTATCGGTATAGTGCAATAGCGAAGGAAGGTCCGGTTAGTAACAAGATAAAATTGCAAGTAACAAATGATCTCCGTAATAATCCTCCCAGTTCTCTCACAAAGGCGATTAGTGCGATTGCTCTGTCAGCAGTATCGATCCCGATCCATTATCGAGTAGGAAAAACATATCGACGCAAAATAGTCGAACATCGCGAGCAACTGTAAATTTGCCTCGGTTCGATGATCGGTTCCGCTCGAGCAGCTCTGAAAGATTCCTCTTGGCGCAAATTCTGCTGTCCATAATGGGGTCCATAGAGCGGTGACACTAGAAATCACGGCACAGTTTTTGATATATCGTTCGTACGTTCGTGGAAGAAGTCCGATCGACGGGCCAAACGAACGACAAAAATCCACAATGCGAGGATTGTGCACGTGTTGGAAGGTTCGGCTTCACCTGCCGTCCATTTGTCACCTTCGAAATTGCATTACGTGGCACGTCGAATTTCTATATAAAGTGACCCCTAAGATACCATTCATCGGTCCTACGCGTCGTTCAACGTGTCGGCGTTCCGTTTTCCGTTTTACGTCTCTACTTGTGCGCAATCTTCTCGCTCGTTTTATCTCTCCTCTCTTTCTGGGTCTTCTCCGTCTGCCTGCACAGCCGTATGGTTCACGACCCTGCTCGACTGTTCATTCATAATACACACGACCCTAAAAGTTGAGCGTGTTAAACCGTGTGCCTGGCGAAACTCGGACAGACGGTTTCAAAAGCAACGCGTCCAGTTTTGAAATTTTTAACAACTACCTCGAAGCCACGCCACGGGCGATCTTCTCATCTGGGACCAATTTGTGGACGGTGACGTAAAGAACGGACAGTTGCCTCCGCGATGAACGCTCTCGTGAAAAATGCAACAATCTGGGGACGAGAGATCGCTCGAGGACGACAATTATTAGGTTGTTGCGTAGAATGTGGTCGATTTGAAACCGAATCGTTGCACGCGTTTAAACGCATTTAAATCAACAGTGGTTAAATCCCACGCGTATTAGTCGCACGCAACCCACACCCCCGAGTCTTACGCATTCGAGTTAACGCGAATTTAAATTGCAACCAACTTGTACGCATTCGAGTGGAACACGAATTTGTACACATGCGTCCTAAATCGTAGGCAATTGATACGAGATGAAAAAGAATTACACCGAAACAAAAGTACAGTGGGCAAAGCAAAATATCGATTGTGCAATTTTCACGAGGACCCGTTGCAAGACATCTGTTCGGTACGTTTCCAAAGGAAATCTCAAGCACCATAAAAAAGGGGGCGCATCCATAAAACATTAGCGTTTACGGTCGGTAGCCGAATCTGCCTATGTAAACGTTATCTAGCGTTGTTGAACCTGGACGCAGGACAGGGACGTCGAGTCATAAATTCGTTGAAAACCCTCTGGAAATCTGTGTCAGGAGTTAAGAACTAATCCTGGTGCGCCTCGAAGGCGGCAGACGAGTCAGCAACGAGGACTGCACGGGAGCCAAATGCGTTTTAGGTTAAAAACGGAGTTAAGATAGCGTAGGTAAGCCAGCCAGAAGGCCTGGCTAGATTATGTCGTCAGTCGAGAGAGGCTCTTCCTGTCGTCGACCTAACCCGACAAAAGGGAACGAGCCGGAGTGCCGATGGAAAAATTTCTCGTCCATACAGCGATGCTAGTATTTCCACGCTTACCTGACCGAGATCCTGAAAAGAAACGCGGTCGACAGGCCTTCAGGTAATCGCGCCAGGATACGGGCCAAAGGAGCAAGGTCTATTGTGAACGGAGTTAGGTTTGTCCATCTGCGGCATCTGGTAGTCGAAGTGACCAGAAGTGGTATTGGTGCGCTTCTCCGGTGGTACAATGGCGGCGATGGGGGGTTCCATGGAAATTGCCAAGAAAAGTAGTCGCTCGTGGCGTTCGGAGTAAACCAACTATAGTTTTATTAGCCGGCTCTCGGCAAATAGTGCCCTTCGGTTTCTCGCCTCTTGGACAATCGCGCCGGAAGCCATTAAGAGGGACAGGAAGATTGCTTGCTTTCTCTTTTACTTACTTTTCTGGTATTAGCTTTCTTTCTGCCACAAAGTGTCTGATAACTATTACACTTTGAGGACTCCACACTTTGTGGAGTTAAGTAGGATTAAAAGATCCCTTTAGGGACTACAAATAGTCACGAAATTTACTGCCACCGTGTGAGTCTAATTTACGATATGAACCGGGAAGGGAAGTTTTATATTTCGGGACTTTGGAACTTTGAAATTTTGAATGGAAAAATTGAGGGGAATAAAAGAAACGTATCGTGTATCGACGAATATCGTTCTCGAAAACGATTAAACATCAATACGAAACTTCAGGACCAGTTGGAATTATTTCAACGATTGATCCGTGGAATACTCCAAATACACTACCATTCCAAGCAAATATTAGTCAAGATTGAAACGTGGCCTTAGGTAGCCAGCGAGATTCAACTTTCAAGTACGTAAAAGGAATCTAACCGTTCCAATTACAGTTACGTAAAACTTAGCGAGGTTGGTATATAAGAAAATCGATTATCAGCTACGTGGCTCAAACCAATTTCTACTTGTTTATCGACGGAGATGTAATTTTTACCAGTGGAATCAATCTTAGATCTCCTGTACCGAAGATGATGCGGTCAGTTACGAAACGTGTTTCCTAGGCTAACATTCTTAAACAAATCTCTCCTATTACGAGACAGTTGTATTTTCGTAATTAAAGCATACATTAGAGGAATGGTGGTCGAACTAGACATCTAGTACGCGAAAAATAATATTTAACACCGTAGTATATAATTTGGCATGTACTCCCTGTAATCCAAAGCAGGGTTACTGCTCTCTGGAACGGGTCATTACTCAAATACGTATCTCTTTTCCGGAATTCTTTTCTGGTGTGTTCTTGGTACGCTGCCAGTGGTGCTTATATCACTGGCAACGAAAAAATATGGCGGTATCGTTCGCGTTAGCTATTGTCTCGATGACGAAGCGGGTCTCTGGTCATCGACCGTTCACGTACATACGCGTACAAGCGTGCGCGTGCACGCGGTTTTGCCGTTCGCGAGACTTTCCTCAACTTTTCAATTGCTGTCATGAATGTGTAATGGTTATCGACGACGGACTCGCACGGAGAGCTCCTCGGCGAACTGTAACAACTTTGCTGTATCAAGCCAATTATAGTATTAATATTGAAGCTCCACTCCTCGCCGAGCAGCCTATGGACGTGGAAATTTTCTCTCGGGTTTACAAGCTAATGAAACCGGAAACGACACGACCTCTTAGCGGCGTCTATCTCGACACCGCCAACCGTACCCACCTACTTTCCTTAAGCTTCTATTTAACAATTTGTCGATACCTTACTTGTAACGAGTTAAACGACACCTGTACCGTGCTCTCGATTCAATTACTCTGACGGTATGATTCTCGCAATTAACGATTCCATTACGGACCTACCAGCATACTTCGCACCGTTCTCACAGGAAATAATCGCGTTTACAAACGAGTGCATGCTGTCGTTTAAGAGAAACTTTAGCTACGGCGTTACTCCCCCTATCTCTTTATTGTTTCGGTCCTGTTAAAATGCCACTAGCGAGATTATATGGAGGGGAACTGTTGGGACCCTAGCTCGTTACGTCTTTATTGTCGTTCTATTCGAACTGTGATGTTCATGGTTTTATTACAGTTGTTAACTTTGTCAAATGTTAGAATCTCAACGCGTTCGTTGTTTTGCTACGTGTCGCTTTATATCGCACGAAAGGAACCTTGTTTCTGTTTCCAATTCGAGTTCTCCCATAGGAAAAAAATGTTGAAATAGTTGGTCGATCGTGTCGGAAAGGGTCGATCGTGGAGGATCGAAAGACCAGTCGAGTCACACGGTAGTTCGTGGAACTTATTTAGACAGCAACGTCACCTCACGGAGACAATTGAATGACGAACGTCATGCATCACCGTCGTGACTCCACGAAATGCTTCTTGCTCACGAAACGATCGAAGTCGACCGCAAACACCGCCACCACGATCGCCAGCGACGCCGACCGTCGTCGACAACGAGCTGACATTTATCGAGACGTGATTTCGGCCCGGCATTCCTAATGAATCTCTTCGGCTAGTCGGATCGCGCGTAACAGTGATGGATGGGTTTTATCCTATCGATTCATTGGAGTTGGATGGAAATAATATAACGTTATCGGGGAGGGTACCGCATGGGGGGTCCGTCGACCGGGACCAGCCTCGATTATTATGTATAAGGGGAAGTCGAATATTCCGCTCGACCCCTTAACGAGATACGAGAACGCTAATGAGCGTATAATGCGCATTCAATCGTGATCGTTGCAACTAGGTGCGTTTACCATCCACCATTCGAATCGCTGTGACGTCTATGGAAAATGCGTACCTATAGGGTGTCCGCGGTAAAGATCCCGTTATTTTGCAATCATCCGCCTTTCCGTTTCTTGCGTAAACCACTTTTTTTTACGATATTAGCTATGCGTAGAACAAGTCTGCGTTCAAAGAAGATAATTATATCTTTGACCAAGTTATTCAATTTCTATCCAAAGTATGTCTCTAAATTACGAATACAAACATTTATATTTTAACGCGAATATAGTCATCTCTAAACGCGTATCCGTGTTAAATAAAAAAATGAAGAGCAAAGGCTGAGTAAATAAGGGTGGAAGTAAATTAGGAAGGCGTGATAATAAAATGTGTGGTCGTGTTAGTTTTAAAAAGAGACACCCTGTACACACGTTCTGCTCCGGCAGCCGAGTCCATTTAGGGGTATACTGTCCTGACCGAGGGTGAGGCAAAGCCTCTCTTCGTCTCTTTCTCTCTCACTGTTTACATCTCTGCCTATTTTCCCCGTCAATCCATTCCCTTCAAGCAGATCTACCTCGCGCTTTGATCCTGGATATCTCGCGTGCATTCGAAATCTTTCGTCTGGCGTCTGTGAATTTCAAAGCACAGCATTGTAACCAGGTAATAGTATTTCATCTCCATATTACGGATAGGTAGCTGCAATAGACGGTGTCGATAACGCGTTCAGGCGACACACGCAGGATTCCGAAAGCTGTCGGGAAGATAATAATCCTTGCGGAGCCTAAATATTTCGCGTTGCAAACTCTGTATCGACACTTTGACGAATTAAATAGTTTCGATGTTCGAGGCATATTTGGACAGGAGTACGATTATTAAAGAAAACGTAGACATAAATGTTTGGTCGGCTACACAGAGGATCAGGTATCGACATTTTATTCGATAATATTCGCGTACTAGTTTAGATGAATCGGTAATAAGCCGTGATAAATTGGTATTTAGGAGATTAGCGCACATAATGCAGCTATTCGGGGAAATTCGATTATCTATCAATGTAGGAACAGAAACGCGATAGAATCCCGTAGTGGTTATTCGGATAAATAGTTTGAATGATATATAGGATCGAACTAGCATATTGGTAAATTGGGTTGACATTCTTGCAGCTAATATTAAACGGAGAATATTAAAGAACCT
This sequence comes from Megachile ligniseca, assembly GCA_945859555.1. Lineage (NCBI taxonomy): Eukaryota > Metazoa > Arthropoda > Insecta > Hymenoptera > Megachilidae > Megachile > Megachile ligniseca. Next base: position 13,594,439 of record OX243781.1, on the reverse strand, counting down.
CTGCACCGATAATTTATATCGGGCAATGAACGAATGAATAAAAATAATGAATTCTGTTACCAACGACGATAACTGTAAACTCGAGGGTTTCCTTAAATAAAGGCATCGTTAAACAAGATTACACCGTAATTCGAATGATCGAGCGCATTTCTCGTTTTCGACGGGTCAAACCCGACCCGTTGTACTGGGTATAACCACTTCGGATGCATCCTGGAATGTTATTTCGACGGTATTCACCGTCCTTTTTTCTCTAGCCGCTAACCACCTTGGAATTTAATGATAAATGATAAACCTCGCGCCGAAAGAAAACGTCGAGTTCGAGTTGCCAAGAAATATTACGGTGTTGAGTCACGTCTTAGGAACCTCGTCGAACGTTACCCGCATAAAAGCGACCGTGCCGCTTGTGCCATGCCGGAGTGCTCGAGGTAAGCGCAAATGTCGAAGAGTCGAGGGTAATGAGTGAGAAAAGATGAACCGTGCATTCTTTCGCTGGGAACCCGTCCTTCCCCTGCCCCTCACCCGCTACGCAAACATCTTATTATAAATCGACAACACTTTCGAATCTCTTACAAATCATCCTTCACCCATACGATCCTCTATAGCGATACGAGTGTATCGAGATACACCGATGTGTGGTAGATACAAGATTATAAAGATATAGAAGTATGGGGATTTCGCAATATGGAGACAGGAATATGGGGATCTAGGGAAATGGGGATCTGAGGAAGGATGTTGGGAAATAGGGACATACAGTAGTAAAGGTAAAGATTCAGAAAATAATTTATAACCTAAATGAATAAACGAAAAAATGAAACGACAGGTAATAGCAGTAATTAATGGAAGAAGGAATTAAAAGTAGCTAGGAGGATAGATTCGTGGAAAAGGTGTTGGCTCTAAAGCGTTAAGATTTTCGCTGCGTTCGAGTCGAGTACACGAAGCGCGAACAAATTGTATTTGATTAGACTTTGAAATCGACGTCTTCTTGTGTTTCATCGAGTACGGTATTTCACATTCTTTCACGCGACGCTCGTTACCAGCTAGAGGAGGTCGTACCTTTCATTCTCCACGAAGGTCTGCCGTATAAAACGCACTGTGTTGCTGATGACGCGAGAAGAGAGCATCAACAATCGTGCTGTTCACGGTGAACGGGCTCGCCAGAAGAGGAGAGAGGAGAGTCTTCTCGACCTCCCTCGTGCCACTTCTTCTTCCTTCAGACTTTTTCTCGACTTTTTCTCTTTTTTTTTCCTTTTTTATTATTTTCTTCCTCTCCCTCGTTACCTTCGACTCCGCCGACATTTGCACTCGAGCTTTTGACGAAGAAGGCACACGGCACTTGTATCGCCGCGCCTTTTGTACCGAGAACGAGAATGGCAAAACGAGAGAGGGGCTAGTCATCGGCGTGACTCAGCCTCGCGATTCGATGAAATCGAATTTACCTCGCGAGTGCTTCTCCTTCGATACTTTGCATTAATTCCCGCCTCTACAACTTTCGATATCTGATCGCGGCCCTTCCTTTCATACGCCTCCTCTCTCGTGCCGCAGCATCCTGACCCTTGACCCGTTAATGGCCGACTCGATTCGGGGACAATCCGCTTCTTCCACGCACGGACACTTTCGGTTTCCACGTTTACGGTTTACATAATTTATTATCTTGTATCCTCGAAAGTCCCTACAAAGGACTTCGATTACAGACCTTGTACGAGATTGTCGTTCTGTTTAAGCGACTAATGTTTTAATTAAATTTATTGCTAGAATAGAGGAAATAGATACTTTTGTAAAATGGTACATTTTATATTGGCAAGCATTAAATTTCTACCAGGGGAACTCTGTCGTTGTAACGCGAAAATGTACGGGGACAGTAATAGGAAAGGAATAGATGATACATGTAGCGAGAGGTAAAACGCGTTTATTTCTTCGGTTCCATCAACAGCGCGCAAAAGAGAACGGTTTCGATATCGATGTATTCGTTTTACGATCGCACGGTGGTACGTGAAAAAAATTTCATCAGTCATAGACGGTAATTGCCGTGCAATCTGAACGCGTTGAAAGTTCGCACAGAAATCACACGGGAAAGAAGAGCGCGGAACGAAGAAAATATGTAGCTATTCGTTTCTTTGCGGATAGATTGAACGGCGGAAAGGCAATTTTATCGAAAGAGTAATTTTAACGGAGAAAATTAGATATCCCGTGGACTGTTAAACATTAATTGGCTGGATGGTCCGCGGGACCAGACCGCATCGGTTTTATCGAAGAACCGGAGACCCGATTTAAATATCATTTTCCAGAAATGAAACTCGTTTGTTCCGTTTTTGTTGAATGTCGAAAGTTCCGTAGTCGCGGTGGTAAGGGGTTACGCTTAATGAAAAGCGTATCCGTCGACGATTGATCGAACGACGAACATCGAATAATATTTATACCCGCCTAGTTACCGGTTTAACTAACTTTCCGAACGGTCCCGTTACGTTGTACGTTATTTCGTAGCTTTTCAACCGTGCAATCGTATCCGCCGAGCTTTTCTGCCCGCTTTGTTTTCCACTGTTTGAGTTAAACGAGTTGCCTGTCCGCGAGTAACAACCCCCGGGATTGTTCGAAACGTTTGAATGTTTTCTAGCGCCTCGACGACGCGAATTTAACCAACCGTTTTACGACAATTCTACCAAACACCACCTCCGGGTGTTAACTTATTTCTCTACGAATTAGTTTACCTGCGTCTTATCACGCATCTACATGTGTTAACCTTAACCTATTATTTTCTGAACAGGTGCGTCATTCGTAGGTAATTATAGGTACAACGTTGTACAAAGTTACCATGTCAGGCATGCCTTTAACGATCTTTGATTGTGTAGATTATAATTGGAAGTGAACCAAAAATTCAGTTGCTATGACAACACGAGTCTGGTTTATCGCATTCCAACTGTGGAGTGCGTCACGAGTGATATTGGCAAGGGGTTGAGGATCGTTAGCTATAATGTACGATTGGAATATTCTCTTCTGAAGTTTCCTTTAGGATTACCGAAGGTAAAAGTTAATTCTTTAGTATGACATTTTGCTGGTTTATTAATGTATTTATAGGTAAACTGTGGCGAATGTGTTAAGCTTTTAACGTGTCTTTAGGGCTTATCAAACTTTCATTACTCGAGATAATAGAGTCGAAGTTCAAAAGTTTTGAAATTGCAAAGTCAGCTTCAGAAGTTGAAAAGTTGGGAAATTCGGGAACTCCAAAATTGTAAACTTCAAAAATTCAAAAATTGCAGAAGTTCGGCCTTCTCGCTGCTCACTTGTAACATTCACGTACTAAGAGAAAAGGGTAAAAAATATGACTTGGCGGTATTTAAAGCAAAGTTCAAAGTTGAAATTCATCGGAGTGATTACAAAAGCTTGATTCGTCGCGTGCACTTGTTCGCCGAGTAAAAAGTTGAAAAAGCGAGGCGTGATGTAGGTATAATCGCGGCGATTCAGAGACTTGTGGCGATATTATTGCGTGTGCGTCGAGGCTTGCGCAAACTAAAGGTCATCGGTGGCTGACCCGAAGGTAGGCAATCGCTGCAGAGAGAAACGCGCCGGTGGATCTGCTTCTCGGTAAGGGAATACCCAGTGTTTGTTTCATTCGATACCAGTTTATGATCCACTACGCTAAAGTCTGTTTATACTCGGTTCCTTCTATCGAGTATCATTGCATTCCAGCGTTTCAAATGAAACCTACACGCGTACGTGGCTTCTACTTGTCGTCGTTAACGATGCAACTTACTGTTTTTCATCGAAAATGCTCGAATAGAGCGTCTTTGTAAGGCCACTTCCGCGAACAGAAATTCTTGGTCTCGAACGCTATATCTTTTCAAAATAAAAAGCAATCTGATAGAATTTTAGACGCTTCTGCGGTTTTACCATCTGTGCCATTTTTCAGTATGCTAAAACTTTCCTAATAAAGAAAAGACTAAATGTCTTCTACACGTGTTCGATACATTCAATAACTAAAACACGTATTAATTTATTTGTAAAATGAAGCTCTTAGCGATTTTAAAAACAAGTTATTCGAATATTTTTTTCAAATATTTATACCAACCATTTGCATCGGATTTTTTAAATTCCCAAGCCTATCAGCGACGAAGGTTTTTTCGGCTGAGCGAGTGATTATTAAAAAAACCAGCCTTCCTGGCTACAAATGAACGCACAATGGAAGATTGCAATTAGAGGACGCAAAATATTTCGGAGGAAAATGCCGAGTTTCCACGGGAAGGGGAAAAATTTGCCGTTGCAAGGGAGAAAGAGAGTTATTTCTTGAAATCGCGTACCACGCTTCAGCTGATGCGCAAACAGCAGAGAAAGAAGAGCAAGACAAAAGGCAGACGGCAGATAGAAGTAAAAAGTTGGAGTTCGATAGCCAGCCACTCGCGAGAAACGTTCGATCGTTGATATACACGCGCGTACTGGGTGTCTCAATTTAATCGTGCAAAATATCGAACGGAATTTACTCTGTACATGGAAACATCTCGTTATATGGATCTCGTCGTAACCTTATTTCTTTAAAACGCATACGTTCGTTTATACTACTAATAAAAACCAATATCTTTCATTTTGCTTTCTGCTATGGACAAAAATCGAACCAGCTTCCACTTTGTAGCATTCATAAAAATCAGCCATCTTTCATTTCGTAGTATTGATAAAAATCAAACTAGCACGCTTTAATTTCGCTTCGTACCATTAATCAAAGTCAAAGTACGAATCTTTCATTAAAAAAAAATGCAGACATGCATGAAACGTGGAAGGTGTATAAATGTCCCTCTTGAAATAGAATATTTGAAACATTTATGACTGTACACAAGATAAATATGAAGTGATCTATAGGAGATTTTTGTTCGATTTGTCTCCATGGTGGATGTGGTTTAATAGTTAATTTTGAACGATCCTGTATAAAGTTTGCGTATGGTAACCGGCAATAGAGCTGACTGGGTGAAGGGTCGTGGCGGTTGTTTTGAACGAAAAACGAAATACGATTTTAGCTGGGACGCCGGTGATGCATTGTCGAGAGGAGGCTCGTCAAGGTAACACGAGCTCGAGCTCTATGCGAAATCCAGGAACCTGGAGCTAATGCTCGGAGCGATAGTGATGGATACGAGGCTGGATCTCATTTGGGAGCCAGAACAGTTCTCGTCGATGCGAACGGAATAGGATTAAAGGATCAGCGATTTAGTATTTCGTAATGGGCAATATGAGCGGGAAGATGATAATACCCGGCGATAAAGTGTGGAATAAATGATCCCGCTACCAACTTTCTTTGAAGGATAAAGAAAATTCATTTTTCAAACTCGTTAACAGACTTAACCAACGCAGCTTATCTAGCTTTCAACTTTAGAGCTGTTCGGATATTCGTATAACTGGAAGAAACATAAAATGCGCGGATACACAACTCTTGGCGATGCAGGGATTTAACGATATTATACGTGGAAATTTAAGATGCAGTGGTATAATACGTTGGAATTTAACGCATAGGGTGTTTTAACGCGTGGAAATTCGGCGCATAGAAATTTTAACGCGTAGGAAATTGGGGAATAAAAATTTGTAACGCGTTGAAACTTGACACCTGAGGATTCATAACGCATGGAAATTTCACGCAGAGAGATTTTAACGCGTGGAAATTCGGCGCGTAGGGAATTCGACGCATAAAAATTTGTGGTGCGTCGAAATTCGATGCGTGGAGATTTCTAACGCGTGGAAATTAAACGTAAAGAGATGTTAACGCGTGGAAATCTGGCGCGTAGGGATTTTTAACGCGTAGGAAATTTGGGGTATAAAAGTAGTTGAACGTCTAGGGATTTTCAGCTCATGGGAATTTGGCCCATAAGAATTCGCGACTCGTGGGAATTTAACGCGTTTGGATTGTCGGCGCGTGGGAATTTAGCTTGGAGGAATTTTTAACGCGTGAATATTGAACTGGTGTCGATATAGCGCGTGAGTAGCACGTGACGACGTGGCGTTTAGTTAATAGAGTATTTACGAGGAAATTTGTCGATCATAAAAGAAGGAAATAAACGTATTCGTTGCGCGTCGACGTGTTTACGGTGTCGCAATGATTTAAATCCAATTAACGAGGAACGAGTGCGTGCAACGGCAGTGAAGTGGTCTTAACTGGGTCGCGTGATGCCGAATCAAAATAATTATAGTTACCCCCGTCGATGTTTCGCGTGTCTGCGGCTCGAGCGGTAACAATCGCGCGTTTAATGCATTTCCGGTCCAAAGTGGATTCGCGGTACACGGATTCCGTTGTAACAGCGACATCTGCGCCTGGCATTAAGTCATACTCCGTTTACGACCCGCAGTAATGCTCCTCGAGCTACGATATTCTTCTCCGGCACAGTTCGATCCGTGTACGCGTGCTTTCAGATTGTTTTAGTTATAAATATTCGCGAAATGACACGAAATATGTAAAATGTAATAATGTTCGTACCGAGCCACGATACGAGAACTCAATTTTCTCTGAAATTCAATGAAAGCACGGTGAACGTTGTTACTTTAACTGTTTGCAGAAACTCGATCGTGCTCCGTGAACGATAACTCGATCTTGACGAAACCAGGTTTTTAATCATTTTACCGTGGATATAGTTACAGAAGCTTATGCAGAATGTAAAATTGTTAATGTATCGAAAGTAATCGAATTTCAGCTCCGGAAAATCAATTACACCGATATTTTTAAGGAAAATTATAAAACTACACATGAACCTTGTCGAGGATCGTGTTTCAAATATATCGAGTAGCGAAAGATATTTGATGAGATGAGATGTTATACGCAATGTTAAGGATTAGTGTTTCAGGGTATTCGTGTTGCAAGAGTTGAAAAGATTACGGTATCGAGTGTTAGTCGATTACGAAAATTAAGGCTACTAGTCGGCATGTTACACATTCGATGCATAAACATTGCCCGGTTAGCGAAACATAACCTAACCGCAGCTCTGCGGATCGTATTACTAGTTCTCCGCACGTATTAACTGCTGGCATGATGGCAAACAAATATGTTTGTCCACGCTAAACTTTATTAAATACAACGCGCACTGGTTTGCTAATACCGATACGCATCGTTCCCTTCGTAATTCGACAGCCGTTTTGTCATCGATTACAAATCGACGCTTTTGGAGTTCCACAAATCTTCAAAACTGCTTATATTTAAAAAATAATAACAAACAGGTGGAACTTATATAAAAAAGAAATACCAGTTACATAAAAGACAGGTGAAAATTAAAAACAAGTAAAAGAACCTGGTAAGAAATGGTTGAATCCGTCCACAAAATGGCGGGAGATTCGGTACTTGAACCTGCGCGCAGAGCGAAGTTCTCGCGGTGGATCGATATCTTATCGATCAGCGGTTTACAAGGGTCATTTACCGTGTCTAAAGATCCTTAATGATCCGAAGCATAATTCCCAAAGCCCACGAGGAAGAAATGAAAAATAATCGCGGATGATTTCCTGCGTCGGAAGGTTATGGATAGATCGACCGCGTGGAATCGCAGGCGATACGCTCGAAGATAAAGCATTTTCCGCGTGTGTTTAGTCCAGAGGCATCCGGAGCGGGTCAACGGCGGACGGAATGCCGCAGGAAGGTTAAAAGGAGAGGTAAGTTCGTAGGGAAAAGAGATCGCGTCGGAGAAAGGGCCGAGATTCACATCGACGGCCAAGCATTTGTTCCAAGATGATTCCCAGATGCTTGATCGCTCAAGCAGATATAATCCCACGAGCGGGCAAACGGGATGATTTTAAACAAAGGAAGCCACCCGTTGAAGCATGATCGAAGTTCGCCACGCTACGTGGTCGTTGTTCGCGGAGCAAACACGCCTTCGGAACACCACGAATCTAACCGTGCTATATTTCGATGTTTCACTTATTCTTATTAACCTCTTGCGCCAAGATCTTACAAAACACATTTAAGTGTGAAAAGAATCGACTACTTACTGGCAAGGCTACTAGCATCAGTCATAGTGTAGACTGTAGACGGTCTAATGCTGCCAATATTGATACGCTATTTCTTCTAAAGCTTCCAAAGTTTAATTTTGAAGAAAGAGGGAGTGGAAAGAAGACCAATAGGAAGTCTTGCATATTAGAACTAAGAGGTCAGACGTATGATTCAGGGTTGATGAGTAACAGACTCAAGGGTCGCAGAGAACCAGAGTATCTTAAGTAAACAAGAGGCGTAAAAATGTTTGTTAGCCCAGAGCGATATCTAACACGTCCTATTCTCTTTTGCCTTCTGGTGAAAGCCACGGTGTCTTTCCCTTTCCTCCAACACGCTGTTAGGCTGTTACGCGTCCCAGTAAAACGAGTGGCAGAACTTGGCTAAACTTTTTAATCGAGTCTAATTGCCTTTCGTAGTACGCTAATCTGACCTCAAGTTTCCGTAGGCAACTTGCAACTTCCTATATAACCTTTCCTACGCAATTTCTCTATCGTGGCTTCGTTGAGTTCTACTTTCTATTGGATTTTCGGTCTTTGGGTTTTGCAGTTATGGAACTTTTAGCATTTGCAGTTTTCGAACTTTCAGTGTTTGGAATTTTGGACTTTGGTGCTTTGAGACATTAGAAGTTTAGTTCAATCTATCGGTTGAACCAAGATCCAAGAGAAATGTGATGTGGAGTCACACTCAACATAGGAGTGCACAGGGTTATTTTCCTTTTACCATGTGTAAGATTCCTCCATATTAATATCATGATGATCTCCATAACTCTGCAATCCCAAGAATTCCTGTAATGAAGAATGTTTCACGACCTGAAAAACCGTAACCAGCAGAAGTTAAAAAACAGAGATTCGTACTTAAAGAAATTGCAGCAGATAAGTTTTACACGTTTTTACGAGATGCATTTAATCCGGGGCACGATTTGCCGGTGTCCGAGTTCTCGTACGTTTCACGGAAAGCAGAAAAAGCATTCGGAGGCTGGTTAATTAGAACAGGCATGATTTTTTCCCTTTCTTTGCTCACGCGCGCTTAATTAACAGTAAACACGACGTGGCGCGTTTCCAAGACGAATCTAAATGCCGTTTCGAGCGTGTTCCATCTTTATTCCTGTGCGAATCAATCGGCGTCGAAAGAAAACGAGACACATTAAATCCTAGCTGGATCTTTTCGAATTGCGGTTTTCATCGCTTTCCAGTGTACTGGTTTTATTTCCTAGATGCGCCACGGTATTGCCGTGGCTTTTTATACCCAAACCATTACTCGTCATTCACATTTTATACATAATTTATCACTGGATTTATTAACGTATCAGAATTCCTTGAATCTCCGTGTAATTAATGAATCCGTAAGTTTAATAATTATTTGGTATTGAACCCATCGAACAGATCTGTTATTCGATTCGTTAGACTCGAGAGCGAATATTCGCATATTTTCAGGACCATGTCACCGATGTTATAGACAACGTATAAATTTTCATACAGGTCCATTGATTATTTTAGCCGAAGCCATTTTACGTCATAAATTGTAAATTATTTCATTAAATGAAAGTTCCTCCATAATAGGATGAAACACACAAATATTGTAGCAGATTTCTGGGAAATCGAATTAATTACTTCGGTCGAAACCGCTGTGCGTTATAAATTATAATCCATTTTGTTAAATACGCGAATGTTGGTCCAATAAAAGGGTCAGACACACTAATTTTTTGCTACGTTCCTTCAAAATTCAATTAATTAGCCTAGTTGGAAACGCTTTGCGATATAAATGATAAATAATTTAACTAAATGAAACTTGGTCCACAAAAGGATCATATAAACTTTTTCCAGATTTTTCGTAAACCGAATTCATTACTTCGCTGTACGTTATGAATTATAAATAACTTTATCGCATACATGAAACTTTGTACACAAAAGGGTCAAACGTTCAAATTTTGTCCAAATTTCTCGCAAACCAAACTCACAATTTTGCAGTCGTTTTCGTTAAAAATTATAAATAAATTAAATACATAAAAACTGTTTACTAGCGAAAACGGAATTGCAGAAACCACTTTACGTTACAAAATACAATTTCGTAAAAATACACGAAGGTCGAAATGAAAGAGTTTTTTGCTAGATTTATAAAATTAACATTCAGTGCATTCTGAGCGACACCGGAAGCGTTAAAAAGGAGCATTGTCACTTCGTAACGCGTCAAATAAATAACGAGTAATAATTCCAGAGCACTTGGCCGATAAAGCAAAAACAAACGTTCGATTTACACGTTAAAATCATTAAGTGTAATTCATTCGCGTATCAAACACATTCCCGAATAAAGAATTGAAGTTCGTTACGTGGAGCCGCTTTGTGGACGCGTTCAAGCCCATTATACGAGCGTATCGTCGATATCTTTTTGATGTTCCCGATTCTGCGCGCAGACTGCATTCAAACTTTTGCGAAGTAACTGAACTGAAAAGAGCAGCGTATATGTATATCCTATCGCGATTTCGTTTCAATGCTATTTACATGCGCCACACGATTCCCATAGTCGAATAACTTGTTAACTCGTTCATTTATACCAGTACATTATCGAACGCGATTAATGGAGCGGGTTTAATGCGCTCCAAGTGTGATGCAGTTGTTTTTCCATTTCATTGCGATACAAAGGAAACCTGTGTGCTCCGTCTGTTCCACTTTCAAAGCGGTTTACTACATTTTCGACAAATTTACCATCTATATTTCAGTTTCGTTAATCGATATTTCATTTCACTATTCAGCACGTCTCACCGATACTCTTAACATATTTTTTTTACAAAGAATACTTCACGATTTTATTATGAAAATTTTATCGTGTTCTTTGTTATGAACACTTTGAGATTTGACTTCTTTACGCAATTGAGGGAACGTAGACTGTATAACAGATTATGATAAGACATAATAACTAGATATGTACATAATAACTAATATGATTATATGAATGCATCCATATGTAAGTATATCATGATGCAAAAATAAATTTTCTTATATGTTGCTGAAATGTCATGCACATTGTAACGTGAACATTGTAATATGCACATTGTAACAGGCACATTATAATAGGCACATAGTAACAGGGTGTACAAGGGTTGAAGAAATGATGGCAAATGTCTTATGCTGTTGTTTGAGAGAGGAATTTATTAGTCAGAGATTAAAAATTGAAAGTATGTAAGAAAGCGTTAACGCGATCAGTTTGATAAGGTAGTTAGGCATCACGTGCCCGCACCTTATTCCTTCGGCGATCCGTTCCTATATTTTTCCGCGGGATTTATACGCACCCTTTTACCTTTAGGGAATAAATTATGCAGAAGTCGAACGTACGTGCCTGGATTCTGGAATCGAATATCAGGAAATAATCAAGAATGAATTATTTATTGGGTCTGGCGCGCGCTCGTTCTCGTCGCCGAACCGAGAGAACGAAACGGAAGGCCAATAACGAAGGCGCGGAGAAGATGAAGATGAAGCGAATGGCAAATGGACGAAGCTAAAACGAACCTGCAGACTTTAATACGTATCCGCCGAACGTTTTTACGCTTTCTCCGTGCTCGAAAGATTAAATTTGCATAAACTACACAATTCCTCATAAAATATGTTTGCCCCGGCGATACCGACGATCAAATACTTCTGATGCACGTAAATGCCGGACAGTTTTATCGCTTCTGGCAATATATAAAATAGCTATGATCCTTTCTATGCGAAACAAAACGAAATTCTTCGGAGAGTATGAAATATTGGTACTCTTACGCATCAGGTATTCGACGTATTCTTTAAATACGAACCGTGCAAATATTGGTATGATGTATTTAATAAATATAGGTGTAGTCTCGGTTCTTGTGTAAATATTTGAAAACATGCCAAGTATATTTATACAGATATGTAAATATCGTGATAAATGGTAGTATCTACATATCTCTAGATAAAGAAGAGAAACTAATACGCGATAGTATCATTAAACAGAGTAAAATTAATGAACGTAGACATTCGAAAAAGTAAATCATATCGAACACGAAATATTTATCCTCGTTTCATTTATCGTTGGCCCTCGGCGCATCTCGGGGGCAAACATCGTAACCTTGTATAGAGTATCTCGCGAAGAATCCCGCAATAAAAGGAGTTAATAGAAAAGATAGAAATGGCGGACGGCCGGAAGAAGGACGGAGGTAGAGAAAAGGCAGCAGAAACGAAGGAGACGTTTGCTGCTTATTACACGGCAATCTCTTCCTTTAAATCGCAACATTTCGCCGGCTACCTCACAGGTATTTCATTCTCATTCCGTGAATCCCATTATTTCCAATTGCGACCTCGACGGAACGTTGTCTTCTCGAACCTTTCTCAAGGCACAGAAGGTTCTCCTTCCACGTTTTCATCGTTTCCATCTACCGCATCCGTCGCATCCACCTACCGAGCTGCTCGTTTCCGTTTTAATCGTCCAAAACGAGCCGGGTCAAAAGGCAATATCCACGCCGTGATATCGAATTCCGTAATTTATCCTTCGGCCCTGGCGTTTGGTTATACGTTGATGGACGAGTTGCCCTGTGGATCCGAAAAGCGCGCTCTAACGGCTCACCGGATGTACATTTAGATCAGTTTCGGGCTTGGACATTCGGGGATTTCACAATTTGCGAAATTGAAGATTTGCAGAAATTTCGCAATGTTCGAATACGTAGTAAATGTACGTTCCACCCGAGTGTACGTTTTCATTTATCTGCGCAATCGCGTTTTTATCATCTGTTTTTATGTTTTCAAGGTACAGTCAGTTACGTTACTCCTTTTGATTTCATGAGAGCAAGGATATTTCTATATCACAGTTGGCTGATTGCTGTTTTTTATATTATAAAGCGCGGCAAGAAAACGTATCGATGTAGAAATCCGAGAAACGCAAACGGTAAACGTTACGAGGCTACTATTTTATCCGTGTAACGCGACCGTAATTTCTTCCGATACTTTGGCTGCGGATTTCTCGACTTTCGCTATAATTAATCGATCTGGTTATTGGGTAACCGCGAATCGCGATGTTGATTTAACAAGAGAAAATATGTAAATTTAACGATAAGTATATATTTGCGCATGCATTTTTTCGCTTCATTTCGTTTATCTCCAACGGGAGCGAGAAAAATGTGTAAATTGAAAACGTTGCAGTGAAGCGTGACGGAGAGAAAATGAAATGTTTTCGCATTCGTTGTAAAACAAATATGAATACACATGAAACGATATATATACGCATAAATCGGTGTCGCGAAATAAAAAATTGTGGCTGAGAATTAGATCGGGTTGTTACATATTGAACGACCGATTTCGAAACGTGCGATCCGACATTATTCCGCGTTATGTAAATACCGCAAAGCCCACTTATGGCCTATCAATTTCAAGCATTAACTTTAATGAAAATTCATTCGTAATCGGTGTTCTCTTATTAAATTTATCTGTCAACGTTACGGATCGAAATAAACAGTTATCTTTCATTTACGAAAGAAATGTTCTCGTGGAACTTTTACGGAAAGAAATGTTATCTTTGGAAACTTCTTTAATGAGTCTTCTCGTGGCACAGATATTTTAAAATCTGTACGATGAAAGTTTCAGAAGAACAGGTGGTTTCAGAATGATGGTCGAATGCATAAAATCAATAAAATTACAAATTAAAATTTATACTACAATTATTAAACTGTGCAGTTCCATTCAAAAACGTAATAAAAAGTATTGGGCAAAAAGGGAAGTTGACAAGTAAAGTTGGTCCAAACGATTGTACGTGTCTGAAACTATCCAAAACGATACCACAACATGGTTTTCCATTAATTCCTGGTGACAGGTTTCTGACGTCAGACCAGCAAAATCCATATAGAAAATTTAGAGTATCTCACGAGTCTGCCCTCAAAATTTCAAACGAAAAGACCAAAACTTGTGGCCTGTACAGACAAACGATCAAGTGCTTATCGAATCGACAGGATTCTCACGTCCGGCAAATTATCGAACACGGTATGCATATCGAAGTATCATTTGTTCGAGCGGACCCAGGAGTCGGGGTCTAACGAGAGGAAATAATGGGCCACCTTTGTCAGGTTAAAGTAGCAGCGACAGCTTGGGTTCACGCGAATCATTAGGAGGCTAAAATACAAGGTTCAATGAGCAAAGAGGAGAGGCAAGTCGCGCACGTGCGGGCACACGACACGCCTGGTCGTCCCATTCAAGTCCAGCAGAGTTAAAACTGTTTTAACCAGAAGTGGCGGCACGTGATTACGTCTGCTATTCTTGGCTGTGGAGCAGCCTAGCTCTTCTTCTTCTCGTCTGCAGCGCGCCCGCGAGCCCGAAGGGCGGAAACGCGTAACTGGAACACGTTTCGAGGCGGTGCGCCCCACCGGAAGAATAACAGGCGCGGAACGGAACCGAGGGGGACGCGAGAACCTCCTAAAGAATAGCAGAAACGAACGCGAAGTGGGTAAAAATGACTTCTGCCTTCTAAATCAGAAAATTTATCGCGAACGCGCGACCAGCAGGGAAACTGTGTCACGGAGCCAGCTCGAAAGCGTTTCTTCTTCCGGCGCCCTCTTCCCAGATTAAAATTCTTCTCGCGTCGCGTCGTTACCCGACGAGAATGCGTTTTTTGATCCACGAAACGCCACTTCATATTTTTACTTCTCTTTATCGCCGCTCAAATTATCAATTCCTGTAACTTTTCTGTATTTGCAACTACCTTCATTTCGAGTGGTTGAGAAGAGAACTTTTTAAACATTCAAGTCACGAAGAATAATTTCCCAAATGTTCATTAACTCCGCTGCGTGTTAAGCTTCAATACATCCTGACGAAATTACGGTAATTCTTTGAAGAATGACTTGCAAGATTTTTCAAGGTGTACCTTTGTAACCTACTTATTACTCGTCAATTTTGAAACTGCATTTTCTCATCCGCAACTGCACCGTACAGTCCATCAGATTGCGAATAATTAGACAATTCAATAATTGTCTAACTTTTCACACAACTCCGAGCACAAAGCATGCGAAAGTTGCAGGTTATCGCACGATCGAGCCTACACTTTCCCCGATAGGGATGTAATTTCTTATGCAAGTTCCGATCGAGAAGCGCGTGCTCGTTCATAGCCATCAGCGTGTATAGTCGGCGGTTCTTCCAAAGCCCGTAGTCATTTCGAAGGGGAATATCCCGTAATGACCGCAGTTCGCGGAGTCTCTTCCTGTGTGATTATGATTTTAGGTATCCATGACCCGTACGGCACCGGTAGTACCCAGACGTTTCTGCCGTCTATAGTTCACTACCTGTAATCAATAATAGAAGCGATACGCCACGATAGGGCCATTAGTCTGTGCATAAGTCCATAGTTTGTAACGATTATCGACGATGCTACGAACCGTCTGTGTCCATAACAGACCTCTGACAGAGGGACTGAGCCAATAAGGGAACGTTTTAGGACGATATCGTGATGATACTCATCTTGATGCCACGACACCCTGCTCTTTGCAACTTGGAAGTCTGATGCATTGGCGTAGCTAATCAGGGTCCGAGATGGACCTACATGGGACACGAACAGCCTGGGTCAAATATGGCGTTACAGCATGGATACAATTTTGCTGAATCCCTAAGTATAATAGCTAGATAGCTAGAGTCCTAAGTTTGTAAGCTTCTACCTATATCTCTGTACTTCTGAGTTCCCTACTTCTCTGCGTCCATATATCCACGTATATACTTCTTCGGATTTCTCTATATGTTTATAAAATTTTAGCAGATTTTCTGAATCTTTGAATACCTGCATGTCTTCCTGAATAATCCAAGGACCACAAAAATAGGTTCCAGAATTCAATCGTTCTTGAGTGCACTTTTTAGCGAATAATTTTAGCCGAATATGACGAGACAAGACGTGTCTGGTAAAGGTACGCCACTGGTAGAATCTTCGCGATTTAAGAGAAAATTACGATAATGAACGTTTGTGATAGGCGAGACGGGCGTGTTTCGCGATTCACGGTTTAGAGAAGAGAATCTCGAGCGTATAATTACTGGCGTCGAAGCAATTTCCAATGTTTCCTTGGTCCCTCTCTTTCTCTCTGTCCCTCTTAGCGTTACGCGAGAAGCAAAACTCGGAGGGCCGGGGGCTGATTCCTTGAAATTGATTCTCTGCTTCGAACCCACCATCTGTTGGCGGCATCCCCAAACGAAATAATCGAGGAGATTAAGGGTTTGCGAGACGTCGGATCGCGGCTGGGACCGTTTTCTCAATAAAATCCGAGCACGTTTCGCCGGGATATTGTATCGAATACTGGCGTCGAAGGAGGAAAAACAACGACGAGCGATTGTGGTCAAAAATTCGGTAATCCGCGAAATAAAAGGAGAAGGAAGAATCGGCTGGTCGGACGAAAGGGGGTCATTCGCGGGATCTACACAACGAGAAGAGGAGGCTGTGGAAAGGGCCGCGTTCATTTATCATTACCGGTATAAAAGCGGAAAGCGGAGAAGATGGGGAGATACGTACAGGCGCAATTCTGATGATTTGTCCGCGTTATTCATTCCGTAGAACGCGTACAGGATTTTCAGGGTGTTTGATAAACGGCGACGAGGACGCACGGAATATTTGGAGAATATACGCCACGCTCGAATAACCGGCTCCAGGGGAAAAGAGGGTCGATTGTATAAATTAATCACGATAGATTCGGAGAGAAACTCGCCTCTATAAATTGATAACGATCAATTCGAAATTGATTCTGACAACGTATTAATCATGGTTTCCAAATTCGTGCACTGGCTTAATGGCTATTTTAAAACGGTGATGGGCAGCTCCTGTATCCGCGTGTCTACACCGTACGTGTACCGATAGGGTGTCGAATATATTCCAAAATCTCACCTTTAGATCTTGTCATTTGTACAACTTATACATTTACTAAAATACAAAATTATGCAAGTTGGTATAATTCTGTTTGTTGCATTGAAACTATGTGGAAGTAAAATAAGTACCGATAGAGTTATCGACGTTTATTTACACTCATTTTTAATTTCTTTCAATTCGCTACTTTTTTACGGTGAACGATGTATTAATCGTTGAAGCTATCTGCATTTTGAATTGTTAAAATTAATAAAACGCAACGATACGTTCCGAAAAATATCCGTGATATTACAGAATGTACCGTGAAATGAAAGTGCAGCAAAATATCTGTTTTCACGATGGCCGTTTCACGGCCGGCTATTGGAAACCATAAAATTACTTATTTACATCGCAGTAATGCATTGTTCGAGCGTATGTTTGCTTCGGTACTTTATAACATAACGATAGCAATTATCGTCATTACGTTCGCGTGCAGCATGCATTAGCATCGTGCTCCAATTACAAATAAAATGTATAAATTCGACAAGGTATCATCGTACATTTGCCGCTCGAATGTTGTGTTAAAAGTTCGCCAGATGTACGCTCGCTTTTATTGTGAATCAATTTTAACAACCATTTCACGCTGTACAGTTAACATACAGTTTAACATTTTCATCGTTATGTGTCTCGTTAACATCGTCGTACTACTTTTAAAAATAAATTAATTGTCACTAAACATGGTGCAGAGCACGAATCCAGTCGTTTACAACGGTGATATTTTTATAACAACTTTGAAATAAGAAGAATTATATTTTTCTCGTTTTTAATCATAGAATACAGAATTGTAATCATAGCCGACAACGTTTGAGTAAAAATGAAATACGCCGCATAGTTCTGTCGATTATTCGCAGAAAGTCGGTAACGAGACTTTTCAAAGCGATACTAAAATGGCGTCGCGTCGTTCTCGCGAAAATTCTTCGAGCCGGATACGTGGGGACGATAATTGATTAAATTCAGCATGAAATTCATTTCCCTTTTATCGCCTGTCTTGACGAACCGTCTGTCTCCCCGATGATTTCCAAAGAACAATGATCGTTACTGTGACGAAAATAAAGTCGAGTGGATGGGCGCGTATTCACCGAGAAGTGCGTTCACGCGAAATTAACAACCGTTTACAGTGGCTCCTTTGTGCCCGCGGAGTTCTCTTGAAATTTTGCCACGAGCACAGACTGATTCATCGTTTTTAACGTCGTTTTCGGTACTAATTTCGTCCCGGTATATTTGGACCCATGGAACGTGGCACGAGCGTAATTCAACCTAACCTAACACCCGACAACGCGACACTGGACGTACCAATGTTTTGTAACAAAAAAAAAAGTTATCTCCGACTAGCTATTACGGAAAAAACAAGGTGTAGGGTGAACTCTCGTAATTCTTCGGGGTTTTATCGGTTCATGATCTTCGAAAATATGGCGTCACAGGTCGAAGCAATTTGATTTAACGCGTTTTTTATACGCGCCAGTCCGATGGCTCGTATTCTTTTTCATTTTACACCAACAGTATGGAGGAATTTTAACACAAAAGTTAGAAATAACGCGTTGAACGTTGATGGCTCTTAAAGACACACGGATTTGCATTTCGAACGTACTCTAGAGTTTCCGGAGTTAAGTAAAATAAACTGGGGCGTGCGAAATATAAAAATTTTTAATGCCGCGGACTCTAAAAATGAAAACTTTCCGCGCCTTTCATTAGTTATAAGTTAGAACGGCTTCTTTATTACGTACAGAGCTCGGAACTGTGACAACCATTTGTTCTTCTTATTCATAGTACACGTAGGTGTGTAATTTAAATAATATATATGCAGGTTTATAATAGAAATAATATACATATAGACACGTTCACAATTTAAATAATATATTCATAGGGTGTCCTAAATAATAAAATGGTGATTGTAAAAATACTTATACATTATGTAATTACGAGTGATCGAAGCGGTTTGAAAAGAAGGTTTCGAACGAGGAGACGAGAGAGGCCGAACAGATGTTAAAGGTTCGTAGACGTAATAGAGGAGAACGCCATACGGTGAAGAATTACACGGACGTCTGTCCCGGAAGGTCGCTTCTTTTTCCGCGTTTCCGGTTGGCAGGTTACAGGTAATTGTCCAACAGAATTGCTACATTCGGCTTTCCTCGGTTTCCGGAAGCCCGAGCCAATCGTTCGTCTACGATACGAGCGTCTACGAACGTCTAGCTTCATTTTAACCGTCGACTTCGTTTTCCGTTTCGCGGACGATGCACTCGACCGATGCAAACCGTATTTTTTTCCCTCTTTTTTTTTCCCCCGTTTTGTTTTTTGTTTCATTAAACTGGGTCGAACTGTCCGCGTTCGATGGATGTTCAGTTTTATATTGATCACACTCGGGACAATGTACCCCTGAATAAAGTTTGAAATAAAAAAAGAGTCCTCGAACTCGTGAAAACAGATTTTATCCAGAGACGAATAAAAGAGGTGTCGGTGTCGAGTATGAGGGGCAGACGGACGTATGAATAGGCTCGAGAATTCGTGTAACAATTTTTTCCAATAATATCCTACCGGATGAGTTTTCTCTTCTCTTCTCGTCGAGGTTACGAAATTATTTTTTTCACGATTCGCGAAGGCGTGGATATAATTGGAAAATATCGCCACGGGCGAAAAGCGGTACAGGCTGTTCGCGTAACGACAGTCTGCCGTGCTTAACCCTTCGTTGCATCACGTCGCAAAATGCACCTGCAATTCTTCTTATCGAACGTTAAACTCGGTATTTCACCATTTTCCAGAACGTCGGAAACGTATCTCGTCTTTTTTAATTACAAGTTTCTTCGCTCGCGTTGGAAGTTCGCGTAGTTTATACGTTTAAATAAATTCGATAAATTGTTTAATTTTTAATAGAGAAAATTTGTTAAACTTATCGACTCTTCCGAGAGTGTTTTTTCATAAAATTAAAAAGGGTAGCGAGGAAGGAAGCACGGAGCTTCTCGAGGTCGGTTGTTTTTAACGAGTGTAACGAATCGAGTTCGTTTGCCGACGTTGCAATTTGTCAATTCTTTTATATAAATTTAAACGTAATATTAACCTAGAAATACTCGGAGAAGAAAAAGCCGGCCTCCGCGTAAATTTTTCCAGCACGGTGCTGTGAATTATGAAGACTGAAGCTCTCCTCGCTAATGAACGATTAAAATTAAGGAGCTCGAGTAAATATGAATTTGAAAAAGACTCGTAATTAAAAATTCCAACCGTTTCGTAGGAGAGACTGAAAGAACCTTCATCCAGAATTATAATCTGGTGCTCTTAAGATTCGTCGTGTTTGTAGAAAGTTACTAAAGTTCGTAACACTTGTAAAAGTACGTACGTAATAGTCCCGGATCGTTTCGCGTGGAAAAAGAATACGAAACGGGGGGGGGGAAAAGAATGAGGCAAAACGGAATGTTTTCGTGCAATTTTAACGCGAGCCTCGTAAACGAGTCGGTCTTCTTCCTGGTACGTTTCAATTTTGTCCCGAGGTGGCGCCAGCGAGGGTAGTTATCAAATTTGCCCTGGGCGAAAATTAGTTTGACGGTAAACGAGAAGGCTCGCTGGAAAAAATGCCTTTTTCCGTTCGTTCTCGTTTTCACGAATATTCGCCGTTACCTGGAAATTGACACGATAAATGGAAAATTTCTGGTAGTACGTTCCCGGCAGCCGATCAAACGTTATCGTTGTTTCGGAAGAAAATAAATTGCCCCGCGCACTCGAAACGCTAACGGCTCGATGTTTCGCGGTCATTCGATACATTTTTCTCCCTGTCTCCATGTCCTACAGGCTCGTGTAGGCAAATAATATTTAATTAAATTCCATCGAATGATTGTTTTTCCCCCCCTGGTGACCCCGTATTGTTTTTTCGGTCGGAGCTGTTACACAGGACAGCGACCAAATGGAATTATTGATTGACGGATCTTTCGATGGACTGTCATTCCGATAGACACATTACTTTTTCCGCTGAATTGAGCTTTTTCTGTTTTTTCTCCGGCCGTGTTTAATCTTCTGCTTTCGTAACGTATGTCAGTTCGATGGGTTGTGCTGTCGGCGATACGAACAGCAATTTAACGCGCTCTGATACATCTCCAGGAAATACAAGACGAGGTAATTAATCCTGCAATTGTCTTTGCTCGTGGACTTACAAATTTACGAACTTTCTAACGTAGACTTATCCGACTTAAAAAATGCAAGGTTTTAAAATTGAAAATTGTCTGGCGAATTGTAAGGACGGCGTTGACGTTAATACAACGCGTGACAATCTAAGTTCAGTAAAAGTTCATCCATCGATCGACATCATCAATATTCTCGGATCGATCGAGAAACACGTCTTCTCGAAGTTTCCAAGATCTTAGTTGTTCGATGGAAGTAGTGTTCAATATGGACTCACGTTTATCTCCTCGGGTATTATTTATTCAAACAATCTTGCCGAAGAAACGAGCCAGAAGAACTCTTTCATTTTTTTTCACCATCTTCATGAATGATTTATGAACGCAAAATACCGTTAGGAGCTACTCGACGAATTTCTTTTCCCTCTCGCGCGCAAGAACTTTAAAAAGTTTCACGCCATTTTGTATTTTCATAATGGAATCGCGTCGTGGCGTCGCGAGCGGGCTGCCTCTTCTCGGCTTCTACTCGAGCAGAACCTAATACGCGGTAACCGAAGAGAATCCATCGATGAACCGATTACGGCGCTGCAAATATGATCCGGAAAACGCAACGAGATTCCTAGCATTTTTTCCTTTCGAACCCGTTACGTTTCAGCGTAACGAAGCGAATAGTGACTGCGCGAAAATAGGAAATCGTTCGAGCAGGGTTTCGCGTTCGAACGAAACTTGAAATTTACGATAGGCGAGATAAAACAGCCCTTGCGAGAAGATACCTTCGCCTTATTTTCCTTCGGTTTACCTGACAGACCCCGTAGAGTGGTCCGTGTTACCAACACCTGTTGTTCCATCTTTTTCTCCATTAACCTACAACACATTCGCTTAATGATATTAGCGCTGGCAGCCACTGTTCTAACCTCGCAGCACGCTTTTATGAGAAACGCAATCATCTTTGCCCGATGAAAATTCGATCATCCTTTTTCTCCTTTTTACGCCGTATACCGTACACTCGCAGAACCTTTCATTTCGTTAAGGAACGTGTGGATGTAACCTCATCTTTTTTGTGGCGGCGATGGATTGTCAATGTTTGCATCTCTAAATTAGGACGTTGGACACTTGAGAATTTGGGTATTAACAGATGCAGTCATTTGGAAATTTGGTAATTTTAAAATTCAAGAATTTGGATAGGAGGAGACTTAGGAATTTCGAAGTGTACAAATTCCGCAGGCAAGACAAGATTTATGATTTCCGAATTTGTAAAGTTCCAACTTATCAAATTATTAAACTATCCTCTTTACCATCAAATTATGAAACTATGAAACTACCAAGTTAGCAAATCACCATTATTCGAAATCTCGGATCTCAGCGCAGCCATCACGGTCCCGTATCATTAACCCCCGAGTTGGTCGTCGCAGTTTTCGAATAGCTCGAGCTAGTTTTCAGCGGCAATATCGTTAATCTTCTCGTAGTCGCTGAAGCCTGTAAAACAAAAAAAAAAAATATCTTTACAAGAGCAGTTATATCAGAAACATAAAACGTAACGCGGGACAGGCATTGTTTTTTCAGCTGTTTCCTCGAAGGGCTCGATTATTCACGGTCGAATAATCGCGTCCGTGTAACGTGTAACCGGTGGTCAACGGACAAGCTGTGCTTTCATATTGAAAAAAATCGCGTCCACGTAAACGGACGTAGAAAGCATAAAAACGTCGGCACCGCGTTGGCGATAAGATTCGTCGAGTCACTTTTTCTCCGGCCACGGAGACAAACGATTCGTTATTCCGCCGGACGAGAAACGCGAGTAGAGTTTACGGTTTTGTGCGACGATACGAGGCGATAAAAGCCGAGGGAACGGCACCAGGGTGAATCGGGTGGGCGCCTTTTTCGGGGAACCGTTTAACTCGAAACAGGGAGGTCTGCCTCACCAGAAGCGTCCCTTGTTCCTACGGGCTTTCCTACGCTTTGCCTGTATTAGTCTCTGTAAACTGTAAACGAAGCTCCGGGTACAGTCACGGGCAAATCTTCACAGAAAATGTGGGAAACACTTGGTTGCTGTTTTTAGCGATTTTTTGGGATCTCTTAATTTTGAGACGAGTTCAATGTTTGGAGACTTTGGGATTTTGGGTTTAGGAGTTTTAAAGTGTCGAGGGTCTGAGGATTTGGGATTTGCATAGGAATATACACTAATAGTATAAGAATTTATGGATTCAGTGATTTGGATACCTACAATTATACAGATGTAGGAATCTCGTGATATAGGGATTTGTGAACATTTGTGAACTAACAACCTGGATCTTTGTGGATGTATCAAACTCAAAGTTTAAAAATTTGTTAATCTAAGAAACTCCAGTAAAAAGAATTATAAAAGTGAAAAATTAGCAAGTTGAAAGACGAAGATTTTGGAAGCGATGTTCAAGGTTACATGTTTCCGTGGAAAGAAAGGCTAGGTTGTAGCTGAGTGTACGTGCTGACCATC
Source organism: Megachile ligniseca (assembly GCA_945859555.1). Lineage (NCBI taxonomy): Eukaryota > Metazoa > Arthropoda > Insecta > Hymenoptera > Megachilidae > Megachile > Megachile ligniseca. The sequence continues at coordinate 13,571,059 of OX243781.1, read as the reverse complement.
GAAGCAACCAGTCGTATGCACGAGTGACCTTTCGAGTCAACTGCACGAGCCCTTTCATTGGCCGCCTCTATTCCTGCTAGCGAGCAACATGTTGCCGGATACCCACGATTTTTCTCCTTTCAACGTGGATGCATCCAAACCAGGGAATACTATTACGGACGCAGGATCGCATGAAAATTGTTTGGTTACATATTCCGGGAAAAGGAACTGCCCGTAATGTCCGTTACCTCTTTGCAGCGAATAATTCATTCTGCGTGGAAAACGATGGAGAAAGTTGACGAAGAGTATACAAGTTTCAAAGTCACGAACTTCTTAAGTACCAAAATCTCAAGGTTTCTACACTATAGTTACAAAGTTCTAAACTCTCAAAGTCCGGAATAAGTCCGAAATTCTGAAGTTACGATGTCTAGAAGTTCACGATGTAAGTCCATATTCAAAAATTCTAAAATTACGGAGGTTTAAGGTTCCGAAGTTTGTAAGTATTACAAACTAACACCCGACTAGAAATTCCAAATTTTCCAAATTTGAAAATTATCAAGTCGAACAAGTTCGAAACCCTCGGAAGTCGTAAAATTGTCAAAGTCCCAAAATACCATAATTAGCCAGCATAAGTTTCTTTAACAGTTTCTAAGGGGGCAGTACGATTAAGCGAGCGTGACGAAATTCCCAAAGACACGTCCCAAAATGGAAGTCCCGCGTTGGCAGGGTTAATTATTATTCATCAAAGGACACAACATTTGCATAAACTAAAACGAAATGAAGCCACGTTTCGTTTGCAGCTGAACAACCCCCGAGACCCTATCTATTCACCTTCAGCCAGAATTTCGTTTCTCCATTCAAGACGATGTTACGGCCAGGTATTTTAATCATCCGAGACGCATCAAGATATGTAAATACATTATACGCCGAAATGTGTTCGCGTTATACCCAGCTACCGTAACTCCGCCCGAATCCCATAATTCCACGTTGAATTACACGCGAACGCACGTGTGTCACGGCTACAAACGTGTTCATCGCGCGATCAAACGTTCGTTCGCGTAGCTCGTTTATATTTAAATGAACCGTTGATTCGATATTGTGCCGAGTTTCCTACGCGTGTTCGTCCTAGACGCCTCGAATACCAAAGAATTCCTTCCAACGACTAATATACTTTTTTATTCCGACGTCGCTTTTTAAGAGACTATGTAGTTTCACTAGGGGGAAATTGTTAGCTTTTCAATTCCTACGATATTAGTTCTTACAAGTTTTCTCATTTATAATTATTTCAAACCTAGTTGCGAGGTGGGGAAATTCTGCATTTCTGACATTCTGAAATTTCACGGTACTCGAATCACAAATTCCTACATTTACAAATCTGCGAACTTCACAGGCTTCTACAAATTCCTAAATGTTTTATATTTCCAAATTCTCAAATTTCTATTCCTGACCAAATTACAAATCTCTAAGTCCGAAGATGATCATTAAATCTGTCCGCAAGCCTGCCATAAAGTTAAGAGCTCATATAAAGGTAAATGATAAAGTTCGTGGCGAATTTCCATAATTTACGGAGAGGATTCGAAAAAACGTGGCACGCCTTGTAAAAATTAGCAAAAGTTTGCCGGTTTTATCGTTGCCGATTCGTTCACGAAAGAAACCGACGAAAGTTAATGAGCCGTCCCGTGTTCTCGGGACACAATAATCATTTTTATGGCAAATTGCATTCGCGTTGTCATCGCTGGCCGGTCTGTTCGCGACGCTCGTAAACGCAGTACCGCGAATGATATACTAACAATAATCGAGCCAGCATAAAATCCACCGCCCTGTTCATTTGCATAAGCGAGGTATTTTCTTCGATTTTTATTCTACTCGTACGCAGTGTCCGATGTTTTACGTTTCAACCGGGCTAACTTTTCGCGATAATCACCTATCTTATTTACGACTACGATCACGTGCACATCTGATGGAGAAAGTATTGGAACTTGAGAAATTTCGAATGTGATATTTGAGAATTTGGGAAAGTGGAAATTTGGTAATTTCAGAATTTACTGATCTGGATCTAAAATTTTTTAAATTTGAAATCTCAAACCACGAACTTAAGAAATTCAGAAACTATAAGGTAAAAAGTTTGAAGCCTTAAAAGAAGTAGTCAAAATATGGAGATTGGTTAATTTGGAGATTGGAAATCTAAGGGAGCCCCGGGTGGTTTTGCGCGGGAAACAGCGCGCCCTGTGGAAACGAATTATCCTATGAAAACAGAAGGTCGTGTCCGTCTGTATCGTTAAACCAATTCGTGTATTTGACGATCGTAATTACCACCTTTGAACGGGTGGTTGCACTTAATTTATCGCCGGCATTTACGAGCGCAACGCGTTAAAATCACAATGGAGATTTGAACGGTGGCGCCTCTGGCGCGTTATCCTTTTCCAATTTACGATGACGCCACTGTTTCCGTTCTCGTTCGGTTCTCGAATACTTTTTCCTCGTTTCTGTCGCGTTTATCGTCCCGCGATAAAGGGTACAATGATCTTGATGCTCTCGCGTACAACAAGGGGCCAGTAACGAGATTAAACGAACGGAACGAGACAAAGAGAGAAGTCGAGCGAGGGCGAAGCGGAAATTTTGAACGGGACACCGTATGCTGCGCAAAGTTTATTGATTGTCCCGCTTGCATTTCATGAATTATTTATCACGATCGCACAGTCGCCGCGGTCGAATTTGATATTTCAATAAATTTTCATAAAAACGAGCTGTCACGCGGGCATCGGGAACGAGGAGGAGGCTGCCGTTCTCGTTTGAGACGCGTGATCGAACTGCACAAGCGTTCGATTTATCACGAAACCGAGCGATACTTCTGCAATCCTGCCTCCGATCACCGGCACAGAAAAATCTAACTTTTCTTCTTGACGTCCCTCGGGACCGATTTTGAGACAGATCCCCCGGAATCGCGGCCAAATTTTCTATCTCGGAAATAGATCGACTTTTACTCCACTTCTTGGAATCCTGTTTCGTCTTCCAATGTAATGAAACTCAAATTGTCTATTGGGAAAGTAGGATCTAGGAAGACACCAGAATCCCAAATTTCCAACGTCTCTTAAAGTTTTAAAAGTCGGAGGACTCAAAAACTTGTGGAAGGAAGAACTCGAACTTCTCACAGTTCCAAATTGTCATGCTTCCGAAGTCCCAATCTCTCACGACTCAAAATTCTAGAAATAAAAGAGCTCTAAAATTAACTAACAGTTGCTAGTCAAAGGTTCTCGCGTGACACCGAGACGAATATATAGGCACAGTTCCTTCGGTAGATATACATAAGTTAATTAATCAAAGAAAGGGAGAGACGTGTCTGACTGGTGAGAATAATTTGATATATAATACCTACAGCAAACCGTCCATCAATTAGTTTCGCGAGGGATTCCGCTAAGCCGAGACACGACTTAACGCGGGTCACCGATGACCCGAGTAATTATAGATTAACACGAGCCCACCCTACTCCGTACTATCGCTAGCCAACCGCTTCGTAACTTATAATTGCTTGTGAAATTTCAAAAACCGATTAATCGCTTAAGCGGACGTCTCCGATGTACCCGCCATATTTAATTGGACGTTAGACGTGGCGTGTAAGACGATCGGTACTAAAAGATTAATACGTCACGGTGACGGTTACGCGTTCTCCGATATTTTACCCATTTTATTAAGTGTATTAGAGTTTTTCTCGAGATCGTAAATTCGATGGGTCGAAGTTAGCCGATGGAACAATGGTCTGACGCGTTCGAAATTCATTCGTCTTCCGAAGGTCCACGACAAAGGAGATCTTCAAACAGTACCAGAAGGAATACATTATCGTCGATTGTGTCGCTCGCTGGTGTCGAATCGAAGGTGTTTGTTCGATGCATTGCTATCGAACAGTGCTGGTCGAACGAAGGGTGCACTCCCGGGCACTATTCAGTCCCTAATTTGAACATTTTTAATTTATTGGATTCTGAATTTCCTAATCCCTCAATTTCTAAATTTGTATATTCTCAAATTTCCGAATGTCGATTTTCCCAAATTCTCGAATCCCCAAGTTGAAATTTTGAAATGTACGAGTCGCTGACTCTCTAAACGTAAAAAGTTAAAAAGTGAAAATTTGTCGAAACGCCAGTGAAGCGGATGCGTGGAGGTTGTGTTCGGTAGCCGTTCGAGGGGCACTCGATGGTGCCATCAGTGTCGAGTAAGGTGGTGTGTGGGTGCGCAGGGACGGGTCGTTGCATCCCCATCAGCGTAAGAGGGAGCCAGCCGGGTTCCGGCTAAACAAGCATCCGTTCCGCGGAGCCCACGCACCATTATCGGCGCATCAATTAAGGCCGAAAAATATTAACGCGTCCCGAGGACGCGACGGACAGGAAAACGAAGTGCAAACAACGATAATTATTCTCCATAGCCGCATTCACGGCAGACGTCCAGGCATCGTGACGCATGGCGGCATTGTTCTACCTATTCTCCGCGTCCAACAATACGTCTACGATGACTAAGGCAACGACCGTCCGTCTCTCTAATACTACTTTCACCTGTATACCCGTTTGATATTCAACGAACGCCCGCGGCCGACACGAGCCTCCGCGGGATAATCCGACAAAAATGCATGGGGAATCGGTGAAGGATGACGCATACTTTACAAACAGGACGGCTGAATTATCAGGCAGGAATAGTCCGGAGAAAGAGAGGAGGATCGAGTAGCGTTTCGTCCTGGATGTGGTTGGCCATCGTCGAGGATACTTGAAACCTTACGCCACCTAACCATCGAAGCTACGATATTTTATTTTCAACGACTCGAGCGCTTCGAGAACGGACTTCCTCGGATTCGACGAAACAGAGGTTTGATAAAAGCTATTACACCGGTCTATAAACAAGATCCATTTCGTTTCCACCCCCCGGTTACTGTACTCTCTGTCCTCGTTGATCGGTTTCTCAGAGACTACGTTTACTTTCTTCGCTTTCTCCTATTTCGTTAACCGACCACTCGACTAGGGCACGATTTTCGCATGAGAACACACCGTGTCCTGAATACGGAGAAGGACCTATCGACAGTAATAACGATACGTGACCATCAAAGCCGGTAGATCCCCAACTGGACCATTCAGTTGCAAAAGGAGATAAAGTAAAAGCGAGCAATTAAAAGCCAACGAGTCAGAGCCCTCTGTTGTCCCTCTGTCCCTTCGTCTCTCTCCTCCTTTCTTGCCGCCGTTTCGAACCTTTGCATCATCGTCCAATCAAGGTAGTCGCGTTTCCACAGACGTCTGTTTACGTGTACGTGCGTGCAACTAAGGCGACCACGTACGCACACGCGTGTGTGCACCTCCGTTTCTCTATACAATCCGATGGAATCCTTCCCTTGTTAGGAGTCATCTCAAACATTTGCCATATCACGATCGTTCCGATGTATTTCTTGTCGGATAGAAATAGAAGGTCGTTCCTGTAGAAAGGGACTCGGAGTCCCCTTTGACAAGCGGCGTTACAGGAATTAATTTCTGGCCGGTGAACCATCACTTTTTTAAATTGACTCGGAATTCGACCGAGTTTCTCCTTGTTGGGACAATGATTCGTGTCTTCGATCCTTGTACACTAGGGTGCAATGTCGGTGAATCATGGGACTTGAAATTTGAAAATCAGAGAAACCTTCGAGTGCACTAATAATGTTATAAAGTCTCGTCGTACTTGAACCGCGTGTGCGTGACTGGTGTAGCTCGTAAAGCGAGTTGGGTAACAATGTCGCCTTAACAATACGGACGTATATCGATCGCGAGATCCTGAAACGGCGACAATTATATCTCTATAATCCGAGGTCTCGATTAAAGCGAAAAAAAGCGTGACACTTTTTCCAAGGCTCGTGTCGTTGTGGTTTGGGAACGTCCTTCCCCGAGGACCCCCCATCGACCAACTGTAAACAGTGTAGCATCGGTAGCTGGCCGCACGGTCTTTTTGCAGATGCTCTCCAGTGGATTTTGCACGGTTAAAAAGTTTTAAGTTCGCTTTATAACGAGCTTAAGACCTCGCGCGGTTAACGAGGAATGATTTACCACGTTTCCTTGCCATATGGCAACCACCAACACACCGACGTGGCCCGTGTGTGGACGATTCGTGCGCGAGCTCAACATCGCCGACTGTATAAATCACTGCCAGCCGTATGGGCCTAATATAATCGCGCCTAATAAAGTTGGCAGCCACTAAATTTTCTTAACTCGACCCCCGTTCCATGCTCCACCGACTCGATTCAACGATATAATTCGTACGAGGGTGCACGCGTTGTGCCTCTGCCCTTCGAACATTTTCAAACCGCCACCGTCTTCCGAAACAGCTCAAATTGAATAGTTAATTTATTTCGGACGTTGCGGTTCTTATAATTCATACTCGACGTCTTAGGAATAACTTGTGTCTTGGAACGTTTAACTCTATCGAAGTTCGAGGTACCTGCAAAACTTGTGTATTTTCGAGATCGAGGCTGCTATCTCTGATTTATTGCCCTGTTCTCGCACGACGGATAATCGCATTTCCTTAACGCGTTGACAGTGAAAACTGACGTTTGTGGTCGGATACGATACAGTTTAACACGTTGTTGACTGGCAATACTCTGTGCAAGCAACCTCTCTGTTATTTTGTAATTAAATATGAAAGTGAAATAATCTGATAATGAATTGAAACTTTGTACGTGTTTTTCATATAACTTTTGATCTTTTATTGGTACAAACTGTACAGCATCAGCGTATAATCCATCGAAAAATCACCGTCACGATCCGTCATTAATCAAATAATTAATTTAACTGAATTTGCAGCGCCGGACACGTATGACCACCGTGGCGGTCAATGCGTTAATTATCCGAACGATAAATTGATGCAGACACAAAGAGTGTCAAAGCTAAAGATACGTAGGAGTTCAATACTCTGCCAAATTTCTCAGGTGCCAACAATATTTACCATTAACAACGAGGATATAATACTAATGGACGTAGCTTACAATCTAGAATTGTACAAACTATTTTCGATTTACCTGAACCGACTACAGTAACTCGCAATTATCTCGAAAACCATCGAGTCAGATTGCGACTATAAATAAAAGGATCGGAACAAAGCAACGCTGGAGCCGGCCATATATCATAATCTAGCGGAGAGGCAGAAGAAAGCATCTACAAAGAATAAAAAGGTAGACTTGACGAACATCGAATCGCCATAAATAAATGGTTTCCCATGCAAGAATCGCTCTTCGAAAGGACGGCTTAACGCTGAATTGACTTTAAAAATCCTTCACGGAATACGTGATCACAATGAAGCAACGACGCGTATTACTCGTCGAACGCTGATCAAATACTCCTATTATAAATCTGACGAAGAAAGAGGGAAAGATTACAGTTTTATTCGATAAAAGATTATCAATTCGTTAACGGCTGCCGAAACGAAGCTTCGGAGTGACGTGCATACACGTCGAACGTAGTTAACCGGTTAAAGGACCGAAGTGGAGTTTGCCACGACACTGGCCTAGCCTCGTATTTACATGGGAGATTTACGGTAGGCTGCTACCGATCCCTACCGTGTATATATTGCCGGTGCATTAACGCTGGAACGAGCTCGAACGAGCTGGAGACCGTCGCCGGCAGCAGAAGAGACTTAACTTGACCTTTGGTCCCGGTGTTCCTTCACAAGCAAATCCCCTCGGGACACGTGATTAACGTTCTCTTTCCTATTTCGCCGATTTCGAAACGCTCTCATGGTCATAATTCATCGTTTTTCTCGGCGTTTTTGTCGGCGGACGCGTCGCGTTATCGCGAAAAGCGTTTCCAGATGACCTTCGTAATTCGCGAATTTCACGGATACGTTGTCTCTCTCGCGCGGAATGTATGCGCTCCGTTGAACGACCGAGCCCTTTGTGTGCTAAGTCAATACACCGTTGATGAAGAGGGGAACTTTCGACTAATCGATTTAATAAATCCGTTCATCCGCCTGATTTCGATGCATTTATGACGCTGTAATGGATTTTATAACGTTCGCGCGGCGCCGTCGAGAGAGAAAAAGTGACGGGACTGGTCGCATAAAATTAATATTATGCAAACGAGATACGACGAGAAGATGCTGCTACAAAGTGACGCCTCGGACGTTTATTGATCATCGATAAAATCGATCGATTCGGCACAATGCGAAATATTGACTTAACCTTTCGAGGCACGGTGCCGAGAAAAATGCATCACGTTCTTAACCGAATATAAAAATATTGCCTAGCGACGTTTTTACGCTACCGCGTTAAAGTGCTAAGCTGTGTTTTATATTCTTTGTGCTGTTTAACCGTGTTTTTCGTGTGTTTTTTGACGAAATGACCTGGATATGTCAAGGCTGTGAAAAAATGTGCAAGCTTCGTACGTTACTGGAATGTACAGTAGAGTGATTCTACGCTTTTGGATCGGTGGATATCTGCGAATGAAACTTTACTGCGGTGAATGTCTGTAGACAAAAGTTATAAAGCCTGTACAGGTTTATCGATAATGGAAGAGGATAAAGGGCTGTAATCACGGTACTCGTTCGTCAATAGTATTACAGTTTTAAAAAATGGAATATGCAAAACACGAAAATTCTGATTGCATAGAGTCCCGTTGCATTCGCAGGAAGGGATTAACGGGCGCCCCTGCAAAGGGCGGCTGGGGCGTACAAAGTAAAAACGTTCCCCCAAGTTTGTCGAAACAATTGGCTATCGAGCGATGAAAACGCCAAGTAACGATCAAACGGAAGCTGACTTTGTGTCTCTACGCGAAATTCCCTGTGTGCTCGTTTCGAGAGCTTTCCACCGGTTTCTCGCGAGCGCAATCGTGGAACGACAATTAGCGACGAAAAAAGGCAATTGAACCGGATCGAGTGGTGACGTCATTAAAATATCAGAATCCCAGGCGTTTGAAAATCGTACGGGACCCCTAATAAAGAGGAATTAATTTGTCGACGAACGGCAAAGTCGTTTCAACCAGTTTTCGTGCTCCTCGACGTGATCGAACGGACAAAAAGCAGTGTGTCTTTGAAATATCGAATAAGAAGAAGGAGAAGAGGCGGACTCCTAAAGAAGTCGTCGTTTATATAAAACCTAACGACTCTTCTTCGCTCCTTCTCTCTCTCTCTCTCTCTCTCTCTCTCTCTCTCTCTCTCTCTCTCTCTCTCTCTCTCTCTCTCTCTTGCTCTGTCCTTCCCTTTGTTTAATACCAATTACACAGATTTGTCTGGAACCCGCGCGAGTGCCGCGGACCATACAATCTGACCGTTCCTCTCGGTACCCGAGGCGCATCTCTTGCTTTCAGCGGCTTCATCGCTCGGAATAAGGATGGTTAATTGGCGCGGGTGGACGTGGCCGGGCTCGAGAGACGAAGACGCACCTTCTCTATTCAACCTTCGTCTCGTCCAACCTCGCTTTCGCTTCTTCGCCACCGACCTCTCGTTTTTCCTCCCCTTGCTACTCCTCTTTTTCGAAGAACCGCTCGTGAACGCGAACACCAGAAAAGAGAGGTCCGTGGCGTGGCCGATAGAACGGCACGATATAATGAGCAGCGAGAAACGAGAACCGTCGATTGCAAATCTCCTCGATGTTGAATAATCGAGATTCTCAGTTCACCCTCTCTTTTTCTCCGGGGAGTTCTTTAAACGGTTTCTTACGCCGATGATTCTCCTTCTCGCCTTTCTACTTACGTTGCTCGTTAGAACCAGCTTTGACTTAACTTACGCGCAACACTTGTTCGGTTTGTTTCGCGTAAACGATCATCGAGGGGTATTATAACGAGGATGCGGTTACGTTGCATGCGTTTTCGAAGGAATTAAAGTAAATCACAGATGTTGATCCCCCTTAGTGTTATCAATATTTATCGGCAACATTATCGATAATAGCAGCCCTAACCTAAATTTCGAATCCTTAAGTAGGCCTACAGCCATAATTGTTTGTTTCTTGGCCCAGGTAACTCGTGCACGAAGGGATCAAAAGGATAGATGATCTCGATAATTACGGTAGAAAATGGCATGTGTTATAGGATGCGTGCGCAGACGGCACAGAGGTGCGCGCGCTGGTAGTATAATTGTGCGCAAGCGCTGTAAGGAGAGATATACCGCGATTCCATTTACGGTGGAACGCTACTCGTTAGCGCGCACGCTGATGCGGTGCACGCGAATGATAATTAGCTGACCGTACAAAGCAGACGTACAGCTACGTCGACTGAATCCCTGAATGCATTCTTGTAACGAGGGGAGTACAACAGGAGAGTGGGTTCCTTTTCCGTGTCGAGGTCGGACCCCTTTTTCTTCTAGCGTGGAAATCAGGCCGGTGTTCGTTGCATCGAATTCGTTCGCCTTCGGGCCAACTTGTTAACCCTTTTTTCATTCGCGCGCTGTTTCCTATCATCTATCCGTGTTTAGGAAGAACAGAACAGACGTGTCTATACACAGTTGTCGAAGAAAATTATTTCGTCGGTTCGAATTTGGATATGAAATTTTATCGCGTTCAGCTTTAAGCTTTGACTGTCACGTCATCCGTATGTAGGTGACGTTTAAACTTCACGCGCGTTAATCGATCAAAAACGGGTGAACTAAAAGGAAGAATACTGTTTCTAAACGGGAATGAAAATGCTACGACAAACGATCGTAAGTTGTTAATAAATCCTGTTTAGGTACAAGTTAATTGGGAAATCGTTCGTTTAAGGAAATCCGCGTTCAACGATTAATCAAGGCTCGAATGGACTCGCGAGGCGGTCGAAGCCATCGCTAACCGATAAACCGTGTTCGACTCGATCAAAGAGGCAAAAGTAACGTCGTAATTCGTTGGAACACGCAAAGGGTTTGGTCGGGGCGGTTGAAAATTAATTCGTCCATTGGGTAGCATCAATTCCAAGTTTCATCGCGATGCGATGAACAGCAATATCAATTGTACGGCGATCGTCCCGCTTCACGAGCCTCGTGTATCGGATAATACACCGGCAGAGATACGGAAGCCTTTTAATTAGCGGCCGTGGAAACAGAAGTGGTCGGCGAGAGCAATAACAGAAAACTAAATGCGCACACCGCCGCGTATATAACGCGGCTTTTTACGACCCGGCCACGTCGAGTATATCTCGGTGCTTTAAAGCCTCGTATGTCCCTCGACCCAAAGAACCGCTAAACAGACGCGCGTAAATATCGGCAAAGGCTTTTAGGGCGTAAAATCATACGCTTTGCACGACGGCGGCTCGGTGCTACGCTCGCTGCAGCCATTAAAAACGCCCGATAGGCCAAGGTAGCCCGCCCGAACGGGCACACCTGGAATATCGATGAGAATCCACGCAACCTATCATCCGGCCAATACACGCGAAACGGGAATAGAAGTACCTAAGCCCCTGTTCAGACCGACCGTTCGATTCTCACCTGCTTCGCCGAAATTCCCCAAAATTCGATCACGAGTCATCCACAGCCGAAGGAATATTTGCTGCTCGAATCAACTCGATTCCATATCACGCAATTCAATTCGCTCTACTTTAATTCCATGCAATTTCACTACACACGATCGAGTTTGTTGTGCATTCCAAGCAGTTCAATTCCGTGTGATTCGATCCCTCGCGATTCAGTTCGATACCATTTAAACTTATATTCGTAGCGATTCAATTCTTCGTGGTTCGATTCAGCGCAATCGAATTCGATGTAGTTTAATTCCATTTCAATTCTACACGATTCAATTCTACACGATCCAATTCCATCTGATTCGATTCGACACGATTCGACTCGACGAAACTTAATTCGAAGCGATTCAACTCCGCGCAGTCGAATTCGACGCGATTCAATTTCGCACGATTCAATTTCGCTCGAGAAGAAAATTGCACGAAAGATTCATACGCAATTAATTCACTTCTCTTTCCGACTTTCTTTCTCTTTTTCCTTTGTTCGAAGTTCGGTAAACGAACACGGAAGCCCGTTACGTGTTTCCATGAAAGGGAAAAGCCTTGATTTGATCTGTTTTTTTTTTTTCACCTGAGAGTGAAAACGCTCTACCAAAGGAACAGACTTTTCAGAGACAACAAAGAGCAAGGCTAATCCCGGCTGCAAAATGCAGCTTTTTAATTAAATTTAATTTGTTGAAGGTGGTTCAAGGGTGGAATACCCAGGATAGATTTGTTTGCGGAACACTTTATGTGTTAGTTTGCTACAAAGAATTAATTCCGCGCGAATAATCGAAGCCATAACAAATGCTGTTTGATGCGCCGTGAAATACGCGATCCTCGTTTTCGATTTTACTACCGAAACGGAGCGGTGCCTTTTTACTCGACATTTTAAATACACACTCGAAAACTATGAATCGTACAAAAAGCTACACGTTATTAATCGAAACGTGTAGTATAAACATCTGGCGCTTACTCGTAACACCGAATCACCGGCTGCATTTACGCGATAGATTGAAACAGCTTTAAAAAAAAGAGAGAAGGAACATTTAAAACGCGATCGTTCGATGCTTGTCGCCTGTGTACGCGAAATCTGTTAGTGAATTGGACGTAACAGCTGACAAAAATTCGTTTCACCAGGGGTGGCAGTATTCCAACGAACCGTCGAAAAGTATTACGGCTCTGCATTTCGATTATGTACACTGGCGGGCACGGAGAACCTCCCTAGGGAAAATTTCGATCAACCAAATATGGGTCACGCTGGTCGTTCGTTTTTGCTTACTGCGTTCGGAGACGTGGAACGTTTTGAGGGATTTAGAGAAATTGAGGATTTGGGAATTGAGGGATTTCGGGGTTTGGGGAATTGGAATTTAGAGAGATCGGCACTTAGGATCTTGATGATTCAGAAATTTGTGGATTCAAGAATTTAGAAATTAGAGAATTTGAGTTAAATCGAATTTTCAAATTTAGTTCGACTTTTCAGAACGCAGTGTTTCGAGAATATTAGACTTCGAAACTGCGGAGATTGGGATATTTGAAAATTTGAAGATGCGAGAGGTGGAAAATTTGAAAACAGGAAAATAGGGTAATCCAGGGATTGAAAACGTGGATCGCAAGCGAGTGTACAGTAGGAGGACGAATAGCACAGGTGAGGTAAATGAAAAAGCTGAACTACGGGGCGGATTTAATATCGTTTCGCGCATTGGGTCGCGGTGCGGGCAGGTGTTCGTTGGCATTCTATGGTCGACGAAAGCGCCCTCTGAGTTGTTTAAAAACCCGACGAAACCGCATCGGGGTTTTATCGTCACGTGACCAGAGCTTTACACTCCCCGGTCACGTGGTGCCTCTCGGATCCGACTCTTTCTCGTTTTTGTTTCGGACGAGAAATAAAAAGGAGGGCGAGTAGGTACCACGTAGCCGCCTCGCGGTATTGGATAAAATATCTCGGAGCGAAGGGATGACCCAGCGTTTTCTTCCCACGAATAAAGAAAGACGTGTATTTCGTTTCGCTTAATTTTAACGACCGTGGAGAATCGGAGAAATTGGTAGGAAAGAGGGCGAAAGATATAAGGCAATTTGTCGTTGGAGCGGGATACGCTGGTGAAAATAATTGCACCACCGACGATATTTATCGCCATACTCGTTGAACCGATACCGATACTACGGGACCGTCCACGGTAATACGTTCGTACCGGTAAAAATAATTCATCGCTAGATCGGTTGTACCTCGGGAGGGCTTCGTGCAATACGTTACCGCTAACGCGTAACTTTTCTTCCGTTCTGCGTCTTCCTTACAACCCGTGTTCCGTCTTCGCACACTTTCCTATGCGAACAGAACGGACGTCTGACCGCGAGACCCCGAGGAAATTAAAACCCTCTTCCCGTTTCCTCCTCCTTCTCTTTTCATATCGACGGTCACGCGATATCGAGAATTTTGCACTTTAAATGCGCTTCTTGTTCTTGGATGTACTTGTACTGCTGCTTCTCTCGATTCTAGATTTAGAGGTCTCGAATCTTTGTACCTGATGTCTCGGAGTCTGAATTCAGGAGAATCTTAGGTTTCCACACTCCACTTGTCCCAGAATCCGAACGTTCCCAGAGCGCAGTGTTCCCAGAATTAAAAGATCCCCGAATCGAATAGCGCGATCGTGGCAAACAGCGAACCTTACTTTAATACGCATTAACCGTACAGACGGATGGTAAATATTTGATCGTTGCTCGGAGTACGCGGATTCATTATTCATCCTCTAATAGCTTATGCAATAGCTGACAATGAGCGAGTAACGTCGGAGCGTTGTTCCGGCCTGGAGGGCTCCGGCGTTTCGAAAAAGCGTGTAGGAAGCGAGAGAAAAGAACCGTGGCGGAATTGAGTCGTCGAAGGTGGATCCGTGGAACACGTTGTGTTCGGGCAGCCCCGTGAGCGTGCAGCTGTGTGCACTCGCGTGCCGCCATCTAGCCAATCACGTAGCCCTTCGCTGACGGAATAATGCCCAATTTTACACGAGACAAGATTGACGGCCGTGTACGTCGTTACACGGCCGAGACGAAATCCGCTTAAAAGTTTGAAAACCTCGGCCGGAGAAGGGATACCGGGGGTCTTCGGGAGGAACGAGGACGCTTCGGAACAACGCGGAGGGACGGAGAATCGAGAAAAAGGGAAACCTTATTTACTTTATGTTATATAGAAAGACAGGTATACATATGTCTGTATACACGCAGAAGAAGTATCTACCTCTTCTATGGTGGTACGGCTTCATCCATGCGTTAAATTCCTTCGGGGGATTCTTCTTTCCTTCCTTGTTCCCCCGTCTTTCTCCCTCACCGCGTTTCCTCTTCCACGTCCTCTGCTCATCTCTTTGCTTCTGCTCGCAACACTACCGCCATATCCTCCAGCGAGGTATCCCTCCCCCTTACGCGTGTCCTTTTGCTTTCCTTGCAACAACTTTGATAGGGGCTACAGCTTCGGGCGGGGATCAGCCCCGGCCCGACAACGCGATATTTGGAAACCCGAATAAACACCCTCGCGAATGAGAAACGCATTGTCGCCTTGAGCTCTCGTTGCTTCCTATCTTTTTGCCTCGATGTAACCGATAATTCGTGCAAAATTTATGCCGGAAATCATGAATCAAATTACCCGGGCATTCAAGAATCGAATAAAACTATGAAAATAGAGGAATTTAAACGTTTTTAAAAGAATTCAAGAATTTAAATATTGACGAAATCTATGGTTTCAAGAATATGATCCAAGAAGTCAAGAATTTATTTTCGAACGAAAAGTTTAAATCTGCGATTCAAAAGTGGTAGAACCGAAATGTACAATCCGTGTATCCTAAATCCGGTAAATTCCGACTATCCTTTTTATCCAAAAGCAGGAAAAGAAGCGTGTGTTGGCGTAAAAGGTGTTGATCCGTTTTCTTTGGCGTGTTTTTCCTAGCAGAGGAAATTTATCGTGCCAGTTTTACCGCAGCTAAGTCGGTGTGTTTTGCGTCGGAGCGTTCGAAGGAAATCCGCAGCGGTTGGTAGGAACAAACGCTTTGGAAAAAGAGTTGGAAGGGATAAACGAGACGTTCGAGAGTCAAGACCTGGTGCACCGCGAAATTTCCACCGCTTTCTTCTTTTATCCAGGAACCGAGCAACCGGATATTCATTGGTCGGCTTTCACGCGTTCATCGCGAATCGGATCCGTGGCGAATCAAGGGCGCTCCAACAGTTGGAAGGACGTTTGGTCAATTGGACGCTCGGTTTGCCACAGATTCCGATCCTTCTGAACCGTACAATCCAGCTTTACCGTAAAACCACCGACCACACACACGATCGTGTTCTCGTCGATACGAGTGTACGGCTCTTAACGCGGCCGTGATCGAAAAGAGCGAGACGCGTCAAGTAAGAAACAAAGGGAGAGGGTGAAAAAGCGCAGCGAAGAAAAGAACGGTGGAAAAGCGTGATTGTCAAATGGAAAAAGTAAAAAGCCGAGCAGATAACAAGGCACAGAAATAGAAGCAGTTGGAATAGAAGAGGAAAAAAACCAGATAGAAAAGGAAATAAATTGTGGGGGTAAAATGGTCGAAAGAAATTCTTACTTGTTCGGGCGCTTTTTAACAAGTAACCGACTGTGACGGATCGAGAAACGTTCTTAAAGCTTAACTCGACTGGCGAATTAACGCCTATCGATTATTGCCGGATGAATCTTTCCTACGCTTTCTTGCAACTTTGCTTATTAGTTTTTGTCCAATGATTCTCAATCGCGTTATATTTCTTATTTAAAGAATTAATATGATAGTTTATGTATAATGTTGGGAATAGAAACGATTAGCAAAATTAATCGTAAACACCGTAAACGTTCCTATAGGAATGAGTTATGTCCGATGGAGTGCATCCAATTACATTATATGGAGGGTCATTATTGCAGCGGAGCCGCGACGCATCCCAGGAGGACGGAAGTCCATCTACTTCCAGGAATTTAGATAATTGTTCCTCCTATTAAACTTTCATCTCGAATTCGTGAAAGGCTCGGTCGCGAAAGCGTAGAGATAACGCAACGAACGAATATGGCAGATAACGAATGTGTTTCGAAGTAACCGGATCCAGTATCGTCGGCGCCATACGAGATACGATAAATATCGAAGTTTTCGAGGTTCGCGAACTTTCATACTTAACGACCCGACATCGTTCAGGGAAACGGAGGAATTTTGCGTTGGCAATTAAGTAAATCGGACAGAAACCGTTCCTCCTATTAACTAAGCGGCCAGGTCGCTTCAACCACCGACACGTTCTCTAAACTGGAAACACAGACAATACGGAACCCGTTGATTTGATCCTGCATTTACGAAAGCATGCCAACTGCGCTGGTTAATTTCGATCGAATTCCAATTTGCGCAAATTCGACTAATTAAAACGGTTTCGAGCGGAAGCCCTGAGACCTGATAAAATATCAATCGATAAATGTATCGGATTCGCTCGAAAAAAAAGACTGTACCGTTACTCTCCTCCGCTAAATTGCGCGCTGAATTATTTCGATGCTATCTCGAGATCTCTCCTTATAATTGAACCTATTCTCCGGCTCGAAACGAAGCTCGATTATAAAGCGGTAAAGAAGAGAAACAGAAGGTACCTGTATAATAACCGTTAACGCCATCAAATTTTAATCGCGAACGGAATTGCCGCTTCTCCGTTCAACCTATATCACGGACCACCATAAACTATCCATTCACGGGTAGATCCACGCGCACCATCTACGGAATCCTCCCGTTCCTCCATTTAATCCCCGTCTACGAAATCACGCTACCACCACCGAATGCTGCCTTCGATCCCGTCTATTCGCATCGATCGCACACTTTGATTAACACGGTTCAACCCAACGAGAAGGATTCGCTACGGTAACTTATCTCCTCAACGAGATAACGTTCCAACGGATTCAAAGAACAGATATGCCACAGCCTCTACAAAGTGGTTCATGTTACTTGCTTATTGTCTTTAAGGGGAGTACATTGTATTGCCGTCGATGGGGTGCTAAGAAGATTTATAATGGGATTCCTTTGTGACATAGAACAAACTCTTCTTCTTCAACTTCAAGTTTTCATCAAATTATCCTTCAGACCCCGAAATTCTAAAATATCCAAATTCCCACGTATCTGAATCAGCAAATCGTCAGTACTCCAGCTGGCCATAGAAAAAATACGAGAGATGAAATTAGATGAAACAAGCTGTATCGGAGGGAATAACGTTACCGTTCGAGGTAGAAGAACGAGAAAGAACGATCGAGGGTATCGGAGCCGCGAAATCGTTTATCTCGATCTATCGAGGTCGCGTTACATGTTCGCTACTGCGAATCGTTTTATCAACGTCTGCCGTTGCTTCGTTGTTTCTTCATCGACTAGACGGAGAGATTCCATTAACATCTTTCTCTTTCACGAATCCGCGTGGACCTGACTCGTCTCCGGCCGAGAATCAAGCTGCGCCTCCGGCTTTTGTAAACAGAGTTTATGATCGATAGCTGTTGGAAAACCGCACGCCGTCGGCTGTATTGTTCAATATTTAACGCACGGCCTTCCAACGGCCCTCTATCCCCGGCTTCGTCGTGTCGAAAGGCATGAATTTCAGATCGGATGAAAGGAAAATCTTCTACCGGCGTGTTACAACCGAATTAACGTTTTCACCGTCGCGACACTCGCCACCCTACACCTTTGATCTTTCGAACCTGTTAACGCGTTTATGTTTGCTACGAATCTGTAAAAACTCGAGGGGATGTTAACCCTTGCCTACAGAGGGCTTATTTGTCTCCACTCTTTTCTCGCGACAAATTACGGGGGTTGCAAGACTTCATCCCTTAACTATCTACTTTGCTTTCGATTTAGAAATAAATGCTTATTGGGATTATGATAGCAGAGACGTCCCATGCTATCTTCGACGACGCAGTTCGTCGAACCTCTAATTGGGCAGGATGTTTGCCTCTAAATAAGATATAAGAAAGAACGTGAGATTTATATGTTCCAACAGCATTCACCAAACTTCATTATAACCAACGAATAAAGCATCTGTGAGAGGAAAGAATGTGAACATTCTAATACACGGGTGCGAAGGATGAAAATATTAGCAATTACGTGAAAAATATGTGCTTGATGAATCTGGATGATCGATAAAAACGTCTTCGATAACAACGGAACGAACGGGCGGCCACTTTAGCCGGCGCTAATGAAAATTTGAAATGGAGGTAGAGCCGCTTTAATGAAACCTATAAATACACGGGCAACGGTTTAATCGAAACGCGAACTATGGTTGATTCTATTTGGTTTGCAGAGCGTATATGTAGAACGAATCCGATCGTCGAACGTCGCGACGGAAATCGAGGAAACATCTCAATCTATTTTATGGAAAATACATCGACCGTTTAATTATTCGCGTTACCGTCCCGTATCCGTGAAACGTATTTCTCACCGGTGTCGTATCGAACACGTTTAAACGTAAACGACAACGTCCCGTGTAGTTTTCGAATCTGCGGAGTGACGCCACTATGGCGTAGTTTGCGTGCCAAATAGTCCCTGACGGCACTTGGCCATCATCCACCAGATTCAAAAACTGCAACAAATGGAAATACAGTTGTCGTTTGCACGCTTCGCGAATACCTCTACCGTTTTTGCCTCAAATGCTAATAGTTCTTTCGACTGTCGATACTCGATTGCTTACTTCGTATTAGAGCTTTGTCACCGGCGACAATTTATCGATTTATTTAACAATTCCCCCGCGGCTGTTTATTATAGCTACGGACAAAAGTTTTTGATATACATCTATTTCCTCGACAACCATTATTTAATAATTTATTTATCATTTCTCCTACGGGTATTTGTATAAAGCTGCGGACAAATATTTGCGAACAATACAGATCTATTTTATCGGTATAAGCATTACTCGATAATTTATTTAACATTTCCCCTGCAGCTATTTATATACAGTCGCGGGTAAATGTTTGCGAACGATTCAGATCTTCCTATTTCGTCAGTATGAACATTATTCGATAATTTATTTAACATTTTACCCGCAGCTATTTGTGCACTGGCGCTGACAAATGATTATGAACGATCTATTTCGTTGCTGCAAGAATTATTTCATTATTCGTTTAATAATTCCCACATAGCCAGATTAAAAGTTTGCGAATGGTATAGAGTTTTTTATTTCATCGATACGAACATACGTTTTATATCGGTGAACTTTTATATATCACAGTTTTCTGTGTTGATGTATCGGATTCACTCCAAACGTTTGTACTCCATTCTGAAGTTGCAAGAGAATCTATTGCCCCGTTTGTACGTACATAATAACAATCGCTCCTGTCGAATTCTTGAAAATAAGAAGTGCCCCTAAGAAAGTTTCCCGTTCAACTAGCCAGCCAGTAAAGCGTTAAAATGCTATCGATGTTCAGTCTTTTAACGAAGTATAAATCTCATCGAACTCGAGAATGAACTTAACCCTAGAAGCCACCACCGAAGTGGCGCAGGCATCGAGTGGTGAAACTGGAGGAGAAAAAATCGCCGTAATTAAAAAGATTCGAAGAAAAACTTGGGAGAGAAAAAGAAAGGCAAACTCCTCGATGTTCTGGCGTAGCTTATCGTGAAAAGTTTCGGCTACGATTTCGTCGAGTCTCGCTTCTTTTCCTCTTTGCTTCGCGAATAAAACCAACGAAAATGGCGTGGCTCGCGAACACACCGTTGACACGGATTTTGACAATCAAACAGGATCGAGTACACGATTTAGGCCGATGCACTACACTTTCATCGGCTGATACTGTGTCGAAAAACTGAAGATGTTTATTGATCTTTAATTACTAAAATAACCTGTGTTCGCGTATTACCTTGTGCCGATTGTTGGAAATTCGGTCGATGAGAAGTTTGTTGCATGTGGTCGACATTTTTAGGAACTTTCAATAAGGATGGTACATGTATTAAGTTATATTAGGGTTGTTACAATTATTTAGAATAGTACCAATTATTTACACCCCTGCGCTGCAGTCTAGTCTGCACTGGTACTGGAATATAGTTATTAAAATAGATAAAATGTTAAAGAGTGGTAGCGGAATGCAGAGCGTTCGTTATCGAGGCAATTCGCAGGGTGGTTAGGGAAGCGAGTCGCGCAAAGAAATCCGTTTTTCCGGCGACGGAAATTCAATTTTTCAATTTTTGATCAAACCCGTTCGCATAGTAATAACGGTCGAGTCGCGATGCAATTTCCGGGCGAAAATAGGTTAAGTGTAACCCGCGTAAACTGAATCGACAGATTTGTTGTTTCGTCGCGATTTACCGGCGGCCTCGGTCGCGCGCCACCCTTGTGTACGTTTCTACCGTGAACACGCGACACGTGAAATAACAGACGAGAAACCACCTGAATCTCGAGTTGTTATTATGTCACGCTGGTTTAAACTTCTAACTAGTTGCCACTCGCTCGAAACCTCGAGAATGAGCTTTCACGAAGGAGTTGAGGAAAGGAAACAGAGCTTTCGGGAGAAAAAATAAACCTGTATGTAGGACCGTTGTTCACGTAACTAGGATTCTTTTCTAAGGTCGGCCCTTTACCAGATTTACTTCACTATACTAGGTTCGAGAGGATGGAAATTTATATTCGGGGATTTAGAAATTTAGAAACTAGGATTCCTTTACAGGGTTTGGGCTCTTCGGTACCAATACCATTTCAGTGTCATTTAAACTAGTTCAGAAACTTGTAAGTTTTGAAACAAACAAGTCCTAAGTGTCTAGCGAAGAATTCTACCTACGTCAGCAAGAGTACTGAAACATCCTAGATCTGCTGTACCACTTATTCTCTCCACGGTAGCAGTACTGCAGGACGTTTGACAAAATGAAAACTGGAAATATACAAGTAGAAGCACGTCGAGTTTCGATTGAAATTTCTCCCTACGTATAACCATTTCCGTCGATTCGGAATCGTTTCGATCCAAAGGAGTTCTTTTTAGGTGGAACATATCGAATCGAACGTCGAGCCGGTATAAATATATCGATGGTAATTCGGATACGGACCAATGGAAACGTATGGAGAGGTCGTGTGTCAATGGACGCGCACACGGTAGCCACGGGAACCGTCGATGGAACACTTGAAACGGATTTTCAGCGGAGCGCACGATGTAGTTAAAACGGCGACGACAGCTTTTAATTGGGGCTAGGATGCCAACTGATATATTGGAATTAATCGTAAAGCTTGGTCTGGCTAACGAATGAACGGAGAAAGAGCTATCGAATTAGATCAGTCAACGAATAATGGAAGAATCGATACGATGCTTTCCATTCGGCGCCATTGGCGGACATGTTTTTCTTCTTCCCTGTGTGTGTACGGTTTATACAAGCTGTATAATCCTCTTTCGGAATAAACGATTTCATTGGCGAAAAATTATCTACGCGAAAATTTTTCCTGAACGATTCTGTACGCGCGCGATAAATTCGGCGAATTAGGTTCAAAAATCGAACGCGCAGCATTCGAAACGTTCTAAATTTTCACCTGCAAACGGCGGAAGTCGTTAAACGGCGATTAAAATGAAACAGCTGGCTAAAATTATTCAGAATTATAACGTTAACAGATTTCGCGATTTTAGCCGTTCGATGCTACGATTTATAATTAATGTATGCGCCGGCTATTTAGTTGGTCCGCGATAGCAATACGTTTTCTCGCGGTGTTTTATGCAGGCGGCCGTCAATAAAATATTTCGGGGAAAAACGGTGTTGCTGTAAAATGTTTAATTGGTCAACGGAGCCGGTAAACGCCCGACAGATTGGATTAAAATTTGAAAATCCCGCGCTTGCGGTGACAATGTGTCACGATCGTCTGGCTTCGTCGCGACGATCTGTCTGCGAATCTTGGGGTTTGGGAATTCATGATTTGGCAATTTACGGATTTGCAGGTCCATGATTTGGTAATCTAGAGATTCCAAGTGTCGAAGGTTTGGAGTTTGGGAAATTGCAGGTTGATTTGAAGGATGATTTAACAATTTGGAGATTTGGGAATTGACGAAGTAGGGATTATAAAGTTAAGAACGAGACTTTGGGAATTTGATAATTTAGATTTGATAACATTCGATAAAGAAGAGATGATTCACTCTGCACTAGTTTTCAGCGAAAGGAATCTGCACTGCACCCGAGTGCACTTTCTCGCAAGTACTACTTATACGAGTATTCAAATCCTAGAATATTCAAATATCCCAATATCCAAATATCGAGATATTCCAATATGGGAATATCCAAATATCGGAATATTCCAACGCGAATATTGGAATATTTCAATAGGAGTAGATCCAAAGACTGAAATATTTAAATATCATAACGTTCCAACGCGAGAATACTAATAAATATTCTATATATCAAACTTTCCTATAACCAGCAACATTTCATTTCCCACAACATTCTTATCACAATCACAGAGTATCACCGTTGTGATACTTTTCAAACAGAAAGTTCGAAAGTTCCGCCAGCAGTACAAGTGACGAAAGGGTTAATCGAATCGATTCCCGTTTCGACCAGCGATGGGTGGTGCGGATTTCCTATGCAAAGGAGCTAGTTTTAAAGGTGTCGTAATAATAGCTTACGAGTCGCAATTAAGTGCAAATAGAAGCGACCGGGAGGACCGGGTGCGTTCGGGGTTGTCGAAGATAGAACGGACAGCGCGGAAGTGGTCGAGGAGACGGAGTTTGGTGAAAAGGGGTTGGCGAGGGTGAAGGGGTTAGGTTATAAGGAAGAGGATCGAGAGAAAGCGACAGAGAGGATAGTAGCGAGGAAGGCGGATCGGAAATTGCTTCGAGCATGCTCGCTCACAATAATACCCGTGCTCGTGTACGTGGGCAGAGTTTGGTTTACGTGTGCACTCGACGGGCACGTGTACGTGCACGAGCACCACCGATACCGGAGAGGGGATAAGAACAAAGCCAACGGCAAATGACAGCAGTAATTTTCGCAAACTGTTGTGGGATGCGCGCTGAGGCATTCAAGGTATCGCGGCATCGTTGCCGCCATTCGAAACGCTACCTTCTACTATACACTCTTTCTCCACTCCTATTCTACTCGCGATTTTACCACCTTTCTTATTTATGCACTTTCATTGTTCGATGCTAAGCGCTTCGATATGCCCGGTTAAGGGGAAAGCGTCCTTTCTTATTCGAACAGCTTGCGTACAAATAAAATACTGCTTTCTCTCAAGCTTTTGTTTCAATAGGGACTCCCTAATTACTGAATTCTTAGATATTTAAACTAGGACAAATTCGAACTTTTACCTTCTGAATTTATACATTCTTAAATTCAGAAGTTTGCATATTGTCTACCTCCAAGTATCCCAAAATTTCTATACAGACAATCCAAATTCCAAATACCCAATCCCCAAATGCTTATATCAAAATCACAAAACCTCCACATCTCCATATTGTCAACATCGAATTCTCTAAATGTACAAATTCGCAATTGGCATCATTTGCCGCGTCACATCCCTCTATCTCTGAATCAGAAAATCGTAGAGTTTCCAATTAATGATATTCCGCGCATCCTGAAATTCCATTTTGACCCGCATCAACCTCGACGATGGATTCTGGTATTATGAATGGACTCGGCACGAGCATAAGACACGAACAGAGTGCGGGAGCAGGAGGGTGATTAGTTGGCGTGTAGTACAATTATTGCAGAATTAAAGCGGCCTCGAGGGAGGGCGGTTTAGCGAATTACGCCGTGCTCGAAACGATTATTGCCGCATTAATTTCGTTGTATGCGCCTTGTTGCAGGTCCGAGAGGCGCGGAATAATTCGGAGCAACGACTTCCCTCGCTTCCTTCCACGAAAACGGCCTCCTATTATTAGGCTGCCGTTGAATACCAGACGACCGCAATAAGCAGGACCACCAGTCTCTTAAAAAAAGACAAGTATGTATACCTATATACATATAGATTGTATATGTATATGTATGTACCTTTTTCTTCGAGCGTAGTTCCTTTCTTTGTTTCCTCCATGCTAGGTCGTTTCTTTTTTATTATCCTCCTTGGTCCGCTGTGTACCTTTCGCGCGGAGGTCCACCGTCTGTCTCGTTAACTCTAGCCTCTCGCAGGTTAGATGTTGGCTGCTGTTCGACGCTAAAATATTCTCCACGAATTCCTTTATTTCTACGCTAGACCGTGTGAAATAACAAGCTCGGGAAATACATATATTCGACCTCCGGCTACTGCTCGGAATTATTAACAAGGCCAACGAGCGCGATCTCTGACCGCCGCTCTCGTATATTATTTTGACGGATATTAAATACCCTCGCACGCACCTTCTCGAAAACAATTCTTCCACTTTATCACGGTGAAACATCTACGATCGTGCGCACACTTTTATCCCGGACCTGTGCAACTTTGTCCTAGATCACGAATGGGTGTAACTCTGAGATTCTCCGAGTCTCGAGAAATTTGCAAATTCAGAAATTGGCTGTAAGTGCTTGCAGTTCGGTTGAAAATGTACGCGGACCACATTACATGGATTAAAATACAAACCCGAGGGAATAATTTTGTAATAAAATGCTGAAAATATCGGAGAAACACGAAAGGCGGAATGTAACGATAAGATCTCGATTTCCAGCTCGAAACCGCATTACATTTATTCAAAACGAAATTGATTACAATTCCGCAATCTCTGTTCGCGTCCGCCGGCACCCGACTCGCTCCTGTCCTGTTATTCTCTTCCGAATCGCCCCGTGAACTCCTCGCCAGCAAGATTCACAAAAGCGGTACAAACTGCGTTAACGGCGATAATGGGCGTAGTAAATAAGCAAGTGCAGGCCAAATTATAGCTGCCTTCCATCCACCACCAGCATCGCCACCACCTCTTTTCCAGTACTCCTGTTTAGGGGAGCGGAGAGAGGGGTCTACAGCTGCTGAAACCACTTAACTTAACGAATCCCGCGGATAAAGGGTTACGCTTGGCCGCACAAAGGAGAACACTCGAAAAAATATAATTAAATGCTTTATTCATAACTCTCGTTCGGCCGTGGCTCTTCTTGCTCGTCTCTCTACCACCTCCCTTCGCTCGGACCCTTCCTTCCTTTTTTTTTCATTCTTTCTTTTTCGGCTACGGGGGTAGAGGCACGTGCACGCGGATGCAAATAAATGTAAAGCAATTGTTCCGCGTAGTCCGGGAAATGCGGACAAACGAGCACGTCAGCGTTTTACGTTATTACCTGCGGGAGTCGCAGGTGTAGGGACAGAAATTCGTTAGAAAAGTAGGAGCAACCCCGAACAATCGTGACTGGGATACGTAGAGCCCGTTTCTGAGATACTCGGTCAGTTGGGTATTTGCACATATACCCGATTCTAACATTTAACCGATTGACTTTTATATCCTTTTAAAAATCACAGTCTCGAGGTGCTTTCGCCGTTCAGGTTCAACGAGCGAAAAAAATTAAACTAGCGGATATTTCGATGGGCAAATTAATTGATACCCGAGTTTCGATCAAATTCCGCTCCATATTTGGGTGTAGCTTATACAATAGAGAGAACAGGGAGATAGGTGTGCATCCAATAACGACACGGAGTTAGGAAGTTGCGAAATAGAAAAAAAGAGAAGAAAAAAATCGTGGGTAGATCCCGGTGAATATCAGGGTTAACTATTCCGGGCTCTTTCAGCGCCCACACTCCTCTTTTCAGGCTGCCGGTCGAAATTACGTTTTCGAGTCACTTCACCCAACGAGATTTGCCTATGCATCGAAACAGGGAGAGGGAACTTCACCACCCTCTATCGGCAGAGAATTTTTGCAATACACTTTTGAATAGCCGCCATTGCTTGTGCTCGACTGAGCCGAGCTTTTCATCGGGACACACAGAGAGACAAACGCGGTGGCTGCGAGAAAGATGGCACACCGGAAAGCGGACGAAGACAGACAGACAGAGCCAGGGGGTGGAAAACGGTGAGTCGGAGCGATAACTATTCCCTCCTGGAACTGCTCGTTCGCTTGTTGCCTGTAGGAAGAAAAGCTGTTCCGGTGCAAATTGAACGGCACCGTCGAGTATATAATTTGCACGTGACGAATTTGTTACCGTACTAGCTACCCGTTTTCACGGACTTGCCGATCGAGTTTCTCTCTGTTGTCGCGTCAAATTGATTCTACAGTTCCGATTAATTTCACGGGACAAACGCAAACCGTCCTTCGCTATTCTCCATTTATCGAAGAATTAGACGCGTCTACCGATTTCCTGCGACTTTCCTCGCGGCCGTGCCGCCATTTTTACGCGACAGAGTGCGCCGCGATCTCTTCCGTATCGTCAAGGGGTTCGACCACACTGATCGTTCGCAGGATATTTCATTGTATAATCTCACGTCTCAGCTTTGTACAATTTAATTCCACGCTTCAGTTTCTGCAATCAAGTTTCACATTCCAGTTTTGTACAATTTAATATCATGTTTCAGTTTTGCACGATTTAATTTCTTGCTTCAGCTTTGTTCAACTTGATTCTACACTTAACTTTCGTTATACTTTTTGCTTGAAAGACCGCCATTTCTCTCTGCTCTGAATCAATTAATCCTTTTAGATTATTCCACAATATGTTCCTCTTTGAATTTATGACAAGATCTGATAAGAGTCGGATATTCAACATAAAAATCTGAAAACATTAAACGATATACGCCGCACTTAGTTACGTGATTTCGAACTTTTGCTCTTTAGTATCCTGTCAATCGGATAGAAAGTTGAAACTTGGCAGTAATTGTTTCGCCGCAAGCCGTGAAACAACCCGGCATAAGTGAAATTTAGTTTAGGTCAGTTGTCCCGGTGGAAGTTATCGTCTCTTCAGCCCGTACGTATTACGTCATTCGCGAAGTGGAAGCGAGGAGGACACCGATAAAAAGAGCAGCTCCGTTCGAAAGGGAAAAAAGGAAGGAATTAAATGAACGAGGGTAGAAAAGACGGGTGGAAACGAGATAAGACGTACATAGAGGGTCTTAGTCGCACGCGCTCCGTTATCGAACGAAAATGTCGGCGCGAGAAAGAGGGATGGCGAGCGAAAGAGACGACCCGATTCGTCGAAAAGAGTGGAAACGATGAAAATACTGGGCGAAGCTGCGCTGCCAACGAAACTGGCGTGATTCCAATGAACGTGGAAAAAGAAAGGGAACGAAATACACACAGGTACATGTCGCGACACAAAACGGGTCCAGTCATTCTCGAAATAGGCGGCTGGAATGTCAGTAAGCGATAGAAAGGGAGGGAGAGAGAGAGAGAGGGAGAAAGAATAAGAAGAAGAAGCTTTTCTACCTATCCGTAGCTGGTTCGCTCTTCTTGCTGCCTTCTTGATTCTCCGTTCTTTATAATACGAGCGAGCAAAGGAAGGAAAAGGCCACCCATGTCTCTCTAGGCCGGGATCTTGGAAGGCGATGAGCACAACCAGTCAGCACAAAGGAGAGGAGAACGACAAGCACGACAAGCGGGCCACCGAGAAAGATACCGATGCCATTTAATAGCTTACCTCAGAACGTTTTAGATAATGACTGGCCGGACCTCGAAGTGCCTTCTTTCGTTTGATGCAGACCGGAGAACCGCTCTTTCGACTTCGCCGGGGAACGAGAACACGAGCGGGAGAGGAACGAGAACACCGTCGGGATATGGACGGATGAAAAGGAAGGATGAGTGCACCTGGTGGTGTGCACTCCACGCTCTAGACGATCGACGCTTGTATTAAACGGAATGCTTGCTACCATTCTTTTCTCCTTTTTATGGACGCCTGCTCGACGGACTGAAAAATATAACGTGATTGGAAAAGCCAGGTTAATTGCCGACTGTTATTATTTCATCGACGTTGTTCGTCTCGTTTTTTATCCTTTTATTATCGTGCTTTACCGTATGGAGGCGGCAATATAGCGAGGTTACCTTACGATACGTGTTTTAGATCAATTATTTGAACACGTGTTAAATTTAAATCGTTCATTTAAAGGGAAAATCAATTTTGTTGCAAAAACGTTTGGAACGTCGAAAGTTAAATAAAATTCATAATCAGTCTAATGTGCGATGTTAAACAACATTAATTTGTTAACCGCGTAAAAGCGAATTCTGAACGAAAAGCAAGACACGAATATATGGACGTAAATCGAGAGAACGGTGTGTAATTTGTAAACATCAAATACAGAGGTCCAGAAGTGATTTATAATCCGCCAGGAGGTACGTATATAGAAAAATAAAAGATGGCGACAAGAGTGACCAGCCGACGTTTTCGTTTGACACAGTTTCTAACGCGTTTTTGAAGCAGCCAGGCGAGACAGCGAATTCGTTGAAGTGAGAAACCGGGTTTTTAAGCGGAAAACAAATAAAAAAAGAGAAAAGCTCGCCACGCTAGAGAGATGTTTCTCGCATTCATTTGAATTGAAGCGCCGTGTCTGAATAGCGGAAAACGGTAAAAAAAGATTTAGGTTCGCAATAGCGGTTAACAAAGTTGTCCCCTGACGAATCAAGGATTTATCTAGTAGATTAGTGTTCGTTTCGGATGAAATTTTGATAATTCAACCAGTACGTTTTTATTCCCTTTTTTCCGTCCCGTTTCTTTCCTCTTCTTTTTTTTTTTATTCGGAACACGTAATACTTTTCACGTACCCGTACAGCGGTCCAATCGAAATTGCAACTGGAGGCGACATCTGGCAATTCTGACGAATTGTGTTTGACAGGAGGAGGGTACGACCAACAGAATCGTTCGTATTTTCTCGTGTATTTACGCCGAGTGACGTATCAATGAGTTATTAAGTTCTTGTCTAAAACGTCAGTCATTTGAAAAATTGTTACGATCGAATTACACGCTTCTTGAATTATGTTCATTTTTATTTACCGTCCGAAATAGACGTAATGGGATGAGAGATTTCGGAGCACAAAAACTGTGACATTATTCGATGTCACGAACCGCAAAGTACGCTCGTGACACGTCCGATTTTAATTTAACTTGTTCGCTTATCCAATTACAGATTCATTCATCGTGAATTATTTTGTTACGAAGTAGTGTAAAGCAAAATAATACAGTTTAAATTATTATAAATTGGTGCATATTATACCGTTTTGTAAGTAATATAACAGAATTTCATTTTCACTCGTACCAGAGCAAATAGAGTAATTTCCTCGTGTGAGAAATTAGACGCGTTACATACGCGTGACGTTCATTGGGAACGCGTTAAAGTCTAATCAAAACAACTATTCGTGTAAATGTTTCATTTTCATTCAGTCCGTCGACGATATCAATAACATTCGTGATTCGACTGTGCAGTTACAATATTGTAACTCGCTGTTAGCCGACAAAAACATAGTACTTTATCGTCGGGCGAAAAAATAGCTGCCAGTACGTGATCTGCGGTTCACCGCTTTGCGACAAAAAACTAAGAACCACGTAATTTGCAATTTGCCGTCGATGAAAAAAACGTCTTACATCTGTTAAAAAAGGTGGGGTAATTGACCTGTGCATAACTTCACGTTAGCCGCGGTTCGCGTTAAACCTAACGCGCTTTCAAGTATCGCTGTCGAAAACGTGGTATTATGCGATTGGCGAGTGTTGGGTGCTGGGTGATTTAATATATTGTTTATATTGTAATTAAATGGTGGGGGGACTTTTGGAGATTTTTTGTAATCAAGTTCCCAATTCTACTGCTCTAAATAGATAACGCTAAGAACCGTATTGTGTTGAAATTCCTTACAAAAAACGGTGCCTATCTCTGTTCCGACATAATAACCAGAGATACAAAGTATGTACAGTTATCTGAACGGAAGTGAGCATAACCATTTACGTCCCAGAGAAACTGCAGACACAAAATCATCAAGGCGAATACGCTTGGCCGTTGATTGACGTCTAAAACAAACATCGTGTACAATAATTAGAAGCAATTTCCCCGGATGTTTTCTCCGTTTCCCACGCTGTATAATTAACCCTCGAACAATCTGGCACTTTACGGAATTAACAATTGTTGCAGTTTTGTAATACTCTTTGTAATCAAAAGTAGACGTAGGAGGTGAAATTCCGAACGCTCCTGCAGTAATTAGTAGTTTGTACGATAAACGGGAATATAAAAGTTAGCACGATTATTCATTTATCATCGCTGGCTCTGTTGCGTGAAAATCGGTGTGAACGATATCGTGACCTGTTATAATCCGTGCCGGGAGTATGTTAATGGAGCAAGATCCTTTTTCCCCCGTTCGGTTAAAGCACGAATATTCTTGGTTATTAAGGGCAGAAAATCGTGGCAGAAAGAAAAAAAGACTTGTTCCAAGGTTTCTCTCGATCCCCTGTTTCAATCGTTTCGCTGTTCGTCACGTACCCTCGTTTTTCCGTCTAGTTTCCTTTCTATGACTCCTCTGTTCCGTGGCTAATCGGTGCTTAATTGTAACTCAATGTGTAATACCACTTTGACTCTCCTGTAATAGAAACTCCTTTTCAGACTTTTCATTCGTAACTCCGCGTACTCGTTTCGTAAGGTGTTATACAACTCGGGAAAAGTACCTAGTTATTTGTCAGGTCAGTCTAAAGCTACGATATTAAAACACACAAAGAAGAGTCAATTTGGTGTCAATCACTGTGCAAATAATTAGATTTATATTCCAAATAGAAACGCGTTAAAAATGAAGATTATCACAGTGGAAGTACAAGATTTCGAATAAATGCCACGATTTTTGAAGACGAAATAATAAACGATACAGAGAATTAATATGATATCCCAGATTTTATATGTTATAAATTGTATTCAGATGTACGCGTTAATGCGATGCGAAAAATTCACTTCGTGTTTATAATCGCATCGGAAAGCAAAGCTTTCTCAACGTTGCCCCTCCATTCTTCGACACATTCGTCATTCGCGCGTTTATCGCTACATCCATGGTTCGTGCATTTCGAGCAGAATTAAGTTGTCGCTAACTCAGAAATTCCATTTACATTTAGAATCAATTAACCTCTTGTTGCACTTATTTCGATATGGACTAACTAGTTCGATGTACTGATTCGAGTTTCATGACACGTTCCACTTTAATTGTAATTCTTTTTGAAGATACTCGTCGAGTGTATGGTAGTCTCTATATATGGCCGTATGTTGTAACGTTGACTAGCTATGTCATATTTACACGGTGGGGTTTTATACCTCGAAGTTTGGGATTTGGACATTCTTTAATTTAGGTACATTGAATTACTAAAATTTCACACTTTTAGATTTATAATTTCGCGAAAATTCCAAACCCTCAAGTTTGCAAATTCCTAAGTCCAAAACGATCATCCTAGATAAACGTTCGAGTTCCATAATCGTTAAGGTCGTTTTCACAAGATTTTGTGTAACCTTTAACAATTTTTGTCTCGAAATTATCGTTACGTTACATCGTTATCAGTTACGATTATCGTCGACTATTTAACCGTCCTCCATATTCGTTCTTTTCTCAATTCGGAGCTCGGCTAATTGGTACGTTAATTACGAATCTAAGAGCTTACGTTACCTCTTTAAATCTTGTATTTTCCGTCTCCGTTCGCGGGCTTTTTCATTCTGTCGACGGCATCGACGACGGGGATTAATAAAATTCGTTCGAAAAGGTATTAAGGTAATTAGCGAATGGTAACGAGCAACGCGTGCGAAACTGTTTAGCCGCGAGCGTAAATGCTATTTGCACGTTGAGTCGCATTGCTAAGCAATTGAGTAGCTCCTCAATGAGCTTACGCTCGTATTATACTCGAATGCATAGCGGTAATTACTGTTATATGTATAACAGCTTGTCCACGAGTGGTGCTTCGTTTATTTGATTAGTTCGACGCGTCCGCTCGGCTGAAACAGGAACACATGTTTCCGCTGCTTTCAACCCTTTATTTCTTCCTTATTACGTTTCTCTCGCCTCTTTGTTTATATGGGCTGTCTCAGACAT
Organism: Megachile ligniseca; assembly: GCA_945859555.1. Lineage (NCBI taxonomy): Eukaryota > Metazoa > Arthropoda > Insecta > Hymenoptera > Megachilidae > Megachile > Megachile ligniseca. The sequence goes on along the minus strand of OX243781.1, from coordinate 13,538,823 downwards.
TTAGCCTCTGTCTGGTTAGTGAAACGGAGAACTTCCGGATTTTTCAAGTGTTAGGTTCTCACATTCGGAAATCTTTTCAATTCTTAGATTCTTACATCTTCGAACTTTTAGACTTTCGAATACTTGTATCCTATCAAGTATTGGATTCCTAAATCATTGAATCCTAGAAGCCTTGGCTCCTTAAACCATCTAATTTCTGAATCCTACAATTCTCAAGTACTTAAATCTTCAAATCACCAAATCCTCAAATGTTGAACCTCTAAATTATCGATCAAAATTCCCCCAAAGGCTCCTCGAATTCAGAAAGATGAGACACGATGAGAAATATGAAAGAAAACCGGACCGACAAAATGAATGTTTGGCATAGTCCATACGGTTAAGATTAAAAATTAACGAGTACGTAATAAGTGGCAACCGTCGAGGATAAAAGCGTCGACGGTGATTAAGGGAGGACAAAGACTGGCAGCTATTTCGAGTAGATCTTTTTCCTTTCTTTTTTAATCATTCTCCGTGTACGACGCTCCCATCTGACGTGTTGAGTAATTCGTGAGAGGGAACAGAACGATTTTTTCGTACGGCGAAACGTGACGAAGCTAACGAAAATAGCAGCTTATAGAAGACAATAGCCCGTGACGACCCCAGGATCAACCCACAGAATTTTATAAGTACTCCTTTCGTCCATATAGCGTCTTACAACTATACTGTATTCTTAATGCGTTCGCATATGGTCACATTGACCGTGTCGTCGCTTCTTTACGATTAAATTAATGTTAAAATCATTCCACGTTTGGTACGAGCTTCATGCAAATCCCATAACGATTCGACGATTTATTACAATTCTGCTTGAACTAGAATATCTTCTCAGCGACGATGGTTAGACTCAGGAATAATCTTTTTATAATATTATTACTGGAATATGTTTAATATGTATAACTTACAAGATCACGTAACTTGTAACAAGAATAATTTGAGGTCTTCAAAAAATGTCATAGTTAATACTACAGTTAATGTAACGTATAAAAAGAATATATTTAATATGTATAACTTGTGACAAGAATAATTTGAGGTCTTCAAAAAATGCCATAGTTAATACCACAAGTCAATGTACCTTTAAAATTAATTTGAGGTCTTCAGAAAATGTGGAAATTTTACCTTTACGCATTTGCCTAACGAAGAAACAAAGAGAATCAATAAATTCTTGTTCGCGTAGTTTATATATTCGTGCTTTGTCGATAAAAGCGGAACGGAATTTTAATTGCAATGTCCACAATTGTGCTAATAAAAAGAGATCAATTAACTTGTTTCTGAGTTCTGATAAATAACGTGGAACGCAGAGAGCGTCGCAACTGTGAGTAAGAAATGGTAAACGTATGGAAGTTTGGATTTTCGTAATATCTGGGAAAATAAAACGATGATAAACAGGAGGTTTTTAATAAGGAGGACAGTTTGGACTTGGTCGTTATTTTTTCGCATCGATTGCGTCCGTTGAACAGGAAATATTAATGAATGCCTGGCCTCCGGTGCATCGGAGAGACGTGTTTGTCCTCGTCGTTTCGTGACAATTAATTACCCTTGCAATTACGCGAAACGTTTTTGAATGCAAATATTGAAAACCGTATTTCAACGAACGATAAATTTCATCGAAAAAGTCCATTTTCTCGTTCGTCCATTATTTTATTCATTTATGTATGAAACACGTATTACTTTATGAAACACAGAGGCAACAAAAAAGCGTATAACAGGGACATATAAAATATTCGTAGATACAGGGCGATATGAAATTCAAAAATAAAACTGCTGCCTTTTTTTTAGTTTTCGAAAACGTAATTTTCGGTCCAATGACTCGATGAGAGCACCGTCGCTTGCGGTTTTGCGCTGTTACGAGCTGAAAAATATTATCGAAGCACGAAAAGGAGAGATAGGGATAGGAAACATGATTATCGGTTCCTGTAGATTAAAACGAAATAAAAGAACCAGACCTAATGCTAACGAGAGAGCTTGAAAAGCGTGTAATTGTGCGGACAACGTTCTACAGGCCGTTGCAAAAGATGTTAAAAACCTTTCAGGGATTAATAACATTTTTTGCATTTTTCATCCACGAGTCTTACCTTTATGAACTCCAGAATTTAAGTTCTTTATTGTTAACAGAAAAATTTCAGAATTCGATAAAAAATTTGACAAAGAAAATAATGATGAAATAGCGACATGAGAAGTTGCAGTTATTCCAAGAATCATAAATTGCAAAAAATAAGATAAAGAGGAGAATAACCATATGGGTTATGGTTTTTGTAGCGAGGTGTACTCGCGGGTTTGGGACACGAGTATCCACTTTGATGGGCGTCGTCGTTTGAGGGTGCAAAACTGTATACAAGATGAAGAAGCGGCGCCGCTTTGTGCGTACCTTCAGAGCTCGCCTACAATTAGACCAGCCCTCGTACTCATTTTTTGGTCTTCTCTCTCGCGCACCTTTCTGTTCTAGCGAAGGATGAAAGATCGAAAGGAAAGAAAACGTGTAGGTACGGGTCGTGAGAGCGAAGGAAACGATGAGAAACGATTCCAAGAAGAAGACACAGACGTCTGGCTGGATACGTATCGTTTCGCCAGAAATTGCGACATAACTATACCGTCTCCTCCTATCACCTAACCTAACCTCAAAATATCAGTACGTGCGTCCTTGATCGATACTGTGTACACATCTTGCTTTTCCTTTCGCAGGATTTTACTGTAGTTAAATATTTGATATTTGGAAATTGAGGACATATGTGGGATTTGGGAGATAGGACATTTGGGGATAGCAAATTTGGAAAGACGGGAATTTGGAATTTTATTTAGTTGCTGAATTACAGTTGTAGATTATCACGTTGTTAAATTCTTAGATCTTCAATTCCTACATTCTTGAATTTCCAAGTCTTGCAGTTTCTAAATTCCCCAATTTCTGTATCCACAAGTTCCTGATTCAAAAATTTCTATATCCCTAAATTTTCAAATTCCGAAATCCCTAAATCTCCAATGATTAAATACTCCGCGATTATTGGAGTATTATAATTATTGTCTATAAATTATCGATAAACACGAATCGATGAATTTAGTGAAATCGCAATGCGATATCCTGGAACACCCTCGATTTTGTTTGAATCGGCACAAACTGCGTTTGATCATTACAGTTTACTCGCGATATTGTAAACACTATCGCTCGATGGATTGGTTGTCCGAATGCTTCTACACGATGACGGTTGTTAATTTATCTGTTAGCGTTCGATCACATACGTGCAAACAGTCGATTGACTACGATTTAACAGTACGCTTCAAGAAGCTGTCTCCTTTCATCGCTTATGACAAACCTTTTTATTATAAATTGATAATCTACCAAGCGATGTTTCAATTAATAGGAAATTACATTTCGTTGCAAGTAAATTGAACTATAGGATTTCAGAAAGATAAACTCATCATTCAGTTACGTATAACATTGTTATGTACAAATTAAAATCAGTTATTTATTTAGTACGAAGTTATCAAAGTACATTCATCACAGAAGTTATCGTCCTAGCCTTCCATTGAGGACATCCTGATTAATTAACACTAGAACGGGTCAAAATGGTTTCAGGTTTCTCGTTACAAAATCTATCGTACCTTTGTCAAACTGTCTGTCACATGTCGAGATAGAGAATATATTTTAATTTCTGCATCGGTAATTATTTAGATATTTTTCCATCAGTTTAGAAGTGAATTTAACTGTGGGTTTAGCATTAATGAAATATGAATCGTCTCGGGACAACGTCATATTTATCAATTATTCGCCTTCGTGATGAACAAAAGCTTCCACGTATTTTAACCTTTTGCACTATGATTTATTTGTCGAGTCAAACAGAACCAACCACAGCTACAATATTAAAACAGGCAAAGTTGAAATGTTATGTCAATTTGGTATCCATCGCTATGCAAATAATTGAACTCCAAATTGAAGCGTATTCAAAATTCCAGTAAATTTCATCACAGCATGAGACTCAAAATAGTGTAATGGATTAAGAATCGAGAACGCTTGATTGATATCTATGCACAGTTTCGGTAGCGTAGGTCCGCCATTATTGTTCGAATTATGGCATCGCTTCGTTCACCAACTCCAAGGACACGGCATAAACATGATGCGAAACTGTTCCTACGAACGCTACTAACACTCGCGAAAATAAATGTTCGAAAACAAAATGGAACCGTAACTCTGATATGCATAGTCGGATATACGTACTCGTGCTTATGCAAGCATGACCCCGATGCGAGTTGATATATGCCGCGAATTTAATTGAAATATCACAAAAGCTCGCGGCTGGTCTTTGATTTTCGGACGGATAATTAAAAACGAAACAATGTTGCGTACGGCACTGGCAGTTCGTGAATGTTGTTTCAAATAAGAGTCACGTGATGTACAGTTGAAACAATGAAAATGCGGACAGAATAGGATATTAATTTGTCATACACGCTTCAAGAGATTTTTGATCCTTTGATATACAAACTTCTCATCTATTTTATTATTTTACATGTCAGTTATTTTCGCGTGGTTTAATTTTAAAAAGAGTGCTTCACTCAAATAGTTGTGAGAAATACTATTTGCAGGATAATAAATTTCCAACCTCTCAGAATTAACGCTAAAAACGAGCGAAAGAATGTAGGTTAAGTAAAATGTCGAAAACAGAACAGCCCCGGAAGAACCTTAGTTCGATTGGTAATCGAAACCGAATTGAAATCTTTTTTATCGAGCCACCTCGAAATTTCATGAGTTTCCAATGACTCTGGCGGATCGCCGACTGTATTTCACCTAATTCCCAGGAGAATGCTGTTCGTTTAAGCCGACAGGCTTGTTCTATGTTTGCTCTAAAACCGCCCCGGCGATTTCTTTTATCGATACCGTTTCATTTCTGCACCTCGAGCGCGAACCCCTCGCGTTTTTTTCCTCTCTCTCTTTCGTTGACACAAAGCTCGTAGTTAATTAATTACGATTTCGATCGCGAACTCGATCGAAAACAGTTCACCCGGCTAAATGCAGTTTCCATGTATACGATTCTATCGAATAAACGTGGATGATGTATAATCGTTGCCCGGTATTAATAATTCCCGCACAAATCAATTACGCCTAACGCAGAGCACACGATTCATTTACCGATCGTTATCGGAGATGACTATTTATCGATACGATGGACCTTCTGTCATGCGGCCACAAGTATTATGGATTCATCTGGCTCCCTTTGCCATTGATTACTGATTTCGTTGGTTATACATTTTTAGGTTTTCGTATTTTTAGATTTCAAGTTGGGGACGATTTCGGATTTTCGAGTTTTCCACGCGAATATCTAAATTTCCAAATTTGCAGATTACCAAATTTCTGAATTCCCAAATAAAGTTTGCCAAATTCCCACATTAACCAAATACCTAAACTCTCAAATCTCTGACATCCCCAGAATTCCACACACCAAAACTTCGAAACATTTCCAAGCTCCGAAATTCCTAAATCCCCAAATCCTCAAACTTGCAAGATAACATCGTACAGTCCAAGTCCCTAGAACCACCCCTAGAACCGTCCCCAGCAATATCTCTCGTTCGGGTGAATCTCTGCGCAATTAAACCGATGTTCTCGCAGGTACGCGTTATTTATCGTTGAATTAGATTTACGGAAGCGGCCATAGGAAGACAAATTGCGCAAGCGCGGTTCTTTGAGGATCGTAAACGCGTCCCTGTCTGTTCGTGTGCAGTAATGCTCGGTGGCTGGCGGCGTAACGAGCTGCCGGCATATCTGGACCTCGCAATGATAGCAGCCCCTAAATGGAGTTGGCAGCTTTCCTTGCCCGTTTTCACGATAAAGACGCAAACTTGTTCCCGGAGTCTTCCTAGCAGACGGAGAATTTCATTAAGCCGACGATACCCGCCGACTTCGGCGAGTTAATGCGAGCCCTTATTCTAACCACCCGGCGCGACCTCCTCCGTGGAATTTCTTTTACAACGCCGATGGCCAACTCGCGGACACCTACTTCGCCTCTCGCGTTACTTCACCGCCAAATACTCGAAACTTTCCTTATTAAGCTCCTTCGAAGCTGCTTCGTACTCTACCCCGAATATTCTTTCACTTGCTTTGTTCTTCAAAACATTTGATAGATTTAGAAATTTGAGATTTGGGGATTTGGTAGATCTCAGAATTTGGTAAGATTCGAGAAGTTGGGAATAGAGATTCGATAATTTGTAAATTGGAAGATTCAGAAGTTTGAGCATCCGGAAATTTACGAACTCGTAAAATTCCATAACTTGCAAGATTTAAGAATTGGCAAGTTGGGAAGCTATAAATGTTTGACGATTGGAAAAGTTGTAGATTTTGAGCGCATTCCAAGTGTATAAGTTAGGAAAAATGTCCGTTTTCAATAATGAGTTTCGATAAAAGTTTGAGAAGCTCCTAAATGAGGGAGAGCCGAGGGAGAGCTAGTTAAGCAAACACGGTCGGAGTTACATTTCGCGCCATCTAGGATTGTCTTGGGGCAACGAATCGAATGCTCCCGAATTACAATTGTGTTCGCTGCGCTTTCCAGCTATGTAATTCGTGTTTACACGCTTCCTTGTCTGTGGTGCTCGGGGAATCACCTATATCGAGGGCAACGAGCGCGTTATAACGGACCAAGGATTACACTCGATCGAATTGGAAATATGTAAAGTAGCGTGATTAACATTCATGGAATCGCCGTTTGCGATTTGTTACCGATGAGCGTTATAGACATTTACGCGACCTTTCATCCGTCTCTTTTTGCGCCCTGTTTCACGCTGCATATTGTCCGCTCTTGCATAAAATAGTGCTTCAAATATTTAGTCGATATTTCGAATAATATACGAAATATTTCATTGATATTACAGATAATATTCCAAATATTTATTTAATGCTTGCACATTGATTCGAAATATTTGATGTTTCGTGTTTGTTATCGGCATTTCGCTTAAATTCCTGGTGTTAATGGGAACTCAAAGCGATTTAAATATCGTTAATCGTTGATAATTGCGAGCACAAAGAAAAATATGGTGTTTAAAATCGTAATTACGTACGAGGTTATTATTTCAAATAATTGTTCCTAGTTTGTAGAAAAGTTATTATCGAGTCAAATAAATCCGCAAGTATCGCATTCAGAGGAAAGCAGTTCGGTAGTAATTTCCGTAGGATAATACCGAGTGCGATGTTCGGGTAAAACAAATGGAACTTGATAGGTAGAAAATTCAACAGGTTGAGAAATAAAAGATATGAGGATCCGAGACGCGAAAACTGAAACCACCCCTGTTCGCTTTTATTTTCAATTCCACGCACCTCTTTACCAAGCCACGATCCTCCGTCTGACGGGGCCGGTGATCCCATTTTCATCTCGGTTCCTCGTCTTTCGATTTTTTTTTCATCCGCGTCCTTTTCAAGTTGTTTCTTTTCGCACGGGCTTTGATCGCGGCGCAACCCTCGACGGGTTCGAACAGTTGGGAACCCCCGGGAGGGCCTCCTACCGAGTATTGCCAACCCCTTTGAGTAGCTCTCGTAACATCTCTCGCTAATACCTATTATATTAAACTCTCGGCAGCGGAGGGGACGGATCGCAAAGGCCATTGTTAAGTGCAAACGCACAAAGCCAATTTGAAACGGTGCCTTAATCAAAAGTCGTCATAGTAACCGTGTTACGTGTCCGCCGATTAAAGCTGAAACGATTGGCCGGGAATATTTGCCGATTTACAGACGGGCCAATTATGTCCACGCGAAAACCGGGGCTACTCAAGACAATGCCCGAGGCACCGTTCGAAACGTAATTTTTTAATAGCTTTTCGAAACGTATCCCTGCCGCGCACTTTCGCAGACTAAATATTTATCCACCTTTCGGTTCGGCTCTCTCGCTCCGAGCGGCGCCGTCGCTTGCTTTTGTTCCCGCCACAGCTTGTTTGCCCTGCGTCGTGTTCAAACTCGAGAACCTCGATTAGTTTTTCAATGGTAATTAGGGAAACAACGACGATTGTTTTGCCAGTTGTCGAACCAGACGAATCTGTGCCGGTGAACTTGTTTTAACGAGTTTTCACTACGCGCTTTCTGGAACGTCCTCCACGATCGACGCGTATCGTTCTGCTTTTAAGTAGGACTTCTTCCCGGAGAGAATCAGAATGACGCGTTGTTGGGGGTTTAAGGGTTAAGAGGATTAGAGAGGTATTCCGGGTTATTTAATACTTTGACACAGTTTACTACCGCGTGATTTATTATCTGGGTTGTCAACTGCGATTTGGACATTAGGAGCTTAGTGGATAGGATTTTTCGAGTACGATCGGTACGTCGATGCATGAAAGTTTTTATCGTCAGTCGCATTTCTGCAATTTTGAACTTTCTGGGTTTATATGCACTCATTTTCGGAAACTTATGTGACATACATGATATGGCCATGTCACATTTCCCAAATCTTCAAAACCAACAATTTCAAACTTCCCTACTTAGCTTTTCAATGGAAGACTCTGTGGTGCGCAGGGACAGCAACGCCAAACCTACGAGCTGGAAGCCCTTGATCACCCCTGAAGGCACATCCCTTCCCCATAGACACAGACCCTAGAAAACGACAAGGATCTAGGTATTATCAAGAAATAGTTTGACAACAACGTATATACTTTAAAAACGACCAAAGTGTAGAATCCTGAAAATCCAAATTTCCGATATACCAGTTTTCAAACTGCGAATGTTCAAAGTCCCACATTCGGAACGTTCAACCCAAGTTTCAAATCTCGAAGTTCCTCGCGAGAAGTGAAAATAAATAACTCGAAGAGTAAGATGAAGCAAGCAGATAACGAAACAGCCATTAATTAGCCATGCTGAAGAAAAGTGCATCGCCGTGCGTTCATTGAAGTTGCATTCGAGTCACACAGCTAGAAATCCCCTTTACTCGGGGAATCGTCGAAAGTTGCCCATTAAAATTCAGAGAGTTCCTGTTGGGCAGCATCGGAAGGATAGGCCTCGGTGGTTCCCCGGGACGATCGTAGATTTTTATCGGGCTCGTGCAGTCGGCCCTAGAACAATATCATCGAAAGCAAATTCATAGCTCGTGGGAAAGGAATGCGCGGATACCGCGAATAAGTCTGAAGAAGGCTCCGGTGAGTTAGGAGAAGGCGGCGGCGAGCAGGGGGAAAAAAGATGGCGGGAAGAAAACGAAAGGGCAAAGAAGAAGAAGAAGAAACAGCGGTGGCATCGTGCCAGCGATCGATCGCTCGAGTATACAACCGTGTGGGTTTCGGTCGAACATCGAGGAGGAAGCAACTCGTAGGGAAAACGCATATATCCGGGCTACACGTTCACCGAGTGGTCCAGGGGGTTAATAAAACCTGTCTGCGCTCTCTGTATGCACTGCAGATCTAAAGTAAACCTAGTCTATGCCTGTACCACGAGACAAGTTGCATATCGGTCCTCTTTTTCCATCTCCTTCGCTCCTATACCCTTTTCTTTCCTCGTTATACCGTTCTCTCATTTTCTCGTGATTCTTCCCCTTGTTTGCTTTGCTTTTCTTTTTTCCCGCCGAACCCCTGTCTCTTTTTCCTCGTTCCAACAAATTTTCTACTCCTGTCGCGATCTTCCATCCGCGGATTTGCAGCCGACTTGCTCCGAGCTGTTCTTCTTCCGAATGCTTTTCTACGCTCCTTATTAATCCGGGGGCTCTGCAGGAACAATCTGGACCGTCAGAAAATGTTAATACTTTGTTAATACTCGTTTCGGCAAAATTTTTACCTGTCGCATATCTATATATTTTTAAAAGTTTATAAATGTAAGCATAAACTATTCCCTAATATTGTATAATAATTATGTAGCACGTTCCGTGTATGTTACGTATCTATTACATATTGAATATCCCTTGCATATTCGATAGCTTGTATGTTCCATGTATTTAAAGCATAGAAATTTGCAAAAGCAAATTATTGTTATTAAAAATAACTTGTGTCGAGAAACGCGGCATGAAATTTGATGAACTACGTCGGAATATTAAAGTGAGGATAAAAGGAGGGAAAAAGATAAGGTATAACTTCCTTATTCACTTAAAGGGTTGCGTTTAGTTCGGCGAACCGATAAGAAAAACACGGATACTTATATTAAGCGATCATAAATTACCGCCGATCGTTTAGCTACGAGCTATTATCGTGGATTGCATGCAGACGGTAATGTGAGTGGATCCGATCGATGTAATTAATGATTTCTTACGCATCATAGATGTCTCGAAGTCATGCAATTTATTAGCGAAACTGATTGCTCCTAGTGGCAGTGAGATTCCCAATTAACATTTCAGAGCTGAAACCTATCGATATATTATTTAGAGATGACGCGTATCCGTAGTTGATTAAAGAGTACATAATTAACGAAGTAATTTTCTATTAAATCGATCGGGATATGGAATTCAAATTTAAAAATAATGTATTTCGTACGAAATGATGTACTGCTTGTATCAATTTCACTGTCCGAGTTAGCTTACTCGCTAATTACTCATGATGTATAATAATTTATCTGCCTTCTCTACCGGATTTAACTCCATCTTCCCAAGTAAGCTATTCTTGACAAAGAACACGATAAGAACTTGATTTCGCCAGTCAAAAACGACCCCTGGAAGAATCCAGCCGCGCTAAGTCCAATTTACAATGACCCGACGTGTCGCGGGAGGCGGGCTATCTTTAATTCAAAGCGCCATAAATTAGGCTTAGCGTGATTTAAATTTTCGTGATTAAAGTCAGCGCAAGATCGCCGTTGAGCACCTAAGATACATCGAAAAATTTATGTTAAATTATGGGGTGGCGAAGGAAGGAATTCCATCTTACTTTACTCTTCACACGACTCTAAATTTAATACTGTGATTCTCAGTTTATTAATTTTTTAAATTCCTAAATATTTTAATCTTCCCAAATACCTAATTTTTCAAACTATCAAATTCCCAAATTCCCACATACACAAGTTACTATGGAATACTTTATTCTCCCAAGTCCTCAAATTCCAAAATTCTCATACTCCGGAATTTAAAAATTTCCAGCTGCCCAAGTCCCCAGACCCTCGGTTCTAATCTCGGGATCCCCATTCTTTCGTGCAGTCTGCGACGTGGGGCGCCACGTTTCCGAGAGAATATCTTGGATCGTAATTTTATAATAGCGTGAGGCCGAGTAAAGGAAAGGAAAAGAGGGGGAGCAAAGAAGAGGAGTCCCGTTTCTAGCCCGTCTGTGCCTCGTCTCCGACAGGTTTCTGACCCGAACCTGATCCGAAGTTGGCCCGAACTTGGTTGGTCGTCTTCGTCGTCTCTATCCTTACCCCAACTTCTCGTCCAGGCTTCGGCTTACCTTCAGCCTCGTGTCTTCTCGGTCAGTTAACTCAATTACCCTACACGCCGTAACGAAATATTCTCCGAAAATTATATCCTTTTTCCTCGTAGCACGATCCCTCCATGGAATTACCGTGCAACAACCTCCTTGTATTTTCATCCATTTTCGAATCGTTCATTTTTCATCGAGTCCCATCACCGTTCGCACAAATATTTGCCATTTCCGCGTGTCAAGCATTTTCAAAAGCAACACGTGGTTCCGCAGGCGTATACGATTTTTTGCTATTTGCCTTTTAATCGTTAACGAGGTCGTAAATGATTCGATCGAGTTTGTTTACTTTTTAATTAGACTCGCGAGAGAGCATCGTCGAACGCCGGTTTTGACGCCTGTATATTCGCAAGGTGCGCAGTTTTAGGCCGGGTTCTCAAACGTTGCTACGAGACGAGCAAGAAGCAGCAACTCGAAGAACGAAAGAGATGTTCAAAGAATTCTCGTTTCGTTAAATCGCGAGTGGCACTTGTCTTGTGAACGACGCTGCATAAGGAGCTGCACTTCGGTATTTAAATTCCGGATAAAGAGAAAATAGTTATATTATTCGAAAATGTCGTATCTAAAAAATTTGTATTTCGCGCCGGAAAAGGTTCGAAAATGAAACCGAGAAACAAAGGCAATTCGTCGTTTGTGTTTCGTTGGAAATTAAGTGAACTATACGAAAGGCAAATAGAATGATCCATGACATTCGTAGCACTTGCTTAGCAAACGCTGGTGCACCGATCGTAAGAAGAGGGAAGGTAATTCCCAAGTAATGGCGCTTTTAGTTCAGATACGACAGTGGCGCCAGCTTTAACACGCGCAGCCGGCTTCCGAGCCAAAGGAGCCTGATTTTCGTTCAACTTTTAGCTAACTCGCCGAGCTGCTGGTAAATCGAGGCAGGAGAACGTATAATGCCACGCGAAAAGGTCTATTCGTTGCCGCTACGTATTTCCCCGGTATAAACGACGGTTTAATAAAAGCAGTCTACGAGGTCGGCTAGTGAAAACGCGGAGTAAAATGCGACGGCTTTTATGCTCGGCGACGTAGTCTCGTACATATCGACAGTGTGTTACTCGCACTCTCGTAGTTTTATATAAACCAGCCAGCTTCGCCACGAGTGTTTTAATGCCGGCTGCGATGTCGTCCGAGTGGACGTGCTTCAGTCGTCTAAGTAATGCTCGAAGGTGCGGCAGAATTGTGCTGTAACGTTGCCAACGACACACCAATGCGTATAATACTCTTTCGCCGTGTAACAATACATTTACATACGATGATTCGTCGAAAAAGTATCACCTTTGATTTCTACGTATGTTCTGATGTAGATATCATTTAACCAGTTAATTCTTCATGAGTATACCCGTCGTAACTAAACGAAATAGTTAACTCAAGGGTTGGAAGGGATATTTGTTTGATTACTGGTTCTGCGTGTGGTTATACAAATGTAGGCAACGGTTAGGAGATAATAGGAATAGTTCGTAATCTGATGTATAAGGTATAGGTAAGCTTTGTAGCAACTCGACTTTCGATGGTTTCATCTAAATCGCATGCATTCGTATCTGGCTCCTGAGCATCGAAATCCCACGTAACATCTTCTAAACGTGCAATCCTGTGTAATCGGATTCTGCGTATACATATTCTAAACGTCTAAATCCTGTGGTAACCTTGGAAGGATCCAATTCACTGCCAAATTCTATGTATACCAACGTTCTAATTCTATTCATCCTAGACCACATCCTAGTCCACGCTCTACTTATCCATATCGCTACACATTCAAATTCTGTTCGTCCACATTCGACTTATCTGCATTCTACATATTCAAATTCTACGCATCGAAATCTCACCATCAGCTTACATAGGAACGGAGAAAATAACCAAAGTCTGTTGCTCTTATTTTGCATTCAGTGCCTCGAATCGCGCTGGTTATTCCTATATATCTCTGGTAGCTATTTGATCCGAAACTCATCTGCATAACCACGGTCTAATGCACCCGCGTTTACCGGTTGTGCTCGTGTACGCGGATATCAACACTCGTCTTTAACTGGTTATCGAACCGAACGTGGCACGCACCCCTGGATAGCAGGGTTACGAGTAATGGTTCTCCCCCTCGAAGCGAAAATTCGTCGCCGATTGGCCAGGTTGGCGTAAAAGTGGTTCGTTACGCGCAATGAACACCTTTTAACGGGGTCATCGGAGATCGCTTCTTATACCCCGGGCAAAGAATTGATCGCGACTTAGCTCGTTTTCACGAAATTTACCTTTATTTGTGTCGCGTATTCTCGACAGAAACGGAGACGATTTTTCGAGAATCTCCGTGAACGGAACAGCCGATACGCAGCACTCAGTCTCCTAGCTTCCGGTACAGGTAGTAAAAGCGGAAACGATAAAAGGGTAGAAGCGGTGCACAGTTCGAGCCGTAGTTCGGGAAAGTTTTATCGTGCGAAGTTGTCTCGGGTCGCCGACAGTTTCGAAATTCGATTCTCTTAACTTAAAAGAGAGAGAGAGAGAGAGAATAGAGGAACACTTATTATCCGTGAAAGGAATAACCGTTTAGAGTCTTTATTAACGAACAACGGCATCGTGGAGAATTTCGGATAAAAGTATTTATAGCGTGAATTAATCGCGAACGTATTATCCGCTGCCCCGTTGAAGAATTAACGAAGGAAACCATTTATCGCGGAACGACCTACATTTGCCTAAGGAAGTTGGCGTTATTTCATTGATGGCCGGAAAGCTGATACGGTTTAACCGGTTCTCGGGCGTAGCACGCGCCGATAAACTATATACACGCGATTTCTTCTGCGTAATAGTATCATTTAAAGCGAGAGCGCACACCAGGGAAATAAATTCGATTTTTGTCGCGAAACTGGTTTCTCGGTCATCCTCGTGTCGCGATGTTTATACATGCTTTTTCCTTTCATTAAATATGTCGTCAAATTAGTCGTACGAGACGAGTAATAACGCCGATCGTTTTTGCCTGCGTATCGATCGCCGACACGAGAATCTTTTTAGGCATATTTTCCACCGTCCTAAAACGCAAAGAATTTAACGAAAATTTCGGGATATAGCAATTCACGAATTTGGAACATGCAGATTATGGAAACGTATAAATAGAGAATTTTCGGTGGATCCGTTTCCGATTGTACCTCCAATACAAGTTTAAGCGGCGACACGGATTGATATCCGACGAAGGCGTGACGAGATATTTGCTCGGATCGTTTGGTATCGATTCGTCGACGCTGGTGCGTGTCTTCGTTGGATAAGCAAGCGAGAACAAACGTTTGCACATAGTCGTTCATGTTAGCCGGTACGAACAATGCCAATCGAATGCCTGAAGAGAGTTCGTTTATGCGTCGACAGCTTTCGTGAAATCATACCGGGGAAAATTCTTTGGAGGCAAGTATTCTCGGCTCGTCCGCAAACGGGTAAATAACGTTAATTTATGTAAGAATCGCATGGGAGGAATACAAACACGGTGACTCATCGCGGGACTCGTCACCAGAGGAACACATGGAATTCCAATTTTCTCGCGAGATCTTAACTATGTACATTAACCTTTGCTGAAACGAATTTATTGTCATAAGAACTGGGACAACGTCGCGATCGGTGGGTCATCCATTTTGATAAAACTTTCTTTTCATCGATCTACATTGAAAATACGTCCGACCATCTTCGTCATTATTCCAGACGGTATTTAACATTCGATGTTTGGATTCTGGATTTTACTTGAAAGCACTATTCGGTTGAATTTTTGAGCTTGCGTTCGAGCAAATTGCGATATCTTTCGTAGCTAGAGCGGTAAAGTGGGTAGGTACTCGAATTACTGTAGCAAAAGTTGAAATCCCCTCAAGATCTATATATGTTTCTTCCTTTTCCGTTCGTTGTTTATAGATATATAACTTGATAAAGGATCTGAAAGCTCGAGTGAAGTATCACAGGTTGAAAACGTTCCGAAAAAGAGGTAATAAATTGCGGGCAGTGATCTTGTAAATAAAGATAATTCCTGCAGTTATTTTCCCGCCAACGATTGTTTCGCCGTGTTCAACCGTTAAATTATATTCAACGAGTTAACGGTTAGAGTTAAAGTTTTCGTTTAAACTTCCTTCTTTCTTTGTTTTTTCTTTTTTTCCGTGCTCGATTTACTTTCACCGAAACGCTCCGCGGAAGAGAACGTTTTGTAACCTTTGTTTCGAGCGAAACGATTTACAGAAGCGAAGGGGAAAAAGAACAGGAACTGTCGGCAAGGAGGAAGGAAAAAAAGAGCAAGGGAGGATGCTTTGTTTTCTGCGAGGCGCGATTACGATGATTCTTGCGGCGATTTAAAATCATTCCACGAAAGTTTATATACAAAGGAGAATATAAATTGAAGCGAGTTTAATTTTATTACTCGGACGAGCTTCGTGCTATTGTGCATCGCCCATTCGCTACAGCGCCTTTGTTTTTCAAAAGAAGCGACGCCTTCTGCTATGGAGTTTCACCTCTTCTCATCCCCCTCCGCCTCCTCGCGAGCCACCCTCGCCACCTTCCGAAGGGAAATAATTCGTTGCGAAAGTAAATGTACCGTGAATTCATTAGAGCACGGTTGCAGTGGCGCAGTTAATTATATCCAGGTGTAATTAATTACCTCCACCTGGTCTGCCGCATCAGTCGAGGCAAAAAACCAAATTATCAGCATACTTTCGATATTACCATCTGTTCTGACCGACCTAATCGCTGCAGTCAGATTTAACCGTCTTTTAATTGCTTGGAAAAATACTTTGCGTGCTTGCGATTCGAGCCTCGCCGGGGTCATAGATGATATAGGTACTTAGATGGGGATCCGATATACGCATTGCAGATTCTACAAGATCTACCATGCAAATGGATTTATAACTCGAAAACGATCAAACAGAATTTTATCAGCCACATCTGAATCGTATGCATCCGAGTCGCGTATATTCTACTTATATACATCCAACGAACACGCAAACCTTACATAGGCAAACAGTTATCATTTCAATCCTACGCATCCAAATTCTACGAGTC
Organism: Megachile ligniseca; assembly: GCA_945859555.1. Classification (NCBI taxonomy): domain Eukaryota; kingdom Metazoa; phylum Arthropoda; class Insecta; order Hymenoptera; family Megachilidae; genus Megachile; species Megachile ligniseca. Next base: position 13,522,446 of record OX243781.1, on the reverse strand, counting down.
TATATCTGTCGCATCCAATTCGCATCCTAGTTACGTCCAACTATGCGAACTAACTTTACATATGCAAATAATAATTATTTAAATTCTACGAGTTCATATCTGACACCAAATCCTATTACATCGCATCCACGTTCGAATCCTACAAATTAACTTCGGATTACTTTTAATGCATGCTTCGCGTGTATACTGTAAACACAGTGTACCGTGTAAATTTTCTATACAGTTATTTTCCGAAAAGCACATCACACCTTGTTTACGCTAAAAACAAAAATAACGAGTACCATTATTTAACCTCGATCGCGAATGACCTATTAAACAAAGGGTTTAACACAAATCGAGCGAATTAAAAAAAATTGAGTTGTATTAATTTGCATGCCTAATATATTTACACGAGCGAAAACAATTGATACATTTGTGGTTCGGGTGATCGATACACGGTTTAATTTGTACGCCACGGATAGGAATGAAGTGTAAAGCGAGTCAATTATGTACACCAAAATTCCCAGACATTAATAAACAAGAGCCTCGAAAGCTTTTGTTATATCGATGAACGATAATCGGTATCGTTAAGAGACCGGTCATATCGAAGTTGATTTAACAATTCGATCTGTCGAGTGATCTCGTCGACATTGCAATCTCCAATCGTTTTATAGCCACCTCTGGACGATGTAGTCTTTTTATTTTAGTTCGCTTTTTTTTTTTTCATTTGTGTCGATCGCCGCCTGATACAATTTCGCCGCTCGACCGCGTGCAATTTTGTTAGAATACGCTTTTCACAGTTCGATAGTTCGAAGCCTGCCTCTAATCCGTCTTTTCTAATTAATAGTCGATATAGATAATTCTGCGGCCATTTAACCACCCGTTCGATATATCGTCATCGATCGCAGCGTTCCCGCCATTTCTAACCTAATTCTGATAATAGTACGAACACCGTTCGTTGCAGTCTCGTACTTTTTTTCCATTCTATACTTTTCCCTGGAATTTCTTGTTCGCCACCCTTTCGCTCCACTTATAACACTAAAGATAGTATAAAGCCGAGGCTATCTTTTAGTTATTTTCTAATTATGCTTTTAGTCGAATACCGAACTATTAGATCGTTGCGTATCGGATTTCGAAACGTAACAAGTCCAACGTTATTCGACGACATAAAAGAATCGCAACGTGGCGTTATCAATTCGAAGCTTAAAGCTAATTGGAAATCATTACGTGTACGTTTTACCAATATTCGTAATATAAAATGTCTGTCTCTTTGTTAAAGCAAACAATGGTTTAATCAGATTCTAGCTTATCATTGTCCATTAGCAAATATCCAATTTTCGGTCGTGTATATTATGAAATAATACGGACTTCTTTATTCATTATATCCTGTATAATCTGCGCTTTATATCATTCTTTTGCTACACTATCTATAAAACGAACCTCCTATTTCTCCGTTATATTCATTATCGGCTTCAACAAAGGATCAGCCATTTTTTATTACGAACATCGGTAAAACGTCTATGTAGACATTTTAATTAAACTTCAAGCTTCAAATTAGTAGTCACAAATAGTGACAAGTAGTCAGACCTTTCGAGCGTAAAAATTGAGTAACATTTTGTCTTGGGAATATTTGTACAACCATTTTCAATAAACTCTCAACTTTAAGTCCATATACCGCAAGTGGTATTTTACGATGCTTTCGTGTCACACTTTTCGCGTTTAAAAATCGTCCATTGGATATGCAACAACCAATCATATCGCGCGACAAATGTTTCCAACGTTTCATTTTCTCTCCCGTACGGGACAACTGAGCTTTCGAATAGAAGTCCTGAACACAGGATTTCAATTTTCTAGGGACAATTTGAACGTACCATTTGAAAGACCGTCTAGTCAATTGAAATCTTTTTTCCGGATGAACCGCAAGTAGCGTCGAAAAAAAGTGAGAATAACAGAACTTTTCCGAACATTTTCAATCAATTTTATGAACGTATAACATCGAACAGCAGAAAAACTTCGGGAACAATGTAAAAAATTCGGCGGGCAGGATCGTGGGAAATCACGGCGGAGGCAGCGTTCGCGGGTAAAAAATATTTTGAACGTATCGATCGTCCGGGAGTAATAAAAATAACAAAACTCGGTGCAAACAGCACCGCAAGCGCGGAAAAAATGCATGGACCGCAAAAATATTGAAATTTATTTTTCAAAGGTAATCATAACAGATCCGTGAACTTTGTTTGCCTTGTGAAGTTTTCCCGCAACGTTTTCAATCAATTTTTCATTTCACTCGTATCCCCGGACGATCCGGCAAGGAAATTTATGCGATAATTCGAAGACAAATCTACGTTATCGACCGAGCGCGTTCAATTCATCGTCGAGTTTTCTCTCTGGCTCTCCCTGCCTCGCCAATATTCATCGGTCAAGGAAAATTAGAGATCAACGTTGGACGTCGAAGCGTAATTTTATATTTTTATTCAAACTAATCCTCCGATTAAAATTAACGTTGGAATTTTATATTTTCAGTCGCTCGGATTTTTATATTTGGTGTAAAAATTTCTCATTCTCTAAACTTAGAAATTTGACATCTCTAAAGTTTGAACTTTTGAAAATTGGAAAACTTAGAGTTATATCCTTCTCAAGTATAAAACCTAAACTCTAAGGTTCTGGATGTTTCCTCAGACCTTATGCTAAGAAATTGCCATAAGATTTTCTGCTGCTTCTCCGAAGTTCTATCAAGAAAAGCGATAGAAATCTTTCGTTACTTACCCTTAACGAAGAGAAACCTGCGTTAACTTTCAGCAACGATGTGAATGGGAGAAATGACTGCCTTTCTCGGACATTACGTAATCAGAATTAACAGCGAATTCAAAACATACTTGTCACGATAAAACTGCAACGGTTAATTACGCTTTACGATAAAAGAAAAGCTACGGCGCTGCAGGCACGAAGACCGGCAAAAAAGTTGCAGCGGCAATTGGGCTACGGAACTTCTTCCGCGTTCCCTTTATTTCGCTACAGTTTTCTTTCATAGATTACCATCTGCTTAAAAGTTCGCGCAAGTTCCTCTCTTTCAGCCGCGGCGAAAAAAAGAGAGGAAAGAAAATATAGAAAACACCAAACGCGACTCATTAACCAAGAAACTATGCTCTTTGAATCAAAGATTAAAAAACTTCCCGCCGGTCGACAGATGTACACAAGGGGCTAATGAAGCATCCTCCGGGCGTCGTTGCAGCTGATAAATATAGTGTGTACCAGTGTTTTAAAGCAACAATAAAGAAAAAGAAGGAACGTGGTCGTAAAATTTTTGAACGACCATTCAACGGTCCGTGAAACCGTGCCTGGTAAACTGGTTATGAATTTCGTCTTCGACTATAATATCCGAGTATCGCGTTTCAGATTGAAATTCCCTCGAAACAACAAATTGGTCGTTCCACGGGACACACGTGGAACCTCGCTAATTGGCAATTTCGTTTTTCCCCGGTACGAGTAGCATCTCGCTTATCGACGCTCGTGGATGTCTCTAACCACCTTCGTTTTCACCATTACTTTATTCGCTCTTATTTCCGTCTTCGTCGTTGTTGCCTCTCGCGTTTTAACAGCTAACGTTCCTCTCGCTGCGAGTAGTTTAACAGCCATTTTTTTCCCTCCTTTTTAACTACCCCATCATCTTCGTCCAGCGTATTTGCAATGCATACTAGGACTTTCCTGCCCGTGGAAGATTATCCCGGGAGCATGATAAAAATTTTTCCTTCCAGATGCTACCGGACAAAATTTTCCTAATGGAAGTCAGTCTATTATCTTACCTAGGATAATTAGGTCGAACCCCTCTAGCTATCTTTCTTTCCGTTACATTTTATTTTCTGTGCGCCGCTAAACTCGCAACGAGGATAAATTCTCACGCGAATTAAGGGGATAGGCCACCTTTGAGCACAAAAATGCGCGTATAACAGAGCCGCTTTTGAAGCAAGGTTATTGAACGCATAAATTTAATCGTTCAACATTTGCTACCAAATTATTTAGACTGTTCTATAAAATATCGTTCCTCTCTGCAAGTTTTTAAAGGTAACACGGAATGCTTGCTAAAAAATTCTCAGTAAATTCTAGTCTCTGAAAGCAACGTTATCTTATTAGCGCTGCAAGTAATTATTTAAGACGAGGAAAAAATGATTTTCTGAAGCCCGAAAGGTGCCTAACCCCTGAACCACGAGAAGCCTAGTTGCACGCGACCGTTGAAAAGGTAGCAATCATCCCCCGAAGCAGCTTGAGCGGCCTCCAAACGGAAACTCGGCATTATGCCGTGAAAAACATTCGTTCGGAACGCGTCGATGCATCCGGCGGTTCTGCATCGTGGAATAAAATTCCCAAGGCGGTCGCGTTGCACAAGTACAAAGCAACGATCGAGCTTGTAAACGGTTCGATCTCGCGAGGATACAACCTGTTACGACTAACAAAGTGGAATCGAAAAATTTCTCCGTCCTCGTCCGACAAGCGCGGTTCGTCGCGATCCTCGAGAGGGACAGAGAAGAGGACTCGTTCCCTCGCGCGATAATGCTTCCCAGGAGACAAGCTCGTAAAGGTGGATAATTGCACGTGAAAGTGAACGTTGCTAATCCCGCCAGTGCATCGAGCGTGCGTTGCGAAGTCGAATTCCTCGCGTGACTCGTCCTAGGACAAACAGCTGCTTGGTCGAGCACAGCACGCGCTGTTATGTGCTTCGGAAGCGAGCCTGCTTCGCGTTTGTCCGATGTGACCGTTCCCGGATAAAAAGCGCCGGCTATTGGAAGTAGGCGCAATTATCTGGATAATTGCGAGTAACATTACCAGCTCGGATGTTAGCTGCAACACGAAGTTACCTTTGCCGGAGTCGTGATAAGGGACTCGCAGGAGACATCCTACCTCGGGGTAGGAAATAGTCTATCATATCTAGACGGAATACACTTACCGTTACTTGGATTAATGATAGGGCACTTGGATGCGAGAGTGTTAAGTACAGCTAGCTTCGTGAAGGACTCCCTTACGTAACTTGGAGCGCTGCTACACATTAGGCTACCGTGGACTAGTTTCTTACTGTGATGAGGGACTAATTTTGGTTCTCTGCCGTTGAACTTCGATGTCTATTTGTACGAATTATATGCGGGCATTGCACTCCTATGTCGAGTTTGGCTCGACATCATATTTTTCTTAGATCGTATAAATAATTCACATACTCCCCTTTCTTCATCTATTTTATGAAGGAGCTGATAGGCAAAAGAGTGCAAAGTGTTAAAATGGGGTCAGTGCACAGCTCTTTCTGCGTTCTACATCTTGTATGACAGATTTATAGAGCAAATATACAGAGCATTTGTAACTCTTCAAATCCTATCATCCCAAATCTGACACAACAGTTGAACCACCCGGTTTAGCCAAATAGCAGGTGACAGTGTAACCGTATTAAATGTCTTGCACTTAGAGTCAGCGTAAGGAAAGTGCTCGTTTCGGTATTTGACAGAGTCCATCTGTCATGTGCTCGATGTCCGAGTTCTTATAGAGGGTAGTAGATAGGTACTATAGGTTTTAGAATGGCGACTTGCCACCAAGAGTGGCAATATTATAGCTGGTACAAAAAGTTAGGTGTCCCGGAGGTCTTGGATCCGTGCGCCGCACGATAACACCGGGAGCAAAATTTGTTTAAGAGATATCATGGTAACTCGAATCCATTCCACGGTATCCGGGGTGTCCATCGTGCCAAAATGCCTCCCTACCAGGCCATTATTTTTAACGATATCGGTCGTTTTTAATGGGAATCCGTCTTCTCGTACATCTGCCAGCGGGGACTGGCGTGCGCAATGTTTTTCTCTCCTTCTCTCGCCGTTTCTTCCCAGAATCCCGCATTCTGAGTTTTTCACGCGGACCGCGATTAGTCTTCGACGAGAAATCGAGGTTTTATCGGTGATCCTCGACTGTCTATGAAGCTGCATAAACGGTAACGCGTCGATAGGTTTGTAAGGATCGGTGAACTTTTGTTTCGTCGCGACTCTGGACGTCGACGTTACAGGATGCGGTTGTCGTTTTTATCCGAGGGCATGCTCGCTGCTCTAAACAGCCGGTTACGCTCGATGCTGAAGCTGTCGTATTCGGTTACACGAATTAATCGGCTCGTTAAACCGCCTTGTAGTTTTCCCTTTGTTTGAACGACGCGTTATGTGAAAGGGAACCGTGCGTTTCAGACAGAGGCTATGCCATTAATATTATACTTTGCGCCAGGTGATGTGTCTTCCTGACATCGATCACCGGTACTCCCACAAATTGCCTTATAAGTCGATAGAACCACTGCTCGCCTACCGTGGAAGTGTACACTGAACTTACACGTAGACAGCAGACTGTGTCGTTATTATTTATGTCTCCGAGAATTCTCTTTCGGAACTTCTGAATCTAGGACTTTAGTAAAAACCGTGAGGATTTTCGGGGATTCGAGGATTTAGGAAATTGACTAATTTAAAAATCTTTGTATGTAAAAGTTATGAGAGATGTAAGAATCTCATCTCCATTAATCTCTCTCAGGTTGCCATCAATTAATACTAATAATTTTAAATGATAAGTACTCGATAATAAATGAATGGTACACGAGATAAATTGAGCAGAATATGAAGTAATAGCGTAATAAGCATGGAGTCTTAATGCGTTATTCCTCGAAAGGATCGTTTCCAGGCGAAAGCGTTCATTATTGATGTAGTATCGTCTGAACGGAGTGGAAATCAATCGAGGGTCAATCTCGTCCATTTGAAGCTTTCACTGGCGAAGTGTATGCGTGCAGCATCGACAACTTTGGTCACGCGATGCGAACCGATCAGCACGCTCGAAGGCAACGGGGATGTAGAGGAAGCAGCTTCGGGGAGAGGTTAGGGGGATGCAGATGCGCAACTAACGAACGTAGCGTGTATTTGCCGAACTAAATCAACTAGCTGCTAAATCACAACCGATAAGTCGTGTTACGTTTCGAAACACGACAGCCAGGCCAGCTTTCGAGATACGTTTATTTTCGTGTTTCGAAAAAAATCACCCTTCAACCTGAGTGACGGTGTTTGCGCGTTTGCTTTCTGACTAAATCAACAACGGCGACGTTTTCTGACAAAAAGATCACCTATGCTACGGATTTATCCGAGTTCCCATCGTTTTCGCAGCAATTTCGCAAAATTTTATGGCTTTCCAATGTTCCGATTTCGAACTATCGTTGTTTGTCGATTTGGGGATTTTGGGGATTTTGGGGATTTGAGAGGTTGAAAATTTCGGAATTTAAAGATTTGTGGTTCTGGAAATTTAGGAATTTGGAATCTTGTAAACTGGATAATTGAATAATTTGAAATTTCAGGAATGCGAAAACGAAAAGAAACCTAAAAGTGCAAGGCAAGCGCCGAAGAGTTTAAACGTTGAATTCCTGAGAGCAATCCGATAGAATAATCGTCTGAAGCGCGAGAAATTGTAGTAAATTTTCGGATGTTTTTTTTGTTCCCCGGCAAAGATGTACGGGACAGACTGTGCTTCAATTAATCCATTTAATTTTACTTGGTACAACAGTAAATTTTAATTAAATTTTTCGCGCTTCGTCGAATTCGCGCTTCGGAGGGAATTCGAAATTTATTTTAATCCGTACGCGCCACGGTAAAAGTAATTGTAAAAGTTGAACGAATTCCACGTTATACCGCGCAACTTTTCCCAGAGTAAGCAAATAAAATGGCTCTTCCCCTCGGTTGTGTATGAGTCACGTGATCGAAATGCAGTGCACTCGGTATCGGATACTCACCGTTAATTGTAAGGCTGTTTCATGGAACAAAATTACATCGAATTCCGATACCGGAGTGTTCTCCAATCGTATCCGACACTTGGAAATTTTAGAACATATCCATCCAACCTGTAATTGCAAATACAAAAATGGCGCATCTCGTATTTTATACAACTTCGTTAAATGTTCGCGGAACGTGACTCGATTCGAATGCATTTATACATTTATCATAAAAATTTCAAATATGTAACGTTGAAGACATAAACGCTCTTAAGCTAAATCGACAAGTAAAAGTTAATATGTTTAGCAGGGTCTTAATATCCGATAAACCAATATAAGATAATTGAACGTAAAATAATAAACTTTATACGAGGTAAGTCTTAATACCTCGGGATAAGGTAAAAGTCATAAAGGAAGTTGAAAAATTAATAACTTCTTTGAATTTAACTTTTACTCTATTCTCCATTTACGAGCTTATGTAGTACATTATAGAGATTTATTATGCAAGATTACAGGATGTTACAACGAACCAGCATTATATAACTTTATTCGGAGCAACATCCTTCTCGGTAGCACGCTTTCAGTCGCTCCATTTTAGAAGCTGGAAAATGGCGACTGCGTTTATCGTATAATCTTTTTACGTATAATCCGAAAACACGTTCAATCATTTTAAACAGAGAAATATTAAAACCTCTGTAACAAGAAAACGCTATTTCGAGCTAGTTATATCACCTTGTAATTCTTGAAGTAGCACCACTCGATCTTTTCCTCGGAAATGAGCTGCGAATCGGTTTAAATACCAGATTCGTATCGTCACCTGTTGATTATGTTTTTACAGTGCCAAGAAACGATAAGGTTCTACCTCGACTCGTAGTCTTATGTCTTGAATTTTTTGCCCGGAATACAAATCACCCTCTTCCGTTTCTTCACGCTGAAGATTCGCGTTAATGAACAGCATTGCTTTTATGTATTTGACACTGGATTAAGAATTAGGGATGTAGAGTTTCGATTAAGCGAATTATTAAGTTATGGAATTTTAGAACGTCGAATAAATAAATAAATAAATTAATCAAATTTAGAGACGTCCAACTTGAAAACCATGATGAAAATGCCAATGTTTGAGTATATCGAACTCCAAAATATTAAATTTCGAAATCCATGTTTGAGAAGCACCGAAAAGAAAAATACAAATTTTAGAGAGATGAAATTCTCGATCCACGAATTGCAATATAATGAGAAGAATAATCGCATAGAAATGTGCAAAAACGTCCGTCACAGAATTAAGATAGATGATCCGTAAGCTACTTTCATAGGAGAAAATCGCACGTAGGCTCCATATATTCCCATATTTATGTCTTCCATTCGTACAAATGTATTCGCAGGATTCTCTGTCGAGTATACGCGACAAATATTTGCAGGAACAACAAAGTTCAGTGTATACGAGCCAACAGAGAACGGGTGTCGAGCGAAACTTACATATTTCAGCTTTACATAGAATGCAGAGATGATCCGATTTCGAAGATCGAATCACGTAGCCCCTTGTAAATTAATCGCGGCCCGAATTTCCGTAGCGAGCTCACCAAGTTTCGCTGCGTGTTCCATTAATTTAACGATAATCGAATTAAAACTTGACTCACTCGTACGGTTTTTGTCTTCCATCCTTTTTTTTCTTGGTTGGCCGAACAATTTCCTGTAACGCTCATCCGTGTAGCCCGAGTCGCGTACATTCGAACGGCTTCCGTCTAACTTTTATATCCGAAATTTAATACGCCGGACAGCCAGGCTGGTGTAGCTCAATTTACGAGCGATTGTTAACGTAAAATTACATTTTTAAATCGGGTCCAGGGCTATTGTGTCACCGAGCAGACTGTAAGTGGAACTTCACCGTCTCTTTCGCTTCTTACTCTCGTATTGGTTTACGTGTCTTATCTATGCTCCCTGCGCAAGTGCTATTTTCAATCGGACCTACATTTTCTGGCCTTTATTAAGAAAGCCTGCTCCCGTTCCTTTATTTCCCCCCTCCGATTTACCTACTTCTTCGGATACAGAATTTTCGCAATTTTTATTCGAATATTTTGGAAGTACGAAATGTCGAAAATTTTGCATGAAAGTTACGTAACTCCATTTCATCCTCTATGTGATTCGATCTACGCGAAACTGCCCTCGTCGATCAAGGATTAAGTACATTACTGTTATTTTCATTGACGCAATTAAATGTGTTAGCACAAGCTTCGAAAACAGGCGACCTCGTGTTTTCGCGTTAATCGCTTTAAAGCGTGAACCGAGCATCATGGTTCGTCATAAAATGCACCATAAAACATGCGTGCTTCTGGCGGCTACTAGTACAATTTATTAGTATAATCTGCGTTACCTTTCTCCGATGACGTATTTTAATGCGGTAGAAAATATGTTACCGTAACACGTACCATTCTTGAAATCCGTAAATCTCCAAAATAGACCGTAAATCACACTTACCTAACCGCGCAAATGTTGTTGAGTTTCGTCCAAAATACGGACTCCATAAATATGTGTATACAACTGAACAATCATTTTGTTAATTGTATAAGGAATAACTAGAATTAGATGAAGTAAAAAATGCCGACGTTCGATGGAGATGTAAATAATTTTGCATCGTTCGACGGTTAAAGAACGTCGACTTTCGACAACAGACCAATTAATAAACATTATTTTCCACAGGTGTTGGACGAGAGGCTAAAAGTGGCCAGACGGTAAACGCGGCGGCACACGTTCCAGAGGGAAATGAATGGACGCGGTAACCGCCAGAGCATCCCATCCAGCCGGAACTCAGACTGATTCTAAACATTAAATGTACCCTCAGGAATTCAGGTTTCGCCCGAGGCTCTCGCGAATCTGGGATGGCTTCGAGCAATGATGATATCGGATTAAGTCTGGCTAACAAGCTCGCCGACGTTCTATCGTCCGTAAAAGTAGATAGGTTTTAAATCGAATCTTGCTCGGCACAAGGGGCAACGTAACGCCAGCGAACTACTACAGGCGAAATAATCCGAGGCTTATTGAATCCCGATGATATAATGGAAGTACACCAGACGAAGCGGTAATAGTTGTTCGCGAAGGCAACGGAATAGAGGAAGTCGAGAAAGGTCAGTTTCAATACGGCGTATGCTGTCCTCCTAGCTGGAAGAGCAGCCCTCTCGCCATTTTGCAGTCTGACTGGATCGCCGTTCGTTTATCGGCGAATCGTTCCGTGTTCGTTCCAGGAAAAGCGTTCTTTTTTTCTCGGAACATGTAGATAGAAGCAACGAAGGAAGGAATTCGAAGCGAATCGAGCACCGAAGTGAACCGCTCCCAAAGATCAGGCCAGTGATATAGTTACTATCCGAAAGGAAATGCAACGGATACCGTTGATAACGCGCGACCGACGGCGTAACAGAGAATCCACGAGGACCGTGGACTAACGCACGTCTACATTTAGGAATGTAATATTTGGACTTAGCAGACCGCCAGAGAGATTGGAGGCTAGCTCCGGTATAGTAGCGAGCAAGTCCGAGAGCAAGCGAGGCAAGGGACAGAGAGAAAACAGGGATTCGTTAGCGAAGATACACAGCCGCACACGCGCGTGTTCACAAGTGTCCTTACGTTAAGTGCACTCGTCGTCGCGTGCCAGCTCTCGTTTCCTTCTCGGTTATGGAATGAACCGATGCCCGGCTGAATTCTCCAGCTGTCCGTGCTCCAGATTCTGGTATCGAGCATCATCATGACGCCGACGGTGCGCGTAATCGCGTCGATGCTGTCGCTGGCAGTGTACTGCGGCGTCTTCTGCTCGGCGAGCAGCGACGGCGGGCCCAACAGTTCGGTCTTCAACGTGGACAACACCGTGCTCGAGAAGCATCTGGCGGCGATATTCAATAAAGTCGCGCACAGCTCGGCGACGACGAAACGCAGCGTGCCTGCCTACGACGCTCAAGTGTCGGCCAGTACAACCCTGTCGACGGTCCCGTCGCCTCTGACGACCACGACAACGACCACGACAACCACCACACCTTCGATACCCTCCGCGAGGTATCCGCCGGTCCCTCGGGCGACCGTGTCACCGGTTTTTCGCGAGTTGCCTTCGTACGCTCCACCCTCGCGTGCCCTCTTCACTCCTCCACTGCCACCCGAGTACCTCCATCCGTTCGCAAACAAACCGACGTTGCGAGGAACCAACTCGGATGCTCATCCCGGTGTCAAGAGACCGGTACCACCGCCAAGCGGTACACCGGCACACGAGAGGATACCCATCAGGCCACCGGATCTTCAGGGTCCCTCTCAGATCCCGGAGAGGCACTCGCATTCGAGGAACAAACCCCTGAACACCCCGAGCAAGGAGCAGAACATCGTGGAATCCAGCGAATTAGATAGGAGGAACAATACCAACGAGTTCGTACCCACGCTGCACTACCCCAGTATCTCGAGGATACTGTCGGGCAGTAACGGCAGGAAGCAAGATATTCCGGAGATACTTTTGAAGCCTTTGGCAACGAAAACTCCGCCGCAGAATGCGCCCGTGGCCCCGACTACCGAAAAGATGACCACACTGTCCACCACGACCCCTAGAACCTCCAGCACCCTGGATTCCTCCAAGTCCGTCACGCAGCCGACGATCTTTAATCTGCCCAACACGAGGCGACACGACGACGACGGTTACCACGGGCTCAGGAACGAGAACGGGTTCAAAACGGAGAATATAGAGATCGTCGATACGGAGAGGTTACCGTATCCGCAGCCACAGCCCCCGGCGCCACCCCCAAAACGCCCGGACGAGTCCGGTGACCACATCGTGCCGCAGGTCGACACGCATCATCCCCTTGAATCCACTTGGCGGATCGCCTGGTTCCTGCACGTCTACGTGGCAGCCATCTTGTTCACTCTAATGGCTCTATACTCGATCTACAAGATCGTCCGTTTCAACGAGACAACGAATCTACTCACTCAGTCGTACTTCCTAACGGTGCATCTGCTGCTGACAACCGTCTGCACCCTCAGGTGCTTTCACCTCTTCTACGACGCTTACAATCTAGGCCGTTCACTGCCGGAGCCTCTGTCGCGAGTACTCATGTACCTACCGGCGCCGTTATTGTCCACGGCGTTCGCGACCCTGGTGCTCTACCTTGCTCGTTGCTCGGAGGCGCCGTCGTTGAACAACAGGTTCCTCACACCGGCCGCGCTGGTTCTCTCCTCCACGGTGCACGTCGTCATCTGCGTCTCCCTGCACGTCTCCACCCACGTGCTCGGCTACCAGGACGAGGCCAAGATACTGCCGTTGATCTGCCAGTGCATCTACATCATCGTCTGCGTCACTCTGGGCCTAGGTTACATGTACGTGTACCGAGTGGTACGCACGCAGATCCTGCTGACGAACAACAAGGCGGCCGGCGCGAATCACATAGTCGGCGCTGATCCGACCACGATGGCCTTGAGCACCGCCATCACCACCAGCATCGCTACCGCGTTGCTCTTCATCCTGATGGGCTTCGTCCAGCTGTACGGCATCTTCGGCAACGTCCAGGAACGGCCGCAGTCTTACCCTTGGCTATGGTGGGGCTGGCAGTTCTCCGTTAGGTTACTCGAACTTGCCGTCTGCGGACTTCTGGCGTGGGTAGCCAGCCTGTCCCAGTACCCGCTGCGGGAGAAACAGTTGCAGCAACACCCTGTTCATTCCGGATTCGCTCTGTTTCCTTGCGGTAGCTCCACTTCCACCGAGAATATGGACGACGTGCTTTACCCAGCTATCTGCAGCACCAACCAGGCGATTCAGAATTACGCGATGAGAACGGGGAAACAGGTTTACGACGATAGCTTTCCGTTGAACACGCTACCCGAGCATTTGAACATATCAGGTATCGACTGGCGCTATCTGTGATCGAACGTTATAACCTGAACCTGTATTTCCTTGTTCGTGGTTCGTGAGAATTTTGTAACTGGCCATCTTGCGTGTATCTTGATGGATACAGCCGGGGTTATGGTACCCGTCACGGTATAGCGAACTCGTAAATCGAAGCATCCTTCGAAATCTCTTCGCGTTCGTAACGCAACTTTTGAACCCTGCTTTCCCCTAAACTGTGTTGTTTCGATGCATTTTATCTTTCCGAGAATTTTACGACTAGCTATACCGTCACGGGGATTATACATTGAACGCGTTTTCATACGAACACGACGTAACCGAACAAATAATTCCGCTGTATCCACAACTGGCAATCCAGCATGTAGTCTCTTTTGAAGTATCTCGTTTACGCGCAAAGAACACATTTCGTTTTCGATTCGTTATAGCGTAGATCTGGCAAAATGATTTTAATAATCCATCTTTGATATAAAAGTTTGTTACGTTTGCCTGTGATTTTTTACGAGACGTAAATCGATAAATTAGGTCACCCGGAGCAATGCACTGTTTCAATCAAACTTTCGAGCAGCTTAAAACGCTGACAGACGCTATTAATGCCGTATTGAAACCTCGAAATCAGCAATTTTTTCTATGCTTTGTCTTCTAAACCGTCGCTCTATTACTGGAACATCGAATAGCTCGCATTGTTCCGGGACACCAATCTCTTTTCGCTCCTATTTCCGTTTAACACGTTCGCTGCATACACCGAATATCCGCATTGCTGATGTACGTAAGATTCAATTACTATTACCAACATTAACATTGATATCAACATCGTTTTTAATTATCCGCGTTACATTCTCCACTCGTGTCCAATGATATTATCGATGTTTCGGGGTTTTCAAAATTTATCGACGGTACCGAAATACTCGCAGCTCGGAACCATCGCGTGTCGACAATAGGTCGAGATCTCGAGACCGTCCGAGGTCTCGGAAAATTAAATACGATATAAATTCGCAGCATCCGCAACGAGCGTCTTAAAATGCAAAAAAGTAACAATAAGATTCTTCGCGTAAACCTAATTATTCGTTTCGAGTAAACGAGATACAGGGCACGAACCGTCGAAAAAGGAAGAGCAGAAATTCTTTTTTCCAAGCGCATAGAGAAACGGTATGCTAAATAATAGTTTCATTGTCGCAGGTACTTTCGAGAGACATTCCATTCGCAAGTCAGGTACCATGGGCCATTTCCCACACGAAGGTCGCGGCTCGTTAAACCGGCACGGTAATGGAATACAAACGCTGAGGAGCTCCGAGAGCCGCGGTAGACACACACCGGTGCAAGGTGTGCACGAGCAAACACCGACCACAGGTTCGACGATGCTGGTCGCCGAGGACGGCTTCGTCAGGTTCCGTAGTCTCGGTGCAGAGGACGACGAGTTGTCGGATACACCGAGCGTGGTCGGCACCCATGGAAGAGGAAGTTCTCTCGCCGGAAGCGTGAGATTCAACGCGAGACACCCCACGCTGCAGCATCAACATCCTCATCAGCATCAGCATCAACACTCGTTGCAACATCCCCACCAGAGTCAACACCAGGCTCATCATCAGTTGTACATCAACACGTAAAAGTCTGCGTTCGCGTGTACACCAGACAGAAACTTCTTGTTCCCGTTGACCCGGTAAGTCCCCGGCTTACAATTGTCGAACTAATTTTTAAAATGTAAAACCTCGATAATGTATCTAAAGCACATTTACTTTATGCCAGCCTTTAAACCCCCTCTGATCTGGAGAAGTAATCTCCCTGCGAAGTAATTTCCAGCAAGCTCCGATACCGATTTTTCCACCTCCGACTAAAATTATTAGCTGCGGTCACATCCACGGGGACTTTCGGGATATTATCTGAAACATCGAAACGAAGCTTGCTGGAGATTATTCGGAGGATTGGCCATATTTTTGTTTAATTTCCCTGGACTACGATCACGCGCACGCGAAGGGATGAAACCTTGTAATTCGATTAAAACGAAACAAGAAGGCGTTGCCTTGTGCCTCGTAGTCGTTAAAAGTTCAGATTCTCCGCTCGTGTGTTTTATCTCTACCGAGAAAGTTGATAATACAGTTTACTTACCGGAAGTTAAAGTTCTACCTCGCTTCCTACCCCGGTTCCTCTGTCCTTCATCGCTGTTAAAAGTAATTTAATAGGAACAATGAATTAACGAGCGAGAAATTCAGCTTTCCGGAAGATGCGATAGATACTTAAGAGATTCTGTACTTTAACGATAAAAACAGCAGACGATAGTTTCTTCTGGTACGCTCGCGATAACAAACAAGCTTCTTCTAATCGTTTCGTTTCATTGTCCTTGTTTCGAGGCCGTCGTTTCCTAATCGTTCTTTTCACCTTCTGTTGCAGATACAATGACGATCGTCAACGAAATATAGGATGTTCCGGGCTATCGCGACTCTAAAATGGTCTAAACTTGGAGGAAAACTAATTTTACCTTTATTCTATGTAAGATACGTCCTGTGTATAGATACCTAACTTGCCATTCGCATTCTCCTGCTTCGCGTCTTTTGGTCCGAGCCGACGAACCTTTCGCCGTTCATGGTATCCGCATATTTATTTAAGGTTCTCGATCGAGACGAAGAGAAAGAGGGAAAGAAAGAAAGCGAGAGAGAGAGAGAGAGAGAGAGAGAGAGTGAGTGAGTGAGTGAGAGAGAAAGAAAGAAGAAAAAGTATACGGTGAACTCGGTACAGAGTTCTTTCTTCTACCTGTTAACGTGGGTAGTTTCAGGGTATCACGAATGTTGACCTTACATTAGGCACTTGGTACTTATTAAGGTTCATGTGATTAAACGAACGTTATATCGTGACGAAACCTATAGAGGCAAGCTTCTTTTTCGTTTCTCCTTCCTCGAGTAGCAGAAATGTATCCCGTGGACAGAAGTCTAACACGAATATAATTTATTTTTGCCAGTACTCACTTCCGTAGCCCGCCATGTTCTCTCGAGACACACGAAGGCTTTTTAGTGAAAAACCTTTAGAATGATTTCGCGAACACGGGATGATTTATATCCGATCTGTTACGGGGTTTCGCGCGCGTTGAATTCTTTCTAGAGCGTTGTACAAATTTCAAGTACTCGAGTAGCGCCGGATCAGCTGTGTTCGAGGACACGCGTGTCCCTCCGCGAGATCCCGCGTAATACGTTCAACGGCGAAACTCGCTCTACAGGAAGTATATTTTCTAACGAAGCTAGTGGGGGAGAGAAAATGGAAAACTTATTCAAATGTGGTCCAAACAATACGATGAAACAAAAAAAAGCGCACGAGGCGAATCGAAGAGTTTCTTTGTAATCTCGACGAAGAGTTCCGAGCGAGGTAGGATATATATGTATACTGTTTCTGTTGTCGAGTCGAAAGAAAACGAAAAAAAAAAACAAAGGGGAAGAGACAGAAGTCGACGAAGAAGAAGATGAAGAAGAAATAAAAGAAGACTACAGCGTTGTACAGTCGATAATAATTTATATCGTTCACAGTCCAATTGTAAGATTTATTTAGCGGTTAAGGTTGCATTTAAGAAGACCCTGTTCCGATGTTCAGTTACGTCGAATAATATTATATAGCCGGTAGAAGCTGTGCTACGCTCGTACGGGACGGATATCAGCGATTTCTGTTTAACGAATTCAATGTCGAGCGACCAGCACCACGATGTAACGATGTTTCCTCTCCGCGCATCGGAGACACCACGCGAAGGATTTCAAACTTTCGCTCACAGGCCAGCATTATTTCCGTCTCCTCTTTGCGTTTCTTTTCTTTTCTACGTTTGTCGTCGTCGTTGTCGTCGTTTTCGATCATCCTAATGACATCGAGTACGCGTTTCTTTTCGCAGAACCTAAAGGTACAAAACGGTACTTTCTACCTTCTTCACTTCGTAATATCGATTTAGATTTAAGCGATCACAGCGCAATGTGTATGTTTATATGGACATTGTAAATAAGGTATACGGGCTCGTCGTGAGTAGATATAAAATTCATTGCGATATAGAATTCGTACGTTCTATCGCAGCGGTGGGCAACTGCGGCTCCGAGGGGCACTATGCACGGGCGTGCGAGCGGCGACCACTGACAAGCACGGTGAACCGACAGAAATCGACAATTTTTAGAAAGAGGACCTTTACGACTGTTGAAAGTTTGTAAATTTAAAATCTTGGTGAATCCGATCGTAGCGCGTGTTGTCACCGTACACGCCCGTGCCCGTGAGCTTCTCCACGGGCTCTTGATCCGCTCATCGCTGTTCTATCCGGCACGTACCAGAATTCGCGTGCAACAAACAGACATGAAAGCACTACATTCATCGACACGTACACGACATTCATCGACAGTCATTCGAAACAGACATACACGCGTGTATACACGTAACCCCTCTAACCCTCATCGTTCTCGGTTGTAAATGCAAGACATTCGTTTTTAATTTATGTCGAAAGCTGTATTTATTATGTGAAACATTCCACAGCAGAAAAAGGGTATTCAGTGTGAATGCGAATCGATTTTGTGGGATTTTATTGCAATTTTAGATTAAAAACATAGCGCTGAAAAGAAAAAAAAAACGAGGAACAAATGTAAATAAAAGCTTTTTTTTGCGAAACACCTTATGTTTCCCTAATTCATCGACGACTACTTATCGTTCGACGGAGAAGAGTCTTCTCTATCCTTTGACTTTTTTACTCTACAAAGAATTTGATATGTTCGAATATCCGCGTACGTAAACTTTTTTTAAATTCACGTATTTTATCCGTTTTATAACCCCTTCATAAGTCGTTCAGTAAAATCGGATTAGTTTTTAACAATTTTTTTTATCGATACATAACATATTTATGCGAATTAAGATTAGTTCATAAACGCCTTACGTGAAAAGGACAACATTCCCACGCATCCCTCTTGATGTTATAAAGTTGAAATTTTTTTTTTTTAATATCCGTATTTTAATTGTCATCGAATTGGCCATAAATTAAACGGTACTACTTGCAACGAACAACGGAGCACGCGTCTGTGCGCTTCTCGTGTTTAAATCCGTATCGTCAATTAAAAGAAACGGAGAAGAAAAAGCGGAAACTATTTAAGGCTGAGTTGTTCGTCGGCCTATGTCGTTATGTAAAAGCAATCCTGTATAGAAAAATCGTAAATATACCGGGAATAATGTAAATAAAAAATAATATTTAATAAAACTTATGTGTACAACCTTGGTTGTTTGAAATGGTGAATCTAGTTTTTGCGCGGAAAACGTTTAGATTTAGTCATCTTCTACGTTTTATAATATACAGAAACAAAAAGGAAAACTGTTGATAACAATAAATAAGTAGTAAAGACGTAAAGTTGTTACACTAAAATGGAAACAATAAAAAGAAGGAAACTATATCATATTTTTAAATTGAAGTACCCCACGTTTTTAAAATTCTTTTAAAGGTTTAGACATCTGATGGCGCAGCACAGAAGCACTAAGAAAGTGGTACAAAATTTCATACCGACAGATGATAATACATTTTAGATTCGAATATTTTTAAACATTCGTGAATATTCCTTCTAATAATACTGTACTATATTAGTACACCGAATAAGACTGTACTATATTATGCAGTTAAACGTTCAGTAACATTATTTACACAGAATCATATTTGACAGCACATACTGTTCTTATTAGTTTCTTCTCATATTTTATTAATGCAAGTTTACTGAACAAATTAGAAAGTAAGAAACATTTTAACCAACGAATGAAAAATGAACATTCATAATTTGTCCAACAGTTTTATTGACCCTTGTCATTGGATCTACAAAATGAACATTTCTGCCAACTGAATCTACTTGTATTGTGAATAACCCTTAAGGACGGGTAGACTCCACGATTTACTTTCCAAATTCCACATACAAATTAAATTGTTATCGATACACGTGTTTAATACTTTTACTTTCTATAAGTTTAAAAACTTTTCATTTCGATGTTCTAAGTTTGAATCGTAAGAGAAAGATTCAAATCGATCGCGCTAATATTTCAAGTAAATGAGACGCGACAAACGGTTTGTAAGTTTACCACCGGTAACCGTAATAAAGAACGAGAGTTAATTTACGAAATTCGTAGAAAATCGATCATGAAAAGACTCATAGATTTCCTGAAAATCCGCGCCGTATTTACGAGAGCGATTTTTGAAATGTACGTTAACGTTGTGATGCGGACAACACCACATAAAATTTCGGTAGTTCCCGAAACACCGGAAACGTCCTTTGGTTCGTTTGCCGCCAAAGCGAGCTGTGTGTTGTGATGAAATTGTTTATCCTTTGATTCGAGATTCTTCGTTTTGTAAAAGATTAATTCGAAAATATAATATACAAAGAGCAGTCGGATAAACTGTTTCACAGCATTGTGGCAGTGAAATTCGTGTCTTTCGGTAAAATCAACCATTAAACAAAGTTAACGATGGCCAAAGTTCAGCTAGCGAATGTAGCTGTTCTCGATAATCCTTCACCGTTTCTAAATCCATTTCAATTCGAAGTTACTTTTGAGTGCATCGAAGAACTAAAAGAAGGTGATTTATTCAGTTTTATTTTCCACCTTAAATACGAGTGTACAACTAAATGAACATCGTGAGAAGTAAATACATGCTTGAATATTTTTAGCATCGATGCTAGGTTAGCTTCAAAGTCTGATAGTGAATTTTCCAAGGACGAGTCTGTATATTACTTTTTCTTTATAATCTCGTTATACAATCCAAGATCGATATCGTCTTATCCGAATAGATTCTTTTGATGATTATATCCGGAATCATTCCATCGTAAACAAAGAACATTTAATCATGATGATAATAATGGCATTGCAGATTTAGAATGGAAGATGATCTACGTCGGCAGTGCCGAATCCGAAGAATTCGATCAAGTTTTAGACACAATTTATGTTGGTCCAATCCCAGAGGGAAGGCATATGTTTATATTTCAGGTAAATTGATAACAGAATTTGAATTTGAATTGAAATTACAAAGTAGAAATCATTAATCAAGTTCTTTACTAATAATACTTCAAATTGTTCTTTATTTTAGGCTGATCCTCCAGATGTCAGTAGAATTCCGGTTAATGATGCTTTAGGTGTTACAGTAGTTTTATTAACTTGTTCATACAGAGGACATGAGTTTGTGCGTGTTGGTTATTTCATAAATAACGAATACACAGACGCAGAGCTTAGAGAAAATCCACCACCTCAGCCTCAGTTTGACAAGGTGCAACGAAACATCTTAGGAGACAAACCTCGTGTCACTAGATTTAAAATCAATTGGGATGATGGAGCTAGTTCGACGACAAACAATGTACCAGAAGGCATGGATGCACAAAGCATAGAAGAAACGTCACAAGATGCACCAACATCTACGTTGGGCTTTACAGAAAGTACACATAATAGTATGGAAGTAATGTAAATTCAAGTTTACTGCCAGTGACGAGTAAGCTAGCACAGACCATAATAAGAGGAATGAAGTAGTGCCTGGAATGAAGATTCAAATGGTTCATATATTTGGATACCTCAAAAAAAGAAAGAATTGTAAAAAATAGTAAACTTTTGTACGGTATATTTGTTAATCGGTTCTTTTTTTGTTGAGATAAACTCATAAGTTATAAAGAAGTTTAAAAATAGGCAATATGATAATTTAAACTTTATACAATTACGATTATATTTGTTAATGTATATTGATGCTTAACTATTTGCATTGAAAATTATTTACTACATATAATTATGAACAGTATAATTAGAGCAGAAGAGGGACTACCTGATTAATACCATAAATTCAACTAAATATGCTGAAAAATGTTTTGTTTAGCATTAATAATCTTGGACGCAGGTCGCTAACAAAAAAAGGAGAGTTGTTCATATTCTAAAAATGTTTAAAATTTTGTGTTTAGTACTTTAAGTATTATATTATGGCTTATTAATGTATCGTAAATCGATAGAAATAAGGCTGTTCCCATTTTATCAGTGTATGTACATATATACTAAAATGAGAAATACATATTATGTTTTTTACTTCATTAAATTTGGTTTTTAAATATTTCACCTTCAATAAATCCGTGTAAATACTGTAAAAACCTTTACTCGTTTACTTGTAATGTTAAATAAAATTGACAATGAGAATATGTATAAGATAAGAACCAAACGTGACGTAAAAAACACATGTATAAGTGAATAAATCAACATCGACTCTGATAATTGTAATTACTAAAGACGGCCCTTTATAGTGTTCTACAACGTAATAGACGATACGTTTGTATTAGTTTCGCGTGCGGTTGGTGGCTTATGATACATCCTCAAATCGAATCAAGATTGTTTCCATACAATTTATTTACGTATATAAAAGTATCATTTATGCATTCCTTTTTTATATATTACAATCATGAACAGACGTTTAAAATTAAAACGCAACTAAAATTTATATTGTAGGGTGAGTTGAGAAAGATTTAGTGTTTACAATTTTGAAAAGTAGAAATTAAACCGAAGCCGAGTTCAAGGTCTGAATCGGTATCGATTTTTGTATAGATATTTTCAACCCCGGTAAGATTTCAAACTGCGTACATTGGTCCTCTATTCAGGGCCGGCGCTAGTGGGGTTCCCCGGAGCCCGGCTCCATGGTCTATAAAAGTTTCATCATAAATGTTATGTAACTTTATTCGTACTATCATATGGTTATAAAATTACGTATCCATAATATTTATATACATAATATTCAGTCATGTGCTGATAATTGACTGCGTAGAGTATCCAAGCTCCTGAGTTCAGGGTCGGTAAAAGTCGGGCGAGCTCGGCCACTGACCCGAATTGCATGGGCCCCTTAAATACTACCATTTCGAGTCGCTTGATCATTCTCGGGCGAACTCGGTGAAGATCGGGCCAGTTTAAATCCCGAATCGGAGAAAATCGGGTTTTTAGAGAATTCTCTTCGTCCACCCGATTTTCTCCGACTTTATCCGAATGTAACCAGCTTTCTAGAAAATTCTTTCGGGTCCACTCGGGTCTTTTTCCCGACATTGCCCGAATGTAATCGGACTACTCCAGGGCCGCGGTTTCAAGTAATAAAGTTCTTAGAACTTCAGATTACTTGCCCATTTGAAATGTCGGATACCTATACATTTCTAAATCGTATTAGAAGTGAATCGGACTTTTTGGCGCCCGACACTTTTGAATCCAACTCCGCAAATGTTCGCGCCGTCCCTGCTTGTCCTCCACTTGCAGACTACTCAACGAGACCTGCTCTATTGTTAACGAGAAATGGAGGTTCGGAAAACCGCGGCTACACCACTGCCCGCCGCCCCCACCACCTGACTCGCCATGAGCAGGTCTGAACGCGTTCAGTACACGCCGGTTCTGGCGATTAGCAACAGCCTCAGAGTACAGGTGAATTTCAAACGGTGCGGGTGCTTGTGCGTGCGAATGAATCGTTCAATATTATTAGTCGCACGTTGCAACGGGAACAATATCCAGCTTCAATTTTTATCTCCAAATGGTAAGTAGAGAAAAAGATTAATTTACTGTAAATATCAGAAAAAAATATGTTTTCTCTATTTACCTGTCAAACGTGATGCAGGAGTAAGTAATTTTATTTGATACGATATATTTGCTTAAATGGAAATGTTTGGTAAGGATATTAGCTATTGATGGGTTTTAATATTCAGAACACGATTGCGGTGTCAAATTATATATGGTGCTAAACACATGTCAACGGCAGTGTATACACATTTACATACGTCCAGGGGTCCCTTGTGAACAAATTGGTGTTACAATTGCTGTATGTGCAATAAAAGGCACCAGATTGTATACTACCAATAAAAAAATCTTCTCCTTGATCATTATCAATCTCGCGCTTTTTTTTTTTAGTTAAAACTGGACCGTAATCTTTCACCAATATTTCATCATACTTTTTACAATTTAATGAAATGATATTTTGCAAAAAAAATGGTCCGTTAAATTGTGTCCTATTTGATGTATAATTAATTGTTTTACAAAGTCACAGGTTTAAAATTACATATATATACATATATAGAAGTTACCGTCAGTTCTTGTTAGTGTATAATGAGCGCTTTAATTTACTTTCACTTATACAAAGTTACATTCACGAGATAAATATCTGCCGAATATTTTAATGCGCAGTATTTTGTACAAATCACACTGTGGTCTTATTACTAGAACCGGAATATGTGTTCCACAATTCTCGGTACCACATTGGACGCGCGCGACGATGAGTCATGCGACCCCCGTTTTTCTTTTTCGTTCGGGAATCTCCGCAACCATCATAGAAACAAGATATAAAGAAGCGAAGTAGCAATTACTTTTTAACTTTGGTCCGTTATTATTAGTAGAACGATAGCCCATCTTTTACAGTCGTTATTTTATACAACTTTTTTATTATTTAACAATTTACAAAGTGTTTTTATTATTTTTACGCATAACTTTGACACATATATCACGCGAGCTGTTGACCGATTCATGTCGTTAACCGATTTCAAGGTAAATCAATTTCGAAGTTTTTGTTACCAACAGACGCAGATTTCGTTGTTTCATACAAATTTTATTTGAATGCAACATTATAAGGGAAAAAGCGCACGGCGAAAGATAAAATTTGACAGATTCACCGGAAGCTTATCGGAAAATGCTTCTTATCAATTTCGTTATCTGATATAGAAAATATTTTTTACTTGCATTACTGTATAATAACTAACTCAGTATTATTAAGCGTCTGTTGTAATTATCATCTTGTCGTGGCTCCTTTTCGTATTATTTGTTATACTTTTTACTGTACAAGAAAATTGAGAAATTTAAGCACGCAATACAGAAATCTGCAATAATCGATATTTTAATCGAAATGGATGCTGAACTCAAGATAAAAGTAAATGATCAAAGTGTTGAGTATATTTCATGATTTGAATCCTCGGAAAAGTGGCGGCTTTGTTTAAACGCGTCGAATACGGTGGTTTATATCGTTTTCAAATTCGTATTTATTATAGTCCGAATGGAGGGTAATGACTCCGATGCATTCGGATTACATCAGCATCCATTTTAAGATCCGCGGTGAATGGACGGGTTCTAAGATGGTGACTGGTATCGAACAAAATGGCGGATCACCACTTGTGCAAAATCATTCTATTACATTTTCTTTATTGAACATAAAACAGTATTAATATTGCAAATTTTTGATATTCTTGACAAAGTAAACTTCTTAGATCATGTTTAAACTGTTAAACTTCGTAAAAATTATGTTTCGCCAAATATTTATGTTAGATGCACGGGAAAATTGTTTCAATACTTCATTTAATATAAAATCACGAAAAATTGAATCTTTTCGATTATTATAAAGAAATTATGTTATTCTGAATTCTTGTATAGCACAAACAAGTAAAAAATGATACAATTGATTTCGTTATAACTTGAATGCTACTTTTTGTGAATATATTGCAATTATTTCGAACGTAGTCATTAACGAACAGTAGATGAATCCATAGTGAATCGAAACCTTTCTCTTAATCGATTTTAAGTCGATACATGAATCTCAGGGACCTATTCAGAACCTTGAGAGTTAGACCGGAAATGCCATGCGTACCACTATCGTACCCGTTTCAAAAAAATCGAATATAACTGGAGATTGGGATGCTAGTTCATAACACTGTTATCTTACATGTCACTTGTACGCTTTAATAAATAAAGCTAAATAATACTACAATTAAACGAATGAACAACAGATTAATTCATCAACATCTTGATTGATTGATCTTTCCTAAGTCACGAGATTAATTACGTTCAGACATCATAGCTTACTCTTTAACAAATCGATAAATATTTAATTGTATTATGTTTGTTAACTTTTATATTGTGTAGTTTATGGTTTTTTATTAATGATGTAATCAATCCGTAACTGATATTATTCAGTCCATATTATGCGCGGAAATATTACGAAATTTACAGTGGATTATATTGTTATATTTAACAATCAGTAAATATTGTTAAAAAGAAAGCAAAACTTGTCGAGTTTTCGACTCCATTCGTCGAAGGACTCTTTCAGATATCAAAAACTCGAAGTTATAAATAATAATTTTGAAATTTATTTTTTACAGGCTTCGATAGAGGAAGGCGTTTGTCGTGATGACAACGATTGTCCACCAAAACAATATTGTTACGATGTATCTGAACGATGCGTAGATTATACAGAATGCCGGCGATACAACCGGCAAGAAAATCGCGATAGGCGATCGCGACATCCGTCACAATGCGGATCATGTCTTTTTGGGTAACTATAGCTATTATTCTCCAAATGTTAAACTGTTAAATGATGAAACAGAAAGTATCTAAAATAATTGTTTTCAGTTTCAGTGCTGAAGAACTCGGCACTGGGGAAATGGCATGGTTGTGCAAGAAGACAAATGTGCCAAAAAATGTACCAGGTAAGTAAAAGTATTAAATAAAACATGTTATTAACTGAGATCAAGTTGAAACTTTTGAACTGATTTGTCTCATCCTCATTTTGGATTTTACAGATGTAGGCCGACTGACCAGTACTACTATCATATGCATAACTGGAGGAGTACTGTTTGCCTTTTTGTTAATAACAATTGGTGGTATCATCTACCTTAGAAGACGTAAGTAGAGGGTTTACAGTAAAAATATGTAACCTGTGGTTTTATTGTAGAATGAAATGTGAAAATGCTATGTTTCAGGAACGTCAAAACGACGGAATAGTAACCCAGAGCAATGTGGAGATCTCTGTGTGACTGAACCTAGTGCTCCACCAGTGGAAACTAGTGAGTTGTATTGAGATTACTGTAAACATATTATCCACTATGACAACGATTCTTTGACTACACTTAATGTAGTATTTAGTGCAAACACTTATCACGAATCGACGCAAACGTAGTGATTATATTTATTGTAAACGAGTAGGTAGATTGACTTTGCTGTCCATTTGAGGGTAAATTTCTGTTACAAAATAAAACTTTCATTTAACGCGTCCTGTACGTAATTATAGTACATGTCTTAACACAGGAAGATCCAACAAATCGATGGCAACTTATTAAAAAAAAAGAAACATTAGCACTGTAGCTTGCTTCTTTAGCTTTTCGCACTCTTCTTAACAGTTTCTTGTACATGTTAGTAATACTAACCGTGAATGGAAACGGTTAACTTTTTTTTATACGAAAAACACAATTATTTCATTACAGTATACCTACCTACTTGAACGCCGAATTAACTACGAGCTGTTCAAAACGTGGTAATAAGATGTATGAAATTATGTACTTTCGATTACATCGACGGTATCAATCGAATATTTGACACGTTTTTTTATACACTGCGTGTTTCACAGGTCCATTTATTAGTTATGGAGAAGAGCTGGCACACGTGCCATTTAATAATAATAAAAATCTAAAGGATAAGAACAACCTTGTGTGCGCTTCCGGTTTCAAGGCTCCAAGTTGGGTTCGCCCGAATCCGAATTATGAAAACAATTTAAACAATGAGAATAGGACAATAATGGGCCAATTGCAATCGGTGGCCGAGGTGCCACCAACCGATGATCAATCTAACCCTTGGCCTCCGGAGTAAATAATTATTAAACATTTATATTCTATATTTACATGTGATATTCGCACTACATTATAATATACGATTGTATTTTTATAGACAATTGACACTTGAAGTTACAAATGGGAACGTAGTTCAGTACGAAATTGAACAAGTGGATAATAATACGAACACCGTCTTAGTGCAGACGAGTAACCCTTCTTCATCTTCTACCAGTCACGAAGAAGAAAATAATAACAACCCTCGAAACAGTGGTTCAACACCTGAATCGGGCAATAGCGAGAACAGAGAGCGACTGAGGACTTCAAACATTTTGATCTCACAAAAAATATCGATGAATGTAAATTTATTGAACAATGATTGATGATCTCTAAAATTTGAATATTGCAATTTAATGTTATATTAAAAAAAAAATGCCTTGCACGAGAGAGTCAGCATCAAATTTACACGGTAAAGACTTCACATATTCTACTTAAGATATAAGACATTAGATAAAGGTGGAGGAACGTTACGTATCTTTCTAGAGTTAAATTGCTCATTTGTTTATCGTTAGATCGTCATGTTAGAAAATGGTGATTTATACATTAATAAGTAAATTATCGTACAGGGTCTAGTCAATAAGAAACAGAGATCTTTGTTATGATTTTTGAATTAATTCGCGAAGTTATAATTTTTATCCTTGTTTCTTATATGTTCTACATGCATGCTAAGTATGACTTTGACTATTCTCAGTTTACTTTTTAAATTATTTTTATTCTCTTATTTTAATGATCATAAATACTATAGCCTTACATTTCTTACATATCTTTATTTTTTCTTACAGTCTTGATTATAATGATTTACCATTATTAGAGGGATGACTAAAGTTTTTTAATTTGATGGATGAAAACGTGCGTTGAAGTAATATTATAAGTACTGCTTGCTATTACTAATTGTTATAATTTGATATCAGTAATTAGTTAAAGATTTTTAAACATAAGATAACATATCACTGTTATTTTATTGTCATAGAATAGACTATAAATTTTATACTAAGAAAATAGTGTTCTTGCATAATTGATGTGCTCGATAATAAATATATTAATAATTACTTTGATATTAAGAAGTGCTCAACATTTTGCAGACCTCCGGTTTGCATGCATTAAATAAAAATGTGATAAGTTTATAGAATAATATAGGTAATTTTTGTTAACAGCAAGTATTTGTAATATCATAGATCAGTGATCTATCCCTACTTTAGACATTTTCAAAATTTACGATATTCGGCAAATATTGAATAATTTATATTTTTCTAAATTGTTGCATAAAAAAAAATTGTAAAATTCTATTGTCACGTTGTGTTTTGAGGACATACATCGTGTAATTGTTAACAATGTATTTAGTGGATATTATACAGTGGAGTCTCGTTAAATGGATCCTTATTAATGACATTGAAAGACAATTCTTTAGCTCATCCGTACAACTGTCTACGCGGTCATATAGCAAGACTCCACTCTAATTACGCATTATACACTGCATTTATACCGTTTTCATCATACTATTTCCTTTAGTACGAATCGGTAGTTTTATAATAAGACATCGTATTTATGTGCCATTATAATCACGGCCACTTCATATACTAGTAACTATATAAGAATGAGTTCATGAATCTTAAATGTGGTTTCTGATATTTGTAGTTTTTCATAAGAAAAGTGCTTTCATTATAACATAATGTTATGTATTTGTATTATATATACTATCCGTAAAAAAAATTTAGTTAAACAAACGTTTATTTTTTATTTTGTACCACCTCCCTTCATGTTATATTTTGTTAATAGATATATTAAACCTTCAAAAAATTTGAATTCCACAAAGACTCAACGTCACTGAGATTTTAAAAACTAGCGGGGTTATCTGCGCAGTACGAACGAGAATTCATCATTCGGCACTACGGTTCTTTCATGAGAAGTAGAGTATAGGTTATAAACATACAGTGATTAAGTTGTTTTATAAGTTATTGTTAAATATTACAATTAAACTATGGAGGATAATCACTGTATGTATTTCGTAAAAAGAAAGAAGCGTTATTGCCGTATGACCGTAAAACAAGGAAATAAGTATTGCGGTGAACATCAGGGAGATTTTATGGAATCTGTACATTCCAAAGACAATAAGTCCAAAAATAAAAGGATAAAGTGTCCACTTGATCCTACGCAGTAAGTACATTTCTAATAAAATATGCTACAAACATTCTTTCATACATATAAAATTTATAGATCATTTGTAGTACATGCTTTGAGTCAAAGTTATCCAAACACTTGAAGGTATGTAATGCAAAAAGATTAATAGATGCACAGCCATCATTTATAGTAAAGGGAATTAATGTTGACAAAACATGTGAAACACCTCAGCATGTACCACTTTGTGAACTTAATGAAGAACTAGTAAATGCAGTTATAGATAAAGTTATAGCTGCTTATGGTTTGTAATTTATATAGAATATCTAAATCTAAATTCTGGGTTGAACTGTATCTTTGATTCCATTTTTAGAGAAGTTACCTCAAGTACCTGAGCTAGTAAGATCACATGAGATACTCAGAGATACATTAAATGATGAATCTTATGGCAAAGCTAATAAAAAGCATTTGCTACAAAATTCTTCATTATTATCTCATTTAGAACATGTAGGTCTTGTGCAAGACAATACATGTTTTATTGAATTTGGAGCTGGAAAGGGTAAATTAACCTACTGGTTGGGACAAATGATAAAAGATAGAAGAAATAGCTGTATTTTATTAGTAGATCGCTCAAGTCATAGACATAAAAGTGATAATAAGTTAAGAAATGAACATCTTCCTCTTGTGATAAAAAGAATACGTGCAGATATTGCTGATTTAAAACTAAATGACATTACAGAAATACAGAAATTTGAGTATAAAGTTGGTATTGCTAAACATTTGTGTGGTACAGCTACAGGTACATTATATTGTTGTAATAACAGTATAATTTTTAAAAGATGTTGTAAGCAATGTTCTTTACAGATTTAACTATAAATTGTTTGGCCCATGCAATGCAAACTGAACCTAAATGCAACATTACTGGATTAATCATTGCATTTTGTTGTCACCACAGATGCGAATATGCATCATATGTTGGAAAGAGTTATTTAAAACAGTGTGGATTTACCCCTAATGAATTTACAATCTTATGCAGCATTGCTAGTTGGGCAACCTGTGGTCTCAGTACTATAACTAAAACTACATATGATCAAAATAATTTGCAGGATACAAGGTAATATTTGCCATACTTAATTTTCACCACTCCAGACTGTACTACTTTCTTTTTCAGAACGAATATACGAACATTAACTGCGAGTGAAAGAGAAAATATCGGTCGTAAAGTGAAAATGTTATTAAATTGGGGTCGATTAGAATATTTAAGAAGTGTTGGATTCCAGAGCAACTTAATACATTATATCACTACCGAAGTGTCTCTGGAAAATATGTGTATAGTCGCTACGAAAAATATAATATAACTATAATAAAATTTTATAATTTCACAATATTTTGTTAGAAATTTAACTTTATTCCTACCTATTCCTCTGTTATGAAAATTGCAATAGGATATATAATTTTCGCGCGTGCTGTCGGCAAACAGTACCATTAGCGCCATCTAGCGGCCAAAGAAAAAATTATCGAAATAAAAAATTGCGATTTTCCGTAAAATAAAGTATTTTTACGACTTGTTGATGCTCGCAAATTGTTCTACGGGCACGATAAAGTCATAAAAATATCTTTACACTGTATTCGAAGAATTATATTCGAAAATGAAAAAAATTGCGTTTTATGGACCATAAAAAGCTTCGCCATCTAGCGGTGAAAGTTAGGAACTAATCTCAGTGGTTTCAGTAGTTCCATTAGTTCCTACTTTTCACCGCTAGATATATGTATATATTTAAATAGTGTATGTCGTAATACATATTATGTAATATTAGATTTTGAATATGTTATACAATTGTAAACATGTATAGAAATTGATTGAGAAATAAAGAGAAAAAAATTAATTTGCAATTTCTATTTATTTAAAACCCTTACCAAAACCTATCCTTCATGGTCCAACTGCGGCAGTCACGATTCCTCGAAATTCATGTTTAAAAATTCCGAGAATTTTTGCGAATTTGGAAAGCTGCAGATCAAGATTTGTATCAGGAGAACATAAGTTGCGAGGAGGTGGCACGAATGCCACTTCTTGGAATTATGATGACGTCATTTCTAGGAAGTGTCGAGAGCGATTTTTGAAATCGGGGTGGCCGATTTTGAGTTTTGGTATCAGGAGTACATAAGTTGCGAGGAGGTGGCACGAATGCCACTTCTTGGAATTATGATAACGTCAATTCTAGGAAGTGTCGAGAGCGATTTTTGAAATCGGGGTGGCCGATTTTAAGTTTTGGTATCAGGAGAACATGAGCTGCGAGGAGGTATTCGTGCCACTTCCTCACAACTTATGTTCTCCTGATACAAAATTTCAAAAATCCAGATTTTCCATTCAAAAATCCGGATTTTGGAGTTTGGTATCAGGAGAACATAATATGCGAGGAGGTGGCACGAACATTTTTCGATTTGAAAATCTGGATTTTGAAATTTTGTATTAGGAGAACATGAGCTGCAAAGAGGTATTCGTGCCACCTCCTCACAACTTATGTTCTCCTGATACAAAATTTCAAAAATCCTGTTTTTCGATTCAAAAATCCGGATTTTGGAGTTTGGTATCAGGAGAACATAATATGCGAGGAGGTGGCACGAATGCCACTTCTTGGAATTTTGATGACGTCATTTCTAGGAATTGTCGAGAGCGATTTTTGAAATCCGGGTGGCCGATTTTGAGTTTTTGTATCAGGCGAACATAAGTTGCGAGGAGGTGGCACGAATGCCACTTCTTGGAATTATGATGACGTCATTTCCAAGAATCGTCCTGAGCGATTTTTGAAATCCGAGTTGCCGATTTTGAGTTTTGGTATCAGGAGAACATAACATGCGAGGAGGTGGCACAAATGCCACTTCTTAGAATTTTGATGACGTCATTTTCATGAATTCTGAGTAATTTATTTCGCGATTTAATCGAATTTCTTCGCGGTTTCAGTGTTTTCGGCTATTCTACGTACTTTTTTCGTACTGCTTTTTTACTTTTGATTGTTTTTTGTAACGTTTCTGAACGCTTGGGAAAGGTTTTTTAAATGAATACACGGTTTATTCTTTTTATTTATCGTTTATTCAAATTTTATATTGCATACAAGTTGTAAATACATTGTAAGTAGATAGAGCTATTAATTACATACATGCATACATACATACATACATACATACATACATTCATACATACAATTGTTAATACAATAGTAACTCATAATATTAATATAATATTGTATGTACAGTGATTCGCTTTGTTACATTGCGGGCGCAGTTGAAGCATTGAACGAAGTTGATATCGCTTCAGTCCTATAATTCTTTTTAAAAGGTATCAATGTATCAAGAGTAGTACTATATGTATAATTAGGTTAGGTTAGGTTAGGTTAAGTTAGGTTAACTGTTGGGGTGGCCATTGTAGAAAGCGTAGATAACAGTAGATGCAAATACTATGCTGATAAAGTAGGGAGTGATACTCAAATGATAAACAATTTTTTCTCGAGTTGCCAAAAATCCTTCTCGGAATCATTATTTTTATTAATAAGGAACCCATTCCCCAAATTTCAGCCAATTTGAAGCATGGAAGTTTTCGGAAGTTTAGCCCAGAAAAACGCT
Organism: Megachile ligniseca; assembly: GCA_945859555.1. Taxonomy (NCBI): domain Eukaryota; kingdom Metazoa; phylum Arthropoda; class Insecta; order Hymenoptera; family Megachilidae; genus Megachile; species Megachile ligniseca. The sequence continues at coordinate 13,489,499 of OX243781.1, read as the reverse complement.
TATTTTTTATTTAGATAATTTTGTGTTTGACCGCTAGATGGCGCCAGTAGTACCGTTTCCAGACAACGCGTACGAAAATACAGATTTTTAAAGTTACAGAAAATTGCAAGAACAATAAAGCAGCTTGCTTTTTAAAGAAAGCAGAAGCTTGCTAATATTTTATTATTTATCAATTTCGAGAATGCTTCTTGTAAATTAGGCATAATGTGTCCCAATGCACCGATGCTAATTGTGGGTCGTAGGAATCTATTCCTCTTAACTGCATTTTTTTTCGGGGATCCCCAATTTACAGTGCACGTGTTGCAATAAAATATTGAATATTGTGCTCTAGCCTATGTTAAAGTAAAGCTCAATATGTAGAATCACATGGAACACACTGCCATGTTTCACCTCTTGGATAAAATGATGTTTAGTCGTATTATTTAATTTGCATTGAAATAACAGTATCAGTTCACTACATCGCTACATGTGGACGATGTGTAAAGCATTCATTTCTCCCACTACATAAAACGCCCCGCCCAAATACAACTTGGTGTAACAGATTCTAACGTATTAAAGTGATGCTCGTAGTGTGTATGACAGACGTAGTATCTTTAATAATACTGATTTCGACTTATATACGATTTTAAATTACTTCAAGTTCCACTAATAATCAGTATAAAGATAAAAGAAAATAAACCTTAAGGTATGCATTATATCATGTTTACGTGTCAATTTTACTTGTTCATTAGAAAGCCCTGAAGTCCCTTCTTCTGTAAATTAAGCTTATAATTTATTAAAATACATTGAATGTATTGTACATTCTATTGTTATTATTAACATAAAAACGATTTAAGTGCAATCATTAACACGCAGTGCCCATGTGGTTTACCATAGCCCTAATTTCATAATTGTAATTTAACGCCACGCCTTCGTTCTCTTAAATGTGAATGACGTGAGATATTTGCCTTAATAAATTTTATGAATTATTTACAAAAAATATTTCTCTTCAGTCGATTCGTAAATCTATAGTTTGATTAATAAATAATTTCAGTGAAAGTTGATGTAGTAAAGAGAACACTATCTCTGTTTTTTTTTTTCAGAAGAATCTGAGTTTAAAATTTATAAAATGTCCGTTCTAGACGAAAGAGAAGATTATCTGAAGAATCCATACTTTGTGAAGCATGAGTACGGTGATTTTACTCCATTTTACATCGCTGTCTCTATCTGTTCTGTGGTATTCGCGTTCCTGTGTATTTTAAATATTGGATTTTGTTGGTGTTCACGCCACAGAAGTTACTGGCAAAGCCCACATACTGGTAAGTTTTTAGTTTTACTTAAAGAATTTCATTTATTTCAACTTCATATTAATTCTATTGTTTTCTAGGAAACAGGTGGATTCAATCATTGTGGACAGTTTTACCTCATAAAACACCACCTTTGGACTTAAGCGAATTGGAACCAGGACGTGCTTTTCAACCTGAAGAAACACACGAAGTTTTACAATACCATAATCCTAAATCTTACAGCCCTGCACCGCAAACGCAAGAGTATATGGAAATGCAAAAACGTGAAAGTGAAATTTAGTTTCTGTCCAGTTCTGATACTTTGTGGGTAACAAAGTATTTCTTAAAAAGTATTAGTGTTAAATTAAGAACATCACTTTTATTTCATTGTAATACAAACTGGTACATTATATAGCCAAAGTTGAAAAGTAGCAAGTGTAGGAAAAGTACACAGAATAGAAGTATAAAGTTTGAAAAGTAGTTTAAGTAGAAAATTACGCCAAGATGGGACTACATATATTTTGGCCAGCAACAACATGTTTAACGCTATTCGTTGTTTGCATTATAATAATTCTACTAAAATACGGATCACGTATTTGTAGATTACGGCATTCGCCGTTACCTTCCGATCAAGAATGGGAAGAGAAGGCATATTCGCGAAAACTTTCTGTCTCTATGGCGTAAGAAGAAGTAGATATCACCACTTGTTTTCATATCATGTTACAGATCTGTTTGCATTATACAAAAATTGAAACTAAATCAAAACTTTAACATGTAGGAACATGCTTATTTTATATCTAAGCATCAGAATCTCATAGATAATTGCTTAAATGAATATCTACAAAGTAACATCTTTCTTCGATTTTAAAGTAGCATAGTTGTGTGTCTTAAAAGTTAATGCTACATATCTTTTATATGTTACCTTTTTATATATAGTATAAGTATCGCTAACAACTCCGTCCATTTATACGTGCAATCGTAACCGGTAAAATTTTAAAACATTGTGTCACGAAAATCGGCAACGTAATTGATTCTATTGTTCTTTAATATACAATGTGTAAATTGTAACAGTAAAATTTGAATTCAAATACGTTTCGTGACACACAGATGCAGTGACCGAGAAACTTAAAAAAAAAAATGATGCGATTGCATCGAAGACCGAATTATTCTTAATGTAAAAAAAGACAAACGATGTCCGTCCAATGTTTTAGTATTTAACATTAATCATGTAATGACAATTTTATCTACAAATTTTTACACTTTTTATATGGGATTTCTTTACAAATAAAAAAGCTTGTCTTTATATAAATTATACGTGTGTATTTGATATGAAATTTACCCAATTACAATTTTCTTTTTATTTGACAATTATCGGTTTGTTTTCTTTTAATAATTGTGGGAGTAATGGTGGTTTTAACAATTACTGATCCACCTTGTATATAATATTTAGTCTTTATTGACAACATTGGATTTTTATTACATGTGTAACGGTTACACAATGATTTAATAAGTAAGTAGATACATTATACAATTTTTGTTGCATTCAGTTATAACGCCAGTTTGTAAATAAATCACTGACAGTTTCTCACGACCTACGAAGATATTTGATTTTAGGAAATATAAATTTGATTCGATTGCCTAGGCAACTAAAACTTCACTTTCTCTTTTTTCAAAAACATCTTTTCGTAAACATTTTCTTTTAACTAATATACGTGGGCTTTAGATCTGACGCAAAATTTGATTCGCTATTTAATCGGAAAGACGCTGAACAAAATATCATTGTCCGCTATTGATTCGATTCCACGCTAACGAGGTAAACTATCAACACGAATATAATGATCGAAAAACTTGAACATCGTAATCGAACGATCGATACACCCTTGGAAAGACTTTTGATTATGTTGCAAGTACAGCGATGAGTCAAATTTGAAAAAAAAAGAAGCAACATTTTCCTCCGTCATGATACTTTACTCGCATCGAGGGGCGGTGGTAATTATCTTCTAATCATCAGCGTATCTTCTATTGTTATTATGCTATGTTTAGAGGTGTGCGGGGTCCCGAATTTTCGAGATCGGAACGCGACAGAAAACTTCGGGCGTGATCAGCTGAGATCTAGATGCTCTGACAAGAAGCAAGATCTCGAAACTTTATCTACATCGTAATTCTGAATTATCAGATTCTCATATTTCTGAATTCAGAAACATTTCAACTCAACAAATTTAGAATTCGCGTTATATTCGTAGCAGTAGGACTCAAACTGCTGTAGTCTCGTTCGGGGCCATATAGCGAGACTCTGCTTCGTGCACCGAATAGATTTCGAAATTCGACATTTTCGTGATCCCGTTCTGATTCAGAGTATCACGATCTCGCTCAAAGTTTTGCATCTCGTCTGGAAATTTGAGTTGTCGAGACTCGAGACGATTCGCACATCTCTAGCTATGTTACAATGCGTTTAACGCGTTCGCTGCGAATCGAGTGGGCATTCAACGGGCGAATGAAAATAAACAAAAATAATATTAATATTAATAACAATATCGGTATTAATATTAATAATATTAATACGCGTCGTATCTCGATCACAGCCGACGCGAGTGCGCGGATTCCTCAGCGGACGCGTTAAAAGACGAACTTCCATCAAGTTCCACACACAAAGAAAGAGAGAGAGGGAAATAGAGAGAGAGAGAGAGGGAGAGGGGGAAAATTCAAGCATGTTATATTTAATTACGCTTTAGTAAACGTTTAATGATAGCTAATTAGAAGAAATAATAAAACGTAGATAAATGCTATCTTACTCTATCGGTTGGTTTCTTTTCCTTCTTTACTTTTTCCCTTCATTAACCCATTAAATGGTGATATGATGTACATACGTAATCTAAGTCTATGATCATCGATACCGATCAATTACTATTTGATCAGTATATTCAATGTTTCATCGAACGCTTTTATACAGATACACCGTGTTATATATACCTGGAATTAGCTTTCTTTTGCTTACCGAGCTTCATTCTTTTTTTTTGATTATACATCTAGACTTAAAAACAAATACAATCTTGTATTCGAGGGAAGGAGGGGGAGGGTTTGATTTCTATAGTTTCACCGTCACGTCTCGTAGAGACGAATTCTAATTAACCTAATTAGCCGGCCGGACCTACGAGACGCCTGATACTTTGCGTTATGTTAATTTGATTTTTATGCTCATTTGGCTTTCGTTAGTATTATTATTATTAAAGTTTTCCATTCAGAGATAATTACGAGACACATATAATGATTGTATATACCGACATTTCGATTTTTATGCGAGGGAATATGTCTTTTCGAAAATAGGACCGTAATATACAGCGGCGAGAGCAAAACTGTAACTTATGGCATTCTTTTTTTCCAGAAAATTAAAATAATAGTACGTAAAGTAACAGCATGAAGTATTGATTATACTTAAAAATATTTTTATAGATACATTCAAACCCTATTCTGCGGTAAAATATAATTAACAGACAGAAGACAAAGTTAAGACTTAAATAAGATTTGTTAAAAATGAAAAATTCATCGATGTACGAATAATAATTTTCTGGGAAAGCAATGTTATTCGTTCAGTTTTGTTCTTTCCTGTATACGTTGGAGAAGTGGTAATAATTATCAAATTGTGGTTAATTACTTGAAACAGTGATTCCCAAACTTAAGGACGCAGTAATTCGCTCTAATCGTTTATCTCCTCGTATCCCGTAAGGTGTATCATAAATATTTTCCAATTACTTTATGTTTACAAAATGTTTACATTTATGTATTACAAAAAGGAATGTTATCATTCTCTTTATCGTCATACAGTTTGATTAAAGCATATTTTTAGACATCGTGAAACGCAAAGTCACCGACTATGTCGCCCAAAAAGTTTGGAAATCATTAGCATAAGACATAGTTAACATCAAACACTTTTATATTATCTATGCGACAATCGAGAAGATATACTTTTATCCACAAATATTGTACCTGGTTTTAAGTGTAAACACTGTCGATTACAAACCGAAGAGGGATCGTTTGAAAGCAATCGTACGATAAAAATGTGCACGAACAAGAAACTCTTGATAGTTCAACAAATTTAAACAATGCTCAACACCATTTCTATATTTTCCATTTCCTTTAATCAGAGGAAGACGAGGAAGTTGACGGGTGTACCTTAAAAACATAGAGATCGTACGATCATCTGTCTTTCTGTTTCTTTCGATTCTCCTACTGTCTCGAAAGAATAACTACTTCTAACCGGGACTTCTATGCACGCTATGATCCATACAATTATACGTAACGTTGGAAAACTCGAATGGGATTTTCTTTTAACTCTAGCAAGAATATATTTCGTAAAGAATCTCAACGGCAGTCGTTTCGTATTGATTCTCGAAACTACACGTTTACCATAGCGTATTGCTATATAATTATTACAGCTTGTGTCGTCGTTTGATCATCGAGACAGTAGCACAGCGTCGACGACGAATAAGGGATATCGTTTTTAAAAAATAATTCGCATAAATATTGTCCTAAGAAATGACTTCTTATTAAACGATCTAATAAATGCAATGAACTGAACGGTAAAGTTGGAACACAGCGGTTAAAAATCGAATGTTTACGGGTTGTTCCTATGCTACTGCGTCGATAACGTAGTTCACCATATAATATTCACACGCAATAAATTGGTACATGGTCATTTCAGCGTCGGCAAAATCGCTAAGGAGATACTATGCGCTCATTAAATCGGCATATCACGATTAATTAACGTTTGGCCACATACAACGGAGGTAATTCTGAATACAACCGACACGTACGATCGAAAATTACCGACGATCGATCATGTACCGACAGTCAACTGTTCGAAAGCAATGGAAAATTCGGATTGAAGATCGTTGCGCCGAGTGTACACACACGTTTCTATAATTGTTACTTCCTAGACAAAGTACTTAAAAATGCTTTTCCTTTTTTAATTATGATCACTGCCAGTACTTCGGATCGTGGAACGTTTTTTCCATCCCCGTTTGTTCTCGTATGTTACGTTCATGCTATAAACAGTATTCGCTCGAAGAAATTATAGTTTCGCGTGGAAAAAGACAAGATTGCGTTTTTCGTTGCCTGTTGCCGAAACAGATCGTAGCATACCACTTGGAGCGATCGATCGACGATTTTCCTCGCTTACTGCTTACCCGATCTCTTGTTCGACCGTTCACCTGAAACGATTCAAAGCAGAGCCAGATGTTTAACATAAATTAGCATACACAATCGTTCTTTATCTTCGCAGAAGAAGATAAACATTTCGACAAAGATCCTTTGATAATAATGTGGATGTTGGATCGCGATGTTAAATATGTCACGATTCAGACATGTTAATTTGCGTCGAGCAAACGCAAACGTAGTTACCGTCTTAATTGCTGACCGTCGATGATAATTTACAAATTACGAGAGCGAACGGTTGCCGTTATTCAAAAGCGTAAATTAAAGGGAAAAGGCCTCGTTTCAATTACTTTATACGGTCCGTAAGGCTGTTTTACAATCTAGAACAAAAGGGTTCATTCAGAAAAGAAAATCCATTCAACGAGAAAAAAGGTCATTACGAGGAACAGAGCGCGTCCATTTCTAAACGCGTGTGCTCTCGTCTCTATTCAAACATTTGTACGGAACATTTATTGCCGCCATTGTCCGTGACCGCAACGAGAACTTTCAATAAGCTATCTTTAACTCTGTCAATGCCATCGTCAAGTGTGTGCTCGACGAAGCGAGGAGGTGCTGTGACACCGGCGTGAATCTCGAGTGTAACCACCAGCACACGGTGCTTCACACAAAAGGGTTGTTGCGTCTTTCAATGAAATATCTCAAGGAACTTCTGAGTTTTTACGTTGCATACATCATCGACGATAAACTGCCGTTTTCGAACAGATACGTTCATTTACTAACGAGAACTTCGGGTCATCGACTTAATTGAACTTTTCTACACTTATGCATTTTGTTCTTCCGTTACAAATTTTTTAATTCCTAGTCCAAGTCTCTATGTATGTATATCTGTAGATCTCGAAGTACCAAAGTTCTCAAATTCAAAGGTCTATTCTCAAATTTTTGTTGAAAGATAGATACCTTTGGTGGATTTCTTGGTATTGGTCTCTGGTTTACACCTCTTGGTAAGTCGACGCGTCTTCTCGCAGGAAGCATCACTGTTCGCCTTCAAATTGTCCACTCTCGTCATCTGCTGATTCACGCATCCGCTCCACGTGCCCTTCTCGTATCGGCAAGCTGCATAAAATGATAAAAGAACAAATTTTTAATTTCCTGAATGTCAAGCACACGAGAATTTATAGGGCACGTAATGTATGACGCACGAGGTGTGTCGTCACTCTGGGACGTATTAATAGCATTCGCTCTCCGGAGATAACTTGATTGGACAGAATGTAATAAACTCCACAAATTAACGAGAATCTCAGGAATATCGTAATTAACGAAGAAGGAAACGTCACGTTCTGATTTATCGATCGTCTAGGTCCAGAGAGTAATCAAATGTTTTGATGAACGATCATATTTCTCCGAAATTATCCGAAACGAATTACTTTTGAGGATACTAGTCGAGGGAAAAATCAGTGCCAGAAACGTGGTCGTGATTAAAAACTCGTTAAGATACGGCCATCAAATGCAGACTCCTGGCGTACAGAAATGTCTTGGACAAGTTTTTAATTTGGATACCGGTAGGATTGTTAATTACAGGTGCTATAATGAACATATTGTACTACATTTTGGTACAGAATGGTCCACACCCTGTACAGTAAATAAAAATATATTTCTGATTGCTACAAAGAAATCTGCATCGAATGGTTTAATTATTAAAAAGCACCCTGTAATGCATTAACCGTCGAAACTCCCCTTTAAGAATAAATGACTAAAGAACTTTCCCGAACGTATTAATTATTAGAGTCTGAGACAAGCGACGTATCTGGCGACGAGTGAAATATTTCTCGAATTCTCTAAAGTTCGCAATTTTCCCGAGATTTTATCGTGAAACGCGAAGAAGTAAATTCGAAGGATAATGGATATCGGAAACCGGGGAAACGAATGAAAGTACCGGAATACCTTTTTTGCACTTCTTCTGGATAGTCTTGGTTCCCTCGCAGGATCTGCTGTCTCCCTTTTTAAGAGTCAACGTACGGGACCGTGTGTTGGTTTTCGAGTCGCATTCCGACCATTGACCCTTCACGTATCTGCACGACGAAGTGCTGCCGGATGCTGCGTCAACAGATGCAAAACGTCAATGAAGATAATTGGAGGCACGACCGATCAAGTAGACAGAGAAATTTCCGAACGAAGAGGAAGACCTCTTAATTAGAAGACTTTTCGTTATTTTGCCTTCAAATGTTTTTTTCAAATTTTAATCTATTGTAATTATTTTGTTTCAGAATTTTTAGTTACTCGATTCAGATAATTTGTACGCGTCCAAACTCTGCAAATTCGAATCTTACATATGCAAATTCAGTAAATATCACACTCAAATAACTCGACTGTTAGCTTGGGTCTGGTGCTGTGCGAACACTTTTACTCAAGTTTATTTTACAGAAAATATGTAAATCACAAGGCTCGCATCGAAGGTGTTACTCATAATGAAGGTCCCAGGTAAAGGTTCGATCGAGCGTCGCATAAAAAAAGATGTCGGATTCGAAGGTATCGCGATTCCGTGGCCGTGGAGATGGTATGGATGAAAAGAGTCCCTTTTGTCTCTGTTGGCCAGCTCTTTTCTCATCTTTCGAGCTTCCTCTGCCTACGGCCGAGAATACAATTGAAATATCATCCGACGTCGCGCACCGTTTCATTGTCGACTAAGATTATTTGGCCTTAGAAATTTATTCGGGCCAGGATCGAGCTTCCGGGCCACGGACGACGAGAGAGAACTCTTTCTTCCAGCTCCTTTCACGCTGGAACAAGTCGCCGAAAGAACGCGGCTGCCGTTGAAATTCCAACTTCGGGGATCACGTTGAATTACACGGCCGAGCCGAATCTGCGATGGCTTACAACTTTCCACTCTGCTGCCTGCGTGTTTCCTCCCTTCTTCTTCTTCTTCTCTTGTATCTTTTGCTCTGCTCGCTGATTTAGAACTAGGGTTACTTTGCTACGGATGCGTGGGATCTGCACGTGGGTGAGTTGGATGCGTACAAGTTTGCATAGAACTTCGTACGGGATGAATGAGTAAGATTTGGATGAGTAGCATGTGGATGTATGGGATAATTTAGATTTGGGTACGCTGAATTAGGTCATTTTAGATTTGGGTACGCTGATTTAGGACCTAATGAGCTACAAGACCTATAGAATTTGAACGCGTACAACTTTGATCTTCAGTACAACTTTGACTATGTTAAAAGTGTACACATCACATGTAATAATTAATGTAATTTAAATCTTGATACCTCGTTCTTTGGTGCCGCGAACACTTCGCACAAGAACCTCCGTGTCATCTTCCTCCCAGAGATCAGATTCCGCCCTGGCTGTGACGACGATGGTCAACAGAGCGATACCCGCTAACGCTAAACTCCACCACAGCTTCATTCTGAAAACAAAAATTACGTCTCCATTTAATCGAGTCTTCCACGCCTACAAAATTATAAAGATACTCGTAAACCGATCGAAACTTAATCTTTCTTTTTCCCTCGAATCACAAAGCTTTGAACATTCTCATCGAAAAAATGTGCCCTACTGTAGGAAAATCAATTTCCATTGTACATTCGACTGCAATATTTTCACCGACGTTTTACCAATGCGCGTTTTTCCGAACGCGTATTTTTCTCGCTGGCCGGCGTGTTTGAAATTTACGGGTCAATTCATTCGTGCCAACATGGTGGTACACCGCGAGATTGCACCCTCGTACGCGAAAAACTAATGTTTTTACTGTTACAGATTTAAATGGGCCGCAGTATTTCTGCTCCTCTTTTTTACACGTTGCTCGAATCTATTACTGTTGCGTTGTTTCGTTGTGCTCCGTAAATTCTTTACGATTAACTCAAATCGCAATTTATCGAACTGTGCGCAAACGTGTTCGTACAAAATTGACAAATTCTATTGGGGATGTAGCGATCTAGGGATATGGAGTTCCAGGGAGATGGGAATTTGGAAATTTTTGGGAGATAAGGATTTGGGGAGCTGAAGTTTTGAAAGTAGTTCTGCAGTCTAATGCTTTGTTAATCCAGGGAGTTTGAGAATATAATGATCTTGGGATTATTGGGTCTAAGGAATTTTGAGACTTTTTACATTTGGTATAAGCTTTAAAGGATCCATGGATACAATTATTTGGTGATTTATAATACAAATTATTTTCAGAGTATGTACGAACGATCACGTCACAATGAGCAGTAAACAGATAATTGATGAATTATCTCCGCGTAATAAAAGCAACGCGAGCACGACTGCAAACGGATCGATTAAATAAACGTCGAAACATTCCATTTAACCCTTTAATATTTGAGTAAACACGAACAACAAGGTTCGGCGAAAACAAATGAAAATTGATCGGGCGTGGGGGATATTAAATATATCTGGTGTAAAGCGTACGTATGCACGAGTTAAATCATCATGTTAATTAATAGGGAAGTGCGGGGGCGAGAAAATTATACCTAAAGCAGTCTCGTTGCCCTTCCACGGGAGGAAACGTTCGTTTGTCTCTTACATTTGCACCGCAATTACTGAAATCTTTTCCATTTGCGTCAACGATTTCGACAATCAATGCCAATGGAACAATGATACGTTTATCTCATTACAAAGCTACTTTGTCGCGCGATCAATCGAAATTGTTTCGAGCAATAAACGACAAATAACATATCGCGCGTTCGCCAGGGAAAATTCATTTTCGCACACGGCACGCTGATAAAACGTTCGGGATAATAGTTTCAGCGATAACCGAATATGAACGGGGTCATCCGTGAACGATGGGAAAGGGAGCAACTCTCTTCTTTTTCTTTTCTTCTTCCTTTTTTTTAACGCCGAGAGAACTCGCGGCACCGACGTATTATAACCTCGTTTCGACGAAAGGGATGTTAATTAATCTTAAGGAGCAACTGTCTTCGTTAACGCGGCGTTACGAACGAGAAACTAGCGCCCAACTTTTTTAATTTATAATTAAGTTGGTTTCACAGTTCGGGAACTTATAGCGCACTTTGCGAGAATTTATATCGCCTTCGGACACGACGATATCTATTTTCCTCGCTTTCCATCGATATTTATCTTTCAATTATTAATTATGCACGCCGGGGATATCTGTTGCTTTTAATAATTACTGCAGTGGAGGACACATTTTATTTCAGTGAAGAATAGAAATTACGATAAAGGGTTGAGATACAGAATGTGTGTTAATCAAAGGAATAGCTCAGGTGGTTGCATTATATTAGATATAATATGCATTATATGAGATATGCATTATATTTTGTTCATTAAAAAAAGCAATCGATTAAAGAATAAATAATAAATGATATAAAACAGTGGGAGATCAGAGGAGAAAATGATTTTCAATATTGTACAAAGTACGTAATGTTGATACTGGTATGAAGAAACAATCGTCGCAATATGAAAATGAACAACGAGAGAGTAAAATTTAATAGGAAAGCCCCCAAGCACCATTGATTTCGCACAAATCATACGGTTCTCTAGCTATTTGAGATCGTTCTGAATCCAAACAGCAAGCAAAGTAGAGTCAGAGAGAGAGAGAGAGAAGTGGGATTAACTGGAAAATAGCTGTGCGAGGTTTCTGTGTACGTGTAGAAGAATGAATTTTAACGAGGTAGGCGCGCAAGAGAATGGGGCAAATCGGCCCGAAACCGGCGACGAAAAGTTTAATAACCGCACGTTAATGAACGGCAGCTGCAGTTCCGCGAATCGTGTGCAGCCAGCAGTCGTGCCATTTCGCGCAGCCTGCATTCTTATGGGGTGAAAAGAACGGCCAGTGAAAAGAAAGAAAAACGAAGCGACCGCGAGAGAGACAGAGAGGAGTTTTAAAAAATCGGGAAAGAAGGGAACGGAGCGCGAAGAAAAATCGAAAGAAACGAGAGGGAGAATGAGTGGAAAAAAAAACGTTCCGAGTTGTGTGTGTAAGGGGGATAAAAATGAGTGAGTGAAAGAAATTAGAACGTGCAGAAAAAGTTAAATTGGAGAACGAGGGGAATAGAAGAAACATATGGGAGGAAAGTAACGAGAGTTCTCTCTCCAGGGAGTGAAACCATGCGCTTTAGAAATGGAATTATAACGCGTTCGGTAGAAGGTTGGTATAACGGTGTAAAAAATTATGAAAAATAGCTTTTCACGGAAAATGATTCTTACACTTTTCAGGTTTGTAGGTTTATAGGTTTCTGCAGTTTTAAATACACTTTCTGCAAGATTTAATATACTAATTTATGAATTCCTAGATTTCCAAATCTCTAGATTCCCGAATCTCTACTTTCCCGAATTCCTAGATTTCCAAATTCTTAGACTTCCGAATCCCTAGATTCCAAAATTCCGAATTTCCCAAATCCCTAGTTTCCCGAATTCCTAGTTTCCCGAATTCCTAATTTCCCGAATTCCTAATTTCCCGAATCCCTAGATCCCCGAATTCCTAATTTCCCAAATTCCTAGATCCCCGAATTCCTAAATCTCCGAATTCCTAATTTCCCAAATTCCTAGATCCCCGAATTCCTAATTTCCCAAATTCCTAGATCCCCGAATTCCTAAATCCCCGAATTCCTAAATCCCCGAATTCCTAATTTCCCAAATCCCTAGATCCCCGAATACCTAGAGTCCCGAATTCCTAGTTTCCCGAATCCCTAGATCCCCGAATTCCTAGTTTCCCGAATCTCTAAATTCCTAAATTCCAAATTTCCTAAATCCCTAAATTCCCAAATACCTAAGTTCCCGAATCCTAGTTTTCCGAGTCCCTAGACTCCCAAATCCCTAGATTCCCAACTCCCTACATTCCCAAATTCCCAGATTTCCAAATTCCTACATCCCCAAATTCCCAAAGTCCGAATTTTCCGAAATTTCCATACGTGAAGTATGTTCGAGGGTAAAAAAGCAGCGGCGGGTTGATAAATATGCGGAACGGCGTGCCGCGCTGTGGCTGTCGGTGAAATTGCGACGCTTCGCGTCGGCCCTGACCGATCCCGGCCACGGAAGCTGCAGATTGATTCGGTAAAGGGTGCACACACGACGATACGCATAAATCATTGTTTCAAGGTCCTTCCTTGCAATCGTTAGAAGCGGATAATATGCAACGCTGCGCTCCGAACGGGCATCTTCAAAAGAGGACCCTCGAAATTGATCCTGTGGGACACAATAACCTAACCAAATTGAGGCTACAGAATGAAAATTCAAGGCAAGGACAAAGCCGTCGCGAGAACCGTGTTACATATACGGAACGCCTCTTGTTTTCTGTTTAAAATTCGATTCCGCGATATCGAGGTAGACCGCAGTTTTGCATTTTATCGAGACCTCTTTCCTTACTTTTTTTCGTTTTGTCGAGGGAAAAAGGGAGACACGGTGAAGCTTTTTATTGTATGGCGAGAACGGTTTCACTTAACCCTCCAGTTGCAGTTTTTCGTTTACGTTGCAATTACGTGAAATGATATTGTTTTTGGATTTTCTGCAATTACATGAACTGCAAATTTCGTAATTAATGAGAGTCACGGAAATATTTTTTTAGATTTTATTGGACCTTCTAAAAGTGCCACAAAATTGCAATGAAGTTTGCAATAAAGTTTATATGGAAATATCAATAAACTTTGCAATAGAATATTCAAATAGAAATATATTTTCAAAACTGAAGAATAAAATGAATAACTTTACTCGGTTACAAATTCTTGTTAGACTTATCAAGAAAATTATCGATAACAAGTTTGATAGAATATCGATTTTAACGGAGAACGGGAGCGAAGCGATTCCCGATGTCGACGAAATCTACAAGCTGTATTTTTCACCCGCACCCCCATTTTTCTCGCAGTACGTAACTGTCAATAACACGGTTGCTTTCATTCGTTAACGAACACGGTACGAATAATATTTTCCTTGTAGATGTGTCGGCATTACGAAGATCGATGGGAGGTAGGCCACCAGCCGAGCTCGGGAACAATGTCTGGTCAAATCACTATTGTTAGCCGGCTCTGTTGCCAGAACGTGGATGAACGATAGACAAGAAGCAGTTCGATACCGCAAGAACATCGTTATAAAAAAAGAACGATACGCCATAGAATTTTCATCGAACAATACCTCGATGAAATTTCGATAACATTTCCAAGCATCCACAAAAAGATGCAAACTTTTTGTGGTTGAAATGATTCTGACATCGAATGAAGCCATTTTTATATTGATGGTTAGATGTGGATTATGTTGTAAATAAAATTAGGTGAATAGAATCTTCTGTATCGATTGTGCTTTTATTGTATCAGAGCAACCCTTGATATTCACATGTGGTTTATGTGTGGTTGTACAATTTCTGAAATAATTTAAAAAGTTTAAATACTTTGTCGAGTGTGGCTCGACATTGTTCAATGTGATTTATAAAATAATTTTAAATGTAGAAATTTTTTCGTTCAAAGTGAATAGGTGAAAAATTGAAGATTGTAAAGGGATGTTTCTTTGTAATCGTGTGTTAACCATTTATGAACAAACGTTTCAAGTTGTGATTATAAAAAGGCAGATGAATAACATCGTTTGGGTAATTTCGTCGATACAGCGAAGCTCCGCGTGAAACTGTCTAATATTTTCTAACGAAATGTCCTCTCTAGTTTTAGAGTTGTGACCCAATTGCGTGTGCACCCTGTAGCGTCCAACGAAACAAGGCACCCAATTAACGTCACACCTCGATTTGGATTTCCTTATATAACCCTGGCAACTTTCTATTTCGACTTCAAAAGCGACCACCTAACACGCTTTCTCCTCTCACGTGTGCTATTAATCGCTTAATTAAATCGAGGGGTTGAACAGAGGCGACCGCAATATATTGGGTAACGCGACAAAATTGATACACGGCGATAAAGAACACGGTGTTCGAACAGATTTCGTCAATCTATACTTGTTGAATTGTTACTCGATAAAATACAGGAAATTAACAACCCTTAAACGACACATGTTTCGTGTCTGTCGGCCACGTGTTTCTGCTTCCTGGAAAACTACTCTTCGCAAGATTTGCTTACCTCGGAGATAAACTTTTCAGCCTTTACAGGGGGCTGGTAAAAGTTGGGAATTTATCTCTGGAATTCGTTTAGTCATGGACACGGCTGTACATTAGATGTTTTCTTTGCAGTCCTTCGTTTCAGAATGTACATACATAGAATACGTTGAACAATTTTTTACTTTTGTCCTACTTTTCCTAAAGTAAAATTTATCTCACTCCAATAAACAAACACTGTAACAAATATATGTCACTGTACATTAAGTACGTATTATAACAGTATAACAGTAATAAATAAATTCGGCAGAACGAAATTGAAAACGTGAAAAGAAATGTTGAAAAAGTTCGATGTCCGGAAACTCGATTTGGGCCGAGATAATAGGAAAATAGAAGTATGCTTGTTCGTATGAAAATTCAGACGTTGCAATTTCCTGAGTCAGGTATCTCGTATCGTATCTTTATAGGGAGTATCGTCCTAGCCGTTCGATTGTAAATCATGGAATTTGGTGGATCTCGAGCTTTTGGAACGTAGCTGGCATCGAATGGTATAGCTACATATAGAATTGCATTCTCCCCGGCACATTCGTCGAAAAATCAATTTCGTACAAGGATACAAAGCGATCCGAAAGGATGCATACCATCGGATCACTGCACAAGAAAATGGTTACGATGTGACCAATACAGGTTTAACTTCACAATCAAACTATGTATATGCGCCTACGTTTCTTCTTTCCATTCGGAACTTGTTACCTTAATACTTATTTTATTCAATAACGTGTACGTTCCATTTCAGATGTGACTTTCAAACATTTTCGCAGCGTCGATTTTTCTCTTAATTGAAGAGGATTTTCACAGTTGATTATGTCAACAAGTATTACCCAGGATTCCCTTTTTGTCGATTTGGATTTACACCAATGTGTTACGTTCTGTCCCCGACGTCCACCCGCGATATCACGACCGCTAAAACCAGTTGGAATTGTCATCTGGTATTATGTCAACCGAACGAAATGGGTTAAATGAAAATTACGGGGTTTTAACGGTAAATTTAACCGTTCGCGATTCACCGAGAGTGCGTCGCGTTTAGAGTTTCATTTGCACTCGGAAGATCTTAATCATTTCGCTCTTTTAACATCCTCGTAACTTTGTAACTCCGGGCTTTTGTCGTGAATTTGTAGCCGCCAAGGGGAATATGGAAATTAAGCTAGCGTTACAATTACTATGATCAGCAAATTTCGTCAGCTTGTGTGCCTTTGTCGCTTTCGAGAAATTTGTACCTCTACGATGGAAAATTAAGGACGTTTCGTAATTCGTATGTTTGTATTGCTTTCCATGCGCATCCTTGTATGGGAATAAATTTCTATTTAATTTGTAGTTTTATAATGGAGCTACTATTTACGTTTATAATAAGCTTTATAAATTTGAGACACACTACCCCTGCACCCTTGTCATTTTTTCATGATATGTATATCGGATTTCACAGTTAAGGAGTAACAAGTTAAATAGCAGAATTTCTACTATTACACAATTTCTCTATTATAATACTTAATCCTCTTCAACCCCTAATTCTGCACATATGCAAGTACACCAAAATTAGCTTCGAAACAGCGAGTTAAATCGAGCGAAATCTTCTAAGATTCTAATAGCGTTTCAGAGATTTAGAAGCATTTGTCGAGTCTTCAGGTAGTCCTACGTCAATAAAACTGATAACCGATAACTCCAGTTATCTCACAGAGTTTAGCTTCCCATTTTAAAGGTTTACATTGGCATAGTCTCCAATGATATCGTTGAAAATGTTTACGACGGTGTCTGAATGTCGTGTTCATTCGTTAATAGCGAGTGCTAGAAAGTTGCTAACAATTCAGTGTCTGAACGTGTCTCGCGGCGCAAATTATTCACCCTCGTCTTTTATCAATCACGGTCGAGACCTTGCATTTTTTGTCCTCCTCTCGGCTCTTTTTTCATAACGCGTTCCTTTCTTTTTATCGCGCGAATGTTTTCTAATTGAAGAGGAAAGCGCTTCCCAAGTAATAAGGGCGGAATCTCTAAAACGCGGTTCCTTACCGTTCCGTATAGAAAAAAGCTCGAGTGGACTTCCGTAATTAAAGAGAATTTTCCGAGTGACACGGCAAATTAACTTAACGACTTTCGTGCTCTGTTACGTTGGAGTTTTAACGATCCCAAATCTACTTTTTCTTTTGCAATTCCTTTTTGTCCATGTGTACCCTTATTACGTGCTTCCTAACCGTGCAAACATTCTATACGACGTTCAAGGTAATGTATAATTTCCTCAGATTAACGAGGGTGGTTATCAAATATATATCGTTCTTAGAGATATATTATGTGAACACATAGTGGGTTCTGGATTTCTGGATAAGTGGTAATTCGGTGTGGTAATAGGGTAGTGCGTGGTGATTCGACGCGTAATAATATAATATGTGGTAATACAGCGTGTGATAGTTCAATGCGTGGTAAATTCGACGCGTGGTAACTCGGCACGTGGTAAATTCAACGCGTGGTAATTCGGCACGTGGTAGTTCAACGCGTGGTAAATTTGACGCGTGGTAATTCGGCACGTGGTAAATTCGATGCGTGGTAAATTCAACGCGTAGTAATTCGACGCGTGGTGATTCGACGTGTAGTAAATCGGCGCGTGGTAAATTCGATACGTGGTAAATTTGACGCGTGGAGATTCGACGCGTGGTAGTTCAACGCGTGGTGAATTCGACGCGTGGTGACTCGGCGCGTGGTAGTTCGACGCGTGGTGAATTCGACGCGTGGTGACTCGGCGCGTGGTAGTTCGACGCGTAATAGTACAACACATAGTACTTCGGCACGCGGTAATTCAACTTGTAGCAGTATAGTGTGTAATAGTACAACACATGGTAATTCGGTGCACGATAATCCAACTCGTAACCTCACCCATGGTAATTCGGAGCTTAGTCCAACGTGTGATAGATCAACCCATAATACTCTAACATGTAGTTCAACATATCACAATCTACTACGTGGTAGTTTGACTTTAAGCAATCTAGTGCATGTTAGTGCCTGCAATAGATCTACACGTAACTGTTTACCAAATAATACTTCCGTAGACGATAATTTAGTTATAGTTTATTGAATAGAATAACAATTTCAACCAGTTTTAGTTGATGTATTATACAAAGAAACGCAATATCGCCGGACGTAAATCCAGCCCGACACAGTCGACAAAAGGAAATCCTGGGCGATACTTGTCGGCGTGGTTAACCAAGGAAATTCTGTTTAATTAGAAGAAACCCACTCGACGTTTTTCTTGCGGAGAAAGCTATTTTTAAAAGATTCCTCTGCCCCTTATCTAACCACCCTGTGTTCGTGTGTTCTTTCTTCCCTCTGTAAAGTTTGCTCCGTCTCGCGGAGGCTTTGCTTTTGTTTACAGAAGCGTAGCAGATGACAGAGCACAGGACACGAGGAGGCAGAAAAATGAAGAAAATTCGTGCATGTAGCAGGAAAGAATTTTGAACAGTGTGTATATGTGAAACTCGTACACGTGTTTGGAGAGGAACATGGTCTTTGTTGGAACACGTATCAGAGGATTCTTTGAAAATCTCTTCGAGGACTTAGCGGATAATAAGAGGTCAGAGACGCGCTCAAGAAATACGTGCGACGATCCTTTTGAAGTTCTGTGTAATTTTGAAATCTTTGTGACTTCCGGACCGATGCTGGATCGACGGAGATTGCAATCATCGTAACGTTTCGCGAGGTAGGATTTTTTAGTATTTTCATTATTGGACTGACTGAGATATGCAATCATTATCATAATACATAAGTAATTTTGCTTCTTAATTATATATAGATATTATATCGAGTACGACTGTTTTTGTTATTAAAAACTAATAAGTAAATTTTCAGAAATATTTCAAGTATTATATTAAACTACTTGGATAAGGTTAACGATAAATAGATCAAAAGCAGTTATGTCCGTATCTACGTTGAAAAGAAGCGTGTAACACGTCGCGTCAATTGACAAAATTATCGGAACGGCGATATTGTGAAAACCGGAAGACAATGGCAGAAAACTTGTACCTTTGTCGAGAGTCTTCTCATTGATAGCTATTGTCGGTGCACTCGATACCAGACGACGGTGTACAAAGCTGTTTCGAAATCGAGAAAAAAGGTTTCAAGCCGACATAACTGCATGTTGACGGGTAACGTTACTAACAAGCTCACTGTATTAACATGTTATAGTGAAAATAATCACGTGTAGAGTGATACTATATGTTTCTTTTCATATCAACTTAACCTTCCTGTTGTTAGTGGACGAGTAGTGAAATATATTGATAATTCAACGCGTGATAGTTCGCTGCATAGTAAGTTTGGTGTGTGGTGAATTCCAAGCAAGGTAATTCGACACGTGGTAAATTCGACGCGTGGTGAATTCGATGCGTGGTAATTCAGTAAGTGGTAGTTCGACGCATAGCAGTCCAACGCGTGGTAGTTCGACGTATGGTAGTTCCATGCGTGATAGCCTACGCGTGTTAACCAACTACCTAGCAATATCTATGAAAACTCCTATTATATAATTGTATAATTAATGATACAAATTCCCAAAAAATGACTCCCAAATTATAATTAAGTCGTATGATAGCATGCATTCTACGAATCTAAATTAAGACGATAAATCGGCGCTATATATATCCAGTATCAGCGGTACGATAACAGGACGTTCTCTTTGTGGGACTTCCTCGGTCACGATATCAAAGTGCACGCGTACATTGACGAAATTCCGAGAGGGAAAAAAATAAGTATAAAAGCGGTAAGCAAGCGGTAAAGCAGGAAATGTGCCGTGTCCCACTTGGCAACGATCCTGATTTGGACATGTTGCATAGCTAAAAGCGCAATAAACGAAATAGAAGGGGGTTAGGTAGAGGTAGGTTGAACGAAACGAGATACGTCCCTGAGGTCCAATTAAATTAACGACTCGAACGCGTGCAATTGAAAGATATCGTTCGACTGACAAGGAGTTGCATGCTCGTCGTTGGAACAGGTCTTGGACTGTTTCGATAATTTAATATTCGGATATCTTACAAGTATACGATCCTCGTAACCTTATACGCTTAATACTTCACTGCGACGTGCAATTATTTTACCGTTTGGCAAATACTTCCAACTGTATGGATGCACTCGGGAGCCGATTACCCCAAGCTGGAATTGATTTTTCGTTATTGAAAGTTCGCTCGGCCGAAGTGTCTGTCGGATGGAATTGACAAAATTATCGCTGGCTACCGTACAGGGAAAGGACAATGAGACAGTAAACGCGCGTTTCCCTTTGTCAAACTTACTCGTCGAATCTATTGTCACGTTTCCATGGAGCTACCTAGACTCCGCTACAACTGTCCTCGCTTCCCGACTTCTAACCAGACACTTTTCGATACGGAAGTGCTACCGAAACGACACGACGGAAATCGAGTCCATCACGGATACAGAGTACTGGATATTTCGTGATAATTGATCTGACGATATTTCCGAAACGATAGTGTCGCGTGTAATAGTACGATGTAGATTACCACCTGTTGTGAGTTACACTTTCAAAGAGAATTTAGGAGTGTGGCGGTTTCACTCCTACGTTCACTAGATGGCGCATAAGACTGACTTTCTCGCTAGTACTCAACGCGTCTTCCACTACCTACAAATAGTTCCTGTCCATCTTTTCCATATATCTCCGCGTCTAAGGCAAGGGTCTAAATTCTCAAGCCCCCAAATGTCCTAGCGTCAAAATTCCCAAACTTCAAATATCCAAGTGTCCACATTCTCACACCCCCAAATGTCCAAGCGTCAAAATTCTCAAACCCCAAATGTCCAACTGTCCAAATCCTCAAACCCCCAAATTCCCAAGAATCAGATAAAATAACAATTCAACTAAACAATGTATCCATCCAACCAATAAAATTAAATACTTCCGGCATCAGAACGAAGACATCGATACATTTTCCGAAGAAACGAGTCGATAGGTATTTTGTAAGGGTAGTTCTATCTGGAGCGTACAATAATAGAGTCATTCTGGTAGCAATCTTCTTAAGCTCGGAGGCTTAGCTGGAACAAGCAGCGATCCATGGCATAAAAAGGGGGAAAAGGAACAAATGTTAGGTGAATACAGGATATTCGTGGACTTTGCTGTCCAAATTCTAGCTTAATACCACGGTTAGAACAAATAGGGTGGATTTCGTCGGGTAGTGTGCGTGTCCGTTGCACGAGATACGTACTTTTCGCGTATGACATCAGCTTTCAGATCTCAGCCAGAGTTTATGCACCATGGTAACAGAACGTGGGAAGCTCTGTAAGCTTCAGAGCTTAACTCGGACAATGCTAAACCATATGTATAGAGGATTGTGTTTCAACGATCAGGGAGATCATGTTTTCGGACAATTTTGAACAACGCTACCGTACTCGACACAGTTTTATCCGATGCGAATCGTTAGAAAATTTCGTAAACGAGTGCAGATGGCTTTTAGCGAAAAATGATTTGATAATACAGTTCCTCTTTGGTTTTAATAGGGATGTTGAGAAAATATCGATAAATGACTTGTTATTTATGCAATTGTTATATAAATGTAAATATTAGACAAGTATAATAATTGTAGTCATATAGGGACATTGATGCTTAAGGACGTATAGAAATTATAACAAAAATGTACAAAATTTATATAAGTAGCTGATGACAAAATGGTAGCCATATTACAAACTTGTTACAGTGGTACCAAGTAAAACATACAAGAGACGAAGGAAAATGAAAAACAATTAGCAGGTTGCATCGGAAAACGCGAAGCGCGGAAAACAATCAGGATTCGGGCACGCAGCGAATCAAAGAAAGAACGTTCGTCTTTGGGTAGGAAGGAATGCACGGTGAACAAAGGATAAAACAGCACGGTACGAGGCGTGGCAAGAAACAACCCGAAGAAATGAAAGAGAGGACCGTAAAAAGACTGCGTGGCATCCAGCCCGCTCGCCAAACCGGAGAAATTGGATCTTGGGAACAAAGTGTTCGATGGAAGCGAAAAAATTGAAATGTCAATGAACAGCGACGCAACGATGGAACGGGGGTGGCGCGAATAGGTATGAAATAAAAGGGGCAGCTTCGTGACAAAGTAAAAGACTGGCCTATGAAATGGAGAGGTTCTTTTGTGATAGAGATACAGAAACAAAGACTAGCATGGATATATCGAGATTTACAATAGGATGTAATGCAGAGAGAATTTGATGCAAGAGACACATAATGTGTTGATGTGTACAGAAGTGGTTTGTTTTTGGAGGTAGTGAGATATTTAGGGGGATGTTAGATATTAGTTAACTAGCGAGGAAGAAGTTGGAGAGATTGATTCTGAGTCCATAGGGTTCTTGAACTTTGGTAATATTGGGCTTTGGATGTCAAAGGGGTTGATACATGGAAGATGATCCTGGAATCTTGGAATTCTAATGTTCCAATATTCTAAAATCCCAATATTCCCAATATTTCCAATACCCCCAAATCTCCAAGTCCCCAAGTCCCAAAATAATCAAAAGAGATATTTTCACCATTTATTCGTTTCTCGAACGCATCAAATAGATATGTTCCACAAACGCAAAGGCAAATAACTTGTGAAAGGTATATATAGATGCACTTCCAGGAAAATACACGAATACAACGCAACGACGTGGTTGGTCGCCAAGAGATCTTTCTCTTCCGGCATTACAACTTTCTGATAGTCTATCCGTGGATCAGGATACGATGCGAAGCTGATCCTGGGATAACAGGAACGTATTAAACGTTATTGCATTCCACGCTGCCGTTCCATGGGATCCGATGGATTATCGTTCGATATCGAAGTCATTAAGCTGGCAAACGAAATCCGGCTGCGGACATGCATGTCATGATATCGATGATGTGATCTAATTGAATGAATGTTACGTGTTTCATGTGGTTCGTTACGCACTGATATTGTCCCCAATGAAAAATTGCTGGGAAATTATTCCATCGTGCTTGATCGACGTGTTCATTAAAATACAATAATTGAGTAGTCGGGTATTAACCCTCTAACCGAGTACGAGTTAACCCATCGTTTGACTTTCTGTAATCGATAGTAAAAAAAAGAAGTTCATGTTTATTGTACTGTATATTGTATATCGTATGGGAAGAACCGTGCTGATTTAATGATTAATAAATTAGTAGTTTAGTGAGAGGATTGGTGGTAAGTGGATGTTTAAAATAAAGTAAACGAGTAAATGTTTTATCCCCGTATCGTCTTACGTAGATAGGTTCATTTTAAAAAGAGGGAAGAAAAAAATTTGGATGTAACTATCTACGAGTGCCCTTTGAAGCTATCCTTTTGAGCCGTGTGCTCGTATATTTTTAGTTACCGGTTCTCTCCTCTTTTCTTGTATATTACCGGTGATACGGGCTGTAAAGAGCTGTTTTTGCCCGTGGCCCGAATAAATGGCAAAATGGAACCGTGTGTGCCACTCAAAGCTCTATTTTCGAATGCACTCTCGTCCACCGCTGTCGGATATAAAAAATCCGATTTTCATTTTTCGACGGGTCGATATTAACCGAAAATAACATTTGCAGCTTTCGACAAACTGTTTTCCAACGTGCGACAAATTATTAGGTTATCGATTTTAGAACTAAATTTCATGACATAAAAATGTCACGTAACATCACTTATGATATATCAATTTAAAGCTTAAAGATTAACAAAAATGACTGTGAAAAGGCTTTGTTAATGTTCTTTACATAAAATGACTGGCTGTTAGAAATAGCAAACAATGTCTGATTTTGAAACATAAAAAGTGTGATGGAATTTCATGACATAAAAGTTTCACAAAATGGCACTCATAGAATATCAATTTGAAGTATGAAGATTAATAAAAACGACTACATAAATGCTTCATCGATAAGTACAAAATGGCTAGCTGCCAATTGTATCGAACAATACAGTTCCATTGGTACTGCGTATCGAATTGATTTCGAAACATATGTGTGGCACAATTTCATGACATAAAAGTACCACGAAATCGCACTTGTAATACACCAATCTGAAGCTTAGAGTTCAATGAAAGTGACTACATAAATGCCTCATCAATATTCCTAATACAAAATGGCTGGTTCTTTGTTGGAGCGAACAATGACTCGACCAATTTATAACTTGATGCTGTCCATTAGCGGGCACCTAATTATTTGTTCCAACAAAGAACCAGCCATTTTGTATTAAAGATATTAATAAAACGTGTACATAGTCATTTCCACGAAACCTTGAGCTTGGAATTAATGTGCCATTAAGCGCCATTTTATAATGTCATTGATCGTGGATTCAAAATGAAACGTTTTTTAAATAATTTGCAGATTTAATTGATCAATTAGCGATAATTAATGCGAGTAATTCGTATAAAAAGGAACTGCTCGCCGATTACGAAGTGAGCAGAGGCTCACTGTTTAACTTCGTTTCTACGTTCGATTAATCTGATATTCCGGAACCGTACTCACCGTAAGCTCACAATCAGGGCCGTCTCGCGAGCATACAGAGAGGATCTTACAACGTTTCGAGCGGATTGTATCGAGTACTGTATCGTTACGCTGAAAAACCATCAGATTATCGTCTGCGCCGGAGTATCTCCAATTAAAACTTTCCCTTCGAACCAAGTATGCAAATGGAGCTCGGCAAGGAGTAAGCGGAACAGAGATAAAACGCTTCATAACTGAAATCTGTCTATAACAGAAGTATTATAACGCTTATAAAATAATGAGCTCGAATATCATCCACGGTTTTCCCTTATCCGCCCGCCATTCGCGCCATATGAATTATTCATGAGATGAAATGAATAATAAAATGGCGCTCAACTAACGAAACATATTATTTCGCATTTTCACGTGTCGTATTAAGATTACACCATACCTTTTTCTAATTGGACGTTACTGAATACGTGGTACGAAGTACCTTGGTAATGTAATTAGTAAATCCTTGTATCTCTAAGTTTCTACTCTGTATACTTTACCCCTAGATCTTATGGATCTGTACTTGTATATGTTCCTAGTCTTTGTATTCCTGATTATAACTCAAATCTATAAATTCGTGTCTGAGGATGTTTTCAAATCTATGTACTCCTGAATACTTGTATCTCCAAATTCCCATAGTTACGAACTTCTATAGTTTCGAACAATTATAGTTGAACTCCTATAGTCCCGAATTCCTGTATCTCCGAATCTCTATATCGCTAGGTCATCCTCGAATCTCTGTATCCTTAAATCCCTATAGCTCCGAACTCCTATACCCCGAAATACCTATATCCCTAAATCTCTATATCTCTAATTTCTGTTTCCCCAAATCACAGTTGTTCTGAACTATAGTCCCGAATCCCTACATCGCCAAATCTCTATACTTCCGAATCCTGATATCTACAAACTCCCATCTCCCAGGGTTTCTAATTTCAATTTAGAATTTCAGTGATAGTGAAAACGTCGAGAAACGGTTCACATCGAGTTTCGAATATTCTTTCAACCAAAAGCGACTCGGGAGGACAAAAAACAACGTTAACAGGCAGAGGTTAAAGATAATTCGTATCAGGAACGCTATCACAACTTCTCCCCTCTAAATACTGATACACGAATTTTGCGCTCTACCGTTCTCGTCAGAATTAATTGTCTTCTTAACATAAACATTAAAATGTTCAAGTATGCGACAGAAAATTATTCCTGTTTCGTGACAAATTCAATCAGAATTTCTACGAACATTCTCAAGAAACATGCTAACGATACTAATTATATATTAACGAATCTGAAAGCTTGCCTATTTCGGCCATTGATCGTGACTGAAACCCCTAACGAAGCAGGCTGGTACAGTATTTATTCTCTTAGTCACGACTTGTTCGCAGAAACGTCTAATAATAGGTGTAATATACTTAGAATTACTATGGCTGTTAAATTACTTTTGTGTGCTCGAAGTTCAGTGGTCGAAACAAAAGAAAAGACAAGGCAACTGATAAATTCTTAATTGCAATTATATTGAGCTGAGCAAAAGGTCATATCGCTTCACATTTATGAGACAGCACATTCTTTTTCAACAAATGCAAAGCTCCTCTAAGATACAGCACAACGAGGAAGAGTTACATTTGTATTCGATAAAAGATTAACAGTCGTACCAAAGTTCTGCATCGAACAGAGAACTGTTAACTGGATAATATTCCCGGACAATGTTCCCGATACAGTCAGATTTCCGTTCTCCAAAGGTGTAATCGAGTAAACGAATTCGAGTGTCCGAAGCGAGAACCGTGGTTCCACTTGGTTTCTTCTGTTTCTTGTTTGGCTGCAGAGTCTGTCAGCCGAAAATTCAGGTCAGTGCACATCGTCACAAGGAATCTGCATCCTCTATCGCGACGTAATTTCACGATTCCGAGTAATTGCTATCAATGTCCTGATAAATTCATCCTCCCGTCGAGGCTGAAGTTTCCGGCACGATCTTCGAGCTCTTCGAATGTTTCTTATCGCGAGAGGGGCTAGTTTTCTCGAGAACAGAATATAAATTTATCGGAGCATGTTTGAAAGACATGCACAAAAAAAGCGAGCGATGCTCGAGGGACAAGAAGAGAAAACGCAAATGCTTCCGGTTGACGGTGAATCATTTATCCGTGTCATCCGTTCCTTGTGCTCGACGATGGAACCTTTCTTCTTTCGACTATGCTCTTCTTCATCGAATTGTTTGGTATATTGCATGGCTCGATGCAGCTTCTATTCAAATCATATTCGAGTTGGCCTTATTCGGATCAAACGAACGCATCCAAATTACACGAATTCACGTCGCACACCGTTCAAGTTCC
Organism: Megachile ligniseca; assembly: GCA_945859555.1. NCBI lineage: Eukaryota > Metazoa > Arthropoda > Insecta > Hymenoptera > Megachilidae > Megachile > Megachile ligniseca. The sequence goes on along the minus strand of OX243781.1, from coordinate 13,462,277 downwards.
ATATATTTCGTCACTGTGAAATCTAATCACGCAAATTCTGTACACCCGAAATCCTACGCGAACCCATTCCAAATCCAGGCATTTAAGTCATAAGGCATTCATATCCTACGCATCCAACTTTGGGGATTGAAATATCATGCATTCAAGTCGCACAGTATCCAGATCCTACGTAAACTCTATGCATCCTAATTTCACGTGTGCAAATTCTATGCGCACGATCCTACGTAAACAACTTCCACGCATTCGAGTCACAACGGATCCGAATCCTACTCATCATAACTCTATGTATTTAATTTCTGCTCATTTAAGTCTCAAAAGATCCAAATCCTACGTGTCCCAACTCTACACATCCAAATTCCACTTTGTCAAGTTGTTAATCATCCAAATCCTACCTAAACCAACTCCACGCATCCTAATTGCACGCATTCGTGTCACAAAGCATCCACGTCCTACGTATCCGAATTGCACACATTCTAATTTTTCATATTCCAATCCCACACATGCAAATCCTCTGCACGCAAATTGCACGCATTTCAATCGCATGTGTCGAAGTCACACCCAAAATTTATTGGACAGAACGTTATGCATTTGCCATGTATGCTTCGAAGTTCTATGCACCCAACTCTCACATCCGAATCCCATGCATTCCAATGTTCCACATTCAAGTTGCATCCAAATCCTGCGCAGCCCGAATTGCACGTATCCAAATGAAGAGTGAAGGGTAATCAATATGGTAGTCAATTTTTGAAAAGTTGGAATTTTTCGTGCGTAAATTACGAGATATTGGACACCGTTGTAATAGAACGAAAACTTGAGCTGAATATTGAAGAGTTAAATTAATGACCAGTTAGTGTTTCTGAACACATATTTATATACGTGTGGACAGTACATTGCTATTATGTGTATATTATACGATCGTAGTGTTAACAATGCAAATTATAATTAAAAGTAAATTACGCGTGCATATACGATGCTCTTCGCCATGTTCTCCTGCAGAGTACCTTTTGGTTCATTTTCTTCCTTTTATTAACGCTTTTTAGCGGAAGCAAAGTGTACGTTGCATGAAAAGTTGGAGAACAACAGATGCACCGTAGAAGTTTCGTTTTTCTAATAGAACAAAGTTTGTATTCGTTTCGAAGAAGTGAAAGAGTTTTTTCTTCCCTAGAGCCGCACTGGAGACATCATAAATCTACACGATTGCAACTGGAAACAATTTACGCTCGCGTGGGTCTCGAACGGCCCCCAGATGTCAGAGGTCTTTCTGGGGTTAAACCTGAGCACGACTGAGTCTCTCTTTTAAATCGATCAGTTACTTCTACACGGTGTCTCGTAAGTAAAGATATTCATACGGGAGCAATATTTCAAATCTCATGCATTTCATCTTACAAGCAAAATTACGATTATTTTTATATTTTTTATGGATAAATTTCAAAGGTGGTTAAATAAGAAATAATCTTGTGCTATTAACGTTGAAGGTATATCAAACTTGTTCTGGTAGGGGTAAAAAACGTGACAGTTCGAACAAAACTCGAAGAAATGAGCTCTAGTAAACTCGTTAGCATCGAAATACGTGTAGTCGTCTATTGTCCTGGAAGTCCCCGGTAAAAAGCTTCCGCGAAAAGCTTGGAATAATTCGCGAACCGGTCGGGAAGCCACGTTCGTCGTTGAACGAGACGGTCGTCGAAGAGCCGCAAGAATTACGGGTGAAATTTTCAGATTCCGCAACGAGCTCGCAATTATCCAACAAGATGGAGGACGGGGTTCCGAACGAAACCACGAACGAACACGAATGACGACTGTTTGCGGCGCGCACGAGACACTTAAGTCGAGAATAGATAGACGAGGAGCTCGTCCATGCAAATTGACATTAATATGCAATTGGAACAATAGATCCCAATTAATTATCTCCGGTTAATTGGGACACCGACGGCACACGGAAGGCATCTTAACGAAGTTACCTATGCATTCTCCCAATTTGGCAACAAAACGACGAGAAACTAGCGCGACGTTGTGTAGAAATTAATATTTACCACGGCAATTTCGGGAGCACGTTTGTCTCGCGGCTGGTTACAATTTCTGCTTCTTCCAGGATTATTAGAATTACTCGGTTCTTATTGCCGCAATAAATGTCGCTGGTTACTACGCTTCTCTGTATGAATGACCCTTGAATTTCCATACGAGTCCATATTATACCGAGAGTGTCATTTACAATCGTACTGCTCTTCTGGTTAAAAATTGAGCTTAAATCAAGAGAGCAATGTCATATACATTATATATGCTTTACTTTTTTCACTGGAAACATAAGCGATCGGACTAAAAATTTGTTCGAGTACATAGAAGCCATAACGCATATGAGTACAATATTATAAAGCGTGTCAGTGCTGTTGATTTTCCTGTTGAAGTTTGATTTTCAACCAAAAATAAAAACATGAGGTACGAATCTAACAGACACTCACAAATCACATCTAACTCTTTCAACATCTTCCCCATATCAAAAGTGTTAATATCCTACATGTCCAGGAAATACGGCGAAGCAAATCGAAGTTGCTGTTTCACAAGGTAACAAGATCAGCGGGTTAAGGGTTCTCGTTCAAAAAGGCCGCGTTCCAAAAAACCGGAAGCTCCCGAGGGGGATGCGCGCGCAATTATCTCCGGCAAGCGGAGGAGCTCGAGATCCAGATTGTATGCCGATAAGGGCTTATCAAAGAGATACGATCGACACGTGAATGGCAGCAGCACGTAGCCGTCGGGTGTAGTTTCCCCCGGGCGATGAAAAAGAGAAAAACAGGGGAGAAGGAAAAGGCGAGGGTAAAGAGAGCCGCGTTAAGCCGCGATAAGAACCGTCTTACGGTGAGATCGTTACCAGACGATCCATTTTCTTCGTGGAGGCTCAAGAAAGATCGCGAAACGAGGAAGAAGACCGTTTACATACCGCGGTATTTCCGGTACCGTGTCTTCCGGCGGTTCGAGAAAACCGAACGAGAACCGGGCTTTTCTTCCCAATCCTCTGACACGCTAGTTTTACTCGTTTCGCGTTTGTTCAGACACGAAAATACTCGTTATATCTTCGTTGACGTACGATATAACGAGAATTTCCGCTTTCAATTTTATTTCCTGCTGTTCATTTTATCTAGACTTGTACGAAAATATGGAATTTCTTGGAGACGACAGTTCTTTGTTTAGTATAATGGATTCTTGTGAGGAAAATCTGAGGGTAGTAACACTCATTGAAGTTATTAGGTATGCAATTGTATTTGAGTGGTAGGTCTCCACATATATTGGCAGTTCTTAACCGAGGTTTTGAAAATTTAAGAATTTGAGAACTAGAGAATGGAAATTCGTAAATTTATAAAATACACTGTGTGGAAATCCGTATTTTAACGAGTCCGATTCCTACATCGTTATCTTCCCTACGGAAACCTGCCCAGAGATACCGTACAATGAACTACAATTTTCATTGTGTATATAAGTGAAATCCTTTTCTCGTCCCTGTTTCGTTAATAAAATTCGAAAACATTTATCTAGAGGATAAATCGTTTTAGCAACGTAATCCGGAAAAGGCGGTTAACCAGGTAGCGTGAAAAGTGTTCACTTGTAGCTATTACGCGGTATATATTGCAGAGTGCGGTGATGCTCGGTGAAAGGGTTAAAACCCCGGATGGAACGAATACATTTTCCCCTGTCGAGGAAAGGAGCAGGAAGCTAAGGCGTCTATTATAAAGGAAAGAGGAACGAAACGGTGTAAACTATGCGACATTTACATACAATATATCCGCGAGTGAAACCGCATTTTCTGCTTTATGTGACATCTACGTCCTGTGTGACGCTCCAAGGCGAATGTTGTTCCGTCGAGCGTTCAATGATTTACCTCTGGCAAACACACTCGACTACCGAACGTGTTTCCGTGCAACGCAAATAAATTCGTCAAACGGCAAGGAACGCTTTCACCGGTTCGAAAAACAAGAATATGGATACGTCGAACCAAGAAATTACCAACCGATCGCGAGGGTAACCCCTACGCTCGTGGGCAAACAACCAGCATCGATGAAAGCACGTTCCATGGATCGAATTCATTAGTACGCTCGGTTGATAAATTATCGAGCAGCCTGACCGCGAAATCGATGCTCAACACAATCGGGAATTATAGTTAACTGTGCTGTAACACGAGCTCATACAGCAGGAAGCAAACACTGCGATAAGGACAATGTATCGTGATTGTACAGGGAGAAATTAGGGCCTACAGAAGATTTCGAGTTTAGATATTTACAAATTTAGTCATTCCATAATTTGACTATATGGAAATATAAAGTGATTTGAAAACTTGGATATAAAAATGAAAAGCCTGAGGAACGAATAGTCCACAGCGGCCACTACTGCACTTGCTCGTGCAAGGCGCGTTCGAGAGTGCAGTTACCCATCACTGGTAGACAATGACCCCGCAGCTCGATGTCTTTGTTTTTTAAATCACTTTATACATTCTGAGCGGATGAAAATCATCGATGAAAAGCGGAAAGGAATATCATGAATATCTAGCCGAGAGTTGGTGCATTGAAATTCAAAGAGGTTAGAATCTCCCGACGATAGACTCAAACAAAACTTCCTGACAAACAAGAAAAAGCCAAGGTAGAAAACGACGAGAAGGGACTAAAGGTTAATTCATTTGCATGAGTCTATGTTCTTGGATAGATTACCGGAACTGATTAGATAGAAGGTTACGTGTTCCTAGAATAACCGAACACCGGTCACATGTAAATTGCTCGTTTACCAAGCATTCGCTGCGCCATGTTTTATGTACAGACGTATTTTTTCGACTCATCCTCGCACGTTGTTTGCTTTCATTTTTACCAATCAATATTTGAATTTCAAATGTTTCTATTTGACCTGCCCGTTGTATCAACGTTTGCACTCTCGTTTATTAGCCTTTTTTGTCATTTCTTTCTTTGTCCATAAAAAGAGACCCTGGCACGAATCACGAAGCTATTATAGATGAATATTTTTTTCAATGGAGAACTATCCAGTCAAACTGGTTTCATAGTCATGTACGTGGGACAGTATACGTAGATAGAAACTGACAATGGACTCGATTGTCAACCCTCTTGATCAATATATCTCGCTGACAATTTACTAACGCGATACGAGAGATACGCGATATTATCGATACGACAAACTGCTTGGAGAACGCGAAACGCCAGTAAATTGGCGGCAACTATGTCGCCAGATGTGCCGCAAATTGAGGTTAATTAAAGAGGGAAATATGGCGTGGTAATAGGGCCATGATATGTTTAAATGCATCCACATTCTTAATAGACATTAAAGAAACGCGCGAACCCACGAGGGTACGCAATTTGACACAATTAAATACAGAGTGTTCCAGAATTTAACCGTCATGGTGCTCTGTTACAAGCATTAACCTCGTCAGGGATGATTCTTTTAAGGTTAAAAAACTAAAAATATAATTATATTTTATTCGTTTTACACTACGTAACAATTATATTAATATATCCCAAAAGAACTTATAATATTCAAAACAATGGTAACATACGTGACCTTTCGTAAATGTAGAAACTAAACGACCATGTAAAAAATGTCCCCGAAGAAGTTAAAAGATTATTCGATCGTTTATACTTGAATTTCAAACGATCAAATTCTATGGCAATTCAATTCGAACCGTCTTACAATTCTAATCTCTATCGTGGAGGCAGAAGTGTCAGCGGTGCTAAGAATAAACGTAGACGCCACGATAAGCAGGAAATCACAAAATGAGTGTCACTCGCGCTTCAAGGCTCATACATCAAGCTATCCGGTTATATGCGCGCAGGCTGTGAAAGAAAACCGGGAGATAGTTTCCGTAGGCGAAAAATCCGAGTTCTCTGGAGATTTCGTTGAAAAATATGCGTGCAAGTGTCAGGACGAAATTCGTTTTTTCGACGGGATGAAACACGACATCGTGAAACGCTCACATGTTGCCGAGAACTTGGGCTCCCTCGGTTTTTCTATCTCGTGTTTCTCCCCGTCCCTCCGCTGCGCGTGCGCGTGCGCGCGTAATATGATTCCACCAGGGCAATGGCAAATATTGCACGCAATTTCCCCTCAAATTGCTCTCGTGTAACTTAATTCGTTGGCGATGCTGAAGCGCGTCGACCTTTTTTCTTTTTTTTCATCGGCGATAATTTCCTTCACGGTGTCGGTCATGTGGACACGCCTTTTTTTGCCGCCGTGACATCACGTACGTTCGGAACTTGGTCCCGCTTTTTTTACCCCGTTATAATTAAAATGCGATAAACGTAAAATTATTTTAAATGTAAGTATAGTGACCCGGTTATCAAGGGTTAATAAACTACGGGTCAGAACCCGAAGTTCGATAAAACCTTTTCCTCTTTACGAACTCAAGTATGTCAAGTTTGATGACACAGAAATACTTTTGTCATTGCGTATGGTAATAGATGGAACAAACTGTTAAACATTCGTGTCTCACGGTACTCCGAACAAATATCATTTCATGCAACAGTTTACCGACACCATTAAATTAACAACCCTCCAAATTCGACCGTGAACGATATCATGAGTGTCGTTTACTGAGCGGAGACAAAAACGCTCGCTGCATACAACATAGTTTAAAATTCAGAAAAATGTTTGTAGTATTGTAGACATAAAAGAAATTGTTTAAAAACTAGACTATCAAACAGTGCTGTTGTTCCCGAGTCAAATGCGAATAGAACAAAAATGATCGACATATATTTTCCGTGTCATTTATTTCAAAGGGTTGTTGCAACACATCGTTTACTCGATATTCTTTAATGAATTAACACGAACACGCAGAGGATGATGTGTGCAGCTCGAAAAATCGTTAAACATCGGCTACCACAGAGCCCATCACTCTGTTCGAGATAAACGTGTACTACACTTTTCATATCGAGAACCTTGTTGCGTAAAAAAGTGAGACATGTATGTATGTGTACGAGTCAATGCGTGTTAACTGTGTGCTGTACCTTTTTATGGAATATGGTATCTTCAAAGTGCCCACTAAAAATATCGTATCAGTTCTTGTTTATATACTTTTTAAAATCTTTTTATTATGTGTCTATTATCGGGTACATAACCATTAATTATCTATCGGTACGATCTATGGGAAGAAGGAACTTGAGAAGATGAGAATTTGATCATAAAGATAATTGTTCCTATTATAAGAAGACGGAAGACCGATAGGGGAATTGAGATCCAGACTTCGCCGTGTTTTTGTTTACCCCAACTTCTCTCTGTTCGGACAATATTTTCGATCCCGTAAAAGTTCGAATCGCCGGCTAAAGTACGTATTTACGACAAAGTTTCTTTGAATGAATTCTTTCTGAAATACAGGGTGCGCTTGTTATGATAATTCGCGATTCAGACCGATGTCCTCTCTCCACGAGAGAAACGGCGTGCATAAATATCGAACGTAAACAACGAATTCAATTGGAGTTTCGTTCAATTTTCGAGTGAAAATATACAAAGCGGTGCATATGCTACAATGCACAATGTACCGCTAACTTTAAAACAGAAAGAATCGATGATCTTTCATTGTACATGTTCGTAAAAGTATCTAAGAAAAGTTTCGCGAATAACGCTCGAACGCGATCGGGCTTCGATCGCAGTTTTGTATCGAGAATCGATAAGGACGCGTGGACCATCGAGAGTAGAGCATCTAGCTGACGGTATCGCGTCAGAAAGAAACGTCCGTCGACGGATTCGAAGATAGAGGGTAAAAGAGAGAAGCCGATAGAGTCCATCGATCGTCGACGGCAAACACTCGCGCGCTCTCCCGAAAAAGGATCCGCAGCAAGTTTCGATAATCGAGACAATTACGATCTCGCTCGCAGACTTCGTATGCGCTGTAACGTCTACGAGCTCTAACGCGAAACCGTAAGCGTGAAAATAAAAAGGATATAGTACAGACAGACGAAGCGAAAGAGGGAGAGAACGTTAAATTACAGGGCGGGTCTTGCCGTGGAAAATCGATGGGAATAAACGGAGAGAGCGTGCAGAACGAAACGCTATGGTGTTCGAGGAAGGTTCGCGTCGCGGCGAAAAGCCGCGTACATAAAAGGCCACCATTTTCACGCTCGGCGATCGACGGACGCTAATCACGAAAAAATGTCGAAAAAGGATTGTTCACATACCTCAGGTCGTTTCGAGGATGCGAGCCCTCACTTTTGTGGAATTACTGTCCAGGAACAACCCGATGCTTGGTCCTGGTGACGTTACGCGTATGTTGACACGCTCGACGGTGCAGGTGGTGGTAGCGGTGGTAACAGTGTCGTTGGTAGTGGTGTAGAATGGTGGTAGTGGTCGGAGAGATACGGAAAAATGTATCCGCGTAACGCGACTGCGCCACTGGACCGAAAGAGACTGGTTCGAAGCGAGTCTACCAAGCGACGTATACAAGCGGCTCCGTCCTCGTCGAGGTGCTACCGTGTACTACGTGTTGCTGCTGCCACAGCCACTACCGCTCTACCCGCTCCACGACCTCTTCTCCTCTGTGTGCGCCGCTCTTTACCATCCCTCCGAGGCTACGCAGCAGCAACCTTCGCGCGACCAGCACGCGGGGTTGCCGCTACCAGCGTCGCCCTCGTCGTTGTTCCGTTGCAATCAAGGATATTTTCGAACCTCTACCTGTCTACGCTCCACTGCAACGTACTCTAAAAAAAAAACACGTACACGTGAATTTCACAATTTTCTCCACCCTCAAATTTCTACCTCTCGAAATTCCATATACCCCAAAACCTCTAAGTTCACAAATTTCTAGCGCTCGAAATTCGTTGACCACAAAAGCTCGATAGTTCCATATCCCCAGATCTTCATTTCTAGATTTAAAAATCCCTAGATAATTACGAGGCATCAAAATCCAAAAATTTTCTTAAATCTTTGAATTTTAAGATCCCAAATACCTAGGGCCCCAAATCTCTAGATCCCCAAAATTTTCAAGTCTTTCCCACATTTTTACATTTGAAAATTTGCCAAACAGAGATCAACGAGTGGCGGAACTCCGTTCCCCTACGTCAGCATTCTCCCCGGAGAAATACTGGTGCTCCCTTCGGTACTTATTTACATCGCTATTTTGCATCGCTTGTTACAATCCAGCCATAAACTCACGAAATAATAAATATTATCCCGCCCTCCAAGATAACGCTGCTAATCGTTTGTAACACAGTAGGATTAAAGACGAAGCCGGAAAGGATTAAACAGAGAGTAATCTACCGAGTAAATATGGATCAATGTGCCCGAGAATGATGTAGAAAATTATTAAATGTTTAACCTTTACAAGGCGGGAGGTCTATTTTTAAACTTCGAACTGTTTTCCCTGTAACGATTTTTTTATCGTTGCATTCAAGTCGGATGAAAATTTCTTTATATTTTTCTTGCCATTTTTCCTACTCAAAATAATTTCACCATCGGACCGATCGAGGTGTCTATCTGTAGGCTCTTTATTTTTTATAACTTGTAATATACTATAAACGAAATAGTTGTACATATGCAATAAATGTCACAAGTTTGTTTTTATCAACCCTGAAGTTCCCTTAGTTCGCGCTAAGAGGATTAGAAGTAACTGTGTTCGCTAGAGATATTACGTGCTTCATGAGCAAAGTTTACCATTTTCCTTTCTTTTTTCAGAGTTCGCGTTTGCAAATGAAAAAGAAAGGAAATTGTTTCGTACTACGCTATCGCGACTGAGAAAACATGTTTTTTAATAAACCCTATGTAAATCGCGTTACTACCATTCCCACGAAAATTTGCCACGACACACATACATTATCCGATAACTTGTCTCCCGTATCTAGCGAACGATTAATCTCTGTAAAGCGGCGATTAAACCACGACTGTGAGTAGGCAAGAATATCGATTCAAACGAATCGGATGCAAAACACGGTATGCACGGTTAAACTGTGCGCGTGTATGTTTGTACGGACTGAACAGCGGTTAACCGTTACAAGGGAAAAAAGACACGCTAACGAACGTCAATGTTGACCAATGCGTTGAGTCGAGTTCTTATTCGACCCACACGCTCGATAAGTAAATTCTGGTAAAATTTTTTTATCGCGTAATACCTCGACTTCTCGAAAGAGGCAAGAGGAGAATATAACCAGACCAACGAGACGCTCGTGCACCATATATTGCTTGAGCACGTTTCACTGGTATCTTGCTTTTCTTGGAACACATAGAAGAAGTTAGACGTTCTTTCTCGGCGTGCTCGGGTCATATACATTCGCTGGTACCTTAATTGCCAGGCTAGAAGTAGTTTCTTGTCCAGAGGAGCATACCGACCGGTCGTTTTTTCAAACTGTTTCGTGCGACCTTCCGCGCAATCCAGTTTCATGATCGTGGGACGATCAGAAGAAAAATCGCTTGCGCAAGGGTTCGCTGCTCCCATGGTTGTATTTAGTTTCTTAACAACCAGTGAAACTGGATTTAAAGGCATCAAGGCTTTTACGATCCTGTTATAAATGTACCTTAGGACATTCGATTTTCTCGTTATACCACGATAAATTAATCCTTGAATGATCAAGATCGGGACAATATAAATCTCATTTTACTTTTCATTTTTGTTTTCCAAATTTTAGACTAATTGTTAAGACCTTGACTTAGATTGTTATATATCCAAAATCATAATACAGAATTAGTTTGTAAAAGTTAATAGACTTATCGATGAATCATATTACGTTAAAAAATAATATGTAGTATTTGTACGACGTCTCTGGGTTAGCGGGCTGATGTCGAATAAAATGAAGACTTACACGCGATCATAGCACGTATATACAGTTGATACGTGTACGAGGAGAGTGATTGTCAGAAATGACACGGTACGGGGGAGTAAATCACGTCGGCATTAAGACAATTAGGTGGAGAACGATGGGCCCAGTCGAATCGGTTAATGTGTCTTGGACAGAAACAGATGTTTGATATGCCTTTTATTTCGACTCCACGGTCAGCTCCGTGTAAGTTCAACGTTTATTCGAACCACAGGACGTACGTAGGATAAATGCATGGGCGTCGATACAGAGTATTTAGAGACCTGGATCTCAGGGAGTCAGAATGTACAATAGTAAGTCTACTTTTTGAAAAAGTGACATTGCACATATTTCCGTTATTAAATCTTCTCTTTTTTCCAATAGTAAAAATTGTTTTCTTCTAAATTGTTTGCAATAAATATTAGTTGTTGCGTCCTTCATTTATTCTTCTATGAAGTTTGGAAGGCGAGTCACGCTTTGACCCTGAATAGAAAAGTGTGAAGTTACAAGATTCTACTTGATCCAAAGATATTCCTTGCAAAAATTGTTATTTAAAATCTGAGTATTTTAATTAAGTTTATAGTGAAAAAATGCGTATATACGTATAAGATTTGCGAATAAAATACTAGCGGCGACCATGTTCATGATACGATCCGGAGAATGTGTGCGCAAAGTCTGTCCATACTGTGGTCGTGCAATTGCGCGAAGGAAATGAGATCAAGTTTGAGTGATTGCGGACAGCAGTCGAAGAGAGGAGGAGAGCGGTAGGGAATGTAGATAGGACAGTTCAAGAACCGAATCTACAGATTGCCAACTGGATAAACTGGAACAAACGAAGTACCCAGATTTCTACGAGTATCGAATACGTTCGTCGTAACGTTTTCGAACGTCGCGTGCTAATTTTACGCGAAATTACGTAACGTTGAAAATAAACTAATGCATAAACACATGAATGAATTGTTTGAAATAACTACACACCATCATTTAAGATTGCTTTCAAAAATAAACATTTATTTCAAAATTAATGCTTACCAGCTGTATCCTAAAAACTAAGATCTATCCTATACACCGACTGTGTTTAGGTATTTCTCATTTTTTTTTCTTAAGACTTCATTGCATTATTAAGTTGTGTACAATTCATTTTTTGTTTCTGTATAGTACCGTAATAGCTTCCACAGCAAATTCAAACGATTTCTGATTTACATCATCACATGATCTCTTTGCACACATATATTACATTCAAATGGCAGTACCAGAATGTATTTTCGCACTTATCTAATGATTGAACATTTGTAATCATGCTTACAAACTGGTTCACATACTATTTTCTTATCACCAAACTTAACTCTCGGATCGAATCTCACTCTCCTATGTCTTGATAAAGATTAAAATGATAGTACCGCTAAGTGGTGATATCACATTTATGGTTCGGAGTATGTACCGTCTTGGTCAATTGAGAAAAATGATCAGACCTAAACAGCATCTTTTGCGGATTGTACCAATTCTCCAAATGAGGTTTCCAAACACTGTCGTAATTCTGCGTAACTTACTACTAATACACTTTGTTCGTCTCGAGACATCAAACATATCTATAAGGTTATGAAAATTACACACAAAAATTCACGTACAAAAATTATTAGAACTATGTATTTTGAAGAGAAAAAAGAAAGGGTATACCTTATCCTGAGAACCTGAATCCAACTTATTTAAACAAGATACAACATGAGCCATATCTAACCATGGTCTTCCATCAGCTGCTACCTGGTGAAAAACATAGTCCCTAAACAACTTGAGCATGTACCGGTCTCCCGTTTCTGCCCATGTGGGTTCCATATTGAGCTCAGGTCTTTCGTTAATAGTTGCCAACTTTACTAATAACTTAAATAATCTTCCATTCTCCAACTCCTTCGCAAGTTCATTCTCCAGTACGTCGGATCGAAGTTGAGCTGCGTCTAGTTGCGTATAAAATCGTGCGCCAATCATTGGCATGAGATCTGTCACGCTTCTTCGTGCTTGATTAGAAAGTAAATACCTATAAAATTATATCCAAGTATGAGAGAGCCGCAATAAAAAGAAAAGGTGTGCTCAAATATTAAGAAACAATGAATGCGCTAAAAAATGTTCACTTTTCATCAGATTAGTCGCGAGGAACTAAATGAATCTATAAGAAGGGTATAAAATGTATACAAACAGAATCAGATTTCGAAGATCCGTGGAGTAGGAACGTGCGACGAGTTCAAGGGACGCTTGCATGTTGTCGCGATGGACGGCAAGTAAACTACGGCATGCTAAAGCCAACACCAACTTTCCAAGGGCAATTAAATCTTCTTGTTGATAATGCGGTATAAGAGAGAGTGGATTTGCTGCGTTTCCATCGAAAGTAACAACATCTGGTATAGCTACGCAACTTAAACGCAGTCTCGTCCGAGATGTGAGGAGCACTTTTGTGGGATCTAAACATCTGTATGCCAAACCTATGTATAAACAAAAAAAATGGTACAGTTTTTCAGAAAACAAAATACGCAAAAGTATAATCAAATATACAAACCAGCAGCATGTATAACACGAAGTGCGGCAGTGAGTTGAATAATGTAGCTCCATATGACGCTTTCTGGTAACATACTGCTATGTTGTTGCCTCAAAATAGTATTCTTAGTATGGCTGTAGGGTCGAGGAGCGTTGGGATCCGAGGAAAATGGATCCGTGTAACCATTTAATTCGGTTGCTGAGAAATGCTTATTTAATAACGTTTCCGATCCAGGATGATAATCGTACACGAATACCATGGCTGTAATAGTAAGGTTGTTTCATAAAGGTATATCTACAATTTTTCTAGCTATAATAATACAGACAATGGTCACCAAAGGCCTTGGTGGTGAAAACTTCTCTTAACTGCACCAAATTTGAATGCGATAGTCGTTTCCACATATCTACCAGCACCATACATTTTGTATTAGCGAGTCTGAAATCTAAAAAGACATGAAATGCTTTCTTCGGTACCACTTTTTAAATACTATTACGTAATCTGTAATAACGAGAGACACTTACCATGTATACGGCGTAAACAATAACGGGTACCGCTTTTAATGCTGGTAGCTTTGTACGTTGAAGTTTGATATCCAAGTATTGTAGAAGCAGGTTTGTGAATTGGTTCCAATGGACACAGCTCATGATAATTATCTACCTCGTTCGGTAAATCGGGAAATCGTACTAAATCAGGTTGCGCTAATGTTAAAGCATTTTTCTGTAGAATGTCCATTCTTAAATTCTCACTGACAAAGAAGCTAGGAGTTGCTTGGGGAGGTGGGGTTGAAGGAGCAGAAGAGCTATTAGATGAGGGGGGCTTTGTAGGTTTCACTGGCTGAAGATGCGCAGGTGTACCTGGATAGACATAGCCTACCTGACCTGCTCCCACAGTTCCAATCTGTCAATCAAATGTTATGTATTGATCAATTAAACAAAAACAACATAGTACCCATATTTAGTCTGCATAAACATCTGTAACCTGTTGATCTTAATTTTAACATTTACTCACAGTTTCAGTTCCTTCTTCAGCTCCAACATTATCAGCTGAAGTATTTCCAAGATAAAAATAAGTAGTACCGCCCACATTTTCTTGCGAATGATAAGAGTTATTGAAAAGATTTGGAGAACTGCTGTTACTACTAAGACCCCTTCCAGGTACAAATTCTGGACTGGCAGTTACCTTTTTCTGTGAATCCAGAGAAAGGTTTGACAAATGTTTTGTAACAGCTGAGGTACTTAGCGTTATCCCTGGACTTTGACGATTCTATCCAAAAAATATATAACAAATAAACTATATATGTATATGTTTCTACTGGCATCATTAATATATTTAATTTGCTAATACATCTAATCAAATAATATAAAATGGAAAGTTTTACTAAGTTTGACTCTCCTCAAATAAAGTGCAGATGAGTAGTATACTACCATGTAGGTAGCAAGCTTGGACTCCAGTGGAACGCCGTTTGTTTGAGGGGTGTACGCAACAAACATTGATGGGTCCATCTCTCCTTCAGCCACTGCATTTACTGCTGCCGCGCTTAACCCTCACTTCTACCCTTTGTATTTTCCTCCCTACTAAAAATCTCTTTGCACCTGTTTGTCTCAATTGAAATTAACAAATGTGCTTTACCACAGTCCTTTGCTCTTTCTATTATATAGATGTACAACGCGATATCAATCCCCAGATCCTGCAACATATCTTACAAATACGTAAGTATAAATGAAAAATAAACTTGTAGTGAAATATTGTATGCTATAAGTTATATTGCAATAGTTACTATAATATATAAAATTAATAACAGATTAATATATATTTATTGCTGAACGTAATCGTTTCCAAAATCATAAACATATACACAAAAATTAATTGACTTATTATCATATGAAAAACTATAAGTTACAATATTATTAATGCCTTACATATGTATAATAACAAATTAACATATTATTATTAATATTTTCAAACATTTACTTATGTTTTAAAATATTGAATAGAACCAAAGATTATTAGATAAATAGATAATATACAAAAATAATATAATTTGCTTATAAAATTCGTTAAAAATACTTAATCTTATTTATTCTAATATACTTCTAATCTACATCTACTTGTGTTGATAGATGTAGTGGTGTATAAATTTAGTAAAATATACCGCTTCTTTTAATCGAAGAGATAACTTGCCGTATTCGGTTTTAAAAGACTAAACACAACACGAGTCGTCGATCTTGAATGAAATTTCGGGAACGATGAGTGCAGCTCAAGTTATAAAAAAAAGAGAAAAACCAAAAAAGAACAAGTAGAATCGTACGCTATAGCAATGGCAGCTGATTTTGACAATACAGCGAAAAAGACGCACAGGATATAACCTTGACTCAACGTTATTGGCGATGCGAAGTATTTATCGTGAACACGAGTTTGATAAGACGGCCGAACGATTGGGCAACAAGAGTGACCGAAAACAATAAACTGCGAGACCGTACTCGATGAAATGCACGCAAAAAAGTACGCTGTGCTAACATAACCATTTACACTGTCATTGATGTCGCGTCGGTATACGGCGCCAAAATTCCGATCTTTCCGGTTTCTGATACGGCAACGGTAAACGCGCGCGGTAAGAAATAATAATTAGAGAGACGATTTGATAGCGGTCTAACCGTATTATAACATGTTTCCATCCAGCAGACAAAGGAGAAAGCAGAACCAATCCAATCTTGTATGTTTATGGTGTTCTCCCTTTGCTTCGGCCTCGTATTTTTCTCTTTCTCCCTCTTTCCCTTCCACCCCCCCTATTCATGTCCTTCGATCGGAGCAGCTGTCTCTCTGCCACGGCTTGTCTCCGGGCGCGCGAGACGCGAAGATGTATATTTACCTTTCGAACGCGCTTACGAACGACCGTGTTTCGAATTGTCACCACACTTCTCAGACTTTGATTAACCGTTGTTTATTAACAAGAATCATTTATTCTCGGTGATTTTATATTTTCACACTACATTGTTAATAACAATCGATCGAAGAACAAACATACAGCCACAGTTTTAGTTGGTATAATTTCATGAGCAGAGCCGTTGCTACAGTTTCTAGAGCCCCAAACAAGAATTGAAATTTTTAATTTTGGAATTGATGCATTTAAAAGACATAGATCCCCATATTTAACAGATTTTCCGGTGACGATATAATACGTTCATAATACAACATGTGGTCGACATCATACGTGGCAATACAACATGTTGCAATATAATGCGTAGTCTCTTAAGAACAGGGCCTCGTTTATCTAACGTTAACGGCGTTACTGGTCATGGGAACCGTATGGTCACCGTTATTGCGTCGCGCTTAGAATATTCATCTTGACACCCGATTTAGTATATTTGATTATTATTTCATGGAATATTCACGATAATACTTATATTTGTTAAAAGAACAATTAAAAAATATTCCTCCATTACAGGTTAATTTAAGGCATGATTTTACTTATAACTTACGATTTGATTTACTTGATTTTGTATATTTGAATAACGTAATACGATTGTTAAATGTATATATTTTGTTCTAACGTTTTGTAACTATTTTAAGACACTTATATTTTGTCAATAATATATGCAACTGTAATTCAAATATTTACAATAAATTTATGAGGCTTCTCTCTCAGTATTGTAATCTTCTTGACTGATCCACTTGACTATTCTTTGTTTCTCGAAAGAACCAAGTAACTCTGCGCACCTCAGCTGATTTCAGAAAATTCTTTATTATTAGTATGGTGTCAATCTACTGTTTTCTTCTCGCTTCATGCTTATATACACGGTGAACAAAATATGTAAATAGTAGAAGGAATAAACGATATAAGAGAGTATAGTAAATAAAAGATCACTAGATATACGTGCTCGGCATTATAAATGTTATTAGAGCGCCTGCGTATTATCATCCTATCATAGGAGACCTGCGTAGTGAGAGCAAAACCATGTTTAGTACCGCGATTTTCTCAAAGAACATTTATTTATTTGCTCTATTTGTGTTGGCAGCAATGCATAATATCGAAATACTTCAAAGCATTGTAGGATAGTGGCCATATTATTTGATGTATACAGCAATTTGGCGATCGAGCTTTCGAGAAGAAATAAATTTTAAAGTTTCTCATTATCCGTTAGTGTGAAAGCAAGTTGGTTGAAACGAATCCACACATACTGACGTATATTAAAATAATTAAACTGTTCAGTGAAATTTTTAACAATGATCATACCTGTACGTTGTTTTACTTGTGGGAAAGTGATAGGTAACAAATGGGAAGCCTATCTTGGTTTGTTACAGGCAGAATACACAGAAGGGTAAGTATACAATTTTCATTTAAAAATATATAAACAACTCAAAGGAAACATCATAATTTACATGTGTACTTTGTAATTTATGCATAATACCCATATTGATAAGAAACTTAACCTTAACTTCGAGTTCATTACAATCAATTAAAGTGCATCAAATTCAGTCAAATAATGAACTGTTATGTTTTTCAACTATTGTTTCAAAAAGTATATATTTATATAAAGAGATATCTATATTTTATGAAATTTAAGCTGTAGATATTATTGCATTATGTGGTACATGTGTATGTTACAGAGATGCGCTTGATGCATTGGGATTAAAACGATATTGTTGCCGCAGAATGCTCCTTGGACATGTAGACTTAATTGAAAAACTTCTGAATTATGCACCATTAGAAAAGTAACCTGTTAAATTTTTATTATCATGCTTCATTTGGATTAATATCAATGTACAGTTAATATAAATTGATAAAGCAAAATGTAGATCTAATATTTTGTACTGTTAATATTAGCATATAAAAGTGTAATTATTATTTACATAAAAGTATTATTTCTTAAGGTGTATGATAAAGTTTGGAACAATAAAACATAAGAACATGTTATAAAATGACTTGTATTTTAAAATTACAATAATTCCATTTTGTATTCTTTTTAATTGTGAATATGTAAATATTTCCAACAATTGTATAAAAAATTGATTACAAGTTTGGTAAGCAATGTTGCTTTGAAAAAAAAAACCATCCTTTTTATTTTCAAAATATGTATTTATATTAAATGCAACACACAAGAGTGAAACATTTCATATACTGTGTATCTATTATATGCACAGTTTATGTAACAGGAACTTATTTTCTCGTGCACAATTTTTATATCTAAAACTTTCCATAGAAATTTCATATACATGTTTTGATTATTATAACAAGTTTTTATATTTACTATAAATTAACAAATTGTATTCTTAAATTTAGAAAACATGGAAGGTTATACTCTGAGATTTGATTATTAACTCACAAAATCAGTTGATGCATATAAATATTCCTATATATAATCCAAATAGCATACAATTACAGTTATAAAAATAAAAAAGTTTTAGATTAAAAGAAGAATTAGCACTGTATTAAATAAGGTTAATCATTTTGGGCAATTGAAATTGTTTTTAACTTACTGATCAAATACAAAACATTATTCATAATCTAAATACTGTTAGCTTCCCCTAGTTTGTATCATTAATAGATTCTATATAATTTTTAAACATTAAATTTTATAAATAAGAACATTCATTATATCTAAGAATTCATTAGCTACTCTTCAACGATTAAATCTTCTCATATAACCTTCATGAATATTATTTCTGATATTGTACTGGTTATTTGTGCGTAGATATAATTTATATTATCGTTTGTACCGAATATCGATTCATCGGTTTATTGTTCTTAGAAGAATTTATTTTTGATATTTTCATTTGCACAGCATTTGAAACATTGGTATAATAAATACTTTCTTCTCATTTTACTGAAATACTTCTTGCAAACGCGTACATGGCATTCAAATTTGTGATATAAACTTCTGTATATTCTGCATTGTATTCATTCTTAAAATAAATTATTATAATTAGTGTTTCTCGTTTATAAAACTTCCTTCACTTTTATGATTGTCTTTATAAAATATAAAAGTTCAGAAATTTATTGCATTAAAATCTGTTAAAAAACGGCATCCAAACATTTTACAGTTTGGAACATTGGAATATCTACTAATCTATTATTGACAAAAGTAATTTTTTTTAACTGTACAGCGCTACGATTTGTATTAATGAACTGCGAGATCCAAATACTAAAGCCATGAAACCAATAATACATATGATGATGTTCTTTAGCGCAACCCAATTTCCTGCTCCAAAACCAACTTCCCAATATGTTACTGTTTCAACAAACACGGGGATTAAAAGTCCCAGTATCGAAAAACAGAACGCACCAATTAGACCGATAAAAGGTCCGATAGTTGGTACAATCACGGCCAGTAAAACTGCAATATAAATATATTTCGTTTAATCTCTTCTGTAATATCAGTGCTAACGTTACTCGTAAACAAAATCATGTTACGCAACATGTTATCAATTATAAAATTCATACCTGCTCCTGTGACTATTACTGTTCTCAAAATATAATTTGCTAATAACGGTTTCTTCTGGAATCGGTCTTTGATACCGTTCCATGCAATATCAAGGCACACATAAAACTGCAAACCGAATGTGCAGTAAACTGCAAGTGCTATTAAAATTTGTACAACTTGGGCTGGTCTGAAAAAGAAAACGAAATAAAATTAGTACCATTTGACACATTGCGATATGACCATGAAGAAGAGGCATATAGCGAGACTGCAACTATAACTGTGACTCTTACATTTCTTCCATTGGTAAATTCAACGTGATGGTGTCTTCAGTTCGAATACCATATTTTAGGTATCCTAAGAATCCCAATAAAATATATATCAGCGTAACTCCAGACATTCCTTTATTAAGAACACCACAGATTCCAACAAAATGTTGCGGTGTTTTCATATTATTCTCCAGTGGCATTACAACACCTGAAACACTATTCCTTTAGTCGCAGTTCCTTGGGTATACATTTGACCGATCAAAGACTAATGAACAGTACCTATTGCTTCCATTGCAAAAATAGTAATGCTGAAGAATTTTGGGAAATCCTCTATGGATGCGAATAAAGGTACAGAGTTGAAAGATGGGAGATCCCAAACCAAGTAGTAAAACGTTATTCCTAGTCCTGTTCCCATAAATATATTGGCAACCATAGAAACAGGTGCAAGATACTTCAGGTTGGGTATATAACTGAGAAGTATCATCGGGATCAATAAACAAGCGATCATCAATCGCAAACTAAAGTCTGGAGACTCTGCATCTTTATAGTGATGAATAATTTGGTTGAAGTTCGTCGCAACGATAACGGTATACACGCTGCAGGTGCCGAAATACGTTGCGAATAAACTAATTTGTATAAGATACCTATAGATAAAAAGATCATACATTGTTATCATGTCTAATTGTACATGGTACAGTTATCCATCAGATAAGCCCGAGTTTTACCTAATTGGCTTTGCAAACTTTTTTCCCCATTGTGGTCCCGTGGAAAACGCAGCTTCTGCAACGTCGGCGAAGCTCATTTCTGAACGCCTTGTTTTGTAATAAAGGACGTGTGCACATTTTACCTAAGTGTCATAAATTTAAGTATTAAATCTCTGTTACACTGTTCATTATCGGACATAATATCTTAACGTTTATTTACCAAGATATATGCACAGTGTGTGCATACAAATGCTACCAAGATCGTGGAAAACACACCAAGGAGAAGACCCGCGTTCTTGAACGCAACTGGCATAGACAGTATGCCTGTTCCAAGCGAGGCTTTTAGTAAATGCGTTAAAGTGTCGCAGTCACTAGAATGATACAAGAAAATTGTTTAATAGGTGTCTGTGGTATACAATGAAAAACACTCCTGTTGTTCATTATATAAATATAAGAAAATAATACCGAAGATTAGATATTAAGCAGGAAATTAAATTTCAAAATCAATTGATCGATCTCAGTCAATATAAGAAATTACTTTTTTAATAAAGGACTTTTAATTTCCAATATTTCATTAAATATCGGCTTTATTATTGCTGTGATCTCTGACCTAAGTTTATAAACGATGCGTAATAATTGCAGACAAGCGTACTGAGCAAAGTTGAAAGCATCGATTATATTAAATATTTTTGTAAATCTCTTATATCGCAATCGCTCTTACGTCGTCGGGTTATCTACTCTTCGTTCGCTGAAGGGATCAAACGTTTTTCCATCACCCGGGGCAGTCTCCACGTCTCGCGCAGCAACTTGCACTTTGTATCTGCAACAAGCATCAATACGTTATGTCAAATAAACTGGATGATCATACAAAATGCCATTGTATCGAAAATCAGACTTTGATTATTTAATTGAAAATGAAAATGGCTTTAATCCTTGGAAGATGAATGTTTCAGGACTGATAATTTCATGAGGATGTTATTTAATTCTTACGAATGCAATATTGATCTTTTCAACCAGTCAGTGATAAATATGACTTTCGTAAATACTTGTTTATGTGATAACCAAACACGGCAGGTCATATCAATATCAATTTTATTCATTATAAAATATGACGTTCAAAGTGTATGTTTATGCGTTCAGTGATAATACTTCAATAGTGCAAATCGTTGAAAATGGATAATTTTCGGATGAAATTAAAATTATCTTACTTGGTTAATACCCCATCTTTTGGATTGGACCCATCTTGGGGTAAGAAGGTGTCCATCTCCGTCGGTACTTTGTTATCCTAAAATGAAAATATATAACAAACATTGTTAATAATTAACCAGATAACATAAATGTATAATAAGTACTTTATACATACCATTTTGACGCCTTTTGTTATGCAACGTTTCTAAATTGATCCACCTGCAACAAACAATGAATTTGTATTGTAAAATGTTGATAACAACGCGCTAAAGTAAATAGTTACTTTTATTTATTATAAATAAATGTATTCAATTTATTTTATATCAACAAGATATTCTGTTTCTTTGCTACATTTTTTATTTGTATAAAAATGACCATTAATGTTTGGAGTAACAAGATACTATCACCAGCTTATCAACCTAATTCGTCATGCTTATCGCTCAAAAAGAACGATTATCATAAAATACCTTGGTATTCCTGTGTTCAGATAGGCACTGTACGCATAAGTAAACGTAGTGCACAGGTATTATCATAATTTTTATTCTTCCATTTGCATTACTTAACTTAGTTTCAAGATCTATAACATTGTTTTCTTTCAAATTCGTCTACTTCGAATTTAAATTAAATACTAATCGCGCCTAATCGAATGCTAAATAATTGTAATCACGTATTGTCTTTTGTTTTATAATTGATTTCAAACGAGGATGGGCACGAATACATTAATGAAATATGCTGCTTTGACGCGTAGTGTTTCAACTTCAAACGCAGTGAATAACATTCTAACAACAAATGTGCGATAAATGGAAAACAGTTGACAAAATCGTAACGAATCGTATTGAATTATAATTCAATTACTCTCGCGTGACACTTTTCCAGATCGTTGATAATTAAGATACCATCAAGGTATCGTTACGATACCCCTTTGGCATCGTTATGTAAATCAACGTCTCCGAGAGATAACATTTAGCTTCTCTCGAGACTTTGACCTTGTAATATTGCGGTTCTACGTGCACTTAATGACGTACAAGGAAATGCAAAAAGTGTAGGAGGTTACTATACCAATACGAACAAAAATTATCGTAAACACAAGGCTGCAAATCGACGCTCTGTTAAATAACTGTTTTCACAATGCGTCCAAGATGTTTCGAACCCCGATCCGTTCAAGGTCCGCTCTTGTTTCGATCGCATATTATTCCATTATATTACAGATAGGTTATCGCGAGGAAGCGTGGGTCATTCGCGTGATTTAGCATTGTCGAGTGGGTTACGTATAATTTAAAATTAGGACGTGTGATTTAAATCTTGGGGGTGTATCACTTATGGAATTTTACATCGATGATTGGGTCACGGATCCGATTTAACGCCGAAGCATGGGTCACATATGTTATTTAAAATTGAAACGTGATTCATTCGTGCGATTCTATATTCAGACGTGGGTGGCTCATACAATTTGAAATTGATGCGTGGGTCATTTACAGAATTTGAAATCGGTGCGTGGGTCATTCATACAATTTGAAACAAATACACGAGTCACTTATATAATTTCAAATCGAAGAGTGGGTCACTTGTGCAAGTTGACCATGTGTCGTGGGTCAGTCGTGCAATTAAAAATTGTGTCGTGGGTCACTCACGATTTACCGTAGGGTCACCAACCAGATTTCATCGATGCGTGGATCACACATGCAAATTAACACTGAATCATGAGTCTCTCACGGGATTTTACATTGATGCGTAGGTCACGCACACAATTTAACGCTGACACTTGAGTCATGCACACGATTTAAGCATTAAGGCGTGGGTCATACACGCGACGCGTTCAAAGCACGAGTTATGCACGTGATTTAACTTCGCATTGTGACCGGTCTGTCTACCTTGCATAAAACTCTGAATTTTAATAATGAAATACTATTTGATCGAGTACAGATCAAAATATACAATCATTTATTGATAGTATGAACTGGGCTTTATGGTAAAAGAACTGTTTGTGGAACTAGTTTCTCGACAGCTTGAAGGAACTTGTAATCTTGACATTTCCTCAAATTGAAGGACACTCATGTTAGCAGAACTATGTTTTTGGTATGTTGTGTACATAACATGAAAGACCTTACGAATTCTAGCTCGTTAAGCATTTCAAATTTAATATCAAGTTTAGGTACGTAATTTTATGTCGTTTCATGTACATAACTTGACACTGTGCCAATAATTTGTAATATCTTCAACCTTTGAAATTGCACTTACGCGTAAACAGTATTGTGTGTTTTGCATTAAAAGAAAAGAAACAATAGACAAAACAGATTAAACGTATTAGGTAATTTCCAAGTACGTAATTAATGACGTAAACGATTGCTTAAGAACACCGTCAACGATACAGTTAAACGAATAAATTAAACGGTGTAAATGTGTCGAACCTCGAACGGAATGACATATTTTGGAAATTGCCAGACGCAAATCATCTGACACAAGTTTAGAGGAACAACGTTCTAAGACTGCAAAAGTAAATTGAGAAATAGTGGAATTTGGATCTGATATCTAGGTTATTGGTGCAATAGTGTTAGAGGTTCATGATGAAACTAGGAATCGCTAAAATTTCTAAACCGTGTAATCAACGGAGCCGTTATTTTTTTGCATCTATCAAATATTATTATTGTTGGTAACAACAATAGAAATTATTTGTCCAAAGATTTATACGATCACCGTTGGTTTATTACCAATGCAACCGATGAAAGATCCTTTGTTCGCTCTTGCTATTATTATACTTAAATACTTTGTGATGCTTGAACAAAGAGTGTCTCTGTATCAAACACTTTTTTTTTAAACAAGCTTCGAAGTCACGCTACTTGCCTGGTATTCGAACACATTTTATTTACTCATAATATTTCTCAGCGAAATCGACACAAGGTTTTCGACAGTAATAGTTCCATTTATCCTTTACTTTACTGTAACTGACCAACCACAAAATGCTTCGACGTTAATTTAGGTAAACGCTTTAAATATCGAATGGTTGTGGCTAAACTTACAAATTTATTTCGGTTCAGCTCCACGTAATCTTATTTATTTTCAGGTTTTTATTACATAATTGGTTTTTTGCTGTACCACAAGATACGCGATTTGGTGCAAAAAATTTATCGTATATCGACAAAGCACAGAGACTGTGTGAAGTTAAAGGAACTTTTTAAACGAATTTTTTAACATTGTCCTCAAAAACGTGGAACTATTTAGTAATCGTGTACGCACTAGCTAACGTATATGCCCGTCGTGCCTAAAAATAACGCGAAACCACTCTCTAAGTCTGCGTGTTATCTCGTTCGAATAAATTTTCGCGGTTATTAAAGATATTGACAAATTTTACCAACATATAATAACTATTATTATATAGTTTGTTCAATCTATAATATTAACTGTCTATGTAACTTACAATTTTTCAAATTTTTATCATTTCCTAAGTAGTAATTTTTTAAGACACACTGAAAGTTTTGAAGTTTCAAATTTCTGAAGATCCATAGTGCCAAAATTTCAAAGAGTCAAAGCTTTTTAAGGTCTAAAATTTGGGGACTGGAATTTTCAAGGTCCCAAAATTTCAAAGTTCCAAAATCTACTGATTCTAAGGTTCCAAAGCCTAAACATTGCGAACCTCAACGTTCCAAGTTCATAAGATCCTAAAATCCTAAAATAAGAAAGTTATTAAATTAGTGAAATCCGTGTCCAATTTCTTGGAACGCTCCGTTGTATGTAAAAGTAGCGGAAAGTTTAAAATTGCTCAACTCAAGTTGAGCGTGTAATTAAATGTTTCCACGAGAGCGACGCAATTACACATTTAACAATATAGGTTGATTTGCATGATATTAAAGGGTGTACACGTGCAAATTCTCCAATATCAAACACATAACTGAATCTAATAATTATTCCGTCGACCGCAGCCTATATTTTTACAGCATACGCGAAATAAAGTCGAAGCAATAATTTGTCGCTACTCACGTGTCCCGAATAGCGAAATAAAAACTGCACATTTGACGGACATGCGAAAGAACCATTATGTAATTAAGATGTTTGGCATTCGCCCGATAATATGCAGTTAGTTTTCCTAACATCTTTTTTCAATTTTTAAGTAACTTATGATTGAAGTAAAATCAGATAAAACTACTATGACATATAGTAATTGTACCAAGGATCCTAGTAATTCACATTGGAATTAATTAATCTTTAATCTATCCTTGTTAAAACGGCAATTACCGGAGCGAGTGTTATGTGGAAAATTAGGTCGTTCAACTTTCAGAGTTAACCTTTTGTTCATTGCGGTCAATTTTAGTTAATACTATTACCAAATCGCTAACTAGCTTTAAAATAAAAACGACGTATAAATGATAGATAAGGTAAGCTTCAGAGAATGGAAAATAACGAGGATGTTTGACTAAAATTGTTTATAAATAAGAAGATAAATTTACTGTTGGTTAGCCAATGCTTAAACTTTTGCGAGTCATCCAAAACTTTATTAGAATTACAATTGACACGATACAGTAATTCTTTCTCGATAAAACTTCTTGTTGATCCAACGGATTTGTTGACCTGCCTTTGGATATATTTATCGATACGATATAAATCTTCATGAGGCTATAATTAATCTGGGCTCGAAACAAATTAGGTTCTCGATATATCAAATTCTTTTAGTCACTGTTCACTTGCGACCAATTGTGAATTAAGCAGCATTTGTCAGAGTTGATTGAATTAGTTAGGATCACGCAATCCTTTTTTACTATTTGAACGAAGGAAAGTAAACCACACCTTCCTAATATTTACAGTTTTGATTAACTTCTACCTACCATTCCCACCATGATTTCGTCATGTTGCACGATGACTTGCTTTCTGAAATTTTCTTGAGAAACAATGGTACTTGTACTACTATTCCAGTATCAGTAGATAAGTCGCAATTGCTATTTGCAATCAGAATGATTATTATTTCTCGATAAATATAGACGTGTACAAATAATTCGGTGATTTATGTTTCGCGTACATGGCGATTCGCAGATGGAAGGTATAGGAAAGGGAACTACCAATGGTGTTTCACGCCGGCTTTAGAATCTCCAATTCTAAAATAACCTCAAAGCATTACCTTTCTCGGTAAACGTAGCATGTAATCATCGTTTATACCATACTTTACGTCATGTGTTCCTTCTACAGAAACGTGACGACGCAAAATTTAATTGAAAAATATGTTCTACTATTTTATGATTTCACGACGTTGCAAATTATAGTGCAACGCTGAAACGAGCAAGAAGTCAGTAAATTGCCTGCCAAACTAAATAACGGAAAAAGGAAATAAACACAGTTTATCTATAGTAGATATGTACAGACGTGTTGAAGGAACGATAGTATGACAAATATTAACGGCAATAAACTGTATATATAAATATTTGAAACAGGGAATAAAAAATATGAATCTTACTTAACGATCATTTTTCATGGTACGATTAAAAATTGTTCGGCATAGTTCGGAAAAAATCGGACGGAATCGGGTGGGATCGGGCGATAGCTCGAACATTCGTATCCAGGAAAATACCTTCGGGTTCTCGCCCGAATCTTTCCGAGCGCATAATCCTGGATATAATACTAGCACATACCTACTTAATATATTTGAAAAGTACGCATTTTTGAAAGCTAGTCAGGTATGAACTGGGTTGAATTGGGTCCATTGTCCATCTGGTATCCGAATGGATTTATACCTGACATTTACAATCTTCAGTTCGGGCCGCTGGAAATTCCTAGAAATATCAGTGTACAATGTCCGTGTTTTTCATTACGCCTCATCAGAATGATTAGTAACATAATATCAACAGCGTTTCTTTTTCACGGTTATGATCCCTCATTATTTACATCGGTCCCGTCACGTGTGTTACATTGTTAATAAGATTGTATGTGTCAGAATAGTATAGTTACCTGCATAGACTTTGAAATGCGGGTCACCTTGAAACTAAGTTTTCTAGTTCTTTGTCAAGTACTTGTGGATGCCAAAGTTTGTTTGTATGAGCGATTGATGAACCGGTTCCAGGTTTTATGTATTAATATTTATAAACAGTTGTTTAAAACATGAACAATTTGTTACAATCAACGAAAAATTGTTTATGAAACATAAATTGATATACGTGTTAAGTAAATTATCGATAAAATATTTTGAACGCATAAATCAAGTTATCGTATCAATGAATGTCAATCTTCGAGGTAAGATTGCAATAACTGCAAGGTCAATGAAATTATTCATATATGCCGCGCAAAGGTTCTTGGATTATTGCGTATTCGACCGGTTTTCCCTGGAGTTCAAGTTTCTCGATGTCAAGTATATATACTAGTTCAGCTAGATTCTTAATTATAATATTTCTTACTCTAAACGTAGTCGAATTATTAACGTCGTAAATCAGGCAATTATAATAATTGCAGTCGCAGATTAAAATAAATTGAAATTCGTGCGAGCCAAGATTGAATAGAAGCGGGAAATTTAAATTGCTATAAGCAACTACAGCGTACACGATTGCACAAGCTTCGCAGAATTCTTCCATTTTCTTCAGAAACTTTATTCTGGAGTTCCAAGAAATTTCCTCTTTCACGAATACGTCTGTCTAGACCGTGTAAATGAGCAATCTTTCCAACTTTTTATTCTAATCCATTTTTTATTTTTTAACAGAATATTAAATCAATACAAATTACGAAATGTCGATACGGTGCAATTTATCTAACGAGTTTCTTCCAATCAGTAATTTGCAAATTTAACAATAAAGCGGTAATGAAGAAAGAAATGTATCTTTTGGCACTTCGCACACATTTTGCCTACGAATATGTATACATCGACGTGCCCACTAATTAGCACGACACGGACTGTTGCGTTACGAGCGTTCTCGAGGCATACAACAATAACGATGGTCGATAAGAAGCGTAAATTTACGCGAGAAAATCGATTTCTGTGACGCGAAGGTGCAACGAACGAATTCGTCTATATAGTATAGAATAGTTTCAACGCGCAAGTCCGAAATATCGACGCGAGGTTACATCATACGAGGCCATCGTACGATGGAACTGCCACCATCACGAACCATACAAGTCGCGTCTACCACAAACTTAGTATAACCACGTGCTCGTAGCGGCACGATTCCACTGACGAAACACGGTAAAGAACTTGCAGTCTTCTCCGACACATGACAAGAATTTCCAGATGCATCATACTTTTCTTCGTATTTCATCGACATTATATCTCGAACAGTAAACGAGATTTTTATATCTGTCATTAAATTATCGTTACGAATCAGATGCAACTATTTCCTTAAAGACTATCGATATGGATATATGGATCATTTCGCGTTTTACTTTTCAAACGAATTAGCATTTTTACGAAACACTGCGTAATTATTTGTTATACCAAAACAACACCTTTGTCGATTAAAATTAACGAGTTGACAATAATGCGACTAATTCAACAGGAAAAGATTTCTGAAGGATAAAATATGCGGTGACGGGAATTGGTATTCTGAAGCATTGTAATGCTTTCTCTTTCTCGAAATTTACATGTACACTTATAGGCATGGTCGATTCAGATCAAGAAACATTTGACTTCAAAATTTTAGAAGTTTAAGAAGTTGGAAACTGGATTTGGAAACTATGAAACCGGAAATATTCAATATTTATTTATTTGGAATAATAAAAACAATTAATGGTAGATTGTCCCGCTACATTAGTTCATGTCCAAGAGAAGACTACATTGCACCAAGGTGTACATTTTTCACGAATTCATGATAAACAAATCTTGAACGCAGCTGAAGGCGCGAACAAAACATCCTAAAATGTATGCTGACAGTTGGTTTCTTCGAGCAGAAAAAGATTAATGGAATTGTAAATGTCGATATTTAGATCGACGTGGCATCGTGGGGTCAGGCAGAGAGAAAAATATACCGTTGTGTTCGACGTGATGTACCTCCTTAACTTCATTCTTTGTTACATAAAGTTCCTTTGAAATTCTATTTTTAAATGTAAAAGATTTAAAAAAATTTTATCTGCGCAGATCTATGATGATTATTGCATCATTGCACTTCTACCCGAAACATCTGTTTCAAAAAAGTGTCGGTACTATTTGATTTTGAGGTTAATTTCTACAACTTTACAAAACTACTGTGTACAAATAACATATGTGTTCATTTTTATTTCAGATTTCTCTATAAATCCAAACAGTTTCGTTCAAATCAGTCTGCAAGATTCCTTGCCGGTTGAAAAATGTAAACATTTCAAATGTGAATCGATCCTGATCGATCAAAATCGATAACACGTTTCCACTCGAGATTACAATTTGAATATCGATCGATTGTACACGAAACTTTGTCGTAACGTTCCCTCCTATTTTACAATTGAAATCGAGTGCAAGGACTTTTTAAGTAGTATCAGAGACGATGAGGATCCTATAACTTGAATTAAAGATACACGTACCTGTCGTTAGGTGAGTAAGTTGCTTGGGTTTTATGGTACAGAAGAAAAGCGTGACGCGTGCGGATGAATCCTGTCGTTTGACGTTACTTCATTTCTGGCAAACGCCGGTACGCACAGTGTCGCGGTAATTAACAAACTAATCGCAACGTGAATATAACACAACAAAATTCACGATGCGTCCAACAGTTCCTACCACACGTACCGGCGTACACCGCCGCGAACATCGACCGACAAAAAGAGACTGCCGTTACGGACGCACGCCGTGCAAGAATAAACTGAAAACTTTAGTCCCCGGAAGAGCGTCCTCCGCGTTTCGTCGATCAACCGCTAGAGGTCGAACGTCCTCCTCCTTCCCCATCACAATCGAATTCTGCTACACGATTTCCGCTGTTTTTAAATTATTAACCGATGATCTATAATCTACGCTATGATATCCATACAGAGATTACGTGACTAAACAACGAGAATAATTATATTTTTATTATCGAAACGCGAGACTTTAAGAAGAGGACACGAAATAGAGAAGTTTGGGGGCGTGATACTTGGCATTTCCGTTATTTAAAAGTTTCGATCGAGGTTCGTTTATTCATTCATTCGAAAAATGTTACTTCGATTCCATGAATTAGTTAATAGAGTTGCGTGGTTTAGTGTACTATATATATAATCAATATCCACTGTAAAGGCGCGGTTTTCATATTAAGCTAGTTAGGCAGGCACGTGGTTAAATCCATATGATGAAATTCTGAATGGCATGTCACAGTCCTCTATGTATACAACCATATAATTTAAACGATCAAAATGTCAAACAGTTACGTTCGCTGATAACCGATGTAAATTCGATAGTTGCTTAAATAATTAATTTCGTGTTATTATGTATATAAAATTTAATATAAAGATTGCTCATTGATATACTTATATTAAATAATTTCTAAAAACGTAATATAGAACGAATAATAAATCAGGTTTCTTAAGACGGAAGCTAATCAATATTATGACGATAAAACGAAGCAAGATTTAAGTTCATATTTCCCTTCAACGCTTGATCCGTGAATCGGTATTAAATTACTGATACGCGTCGTTACAATTATAAACGTATTGTATAACGTTACGTAATGTCGGACGTTATTTTTTAATGGAATTACGATAAACGATTACAAACACGCTATGTCACCTTCCATTAATCACTGAACGAGTGAAAAATTTTAATCTATCACGCACGTGACTGCGCATGATCGAGCGTACAGTCGATTCTTCGATTATCGAGCGGAGTGTAATGAATGAAACGAAAATACGATACGCGGGAAGTACCACGCTTCTTCAATTTCAAAAATTTTCTTTCCTAATTAATCGTTCCTTTACTTAAATCAAGCATCATATACATTCGAAATGACGCAACATTTTAATTAGATGTCCGCGAAACTGTAACAATTCTTGCTGACATACTGACTACAACGTTTTCTGGAATTTGCAAACATCATGCAGAAAAGAAACGTAATCGCATCATAGGGTGCAGACGGCGTAATTCAATCGTAGGACTACGCGACAAATCAATTCTGCGAATTAAAAACTAATCCGTACGCTTGCGAGTCGCTTGTAAATTGAATATTCATTTCATTCGATTGAAATACGAAACAAAGAAGATATACACTAGCGATATTAATTGAATAATATACACGTTCAAGATTCATCGTAGCGACGGTAGTAAAATTGTAATGTATCTATGCGAAACGTTTCGCAACTATCTCGTTGTTGATTTACTATCCACCATGATAGTGTTTCCTTTTGGCCTAATGCGTGTATGTTTTTAACCTAGTTGCGCACAATTTGAATAGAAGCGATTACAGGGACGGATCCGAAAGCTTTGTCTGAGTGGCGCTAGAATTTCTTAAAAACTTTCAATACTCTAAACTGAAAATTTGTTTGGACCAATTGTTTTAATTATAATAATTTTAATTTTATTTTAATATGTACTATAATATCTTTCATTTATACAGAATTATAAATGAGAAAACGTTCTCTCAGGAATTGCTCTCTTTCCCGCAGGTTTGATGGGTATGTTCAGTTTCGTTGGCTTATTTTTCGAATACCAGGCATGTAACTCGTGCAAGAATGGTCTGGTTAATTTTCGCAGTTTCCTTTGTCGTTCTGCGTCATTGGACACAACATCTGTACTTCTATAGCCCGACTGCCATCGACGATCGTTATCACAAGGCGCTGTGTGAATTTTTGGCAAATCTTGATCCAACTTTATAGTACAAACTGCAATGGGTTTCGTCGAATTAGAATCACAAATTCGTTTGCGTAGGAAGACAGATTCTCTAAACGTAGGTAGGAATATTTTAGAGAAGACGCTGCTAAGGACACCTACAACTTTTTCGAGGAGAAGAGATACGTCTGTCAACAGGTGGACTATCTTCTGGCAAGGTTTCAACCTTTGCGACCACAACTTTGAAAGCGTCCGCTCGTTCGAGGACATCCTGCATGCTCGTGTCTTCTGGATTCTGTTCAAATACAAACGTTCAGTTGAATTCCGATCGAACAAGTATTTCACTGAAAGTTTTCAGAGTCGCTCGGTAAAATTAAGTCACAAAGCGTTAATTGTACAGCTGGATGTGCCAGTGTTTATTCAGACGCTAGCAAAGGTGACAACCTTGATCTATTTCGTGAAACCTGTGAATCGTAAGGTAAACAAATGCTTTTTAACTCGTGAAACAACGTGTACAAACAAAGTTTGCATGTACTCGACAATTGCGTCTTGTGATGAATGACGTGCAGGTTTCGAGAATGTGTGACATTCCGGATATTTAATTCTACAAATACAATGTTCTCACGCTAACATTGCGACGGACAAATCGTTTAAGCCGTTCTGATCTCCATTTTGAAAGCCAACAACCAACCTGTTAATCCAAGAGATAAGAGACAATCATTATCGGAATTTATTGATACCTTTATCCGATGAATGACACCGGGTATATATTTCTTCGGATGATCCATATGAAGCTTCTCACTGATTTTAATATCGAGTTGATCCGCCAGTTCTCCTCGATCGTACGCGTAATCGTTTATATTTCCTACCGGGAGTTTGCTTGGTTTTCCGATTTCACCCTTCCACCAAATAGGAGGTTCCAAGAAATAACATGCCTCTTTGTCCACTCTATGAGAAACGTAATTGATTGAATCATATACAGTAGACTCTCGTTATATTGCCACCGTCACATAGACTTTCGTGCATATGTTTTGCCATCGAGAGTCTATTGCATTGAAAATAAATGACACTTTTACTTGACTGTTTCTTCCTCTTTTTTAGTAGATTTCACGATGGGTTTTTTACATTTTGTAGAATCTTTCAGTCGTCTCTCGCGGATGTAGGATAATTCATACTGTCTCGATCGTGGGAATGTGGAGTACAGAGCTGGATAAAATTTTGATTCATAATAGCATCAATTTATTGAACAACATTTTTAACCACGTGGACAGAATAGTCCATAGTGAACAGAATACGGTCCTATTAATGTAGTACGCTTTGAATCAATCTCTCTTCTGTAATATCTTTTGAAGGTTGCATTAAGAAGAGAGTTCTGGTTTGATCAAAAGGGTTGAAAAAGTTGTAACATCTTGTTGAAATTGGGTTACAAATCACTCGTGACTCATTAACAAATTAGTGTCGTGCACAACTCGTTTCATCATAGATTGCTTCTCGGACGTACCGTTATTTATATGACCGATATTCGATTGGTCGAAATTGCTTGGCCAGAATGTATTCCTTCATTAGTTTAAATGGAGAACAATTAATATTCCAGACGGTTCTTAACTACGGAGGACCGTTCTGTCCACATAAGATCAGATAAATGACCTCGACGATGTAATCGTTACATGTAAAAAAAGATTACTCGAATGTCGCTAAATAAATACTACGAATGCAATTACTATATCAACAGTTGTTGACCTTCAAACAGTGTAACAGCAAGATAAGCGATTCAAATGTAGTGTATTAAACTATATTAAATGTAGTATTTGAAGTTAACTTTTGTTCAAAAATTTGAGCGTTTAATTTGTTCAATAATCTGAGTATTTCATTTTCATTAAAAAAATGTAGCGTTTGTCGTCCGAAAATTTGAGAATTCAAAAATTGTGTTTGATATTGTAATGAATAATAATAACTTTAGATGTCAAGGCAGTATAAAATTATAAAATGTTATACTATAATTAGAATATTAATACGTAATACATCGTTGTCCTCTATCTCGTTTCCATTTAGGCATTGATCGAAGAGTATCGTAAATTTTCCCGTCATCCTTGCCACAAGGATACACATATCCTCCCTTCTCTTTTTCGAGTGTCCGGTTTAATGTACGCGAGTCTAATTCCTGTGGCGGCGCTATCGGGTCGCCTGCAACAATTATTACACGAACATTCATCTAATTCGATCGCCTTAACTCAATTGTGACATCGTCTTAAATGCCATTAACCGAGAACGGTTCGATTCAATGATACGAGACAAATATATCTTGACCATCGCGTGTTACGTTCCATTATCGCCTACTACGAAATCAATTACATCTACTCCTCGTTTTCATTTTAAACGAATACTCTGATTTTTCGTTAATTAGAATCTGCACTAGCTTTCCAGAAACGATGCGAGGTATTTTTAATTAGTCCAGTTCAATTGACTCTCTCGACGAGCTGATTAATCTCAATCATAAAATTACGCCCTTGACAGATATATTCATCCGATTTCAAGTACCGTAGAAAACACTTTGGAAAGTATAGTGCAATGATATGGAATCGAGGAGGGTTAAAAATGTAGTAGCGTTCTTCGAACTCCAAGAATAACATCGAGTAGGGGAAAAATTGTTATCGTGCATGTTTAATCGAGATAAGAGTTATTTGAAGCGATAAACTTACGTAGGGTTCTTTTGATCGGATTTAGTTGCTTGGCAATGCATTTATGACAGGCAGATGCTTTTCCTGGATAAAATATACCGTCTGACAGAAAAATCTGGGAGACATCAGTTAAGTAATAATCGACCGGAGGTGGTTCTGGAAACTGATGCACTATGTTAGAAAATTATTCGACAACACTCGTACAAAGTTTAACAACAGAAATTGTCCAATCTGTGACAAATATGTTCGTGGCCGAAATCCAACATTGTTAAACGATAAACGAATAATCTTACCATAAACATTTTTGCGTGAAATTACTGAAATTTACTGAATTATGTTGAATTTTCTATTTGCAACACGTCATGTCGATAACACAATTTTATCGTTACAAAATCATCGAGCCGATGATTCATCCAACTTTTATGAGTACTGCGATGTGCTTGTCATTGCAAATACAGATACCTATGGGTAGCCCTTTGATAACGGAAAACCGATAAGCGTGACAACATGGTTACTTATCGCGTTCGAATTTTAAAATATCTTTAGAAAACATGGTTACAATGTCTTTAATTACAACACGACCGAGTAGTTCCGATAAATTACGAGGTAAAAATCGAAATCAGTTTTCCACTGGAGCGCTGCAATCTTTACGAGCAATCGAGATTTCGCGCCATCACTCTTGCGAACTTCACGGAGATGCTCTCCCATAACCTGATCACTATACTTCATCGAAAATTCTCAGTCGTCTCCGAATATTTTTAAAAATGTTCAATAATCCTTGTTCGCATTAATGGAGCGTGGACATCGTTCGAGGAAGAAATCTTCGAAGGATGACAAAACCAAGAAGGTTACATCGTCGACGACCACGTTCGGTAGCCGAGTGGACAAGTCAATTCCGGAAGTGACGGAGCAATACCTTTTCCTTCTCGAGTTCTTCATCCACCACATGACCAGCGAACGTTTGGCCAAACTAAATCAGATGTTCTTCGTCCCTACCACCATTTCCGTGGAGTTCCTCAATTTCAAGGACGAAGATGGCATTCAAATCACACCGGTGGACCCTCTGTTCCAGCCTCAAGCAGGCGTGGCCGATGACGTCGAATATTTCTTCTCGGGTCGATCGATACTGTTCGCCATCGATCAGTACACGGTGATCAACAAGATCTTAGACCTGGTGATCAAACTATGCGTGCACAAGGCGATGCCAGAAGGCGTGAAACCTGACGTGCTGGTTGGCAAAGGTGAACTGGACATGACGATGCAGTTTTCCGCGCTCAGAAAAGAGATGCTCCAATGCTGGCACAAAATGGCGCCTCCTCCGAAGGTGTTCGAGGGCGAGGTACCTCTCCTGTACAACGAGGAGGAAATTGGGAATGTCTGCATGTTCGTGAGGATCTCCGCGTTCGGGCAGACCATCGTGACCGAATTCGACTCGCCACCGGACCGCACGGTGTCCACGTACGTTTTCAAGGGTGTCGACGATGATCAGAAGTCGGCGGTGTACAAATGTCGCATCGTGGACCCGCAAATCGCCGACGTCTGCAGGGACCCGAAGGACGAGCTGGCCGCCGGAGGACCTCCTTGTCGCGTGTGCGTCAAGGAGCAACATCCTTGCACCCCGTGCGGAGACCCCTGCGGAGCCACCCTGAAACCGAACGTGAGCAGTGGAAGACAATGCGCTGGAGCGGATATACGGAGTCCGGTGTCGAGGTCGTCGTCGATACGAAACACGTGCCATCAGGCCGGTTTGATTCAATCGAGCCGTGGGCCGCCGCAACCGTGCGGAAAGGCAGTCGTTCTGAAGGTGTCAGGTATCCTAGACACCGGCACCGACAAGAAACCTACGGTCACCGTGGCGCCAGAATGTGACGCGACCGATCCGAGTAACGTCGACCCCGAGCATGACGTTTTTGTGCTGAGGATCGGGAAAAAGGGGATCGTTGGTGCCGGAGAAAAGTCTGATATACAGCTGGAGATGAAGACACCTAAAGGGCCAGAGAGGGGCCCTCCCATCAGGTACGAGACCAGGGAAATGCAGACCGACGAGGGTAAAGGGAAGAAGAAAAAGAAAAAGAAGAAGAAGTGATCGATTCTTCATTTATAGATAAAATTTATGTGCGTCGTATTTTGTAACTGCTTTTTATTAAATTGAAAATGTTTAATCGCTTTGGTTTATTGACTCTTCGTTACAAGCCTTTGCAAACATCCTACATGAAAATAGTGCATTATGCAATTGTTTCTTTAATGTAAAAGTATAGTGTTAGAGGAATGTCCTGCAGACACTGTTGTTTAGAATTTATTTGATCAGAAGATAGGTACAGAAGTTTCGTCGAATTATCGATAGTGCCCCCTAGTTTACTTCCGAATTTGGACATTTTTTAAATTGTTGGTTAACGAGTCTTCCTAAATCGATAGTATAATATATAAATAATACAGAGTTCTTTAAAGAAAACGAAAAAACATGTAAAGAAAATTCCAAATCTCAGCAGATTTACTTTGACCAAAATGGGCGAAGAACAACAACTCTTCTTGATCGAGTTCCTAGTCGAGAAGGTTAAGATTCCTGTAATTAGGGCAATGCAGGATGAGTTACTACCAGCCTGCACCTGTGTATCTTTTCAAGTAACAAATTTCTATAAAACTTGTTATTATTGAATTCTCTATATAGAATGTTTCGACTACTAGCATCGTGGTTTACAGATCCTCAGCTTGCCACCTGTCGATATTTGCCAAGAAGCTTTAACCGACGGTTGCGGTTGCGAGGAGGGTGACACACAGATCTTCAAGAAAGGCAAATCCTGTTTGTTCGCTTTGCCATCGATCGTACTCCAAAGGCCAGTAACCTCGTTCCCGGTGAAGTTATCCGTCTACAAGAAACTACCTCCCGGAGTATTACCGGACGTGATGCTGGTCGGTTGTAACCAGATCGAGGCCAAAGCCTTGATAAACGCCGTGTTGAGCCAGAAGGTTTTCAAGATCGCAAATCCTTGCCAGACGATCAAGGACACGTTCACAATCACCACGGTAACGGGTCAATGCGTTGGCTCGGTCACGGTCTACATAAGGGTGTCTTGTTTCGGGAACAAAATCATCACCCAGTTTCAAGTGCCCCACAATAGGAAACCGTACCTCTTCAAAGGCACCGAAGATAGTCCTGTTTTTCAATGCAAAAAGATACCCTCTTCTTGCGACACACCGGCTCCGTTGAAATGTACCTGCACGAAGAAATGTATTGACGGAAGTGGCGAGGCAGCCGGAAAAACTTGTTGTCAGACACCCCTTGTCGTAGCACCATCCTGCCCCCCTTTACCTGACAAGTTAAACGATTGGGGACCACGACCTTGCTGTTCCCTTCGACAACATTCTGCTGGGTATTTGTTCTTTTCTTAGAAATTGTTATAACTCGGGGATTAGAGCAGTTGGTGATTTGAGGAGGTTAGGGAGTTGGGAATTTGGGGATTTGATATGCAGTGTATCAACATAAAATGTATCGACTATAATAATATTTAAATGGTACTATTCAACTAAAATGTAGTAATTTCAAATGTACCAAATAATTTTTAATACAATATAAATATATTCGTATATTCTTAGTACAAAAGGTACAAGTTGTCCATGCTCTTCGAAGCCACCTCAAAGGAGTCAAGATAACGATAAGAGGACAATGATGAGTGGATTACGCGGCACTGCTCATCAGCAGAGTGATAGAAAATGCGATCCTTGTTGCGGTGCGCAATCGGTTCAAAAAGAGTCGTGTCCACCATGTTGCGGTGCTTCCACTTCGAAAGGACCCAAAGGACTCAGTGATTTATTCAGTGAGCCGGCTGCGAAAAAGTGTGGGTGTCCTGTGAAGGATTACAGCTGTACCTGTGGAAAGTGAAAAGATTCTTCTCTCTTGAAAAATCGGAATAAAAGCTGTTCCTATATCAGACAGGTAATAAAAATATCAAGGATAAATCATAAATTGTTACATTGATGAGAAGTATGAACTGAGTTGATCTGGTCAAAGTAGTTTTCGATATATTGCTATGAAATGATCGTTGAAACAGCGTCGGATTTTGTTTCGATAGTTAACCAAACATGATCTAACATGGAACCAAATTTTTCGTGAATATGGACAATATACTTGGTAATTATATAATATTTTCTTAAAATTGTGTACATCGTAAAACTAAGCATTAGTGTAACACTCGTGTCAATATCAATTGTCGATTAACGAATACTTTTAGTTCAATACGTTCACTACAAAATGAGTTCTAGGAATTCAGACAAACAAGCCTATTTTCTTCGATTCTCGATCCGAAAACAGTTGTGTGTAACTGCTGTCTATAGCAATTCTTTCGGTATCTAGAGCTCGTCTTGTAGTGAACAATACATATCGTTCTGATAGATTGCATCGATTTTCAGATCACTTATCCGCCCGATGTACTTATTAAACTCCTCGCTAAAGACGTGCTGATAGCTGTAGAATAGGAGGCGATATTACTTGGCGTGGTATTCGATCCGAGTAACAATGCAAGGAGAGCGTTAACCGTCGTCGAAAACGAGACTTTCCCGCGATTAAAGCGACCGGAAGATGTAATTAAGCTGGGAGAGGATGGACGACAAGAACGCGGAGACGGCGGCTCGACAGAAAAAGGGCAAGAGAAAAAGGAAATCTGATCGAGGCAGAGACAGAAGGCGGCGAGAATGGCTAGAAAAGACGGCGAAACGCGAAGCGGAAGAAAAAGAACGTTTACGTAGATGGGAGGAATGTTGGGAAAAGAAATTGCAAGAGGAAGAGGAACGTGATAATGCGGAGTGCTGTTTGGGCAAAGGATTGTGCCTGAAACCTAGAACTGAGTCCAACATTTGGATCAACGTCGTTCGGGATCGATCTCTTCAAGAAATACGTATGGCTTTTAAGTAAGTTGTTGATGCGCAGCTTGTTGATACGGAATGAAAACAATTTTTGCTTAAAAAATTACTCGGCGATGACGTATTTCTATGAGCACAGGTCAAAGATAAATACTAAACTTATGATCCTATGAGACTTTCAATAACTTTATGTAGTTGATTACTGTATTGAGTACGACTTAGTTTATAAGGATTTGGAGATATACACGGTCTGAACATATTAGGTTTTATAGACATAGAAATTTGAGGATATAGGGATCTAAGGATCCAAGAATTTAGAAATGTCAATATTAACACCAATACCGATCGTCGATGTAAAATAAAATTAATTGTACCTAGACACGTTCCTGTCCCGAAACCAAAGCCTCCTCCGCTACCGCCATTACCAATCCAAAAAGCAACGGATATTGTATACAAGGAGAAAAGCCCGGTGCAGAAAGTTGACAAAATGAGCGGTACAACGAAGAAGAAAAAGAAATAGGATACATTTCCAGTGCAGAGTAAGCGATTCATTGTGTAACATATAGCATCGTGTGTCTCTATATACCTCACGATTCTCACTAGTGTTTCTTTATGCGTTTTTCATGTTTCTTTTTTGCCGAAACCTTTGTAAAAATATATCGGACTACAGCGAGGCCGTCGTCGTGACATGTTATTCTCGTCGTTCGAAGTACATTCACCGAACTACCGAAATGGAAACGGTCTTGTAGCAGGAAGATTGCAGAGAAACGAAGCAATATTTTCATTAGAAACATCGCTCGAGTTGAAAGTACAAGCACTTATTGTTCGATAGGAGAATACACATATTGAAAGCAGCATTATTAAACATTTACCCCTATCGGCATACTCTATTTATCTAAGATAGACGGACGGTCGGTATCGCGTGATTTCGATAAAGGGTATTAGACAGATTTAGTTCCAAGATAAATTTTTGAAAACTCACAAAACATTTTGACGACTTGTTGATTAAATAAGTTACGAGTGAGCTACAAATGTTTATGCATTTATGATATATCTAAGTCTGCAAAATGAATCATGTGATCTATGAAAGCCATAACCTATGGATCAAATGATTCACGTTTGCTTTGCAGACTTTGATGTATCACAAATGTACAAACATCCGCAGTCTAGTTATGACAGACTCTTTCGCGATATAACGCGTGCTAATATAAATGTTGACGATACAGCTCGCGGTAATGCAAGTCATTTGAAATCGCTACAAATTAAAAAAGAGAGAAAGCAGACAGGCAAACGAGCGTAGGTGCAATCTTCGGCAAATATTCTCTGCGTAAACGTTTGCGTGAACAATTGTTAGTATAAACTAAAATCTGTTCATTGACACGTTCCTCGAAACAAATGACTATGCAGAACCATAAGGACGTTGCACGCGAGGAGTTATTCCTGTCCTCGGGGAAAGAGCAGGGCCAAGGGGAGGGACAAGAAGAGATAGGTGATAAAAGGTGACGGAAGGGGGTAAATGGTACGAGAGGAGGGATGGAGGACGAAACTGCGCTTGCTCTCTCCTCTACCACCCTCGGTAGCCGCGAATACGACGGGGTTGTAAGCCGATATTGTCGAGCAGGCGCATTGGCCGGCAACAGCCAGGGAAAAGGAAGATAACAATAAAAGAGAGCATATGCGATCGCGCCTAAACGCACGTTAACCTCGCGGCCTGGCTGGCTGGCTGGTTCGCTCGTCGCTTCCGAAAATGTTAACCACAATGAGAGAGACCGTGAAACGTAAAGCATTGTAAACGAAGCTCGGTGCCGCGTAATAAAAGAAACGTTCTTCATCGTCGACTACCGGGCCTACAGATCGTCGCCCTCCGCGAGGATATACCTCTCGCGGTGGAAGGAATCATGAACAACTCACCGCAGAATACGGAGGTGGCCGGGCAACAACACCGGACCGGCGTTGAGAACAGCGACGAGGAGGAATGGAGTGGTGTCGTGGAATGTGTAATGTTATTACATCGACTCGTGTATCGAAAGAATGATTT
The DNA here is from genome assembly GCA_945859555.1 of Megachile ligniseca. NCBI lineage: Eukaryota > Metazoa > Arthropoda > Insecta > Hymenoptera > Megachilidae > Megachile > Megachile ligniseca. Next base: position 13,420,168 of record OX243781.1, on the reverse strand, counting down.
TTATTTGCTGAAACAGCCTTCCTCGAGCAGTTTCTTGTTGCCCATTTCGAGTTGTTTTTCGTGGTCAAGGAAATTCTGTGGATTGCACAACGTGTGTTGAATCTTATTATCTGATTCTTAGTTTTTATTGTTGTTGTTATTGTTATTGTTGTTGTTGTTGTTGTTGTTGTTTGCACTGAACATTTATACTACACGAGTTCTTTTTTTTTTGTTTATTCATGACTATCGCGCTTAATAGATCCAGAAGTACTTAAGAAATGCATCTGATATCTGAGTTACGTTGCTTTCGTTGCGATGCTACATTTTTATCGCATAGATACGCTATTTTATTGGAATTTCTTCTCTTGTGCTAAAGCATAGAATTTATCGAACTGTTAACTGCGAGCACACCGTTGTAATGCGCTCTTCCGTAGGCTGTTCTGGAGAGGTCAAAGTCAGACCGGGTGACACGAGCGGACGAGGACAGACGTCGACGTACCATCATCGTCGAGAAGAAGAATGGCACGTACGGTTTCACGTTACAGGTAAAGTAACCCATGTGCTTACGTTTTTCACAAGATCACATCGAGTAACTATCATGATAAAATGCACAGAGCTATGGAATACATTACAAAAGGGAGCAAGAAATCGAGATGGTCACATACGTGGACTACGTCGAATACGACGGACCAGCGTTCAAAGCCGGTATGCGCGAGGGTGACGTGATACTCTCGATAAATGGCCATGAAATGGACAGAGCCGATCACAAGACGTTAGTCAATTTCATAAAGAACTGTGATACTAGGATGCGGATGGTTGTCTCTTTCGAAGACTGCGTAAGAAAGGTGAGGCCAGCCTCGTGAATGCCATCGACGATCGGTTAACCACGTAGTTGAAGCTTAATTGGACACGACGGATCGACGGTTTCTTTCAGGTGGAATTGCATATGCGTTATATCGAATTACAACGTGCTCTCCAATCGCGGCTCAGTGAATTGGAGAGACTTTGCGAAAGAGAACGGTCTATTCTCATGGGTCGGTGGAAAACCCATTCACTGCCAGCACGCAAAAGAACGCCTAACAGCGTAATCACCAATAACCCCAATCAACCATCGCCCTCGTCAAGCTTCAATTCTTCCACGATTCAGTGTTGCAGACCGGCCACGTCCACGGAACATTTACTGCTCTATAATGTGGTATATCGAAATCCAATGCTAGTTTCATCTAATATAAACCATTGAACAACTGAACTCACTTATTCGTATATACATTTGCAGTTTGCCGATGGACGACCATGCTTGGTTCCTCGCAACGCCGCCTGCTTAGTAGCCATAGGCCCTCCTCGTTCCCGAAGCGATCACCATCATTTTCTCTCAAAAATGTCCAGCGAATCAGGAGTGACCACTTCGTCGCGACACAGCTATCACCAAGCAAACGGGATGAACAGTACGCCAGCCAAGTCGAAAATGCATAAATCTTGCCAGCAACAACAACAGTCGAATGCGAACGGAGAACCGACTCCGCTTCATCCTCCGCCACAGAACAGTTTATGCGTCGCATGTATTTCAAGCGCGAATCGTCGTAGAGAACACTCGGATAGCGGTAGCTTGGACGCGTACGATTTAGCCAGTCCATGTTGTGATCCAAATTGTGTGCCCAGTCGTAGACGACGGGAGAAACAGAGGAGGGCGAGAAATGAACAAAACCACCACCAACAGCAACAGCAACAGCAGCAGCAGCAGCAGCAGCAGGTACAGCATCATCACGTACAACGAGAACAATCGCAACAACAACAGCAACATGGTACGCACAATTGCTCGCGCACATCGGGACATAGTTTGCATTCCATCACCAGCAGCGACGTATCAACCACTGCTGATAGCGTCGCCTCTTGCTCGACCAGCCTAAGTACGGACACGCTTTATTGGGATCCAAGCGTGCACCAACGACCACCACCGTGCCTTCAGTATGCCAAGCCAAAATCCTGGGACAATCTGACTACGAAGGCATTCGGAGGCTATGGCTTTGGATACGGGTATTTGGATACGGCCACTATAAAAACGCATAGCGCCGAGAGGCCAGGCAAAGGTGCCCATGGTCGAGCGAAAACGCCGACCGGTACCGTCCAGAGAAGGACGAGCAGTAGTACTACCTATTCCGGAAGTTCCACCAGACATTTTCAGCCGACCAAGTCTACAGAAAGTTTATTGATACCTCCACCGTACCAAACCGAATTGGATGCAAGTCTAAGCTGCGAATGCCTGGACGGACCAGCTCCTAGGTGCATACCCATTATTCAGATGGAGAAGCACAGTAGACAGGAAGAGGGTGGTAGCTACGTTATCAATACGCACACGCAAGTTCGACATCGCCGGTCTAGCCATTCGGATGGGAAATTAAGGGCTCTAAATAATTCCGAGGTGACGCGTCTGTAAGTCGTGTTTCTTGTTAAAAATTAACATCCTGCATCGATGGTTTCCAAACTATGCGTCGCAATACCTTGAGACGGTGTGATGACAGCCCATGTAAATTTAGAACTGGGTTATGTACCACGCGTTACATCGCTACACGTTGTATTACCCACTCGTTGTATTGCCATATGTTACATTGTGATACTTTATATTGCCCGTTGAGTAAATGTTCACGCACAATAGTGGCGCCCCTTCCACTGTCATAAGGCACAAAGATCCACGAAGACTGTCGCAATATTAAGAAAAAAAACCTTTTGACCTACCCAATATATTATCAATTCCAACAATCCTCTGCTTCTTTAGCATCGCCAGTGACGATATAACGAGAGTCTATTATTGTACTAAGGGCAACGCAAATCGAAAAAGTTTGGGAATCATTGCTCTAAATAAATTATAATTAATCAGATTCTGGACGATGACATACAGACGCGCATCGAATCTATTTGCATTTAAACCTTTGTATTCAGCTTTATATCATGGCAATTAGTACTGTATTCGCCGAACGATTGATAAATAGATCACGTTTTTTGAAACTTTTTCGGACGTGTATATTGATTATGATGTTCGGTTAATTGAATTATGTCAGATTAACGAATGACGTTTTTTTTTATATCTGTTTCTGTGTAATTAGTACAAATACGTCGATATTTTACGACACCTTTTTAAGCCTTTATTAAATTTTTATGAATAGTTGGTTATGTAATTGATTGAGAATTCATAAATCAAGAGAAAACGTTAATAGTACAATTATCGTTATTATGAAAGGAATAAATTATCAAATATGTATTATTTAGATGTTAAAATGATTTGATTGTCCCCTGATACCTGACGCAAAATATATATGACAAATTTTTACGAAAAACTGAAAATAAAGTTGAATTTCCGGTCTCATCTTTTTATGCACTTTTTTATTATATTTGAAAATCGTACTCAATGGAGACTTTTCTATAGGTTTCTCGTAATACCAACCAGGACGATGAAATATACTAGTAAAATTTACTAGACACGTCTCGGCACTCTATCTATGTAGTACATAAGTCTATGCTTATGCGCGTTAAGTAAGGTTATATTATGATTTACTGTTTGAAACTATTATTAACAAAATGTCACGAAAAAAGCACAATGTGTCATATATTAAACCAAATGAGCCAAAATTTCTACGCGAATTAAAAGAAAAAATAGGATATAAAGAAGGACCCACAATCGACACAAAGGTATATTTTACTCTTTTACGTTCTTTATATATAACTATATTTAACTTATTTAACATTTAGAAAGTGTATAATGTTATCAATCAGTATGTACAATTATATTTTACAATTCTTAATTCATTATTTGCGTCTTATGTCAAATAAAATTGTCAAGTATAATATAACTAGTGTTTGTTTATAATCAGCATAAACAACTATTTAAATGACTTCTTAAAACAGAGGGAAGTGTTGCCAGTAGATTCAGACAATGAAGAAGAACGTGATGAAGAAAAACCAGTTGTGGTTGTATTAAATTCTGAACATTTAACAGAGGAACAAGCTGAAGAATTTAAGAAGAAAAAAGAAGAAGGTATAATTTAATATATATATAATTTCTGACAAAGATATGTGATTAATCTGTTAAAAATTAAAGTATGTATAAATACTAAATTATAGAAGAAGCTAGTGCTCCAGCAGATCTATCTAAACGAATCATATTTAGGAAGAATAAAATATCAGAAACAGAATCAGAAACTGTAGATAAACCTGTGAAGAAGAAGATAAAGAGAAGAAAACAGGAAAAGGCAGTGTTATCTTTCAATGATAACGATGAAGATGATGTTTAATATTATTTATGTACTTAGAATATTTTTTATAATGTAAAGTAACAAGTATATTTTTTATAATGTGCATTAAACATGTGCATTATTGTCCATCTATGTATAATTATGTTTATAATGAGATAATATTGTACATAATAGAACATTAATGTCAACATTTTTTATGTACATGAATTTATATTTAAATGAGAATACCATTATTGCTTAGTTTTTAAGATACATATAACAGGACACATGAAGATTGAAATTTTTTAATAAAGTTATCTCAAACTAAATACAATATTTTCAATCGCGTGTATAAAAAAGTAATTAATTAACGATATAAAACGAACATTACCGATAATAAAAATTCAGTAAAGAACAAAAATGTATAATGTTCCATTTAGAATATTAGAGAAATTAAATAATAAGTTAATAATCAGAGAAATTTGTGCAAAAATTACAGTCCTTTTTTGATATTTTTGGAAAAATTATTACTGGGGTATGTACGAAAGGTACCATAATAAAAGGGCGGGGGCTTGTTAGTCAACCCTATTATTATACATTGTTGCAATTGCAGATTGTCCTTATTCTTGGGAGAGACTCTCATTGGACGTGCACGTGTACCTGGTCACGTGATAATATATAACAAACGCTACTGGTCGTTTAGTCCCTTTAACATTACTCATACGTCATAAAATTTGCGGTCACGTGATTATCGTCGCCATCTTGGCAGTTTTCGACAACGAAGGTAAGGAGGATCCGTGACGTCGAACCCAAATAAACACAAAGTATATGTGAATAATTTTGATATAAAAACGGTGTATATCAAGTGGCGGAGGAGTCGCGTGTGTTGTCGAATATTTATCAGTGCTTCGAACGGTCAGTGAATTTAAATAGCGCGGCATTTGCGATGTGTGCGTGTTTCGATTATTGCTCCTCTTTTGGGGGGATAATCGCGATCGGCTAACGACCACCACGGCAGCTGTTCGACAGTTAAAGCCAGCCCTTACGAACAAATGGCGGCAGCTTTCTAAATTTTAATAAGTCTAGTTAGACATGACCGGTTCAATTTTTCATCGACGAGATAAATATATATTGTATAAAACACGCCAAGGGCCTTGCGATTGATTTGTCCAATTTTATAATTTGTACAGTTGTACTACTGAATAACATGATATAACCAGGGCCGTGACGATCCTCTCAATTCCCTATACTTTAACTCCTGATGTCTTATTAAATTTTTACAGAATTTGTTTTAACCATTGTATTCATATACTTTCGGTGATTTATAGTCGAAATAGGTTGCTATTGCCGTGGTGATATTACACACGATATATCGATTGTTATTAGAGCAGGATATCGTATAATTAAATTTTGTTCATACAAGATAAATCAATTATTTTAGTAAGCACACATTGAAAATTCCTCGTTAAAAATTAAATTCATTACTATTATTACGATTGATATTATGATTGAACTTTATCGTTCACAATTTATTTCAATTTAAAATGATATAAAGTACACTGTTCGGTTATCGAGTTATCTCGCACATTATTTCGCCTACTTCAGCGCGTGGTCAGCAAGTAAAGAATAGTGTTCTGAGAAAAGTTTTACACGTAATCTTTAAAAATTGTTATGGTAATTGTTGTCCTTAATTTTGTAAATAGATTTCAGCAGATTGTATTCATGTTTTTAGGTACTTCCTATCGAGTTAGGTGTTTCTTATTACATTTAATTATTCAGCCATGTTTCGTACGTTACTGTGTTTCTCCGTTTGAACATAGTAGCAATATTAAAAAAAAAACAAAGAGTATTTCAAATGTATTTTCCTAACTTTATATATTATATTTCTGTAATGAAATAAACGATAAAGATTTAGTATTAATAATTCAACGAATACTAAGTCAATGCTATTTCACGTTATACTCATTTTGCAAAAATAACAAGATACCTGAAAAGTAACAATCCTACCAAGGATTTGAATATGAAAATAATGAGAAAACTGTAACAATTGAATAGCGTGCAGATTAAGTAGAATGATCACGAAGATAACTTTCCTTCCGTTTAGTGACCTCTTTTTATCTATTTCACTCGACTTAACCCTCACGAAAAGAGCCCACGACTTTATGACGGCCCTGGGCATAACTTTTTAACGTTTCCAACGTCGCGCCTGCCCTCTGGTGCCTAATTTTCAGCGATGAATGTTCACTATTTACAGGTTTGTGAATAAATCGTGTATCGTGCATATAAGGACGAATTCGTAGCTTCACCGCCACCGCTGAAGATTGCAGGTTGTGAAAATGTCGCGGTCTCTGAGAATCGTTTAGGACAGCAACCGGTCAGGTGCGTATATTTGTGCCTAGTGACAGGATACGGATGGAGTTTGTACGCGTTCCATTACCTCATAGAACTGCCGGGATTCGTGGATAGGGAGTTAAGTAGCACGAGACATGCCTTGAACGAGCATACTGAATGGGATTCCTTCTATTTCATACAAACGTTGTCTCGAATTCCCTCTTATGTTTTTCAATTTACAGTTCTCGTTACTATTATTTACGCCATACACGTTGTATTCAGCTAAACATCGCTGTAGGTTAAAGTATGCCCAGCATCTTCTCTAAGAACACTATGTCCTCCGAACAGATTTATAGAAAGATTTTTATCTTTATCCCTTTCGCATCAGTTTTACGATTTCACTCGAAGTTTCAAATCATTTGAGAGGAAAGCAACTATTTGAAAGATTCTCCTAGAACCTTGTATAATACTGATCGGGTGGATCAGATTTCTATAGATAATCTGACAAAATGGTCCGCGTTTATCTAGTTCCTTCTTCATCATGTGTATCAGTCAGTGTTCTGATCTTTGGCGGTTTTCAGTATCTGTAATTGTATGGGTAGAAACGATTGAATATTTGGACGAAAATGTTATTTAAGTATAATATCGTCGTGGGGGATCAGTGTATCATGATCGGATTCGGTAGGTCATAGGGTTGTTCCGTAGGTGGTTAGAGTGCTGTCCGGCATGTAGTATAGACCTCGGAAGGCTGTGCGCTCGCGCGTTCATCCATGGATAGTAAGTTGATAGGTCGTGTGTGCGTACGATTGCATGCGTACTGTACGCTTGTATGCATCGGAGAATTTTTTGGCTAAGAAATAATGTGAAAAAGGACTTCCAATTTTGTAGAATTAAATACGTAAACTTAAAAATTTCAAATTTCGAAATCCTCTGATTTGCAAGTTTCCAAATTTTTAAATATTCAAATTTCCATATTTCCAAATTTTCAATCATCAACTTTTGAAATGATCATACTTCTAAATCCTAGATTTCTGACTCTTTAAATTGTCAATATTCTCATATTCACAAGCTGCAAAATCCTCTAATCCTTAAGTATTCAAATTCCTGGATCCCTAAGTACTCAAATTCGCATGTATCTATATTTCTAAATCCCAAATTTTCAAATCCTTAAGTTTCTAATATTTTCAACTTCTTAAATCCCCGAATTGCTAAATCCGTAAATTTTCAAATTCGAAAGTTCGTGAATTTGAAAATGTGTAATTTCGAAAATTTATAAATTTGAAAATGTACCAACCAAAAATGAATGAGCAGTGGGGCCTTTTTCCCCTATATCGCCATTTTCCCTAGGGAAACCTACGGTGCTTGTCAGTGTATATATGTTATTGTGTATAAAAGGCGAAAGTTCAATGTGTAAGTCGTTGGTATAGATGTAGTTCGGTAGGTTTGTGAAGGTTGAGAGAGGAGAGGTACGGCGGAGGGCTGACTGGCTGGCTGGCGCTCGGACGCGGTGGCTGGCGAGTGCAGGTGACTGACTGAGAGACGCTAACCATTCAAGCTACTTCACCAGGACTTTACTCGTCCGATCGTTTCTATCCACGGGTGACTCCCCGTCCCTTTATTACTTCTGTAACTGTGCGTGCCAAGACTGTCCGGGGCAATTGGACCGCGTTTCGGCGTCGCGTCGACTGGAAGGCAACGTACCACGAACTTTGTTGGTTATGGGAACAAGGAAATAGGAGTACGGAATTCGCAGCGCCATTTTGAAAAATTCGGCCCCGCTAAAAATTCCCTCCCTCTGCCCGCCCTCGCGTTCATGTCGTCGATGTAATGAAACGCGTCGTCGCCACGAGCCGCTTATTCCTGTGTTCTTATTAATTGTTTAGATCAATTGAACAGTGGTGGCCCCATGGAAGGCACGTTGGAAGAACCCCCTGTTAAGGACTCATCTCAGGCCAGTCCTGATAAGGTTCTCAAAGGTATAGTTTACTGCTTCCTTTTGAATGATTAAAACACCCCTCTCGTTCGTCCAGTACTTATTTTTGTGTTTATGCTATCATGAGTTGTTATTGAATAATAACACTGTTATTACTGTTTTAGTTCACTAGTGTACTGTATTACATTTTGTAACGCTGAATCAAATATGTACTTTACTAAGAAGACTTGCTTAAATTGTGTACAAGTAATTCTTATTTTGTAACAAACTTCTGTAAATATATTTAACATCTTAATTTTGAACCATATACTATTAATGTATAATCATTAATAACATGTAGATAATGATATGCGTGTGCATATCAGATATATATGTAAATGTATGTTTTATTAAGCTATCACTCAATAATGTGATTAATATTCTAAAAGTAGATTATGTAAGATATTACTGATACTTAACTTGTTAGTTTTGAATGCCCAAGTTTTACATTTTTGTTTTTGAATTTTCCTTTCATTTAATAATATATATTTAAAATGATATCTTTATGAAAATATTTTTTTACATTTTTCAGATGTGATTCCAAATGGTGTTAATGGAAATTATAATGACAGAGAAGAATATGATGATGCAAATGTCGATGCATCCGAATTCGGATCTAAAGAAATTAACAGTGCTGAAAATGAGAAGAGGGAGGAAAATGGGAGGGAAGATGACGAAGATGAAAATAAAATGGAAGTTGACATCGAAGAAAGGGATTTAGAATCTGAAGACAGTGAACAAAATGGGGTAGCTCAAAGTAGAAGTAACAGGGGTGACATGTCAGAGTCAGAAAATGACTCAAAAACATCTAAATCATCTGAGGGTGTCAGTGAGATGGACAATTTTAGTGAAGTGTCTAAGACTGAAGATAAGTGTAAAAACACATCTTGTGAGGCTATGGAAGTTGATGAACAGAGTAATAACTCGGATGTCGAATGTCTTGACGAAAGTGTAACAGAAATACACTCTGATAATGATGATGTGTTCGCTATGAAAAATTCTACTGTTAAGGATATTCAAAATTTATCAAGCAGTAGTGAAGCACAGCATAATGAAAGTAACGAGATTGTTGACAGTAACACAGATACAACCGATGTGAAAATTTGTGAGGAAAATGGAAGTTGTGGTAGTCCTGAAATTGAAGAAATAACAGACAGTGCAAAGAATGGTCATAATACCACATCAGAGCGTACTAACAAAGATCAGAAACAAAGGAAGCAAAGAAAACAAATAGATCTTGGTAATATTACACCAAGAAGAAGTTCTCGTAATATAAAAAGGACAAGTTACATAGAAAAAGAAATAGAAGAGGAGGTAGAGGACGATGGTTCAGACATAGAAGAAATTAAAATGGAAGATCCTTTAGCCGGTATTGACAGTAAAGATAAAGAGAATTCTAAACTGAAATCTCCAATTAAAAACAGCAAAACTACTATTGTGGTTAATGATACTAAACGGCTAGTGGAAATTGCAGCCGGTAGTAAATCTATGAAAGGAGGTAAAAAAGAACCTACCTTAGTTATTATAGACACAAATTCTATTCTTTCCGGGCGTGGTGGTGTTCCTGTGAGTAGCAGTAAACCTCATCATACTGCTTCCAGTACTAGTTCATTTTCAGTAGTTCCAATGGGTATGACTACGCAAACAATGTATCCTAATATGAGAACAACAATTACCCCTGTGCCCATGACATCAAAAACTGCACAGTTAAGTCCTAAAACCAGTAATATGACTACGGTAACACCTACAGTAACACCTCCCATATTACCTACATTGACTGACGATATGTTTGTAGTAGAAGCACCATCTTTTATAGTACCATATGTATATGAAAAACCACCTCTTAAACCATTAAAAGAATTTGTCACAAAACTAGAAAAATGCTTAGAAGAAAAGGAGAAAGAAGAGAGGAGTAATAGAGTCATGGAAGAGAATAAAGGAGAAGAATGTGAAGAAGACTCGTCAGAATCGAGTCAGAAAAACAAAGACAAAGATGAAGAAAGTGAAAATGAAGGAAACGACGGGAATGAAGGAAATTCTAAAAGCAAAGATGGAGAGGACAAAGGTGATAATTCATTAGATTTAACTGAATCTGGATTTAGTAATATAAGTGATAAACAAGACATAAGGCAAGACGATAGGAACAAAGTAATGACTTATTTTGATTTACCATTGGGAAAATTTTTCATGCAAATTGGAGTGAATCTTGTTCAAGAATATGTGCAAACGGATCTTTTACGGACTCAAAAGCGTAAACAAGGCAAACAAGGTAGCACATCGGCTGAAACTCAGTTAGCTATAAATTCACTTATAAAGAATCTAGAATTTAGTAAAGAAAATAATGAACCATTCCACTTAGAACTGAAAAAATGTGAATTCTGTAGTTTTAAAACAGAATCAACCTTAGTCATGCAACATCATTTAGAAACTCCACATATGCGCAATTACGTCTACAAGTGTAACTTCTGTACAGTCGAAGTACGTAGTCCTCATGATATTTTATTCCACATGGAAGCAGAACATAATACTCGCGGGAGGTTGGAACGCGGTCCAGCTTTTCATCAATGTCCTAATTGTCCGTTTGAGGATAATCAAAAAGGCAAATTGACTCGACACATACTTGCTTGTACTAAAAAATTCAGACCAGAAAAGAACTTGGAACCAGCCACAGATTGGGAACCTCCAGCAAAGATTCCGAGATTAAATAGAACAAGGCCTGTTGGACCGACTAATCCGAGTGCACTTGCTATGGCAATGAGTGCTAAAGGACCACAACCACTTTTACCAAAATTACTTCCTGCTCCAATCGCTACAGGTCGTGGAAGAGGACGACCACCTATGCAACCAAGATATTCAGATTTGAAGACGTTACGGCCGGGTGGTACAACAATGCGACAAGGTACGCTTTAAAGCTAATCAAATACTAAATTCAATTATATTTATCTCATAGGTCTGATTGTAATGCACTGTAATGTTTCAGATAATGTTGCAGGAATGATGTATCGTCCAACATCTTCTGGTTTATTAGTCCCTACTTCATACCAATTTGGTAGCAACCAAATATTTCAGGTAATACTTGTTTTTACTTTTACATTATCTTTGTCAAAATTAGTGTAAAATTATCGAAATATTTTACTAGTAGAAAGATTATGTATGTTAAGTGTGTTCTTTAATACTGTCATTTTTCTTAGAATTTATTGACATCAAGGGCAATGATAATCGTGTAAAGTCATGCCCCACAAGTAACATGTTTGTAATTGTATAGCACACATATGATATGCATAGTGTACCTATATTTTTATACCTTTTTGAAATCATTTGTAAATATTACTAATGTTACGAAATGTATCATAAGAAGTATTATTTGTTGTTCATTAAATATTATACTACATTATTACATAAAATTGTATACTTTAAGGAAAAAAAGAAGGCCCAGTTAACGTTGTTATTCTACTTTATTCGGTAAAATGAGAATCCAAATTTTCAACTATAACTATTTCTTCTTATTTTCTGCAGAGAATTTTCATTGGCGTGCTTTTCATTTTTATCGATATTAACAAATTATATGCAGATAAGAAATTCGGGTTCACAAATTAAAGTAGATCAAAGTATAAGAATTAGTAAAAAATATATGGGTGGTGGCAGGTGGTGGGTGGCTCTGGGACTGTCATGTCGGCTGTCTCGGGAGTGAGTAGCAGTAGCGGCGGCAGTTCCGGTCAACCCACACCCATTGCACTTGTACCCAACGTAATCGACTCTCTCTCTAGATTGCCCTCATCACAGGTAAATAAATGTTGGAATCTACCTGGAAGGTTAAATTGATTTCATAAAATTTGTGATCGCATGGATGATGTGTTCTATAGGTGCAAAAGGCTTTTATAACCAGTTCCTTCAACTTTATCATAATTCAAGCTATACACAATCGCTTGTAGAACATAACAATATGTTTAAGGTTATAATTAAACATATCATTAGTGTGCAGTGCAACTGGTTCTGTAACTATTAATTTCAGTGATATATTTTGTTCTCATAATATTTTGTATTGTGGAAGTTTGTCTAATTTGTAAATTAAAACACCGATTTCTATTATCTTTGTAAGATTAATGTTAGTAAGTTAAAGTTTGTACTTAATCTAAAAGAGTTTGACAATACTCATCCGATGCTTAAAATGTATAATCTGAATATCCACATGTTTAGCAAAACTATTTTTAAAGAAATATTTATATACGTATTATGGAATCATTTAAATGGACACTGTTTAATATGATTTCATACATATCTTTGTGAAAAATGATGTTTAATAATTCGAATGTATATGTCCTAAAAGTAATTAATATGTTTTATATTTTTCAGAATACAACAAGTCCTAAAAATCCCACAGCAAAGTTATTAAGTCAGCCAAGTATATCTATTACTCCATTACCGCGTACTACATCTCAAACCTCTGCTCCCGGTTCAGGAACTTCATCAAAGTCCGGTGGGAAAACTACATTTGTTATATGTGAGATCTGCGATGGTTATATTAAGGTAAATTATGTACTTTATTTAAGGAAAAATACTATATTTTGTAATTTATATATTTTATTTATAACATAAAATTGTTTTTTTTTTTTTCCAGGACTTAGAACAACTACGTAATCATATGCAATGGATCCACAAAGTAAAAATACATCCAAAGATGATTTATAATAGACCTCCACTGAATTGCCAAAAATGTCAGTTTCGGTTTTTCACAGATCAGGTATATATACTATTTTGTTCACTTTTGTAAAATTGATTACTTTAATATGTATAAGGATTTAACGTAAGACAATGGATATGTATCGTTATCCGTTAAAAATAAAACAAGCATATTTTAAACTTTTGTTCTTGTAAAATTTCACTGTTAAAAGTAAGAAGTACGTTTAGAATCGAATTACAATGATAAATTCCGTCTTCTGTAACGTTATGTTTGATTGTTTGATGTATAAAAATTATAACGACACGTTATTTCTGTGATAGGGTCTGGAAAGACATTTACTTGGATCTCATGGGTTGGTCACATCGAGTATGCAAGAAGCTGCAAACAAAGGAAAAGATGCAGGCCGCTGTCCTGCTTGCGGCAGAGTAAGTTTATTTTCTTTACGTTGTTCGATGTATGTTGTTATACATATATGTACATATGACGTTGGGAATTGTGAATTGAAACAGTGTGATACTTGAGGGTTGTGGATCTTAATTTTTAGGTATATCAATGGAAATTACTAAATCATGTTGCGCGAGATCACGGAATGACACTAAAACCGGCGCATCTATCTTATAAATGTACAGTTTGCACTGCCACATTTGGAATGTATAAGCAATTTGAAAATCATGTTTATTCGGCACATAGTGTCGTTGCTAAAAGAGTGATGGATAAGAAGAATGCACCTTCGTCTCCATCGTCCAGATCCAATGATTCCCTTCTGAAACCATTGAAGATTAACGATGAAATAACAATTATTCCACAACCAGCAAAACCCACAACCAGATCGGGTGCATCTCAAGGCAGAGGAAAATAGCAATGATCAGCAGAGTGATACATGTGTCTTGTCTTACTGAATTTCACGTAATTTTGTGGTACTCCATATGGTCGTTGTATTATACAATGACTAACGTGCCGTGTACATGTGTATGCATATTATGCTTAAGACGCAATTACAACACATAAATCTTACAACTCTTGGCAAAAAAACTAGTTGATTGCGTAACAATATTCCATCAATGATTATACCGATATATTTATTTAAGAATTTTTATTGTTGTTATCAGACATAGATAAAATAGACTGTAAAAATATTAAAGGGTGGCCTTCAGTCTAATTCCTTGGTTAATCCTAGAGCTGCATATTCCTGACCTACATGCCTATGAAAACCTACAAATACAAAGTATATTTACATTTTATGCGAAACTCACATGTCATATTGCGAAATCACTCTTAAATAGTAAATTCACATATAATATAAATTCATTTTCTAAAACAAATATATTTGAATTAATTCTATTTTGTTATTAACGCTAATACAACTAAGTGGGGCAAACTGTCCTTACATCCATATATTCGATGTGTCTGCGCGTTGCGAAGCAATTTCTGAATATACCAAGTAACAAATTATACTAATTAACGAGAGTGCCCTAGACTGTCTCGCGATGTTTTTTGGTATGTAATAGGTATTGATAATTCTTTCTCACTTTTTTCTATCACATGTATACTATCCTTTTTTTCTAATTTCGCCATCGTATTTTTAAGCGACGAATGTAAAACTTACATAATTCGCTACTTAGGTTTGTAACATTTAACAAAGTTGCGTGTACGAACTAAGTTATACGAGATCGGAAAATTTTTCGAAGTTGTAAATTGTATTACTGCTATAAGTTGAAATCTTTCGTCGCAAACATTGTAATAAGACATTAAGTTTTATTTTCGTGCTCTTAATATAAACAAAAATGTACATTAACATAGAATATAATATAAACGATTATATCAATAAAATAGGATGGCACACACATGTGTATACATTTTTTCTGTTAAAACGGTGAATTTATCATGGAATACCGAACTTACTGGCACACATCGCGATATTTAAATATGTATATGTTTATGTATGTATATATATAATATTTAAAGAAGATATTATATATATAAATATGTAAAATTATTCTAGTATAGCGATAGTGTGGTATAAAAAAGGACAGTTAATTATGTTCTCGTATGCACTATGGATCAATAAATAGGCTTATATTAATACATATGTAGATAGTTGAAAAAGTAACAGGTTTAATTTAATAATTTCGATTTTTTCTTAATAAGTTTTATACGTTACTGTAGGTAATGATTTTAGGGAAAAAACTATATTCAATAAAGAAAAGAACGGTGCATTTTTGCACTGTATGGCTGTATTATTTAATTCTATCACTTGCCAGCCACTTTTATGGCAAGTCATGTTGGTAAAACAGAGAAACATTCATAGACATAATTACAGAAATATATAGTTTACTGTAATAATTTGTACAATATTATATGATTATAAAAATAAAGTGTACCAACATTGTATTAAAATTTATATTTTATTCTTTAATTCCTTCACATTTACTGTACTATATCCAAATGATTAATGATCTGCAATGTAATTTTATAAAGGATGCTGTAAAACTATACTACTATAATGGTCGTTAATTATTAATTAACGTGCACATTAAGAAAGATATTGTGGTATTAAAAATATTGACACAGTATTTGTATTGTTTGGAGATAAATATACATAAACATATTTTATCTTTTAATTATAAATTCAATGCTAAATTTAATTAAAAGATAATACATACATGATATTTAACTATATTATCCATAAAGTAAAAAAGTCATATTAGAAATAGTTGTTTCACACTTATAACATTTATTTTTAAATCATAGTAAACATGAATTCATAAGTAACTAATTCATAAATATAAAATAACAAAAATATTGCAATGTACGCAAAATTAAATTTTACTTCCGGTTATACTGAATTGGTCGGTTCAGCAACTACATATCGATGAAATATTTGATACTTTTTAATAGTTTATTTCCAATAAATGTAAATAAATAAAATCATACTATTGTTCCATAATTATAAGATTTGTTATTGCTATATCCTAATTTATTATTTTATATCATATTTGGAAAAAAAAAAACAAATTTAGTTTTCATACATATCAGGAATTGGCGGGTAACACCCATTTTAACTAATGTTCAGTAAATGCACGGCTTCCATCGTAGAAGTATGATTTGAAACTGAAATTGTACTACCAGCAAGAGAATAATGAATGCCGATTTGCCATATTCTGTTGAATACGCGAAAAGTTCGCGAGCTTCTTGTCAAAATTGCAAAAAGTCTATTGAAAAGGGTGTTTTAAGACTTGCAGTAATAGT
Organism: Megachile ligniseca; assembly: GCA_945859555.1. Classification (NCBI taxonomy): domain Eukaryota; kingdom Metazoa; phylum Arthropoda; class Insecta; order Hymenoptera; family Megachilidae; genus Megachile; species Megachile ligniseca. The sequence goes on along the minus strand of OX243781.1, from coordinate 13,403,730 downwards.
ACAGGTACACATCATTGAACACGCATATTTCTTTTGTGCTATATCTTTCATGTTATTACCGTTATTGACTATAGATTTTTCAATTTGCATTCATTTTTTGGTTAATATGCAGGCTTACGTAATGCAATTTATAATGCGTCTAGAATAAGAAACGTAATACGATAAAATTCAATGTAAAATATTTGGTTTTAGAAATTATTCGATGCATATGTAATATTAATACAATTTACCATGATTGTATAACATTCATGGTAATATCAAAATATCAAAAATATTTATAATATTTTAGTATTGACAATACATATTGATTCAAAATTTCTGAATACTCTAATTACAGAATTCTTATATTCCTATATTTTCAAATTGCAAAATTGCAGTTTCCAAACTTCGAAATTTCCAAATTGCATTTGTTACATTAAAAATATAAACATATGCTACAAAATGACGATACTATGCATTTAGGGTTTAAATTAATAATATTTTGTGTTTTTTCGATGAATTAAGAGTCCTGTTCATGATGGGTTAATACCAAAATGGTATCATCCAGATTGTTTCTTCTTGAAACAAAGGCCCAAAAATACTGCAGATTTTGCTAATTTTGATAATATTCGATGGGAAGATCAGAAGATAATTGAAAAGAAAATTGGTTCGTTGATTATAATATCGTAGATAGTATTTAATATTATATGTCGAAATAATCTAAATAAGGTTTTGTTTTCAGAAGAAGCAAGTACCATTCCATTACCTGCAAGTGGAAAAGGTAAAAGGCGAGGACCTGCTGCTGCAAAAGCTGTAGGTCCACTACAGGATTTCCTTATTCAATATGCAAAATCCAATAAATCAACCTGTAAAGCATGCGAAGAAAGGATAGTACAAGGAGAGATAAGAGTATCAAAAAAAGATTTTGAAAGTGAACATGGCAGAAGGTATGGTGGCATTGATAGATGGTATCACCTTGAATGCTTTGCAAAAGTAAGGGAAAGTTTAGAGTTTTATGAAAATGGCACTGTATTACCTGGCATAAAAGATCTGTCCAAAGATGATAAAAAAAAAGTTGAAGCTGCTCTGCCAAAAATTAATGCAAGTGATGTTCCACCAATCAAAAAAGTTAAAAAAGAAGCAGAAGATGCAGAAGAAGAGGAAGAAATGAAGAAACAAAATGATGAGCTATTTAAAATCAGAGATCTCTTATCTCCTATAAAAAAAGCTGATCTTATTACCATGCTTGAAGACAATGAACAACAAATTCCAGAAGGTGTATCAGCTGTATGTATCAGTATTAACAATATTTATTGTCTTAAATAAATGTTTTTAATAGTTTGAGAATTTATTTACAGATAATAGAGCGTTTGTCAGATGCAATTCATTTTGGAGCTTTAAAGCCATGTCCAAAATGTAGTGGACAACTTGCATATACTTCCGGAATTGGATATAAATGTACCGGCGATTTAACAGAATGGACTAAATGCGAAAATGTAATGCAAGATCCTAAACGGAAAAAATTTGTTATATCATCAGATATGATGAATTCGTATCCAAATCTGTAAGTGTCTTATTTGATCATTATTTTTAATATAAATATGTAAGATGTTATTAAGTATTTAATATAGACATGTAGGAGAAAACTAATTATTATTTAAACATAACAGCAAAGCCTTAAAATGTAAAGTTAGAAAACGGCTCATAAAGGTGACCGCACCGTCAACATCTACTTCCATAAAACAAGAAGACAAAGTTGATTCTGGACCTAAAATTGAGGCAAAACCAAAACCATTGAAACATATGCAATTTGTCATCATAGGACGTACAGAAAGAGATAAAGACAGTTTGAAGAAAAGTATTCTGCTTTTAGGAGGAGATGTAACTACAAAACTTAGCGAACACGTAGCTGCTGTTATATCAAATCAAAATGAAATAGACAAAATGAATAAGAAAATGGAAGAAGCTAAAAATCTAAATATTCAAGTTATTACTGAAGATTTTATCGACGAAGCCAAAGATTACACAAAACCTGCTATTGTACTTATTAAAAAGAAGACTATTTCAAGTTGGGGCGGTGATTTATCTGAGAGGATTAACGTTGTAGCGGAAAAGTCTACTGCTTCAAAGAGCAAAGGTAAAAGTGTATTTGAAAAATCAGGGTCTGGTAAAGTAAAGTTGCAATTAAAAGAGGGTGGGACAGTGGACCCAGATAGTGGTTTACAAGATTGTGCACACGTGTACAAAAGAGGTAAAGAGAAGTATACTATTACATTAGTAAATACGGACATACAAACCAAAAAAAATAGCTATTATAAGCTACAGATTTTGAAACACGATAAACAGAATAAATACTGGTTATTCAGAAATTGGGGTAGGATAGGAACAACTATTGGTGGAACCAAATTAGACAGCTTATCATTGGAAGAATGTATAGAGCAGTTTGAAAATTTATACGAAGAAAGAACTGGAAATGTTTGGAGCCAAAGAGAACATTTTGTCAAAGTGCCTCATAGAATGTATCCTGTTGATGTTGATCATGGAGATGAAGCCGCAACACAACTATTAGATTCTAATATTGAGAGCGACTTAGAAAAACCAGTCCAAGATTTAATAAAATTAATTTTCGATGAAGCAAACATGAGGAAAGTAATGGCAGAGTTTGAAATTGACATGGATAAAATGCCGCTGGGAAAGTTATCCAAAAAACAAATTCAAAAAGCATATTCGATATTAACAGATCTTCAGGAACTATTAAAGAATAAAAATGTGGATAAGCTTAATTTAATTGATGCATCTAATAGATTTTATAATTTAATACCTCATAATTTTGGTGTATCTGGACCTAAAGTTATAGACACGCCTGAAGAAATTCATTCGAAGTGTGAGATGTTAGATGCATTGCTCGAAATGGAAATCGCCTATTCCCTTTTGCATACCAAAACGGATGATACAAAGAATCCACTCGATGTCCATTACGAACAGTTACATACAGACATTAAAGTATTAGACAAAGAAAGTGAAGAGTACAAAGTTATTCTGCAATATGTGAAGAATACTCATGCAAAAACTCATACACAGTATGAACTTGTAATCGAAGATGTATATGTTGTTAAAAGACAAGGAGAAGATAGTAGATATAAGCCATTCAGGAAATTAAATAATAAAAAATTGTTATGGCACGGTTCCCGAACAACTAATTTTGCTGGTATTCTTTCTCAGGGATTAAGAATAGCACCACCAGAAGCTCCCGTTACCGGATACATGTTCGGTAAAGGTATATATTTCGCAGATATGGTTTCCAAGTCTGCGAATTATTGTTGTACAAATAGTGAAAATCCTACGGGATTATTGTTACTTTGCGAAGTGGCATTGGGTAATATGTATGACAGATATCAAGCAGATTTTATTACGAAATTGCCACAAGGAAAACATTCAACGATAGGTCATGGTCAGACTCAACCCGATCCCCAATGCGTTCATAAAATGGAAGATGGTGTTGAAGTTCCATATGGGCCACCTGTACCTGCTAAACTTCCTAAAAAATCAAGTTTGTTGTACAATGAATACATTGTATATGATGTTGCTCAGGTGAAAGCACGGTACTTGGTGAAAACGCACTTTAAGTATAAAATGTAATATTTTTATACTTGCTAAAAGTTACGATATTATAAGTTTATACATTATACTCAATATAACTTATCCTTATGTGATATATTTAACTTCATATTGGTGATTCTACCTCTTATACGTTCTATATACCATTAGTGATAGTGTTGTTTTTCATAAATATTATATATTCATCTCTTTTTTTATACGAATAAAAAATAAATTTATAACATTGGTTTGATTTATACATGTTTATTTCTTTTACCTCACAAAATTAGTATTCAAAATGGAAGTCGAAATATGATTGATCGAACGTGTTAATACGAACATAACCATCTTCTCCACCCGTTGAAAAGCTACGACCATTCGGATGAAAGGCGAGAGAATTAATTGGACCAAAATGTCCCTTTAATCGCGCAAATTCTTCTTCAAATACTAAGTGGAAAAATCGGGAATCAAATTTTCCCTGACGGGTAGATGTTGTTGTAACATCCATAGCATCTTGACCTCCTCCAAGAACCACCTAAAAAAGTACAATTATTATAAGTTCTTTTAACTTCTGTTCAATGAATATTTATATGTACAGAAAACATACATGATCAAAGATAGGAGAAATTGTGGCTGAGTTTACAGGTCTTTCAGTTTTATATGTTTTTAGTAACATCAATGATTCACTGTCAAATAATTTGGCAGTGTTATCTTTAGATGCAGTTACAAACATTGTACCATCTTTATTGAATTGCATATCATTTATTTGTGATTTATGTCCTTTAACACTTGATAGTTTTTTTCTTGTCTATAAACAAACGGAAAGTTTTAATTAGAAGATACCTTTGGTCTTTTAAATATTTAATATTTAAAATAAGAAATATGTTACTTACTCTTACATCCCAAAGAGTAATTTCACCATCCTCATGACCAGTAATAATCGTTTCATCTAATGCACCCCATAAAATAGCTGAGATTCTGGGACCACTAACAGCAATTCTAGAAATTGCATCTTCTTGTGATAATTCTGCATCAACATTTTTTATATCAATGATGAACATTTCACATTGATGTCCTAAAGCTTTATCAGTAGAATAAACAGCAAGGTTTGCAGAGTAACTGAAACTACATGTTCTCACTGAACTGTTTGTGTGAAGTAAACCTATTTCCTTTCCTATAATCAAGAAAAATATAACAAGAATTGTATATTGGATCAACATATTTATATTCTGTTTAAAGATTAACAATAAAACACAAACCAGTTTCGCAATCCCAAACTCTCAATGAATTGTCACCACTTCCAGATAAAAATCTTGTTGTATCCCAATTGACATCTATACACCATACAGAACCATTATGTCCATTGAAAGATCCAAGACGTTCTCCATTTAAAGAATACCAAACATTTGGCTTTTTATCTTTGCTAGAGGAAAATAACAAATCTCCCTCCCTATTGTATTTGATCTTTGTTATAGCACGTTCGTGCCCATGTAACATCAAAGGTTTCTACAGAATAGTAATGAATTTATTATTACTTACAGTATATTAAAATAACTTTTGAAAATTAAATGTATACACTTGTGAAAATTTGTGTATATTTAATAAGGAATGACACTTTTAAGGAAATAACGTCAACGAGGTTATGCTGTCACATGTTTCAATATATCGCCTAAATATGTAACTTCGAATATTATTTAAAAGTAGCATGTAAAGTAGTATTTATAAAATAACTAACCATTTTATTTTAAAATATATTATTCCGTATAATTATCACAAAATCAGCAAACGGACACTCCATAAAATTACAAAACCTTCCGATCTACAACAGATTCGCTAGTATAGAAAGGATTTACTAGGATCTACCACTTCTACCAAACTCTCAATTAGCTGCAGTCGGAATAGCCAACTTGAAATTCCAGTTCTAAGAAAGACCAAAGAGACCAAAAGAAAAGCCAAATTACTTTTGTAATAATTATTATAACAAATTTTTAAATAAATTACGTCATAAGTAAAATTTATATATAAAAAGAAGTTGAATTTGACTAAAAAACTATCAGTGAAGTTTATGACGGATCATCGTATAGTAACCGACGAGAAAGCAAAGTGCTGCATCTTGGTTGTGAAGAATTCAGTCCTATTCCAAATTCCTGTTGTATACGCGTTATTGAACACTGAAAAGGGAAACGAAATTGAAACGGCATGTCTGAGGTTATTAACCAACATGAGATTAATCAGAGCTACTGGTTTAAATGGAATGATTATCAAAATCATTTATCCGATGTAGTTAGACAACTTTTGGATGAAGATTGCATGGTGGATGTTACCTTAGCAGCTGCGGGAGAACGAATTCATGCTCATCGAATAGTCCTCTGTGCTTGTAGCACGTTATTTCGAGTAAACAATTAAATAATTAAAATTTTGTATTCATAAGTTTAAGTGTCCATAAATAATTTAATAACATAGTATTTATTATTCTTGTTCATTTATTTATACTCTACAAAAATTGTAATTGTGCTGTACATAAAAATTTAATGTTTGCTGCTTGATCATATTATCTCTATAATAAATTTTGTCATAGTTTATAGATAGGTTAAACATGTACATATAATACCATGAATAATGTATTCAATGTTTAATTCGTTATTTGTAGGATATATTGAGTCAAGTAAATGAAGATCATCCGACAATAATATTGAGCGATATATCTGCTCAAGATATAAAATCTATTGTAGAATTTACTTATCATGGAGAAGTAAGGGTTCCAGTTGATAATATCAGCAGTTTGTTGGATGCTGCACGTTCTTTAAAAATATGTGGTCTTATCGAGGTTGGTGTCAATGATTACAAGAAGATTAGATAAAAATGCCATGCTTTTTCTTCTCATTTATTATGTATTTTTATAGATTGATGGACTTGATGAAAGTGATTCAGTTATAAGCTCAAAAGATTTCAATGATAATAATGAAGAACCAACAACCATAATTAGTGAAGAGACAGAAGAAAATGTTATTAGTGCATTACAACATAGTTATGAAGATTTAGAAGATCAACAAAAGGAACAAATTACTGAAAATTCTACTTTAAATAAAAGAAAAAAACGTAGACGCGATGCAACAAAAAGAGATTATAGTGATGATATGTTAGCATCTGCAATCAACGATTTAAAATCAGGTCAAACATTGATAGAAGCTTCTACTAAGCATAACATACCACGTTCAACATTATACATGCGTGCTAAAGCATTAGGTATACATTTAAATGCATCAAGAAATGAATATCCAGCAGAATGTATGAAAGCTGCTATAAATGCAGTAATTGGTTAGTATCTATTTTATATTTTTGTGTATATAGCTCAGTAGGTAATTCAAGGAGTAATTCAAACTACATGTTTCACTTATTTTATTATTATCTTAGGTGGATCAAGTTTACAGCATGCATCAGAAATGTTTAGTATACCAAAAACTGTGTTATGGCGAAGAATTCAGAAAGAAGGTTATCAAATATTACGATCTGAAATGAAAAGGTCTTATGGTTCTGACAAACGGGAAGCAGCAGTTAAAGCTTTAGAAAGGGGAGAAAACCTAACAAAAGTCGCACTTGAATTCAAAGTAATATTGTTTAATAAAATTCTTAATTGATGTTCTAAATGATAAGCAACTTTACTTAATATTAGAAATTATGGTTTCAGATTCCAAAGACAACCTTGTTTAGGGACAAAGCTCGACTGGTGGATGAAGGGAAATTGCCATTATCCTTTTGGAAAAAACGTAAAACAGAAAATGAGGAGTTAAAAAAATCTCGTTTAGAAGAAGCTGTCGCTGCCTGTAAAGGAGGAAAAATGTCACAAGCCGCGGCATCAATGACTTATCATATTCCTAAAACAACGATATGGAGGCGTCTTCAACAAGATGGTAAAAAGTCGGAGCGACTACTAAATTCAAGGAAACAAAGAATAACAGACCCTAAACATAATTCAGAAACCAAGGTACAGGAAGGTTCTGATTTTACATATTGTGAGGTACCAAGATCGTTTAAACCTTTTTACCACTTACCATACATTGAATGATAAAAAATTGCTATTATCAATAAATTCCAATTGCAGGTTTCATCAGAAATTCCTATAACTTATATCGATGAAAATAGTATACCTGAGGATTCTGTGATAATATTAACAGCAGAAGATATGGATGGACTGAATTTAGAAGAGGGACGACAAATTATTGTTAATTCTGTACGTTGTTTTCTTTATTTTTTTTTTAAATGAAAATATTCGGAACTATATTCCAAACATAATTATAAATTATGTATTTATTTTGTTTTTAGGAATCGGTGCAAGAGTATGTTCCCTGTGCTATAAGTATTGAAGAGGATTCAAATTATTCGCAGACGGAAAGTTAGCATATCACTTCTAATCATTTACATACAACATAATATTCCCTTTTGTATAGTAAAGTGTATGCTAATTTAGAATTTTCATATATATGATTAGACATAAATATTAATTTTCAATAATTATAATGAAATTATTAACAATCATGGTTTAATTTTGTGTTCATCTATCATTCTTCAACTTGTATATTTTATTCATGTATTTATTATAATTATTTTTTTATGAACAATTTACGATAAGATATATTGATTTATACAATTTTGTGTTATATTTATATACTTGTAATTGTAATAAAATAGATAGTAATAATTGTTTAAATTCATTCAAAATGATGCAACGATGAGTACGCATTAAAGTTAAAATAATTCTTCTTAGAAAGCTAAAAATATGCTTCTGTATTCAGGATCATGTGTTTGCTAGTAAATTTAATTGCACCATATAAAATTAATGTGATATAGCATGTCAAAATATATAGATTAGTTTCCATATGAGGAAGGGTTACTAGCCAAAGTAACTCGCTAAAATAGTTGTACAAACGGCCACTATTATGTATTGCGCGCTGTGATGAACAGTAAAGAGTAGGGTTGGGGATATTTGTTGGAACAGTGTTTTATGACCGGTAATCTGTTGTAGTAAAGAAGTGGAAGTACAAAATTTCATCATATTACGTGATAATTAAAAAAATATAAAAAAATATGGCACACCAGCTGTTATTTTCGACACGTAAATTAGAAAGATTTGTTCTAAATTCCATTTACAAAAATGCCAATATATTTCAGGTACAAATATAACCTAATGTAACCTATATTCTTCATATAATACATTCTTTCAGTAACGGCAGTGATTTAAAATTTGATGTAATTATGTTTTTTTATCAATATGTCTTACAGAACTGCTGTCTGCTTGCTCTTACTTGTTTTATGTTTGATATTATATTATTATACCCAAATACATATACATATGTATGCAACAATTATACACTACATACAACTTTTATATTAATTCCATAAAATAGAAGTATTTATGTGCTACTGAACTGTTATTTTGTATAGTATAATATACATTTCCATGTGTTGCATACTATAAAACTTTTTCAGTTAAGGAGATACTTATCATTGATTAGAAATGGCAATGAAACAACTACCATTGAACGGTTACAAAAACAGTGGAAATTGTGGTGTAAAGTTCCAAAAGGGTTTGAAGAATTCTTTAAACCATGTCAGTTATATTATTTATTATTATTTCATTTCGTATGGCACAAATACATTAAAATAAAATTTATATATTTTATATACAGCCGGAAGTACTTCCACTAAAACAACTGAAAAAGTTGCACAGAAAGTTAAAAGTGGATCATCTAAAGCAGCAGCTGGTTCAAAATCATCTGTACCTCCAACTCAGAAACCATCTCTTAGTTCTTCAGGCACTGATAAACATAATTTTAAACGTGACTTTCAATGGGACTTTAAATGGGCTGGAGGAAATAATCCATTTCCGAGCAATAACAGTGAAAAGACGCTTATTATTGGTTTTGTATCAATGGCTATTTTTTATGTATACTTAAATTATAAAACAAATGCTGCAGCAGAAATCACATGGAGAGAATTCATAACTAAGTACTTGAATTATAATATTGTTGATTAATATCATACATATTACATTTATTCTTAAATATAATTTATGTTGATTTTATGCAGTTGTTTAAACAAAGGAATTGTGAATAAGGTAGAAGTTGTTAATAAGCAGTGGGTTCGTGTAAAGTTACTACCTGGGCATGCTGTTGATGGAAAAGTGAGTTTATTATTAAAACATTTATTTTCAGTAAAAATTTGATAAATAAAACTAATTAACTTGTTAATTGTACAATGCACTTTATAGGATACTATGTGGTTTAATATTGGAAGTGTGGAGACATTTGAAAGAAATTTGGAGAATGCACAACTTGAGTTAAATGTAGATGCACAAAATTATTTACCAGTTCATTATAAAGATGAATTGGAGCTACAGCATATTGTAAGAATGTTGCCACAACTAATAGCATGGGGTAAATTATGTTCTAGATATCTTTTGCGATTTATTGTGATTTATATGTATTTGTTCATCAATTGCAAAACATCTTGATTGTAGGATTGTTGTTCGTATTATTCCGCAAATCAGTGGCATCATTTGGCAAAGGAAGAAAAGGACTATTTGGTTCAGTGATGGAATCAACTGCAAAATTAATTAACTCTAAAGACATTGGTGTTCGATTTAAGTAAGTCAATAAAATGATCTTAATCAATGCTATATTAATATAGCAGTGTAAGTAGTTTATGTAGTCTATTTAGATTTATAGTTTATGTAGATTTAGATAATAAGTCTTTTGAAGTACTAAAGTAATGTTTCTATATAAAATTTAGGGACGTTGCTGGTTGTGAGGAAGCAAAACTTGAAATCATGGAGTTCGTAAATTTTTTAAAAAATCCACAACAATACATAGAACTTGGAGCTAAAATTCCCAAAGGCGCCATGTTGACGGGTAAACTTACAATAATAAATAATTTTTCTTCTTTTTAATATTGTGCAACTATATACATGATGTTTTAATTAATATTAAATTTTATAGGACCACCTGGTACAGGAAAAACGTTGTTAGCTAAGGCTACAGCTGGTGAAGCAAATGTTCCTTTCATTAGTGTGTCAGGTTCTGAATTTCTGGAAATGTTTGTCGGTGTTGGTCCTTCGAGAGTTCGTGACATGTTCGCAATGGCACGAAAGCATGCTCCGTGCATATTATTTATTGATGAAATCGATGCCGTTGGAAGGAAAAGAGGTGGTCGAAATTTCGGTGGTCACTCGGAACAAGAAAATACACTTAATCAACTTTTAGTGGAAATGGATGGTATGTAATAATAGTTAATATCTGATATCATACTTAAATTCGATATTGTTTCATTTCAATCTTTTTCAGGATTTAATACAACTACTAACGTAGTTGTGTTAGCGGCAACTAATAGGATAGACATTTTAGACAAAGCATTATTACGTCCTGGAAGATTTGATAGACAAATCTACGTATCTGCGCCAGACATTAAGGGAAGAGCTTCTATTTTTAAAGTGCACTTAGCAGCTCTGAAAACAACGATAGATAAAGATCAGTTAGCTAGAAAAATGGCTTCCTTAACACCTGGTTTTACGGGTATGAAAATAAATTTAAGTTAATGAAGTTTTTTAAAAAAAAGCGTTGATCATACATAGATTGTTTTAGGAGCTGATATCGCCAATGTATGCAATGAAGCGGCTTTAATAGCGGCAAGAGATTTGAATGATAACATTCAATTAAAACATTTTGAACAGGCCATTGAAAGAGTTATTGCTGGTATGGAAAAAAAGACAAATGTTCTACAGCCTGAAGAGAAAAAAACAGTTGCATATCACGAGGCCGGTCATGCGGTAGCAGGCTGGTTTTTAGAATATGCAGATCCACTGTTAAAGGTATTTTTTATTCATCACTAATAATGTTTATTTAATCCAATTTATCCGTATCTTTTTTGACAGGTTTCCATAATTCCTCGCGGTAAAGGTTTAGGCTACGCTCAGTATTTACCACATGAACAATATCTATATACGAAAGAACAGTTGTTTGATAGAATGTGTATGGCACTCGGAGGACGGGTATCAGAAGAAATCTTTTTTGGTCGCATAACAACAGGAGCACAAGATGATCTGCAGAAAGTACTGTTTTATTATATAAACCTCATTTTACATAGTGATTATATTTGTAACAAATTTATTTGTACTAATATAAAAATCTCTTTTATTGTCAGGTAACCTCAAGTGCATATGCTCAGGTTATTCAGTATGGTATGAATGAAAAAGTTGGTAATGTTAGTTTTCAAATGCCACAACAAGGTGATATGACTTTCGATAAGCCATATTCTGAACATACTGCGCAACTCATCGATACCGAAGTCCGTGCGTTAATTGAAAGGGCACATACTCGTACACGTAATCTACTCACGGAACACAAGGAGAATGTAACTAAGGTATGGGATATTAATCACTACTGTATATATAAAACATATACATATGTATGTTACATCGAGACGTACATTCTTAAATCCTAGATTCCTATATACCTAGATTTCTGTGTTCTTAGTTTATTTAAAAAACACAGTAAAGTAAATTATTTCGCGATGGCAAGAATAATTGAAGTATTTTGTAATCATTTTAGGTCGCTGAACGATTGTTGAAACAAGAAATTTTAAGTAGAGACGACATGATAGAATTGCTTGGACCTAGGCCGTTCCCTGAAAAATCAACGTATGAACAATTTGTCGAAGGAACAGGTTCGTTCGAGGAAGATACTACTTTACCAAAAGGTTTGCAAGAATGGAACAGAACAAGGGATTTGGAAAAGAATGAAAAAGAAGTACCTGCACCGACGCAAGCAGCTTCAGATAGCAGTTCTCAAAATCAACCGCAGCATCGATTATAATTATACTTTCATGGATTATAGCTTGTTAAGTATTTTGTATTATAGTTTGAAATATATAATTGTAATAAGTAGTAATATACGAGTGCATTCGATTGCATCGATTGTGTGAATCATATTTCCAAGGTGAGGAAGCCGACAAGCTCGACTGTTATTGAGAATTAAAAACTATTTTACAAAATACGTTTATCTCCAAATCCAAATCATAGTATTGCCTGTAATCAATGTAATTATTACATAAATAATCAACAGAGTTTTTTATAACAAAGACTAAGTTGTATAAAAGCACGTAATGTGAATATAAACGATCGAAATTTTTGCATTATTGTATTTATAAATCTTGTGTGATGGTTGCAGAGTGTAAGATGAGGATACAACAAGGGAGATGTAACTGTTTAGATAATTGTATAAAGAGTAATTATTTTATTACAATCGTAACTTTGTTTTGTTTTTTTATTTGAAGACTAAATGAAGTGACGAACCAGGTAAAAATAACAACAACTCACATCAATTTTTTTGCAACGTATAATTAATAAAGTTTACAAATGTAGTGCAATTAAACTGTTTTTATCCTTAAATATTGTAAGTACATTAATAATTTGTTATGTTACTGTTTCGTTTTATCGCTAATTGTCGAGTTTTATGTTGGCGAAATTTCTGGTGCGGTCCAATTAAAAATAATGCGTATACGCTTGTGCATAAATTAGATTCCCTCGTGTATTAATTACACTGTATAACGAAAATCAAACAAAAACGATTCTACTTTGTTTTCTTTTCTGTATACTAAAGGTTCATATATATTTATAATGAGTTTGGAAATTTCAAAAAAACGACGAAGGTCATTTTCCGTCGGTAAAATTTCTAATACTTAGAATAAATTTGTTAGTTTGTACATATGTGTGTTGTTCAAAACTAGATTATTATTTCAAATTATAACTACAATCATTTAATAATTAAATAGTTAGCCATTAAAGATGATTACTAAATTGCGGATTAACGACTTCCGGCGATCAAGAATATAAAAAATGTAGACCTTCGTTCATTTTTTTCTCTTTCTATTTCTCTCTTTATCTCTCTCATACAAACATACACACATACACCTTATTCAGGAAGTTGGAACATTTAAAAACGATTTTCATAAGGTAAGCTTTGAGCTCGTTTAGACGTAGATTTAAATAAATCGGATGTACATGCATCTCGATATATTCATTATCAGTCTTGGGATTTTTTAAAAATTTATTTTGTGAGCCGAGACGCTCTTGGGAATATTGTTTGAACATTCAAAGAAAAGTTTCGGGTCGAGAAATTTGCTGATTTCTATTTCTACGCATGTTTTGTAACACTTACTAAGGAATGGAAAGGTTATGTATTTACATGTTTGACATACTAAACAAAACAAACTTTAAGTTCCTTGTATTACACATATTTTGAATGTAACTCAAACGTATAATTCGTACAAAATAAAGCTTTTGCTTTAACAATGTTTTAAGTACAAACTTAAATAATACATTTCAATTAATCAATTTTACAAAATTTAACAAATATGCATGGTGTTTCAAAAAGTCGCGCAAGAAAATAGTTTCCAAACAGTATTTCTCAATCCGTTCGATAATCGATTAATTTTTGTTTCTCGTGCACAATCGTGTTACGAAAAAGGTTAACAAAGGTATTCACACCTCTGTTTTACGTGCAATACTTACATACGTGTAAGATTTTATAAAAAATGCTCTCTTTGAGTATCAAAGGATTCTTTGCAACCGTTTAATGGAAAAAAAAGAGCGTACAATTGGAACGAGTGAAATGTTACGTATTTCGATGCAGTGTCAAACGGAAATCACGTGATACTCAAATACATAGCGTAAGTAGTAACTACTTTACAGAATGCAGAATTATGAATCATTAAAATTCTTATTCCGCTTTGTATTGCAGATTAGCACCTTAATTGTTTTATTTATTGAGTTCCTGTGATTCGTCGAAGCAATAAATCATTGAATCATATGACATTTTGGCACCAACATGATTCGCGCATCGGTAAAAATACTGTTTCAATTGCACCTTTACGGAAGTTTCAATTTATTTTATAGAAACAATGTTTCAAAATGACTTATATTTTAATCAACGTTATATTAAAACCAATCTGAATTATTCTATTTGTTACAGGGTCTTAGTCGATGCGCAATATTCGAAGAAACGGAACAAGGTTTCATGATGTGAGAACAAGAAAATCGTTAAAAAACTTCATGGTTGTCAGCGACCATAAATTGCACATTTCACTAATTCTTCTTCGACGTTTGTCGTTATATCTTTGATCCCAAGACAGCGTTTTTTGTTTTCATACCTCAAGTGGCAAATATTCTCAGTGTTTCTACAAAACTATACGATTTATCAAGTAGGTATTTAAGTTCCGAAAGTTTACCATTAAACTTAGCTCGCTAATTCACTAATCAAATATATCATACAATCACTAAATTATTGCTTTGTCGTACCTTGTATCACACTAATCTAAACTCTATGTTTTTCCCTTTTTTTCGTCGTTTCCTTTTTTTCTTTTTTTTTGCCTTTTCACAAAAAGCCAGGTTTACTGATGATCATGCCTGCTTCTCTTCTGTTGTCTTTTTTTACATTTTTCATTTATATTTTAGTTCATTTCACTGGCGCGCGTATGTGTGTAAACATGAAACGATTTGACGGCGTAGTTTACGTGCAGTTTTCGTACTTATCGACTCTGCATGAAACTCGAGCGAAATGTAAATTATCGTGTACAGAGGTAAGCACGGATCGCGCTCTAATTAATTTCATAATTGCATTTATTAAAGGCTAACCTATTTCTTATCCGTGGCCCGCAAATTACCCGTTCATCAAGCAATGGATAATTTGTTTTACACGTTTCCTTGCTTTGTAGCGAGTAACGTCGTTTTAACTTACAGATTTAGAAAACCTTGAAAATGAAGCGGAAGTTCGATCGATGATAATCACCGGATCCGTGAGACGGTATCAATCTATAGCGAAGACTCGAGACGTATGCGTGAAAAGAAGATCAGTTATACAGAGAGAGCGTACAATATTCCAAACACTGATTTGTTTCACCTGTGCACAATTGTAAAAGGTCTCAAAAGTAATAGTTTCCAAATTCTTGGTTTTTTAAATTCTCACTAGTAGTCTAGTAATCAAATTCTTACTTCTGTAAAGATTATTTTATTTATGTGTAGAAATATCACTTTTAATACTGCCTATAATTGTTTAAACTTTGAACCCAGTGTTCTTCAAGTCATATACTCTCCTTATAACTATTAAATGCAATTTCAATTCTGAAAAAGAAAATTAACAGGCTACACGGATGAAATAATGAATCTTTTTGTTTTTCAAGAAACAATGCAGCGACGTTTTGAAATTAATCAGAGGCAATCGTTGTCGCGAAAAGTTTCGGTGTAGAACGTTCGGACTAACATACATGTACAATACACATATACACATAGCATATCGTGCGTCTGTCCCCTAGTAAATTAATTAATTAATTAAATTACATGACAATTTTTGTCACGTTGTTTTCGTTGTTTTTTTTACCGTGTCCTCAAATGTATATATTAACAGCCAGCTCTATTCCTTTCTCTCTTTAAATCAATCCTTTTTTCATTCTTTCATTGATTCCCGCTTATATTGACAACGCGTATCATCACGAAAGCGATATCAATTACATTTATCGCTGTTTTATGAGCGCCACGGTTTCGGCGTACAGTTACATTTAAGTACTTTGGTCCTCTGTAGAGTCTTTTTTATACTTAATTAAGCGACGTGTCGAAATGATAATCGATCTTACGATAGAACTAGGAAAAGAATCTTCTCTCGTTTTCATTAATTTTCTCTTCGCGTCTCGCGGCTTATCACCATTCTTATCCATCGAGCAAACTTTACAGCTATGGGGCGATAAGTTTCTTCTTTATTATTCTTCTAATTTGTTAAATCGTGCTCAGCCACTGGAAAGAGTTGGTTGTTTTCTACTTGCTAGAATAAGGATTACCAAACTGTAAATTCCGACCCACTCGTGGATCGCGAATTTTGAAATATTTGAACATTATTAGCGAGATGGTCTGCTGTTTTCTGGGTCTCATAAAAGTTTAGAAATCCCTATGCTAGAAAATTCTGTTAAGCGATGCTTCGTGACGGTAACGAGTACGACGCAACTCCGGGCAATTAGCTCTGTTGTAAAGAAAAGAAGAAAATAAATGAAAACGAAGCGATACGGTGTCTAGCGTTAAAAAATTGTCACGAATACAGATCAGTTACTCCTGATAAGGTGTTTAAGTAACGAGCGGTTAAAGCATGTCTCAACTTACAAGATAGATTTCCTTTTGATTACATAAATTAATTAAGTCGACGGAAATACGAAATTGTATAGAATGTTCCTTGTTCATGTATGAACTAAAAAACGTCAGTTTTTCGTTCATATTGCTATCATCCTTAAAATCTCTATCAAAAGAAGAAAAGAATTCATTCATTTGTGAACATTTTGCCTTTACAAAAGAAATACTTAGCACGCTAACTTTTCTAAAATACCCTGTTCTAGGTCAGTACCATTAATTAGCGTTCCAAGAATCCATCACGATTCCTTAAAGACAATTAACGCTGCGTCGAGGGACATTAAAACAAGTTTTGCTTGGATCATCGTCGTACACGTGCACGATTTCCCGCGTTCTATTCGAAATCGAAGCGCACAGCCGATAGAAAGAAGCTTGTTTCAAATCCCGGACAAAAGCACAAAAAGCTCTCCCTGGACCGAGAAACGTACGAGGCATGATCGTCCTGGGTCCTGGCTTAAATCGTATTTCAATATCTAAAAAATAGTGTCGACTGTCCGTTTATCGTTAATATCATTAATAATTACCACCTCTTTTTTTTTTGCTTTTAAATCTTTTTTCTGTTTGCGTTCAAGTACACTACGGCGACGATCTAACGTTAATTTGTATTCGCGAGTTCAGTTCTGCGGCTTGCGATATCGTTTCTCCCTGCTCGTTCAATGAATATCCACGCGTTATCATGCTTTTCTCCCGCGAGCCGAGAAAAGCATCGAGGAAATCGCGTCGGCAAGCCCCGAAGCTGCGCTATTCATTTCGAGAACATCTTTGAAACGGCGAAACGTTCGTCGACACGGCAACGAACCGAAAGCTTCCGAACGAAGCAACCAACTGTCATCGACGTTTTATTTTGTCACTCGACTAAGATCTTATAAGTACAATTGAGAAAATTCGGTATTCCTTCCTCTGTCTTGTTCGTTTATTTCAAGTGCATCCTAAATAACCGATATCGAACTCTGTAATATTTGAAAGTGTACTTAAAGCTTGAAACTAAAATTGACGTCGACGACTATTACTTGCTTCGTGTACGTATCTTTCGCTTTAAAGTTCAATCTAAAAACTTTAAACAGACCAGAATATTTGATACAGTTAAAAACATCTTGTCGCCGCGGTTCGTTGCTGTAACGTGAAACAATTCACCTCGATAACGTTCTAGTTCATAATCCTTTGTTTTATTATTGACTATCGTTACGAGGTTAACTCTAATTAATTAGAGATTCGATTGACTGTCGAGTATTGTAATACAGCGTGAAGACGAGACTGTTTAACTGTGAATTATTAAGGGTGTGACGAAATTGCGTACGACCTACTTTATCAGGTCGATTCTGTTCTGACTGCAGTCAGAGGTAGACTTTGCGTATGCTTTCCTTTACTCTCTGTATCTTACTATCGAATCAGGACCAGAAATTCTATGAGTATCCCGTAGAAACGAATGCACAGAACGATTTCAGGATAACGCCGTTCCGCTTTCATCCGGAGCTCAGTCAGAACCAGACTCGCTTAACTCGTACGAATAAAAATGACGAAAGGAGAAAATCGAACGATCGCTACGACTAGAAACCTTACGCTTATCGATAGTAAATCATTTAATAAGAACGTGAAAAAATAATGGGATTTATGTACAAGTCAACAGCCACGAGGTTCAATCTAGTCTTATAGAAGCGTTAGGCAAGTCTATTTCTGACTTAAAACATATTTATACGCAACGTGCAAGTGATTCAAAACAATTGCACGGAACTTGCTAAGTCTTCTCTTCAATATTTAACATTTACACCGTTATTTCGTTTTCCTCCTTCTCCGAATCACTCGCAAGTTGCCCGAACGAGTCAACGTTCGATCCACAATCACCTTCTGCGAACGAATTTGAACGTCTTCTTACAACTTAAACATCGCTAAAGCTCTTTGCTTCCCGCCCTTTTAAATTACACTACGCGAACTAATCGATTACACGCAATTTATTCGTCAACCCTAATTCGTCTCTAATCGCTGAAAATGTCTCGTACCAAAATATCTCTACGTGATATAAAAACGCGTTTCACGTGAAAGCAACACGGACGAACGAAATAAAAATTTCACCCTGCTGACTATACGTCTGCCCTGTGCTCCAGGGCAACCTAAGATAAAACGATACATTTCAAGCGTAGCTCGCTGACTAGAGAGTAAGTTTCTTCTTCTTCTTCTTCTCGTAAGGGAAGTGCAAGAGCTTCGGTACATTGATTTGCTCCAAACTTAGCGTAATTGTAGGAAATCGCAGAAGTGATTTTGCAAAATTATAACGCACGAATTCAAAGTTTAAACGATATCCAAAGTCTATTAATTTTTACTTAGTTAATGAGTTAAAAAGATAAGTGTAATGTTTCTCAATTTCGAAAGCTAAATATTTTTTAATTTTCAATTATTAACAATGTTAACAGAAGAAAACTTTTCACGGATGAGTACTATAATTTTGCAAAATTTTTTGGTGTTACGTGACTGTGCTAAATTTGTACCAGATCAATGTTCCAAAAATGGCGCACCCCTTGTCAGTTCCGTCTTTGGTTTCCATTAACGAGAAAATTCTTTTCTCATTTCTCTTATTTTTTATTTCAGTGCCCGACATTCCTCTTGTTCCTACTGTCTTCGAGTCATGCCTTACTCTCAACGAGGAAATACTAAATTAATATCACATATACAATTTGGAGTCTTGAAAACTCAGAAGAATTAGATTGGGGACACGAGTTCTCAGCAGTTATTCAATAAATAAATAAATTAACGTCTAGGTGAACATAAAGCTGAATAAAGCTCGGTATCTTACAAACGAAGCATAAAATAAATAAATAATACAACACGTTGATCTTGTGACTAGATTCGCCACAGCGATCGAAAGCTTTCGACTAGAATCGTTTCGAGAAAGGAGAAAAAGGAACGAAGTGCACGAACGAGGAACGTTCGCATTCGACAATTGGTCGATTCAAAGCGCGAGAATCGCGAAATCGCGATCCAACTCGCGTATTTAACAACGAGGAAATTACAGGAGGACGTTCTATAATTCAGGGAAGCAGAACGAGCGACCCTTTCGCCACCGAATGGTCATTCCTGCATTCAACAGGTGGTCCAGTTCACGTGAAATGTTGATGAAAACTTTCGACGTGTGCCCTCTACCCCTCCACCTGTATTGTACGCCGAGGGCGTCGATAGAACTTTCGGAAAAACGACGCATCCCAGACGTCTCGAGGAAATTGGAACGGGCGAAAAGTTTTCGCGAAACCGGTCATCGCAACTGCACCGTTTCGAATCATGACTCCATTTTGTCAACCGTGGACATCGACGTTGAGAAAACATCGAATATTCAATGCAGTTCATAAGCATGAAACGTTGAAAAGTAGCGTTAATAACGAACAACTAATACGTAGCGTTTTAATTATTTCAGTGTATATTTTGGTCATTTGGGATGCAACATTCTGTTGTCTTATAAAGTTACAAATTTTCGTTACTATTATATACACTGAATTATCGAGAAAAATATCTGGACTGAAGAATTAACATTCGATGATATAAAGGCTGTCAAAGCTTCAACTGCATGAAAAATCTTTTGCTTGAACTACTTATTCAAAGAGTACGAACATAACTAGATTAAAACGGTGAATGTTTATAAAGATATACTGTCTTAGAACAAAGTGAAAGACTTATTAACTACTCGATAAAATTGAACGCCTTAAATCGGTCATTTAACTTGGAACAAACAACTAAGTGTTCATTGTTGCAGGTAAAACAAATGGATCCTAGAACTCCCATAAAATCAATGAGACAGGATAAAAGGGAACCGTGCACAAGTTCGGCGAAAGTTTACAGTATCGAAGAGGAGGATAAGGTCGCTAACGATAAAAGCTTGTAAACGTGGAGCTGTTTACGCCCGCCCTCGAAAAAGCTCTTTGACTCGACTCGGTTCTCGTTACGAAATGAATTTTACTCACAAATTGATGGTCCCTCGATAGTATTGCATCGGTTCGGCTGTAGCCGCGTTTACCCAAAAGCCCTGCAGATCCTTAATCGGCAGCGAGCATTGGGAACGGAACGAGTGCCGTTTCGTTTCCCTCGAGTTTTGAATATCGATTACCAGACGGTGAACGGAGTTCCGTCGAGTGCGGAGGGACAAGAGGAATGCCGTTTGAATCGCATCGTGTGCGCGATCGATGCGAAGAAACTCGCGTTTCCTTTTAAGTCCTAAACTGTATCCCTGTATGTTCTTAACTTTCTCCGCTTGCGAATTTTAACCCCTGACGATTTTATGTCTCGATTTTGCATATTTCAAATAACTACGTTTGTCATAGGTTTAGTACTAATAGTAATATACTGCAGACAACAATAATAATATTAACGGTGAATTTTAATCGAGTGTGATGCAAGTGTCATAGAAATCTCATTTTGAAACTTAACAGATGGTATTGTTATAATGTAACCATGTTAAGGGGTTAAAATTCGCTGCAAACATTTATCGTTACACGAAAATCCGTACCATGTTCTCTCGATTCATGGTCAACCTCTGATTTCAAACCATTTCATCTTCTTTCGTTTAATTAGCTTGGTCGCAGATTTAATCGATCATCGGTACGTGTTTCTGGATCGTTTGCTTACCCAGGTTACGTTGGATGTCGTACGACGCTGAAGATTCGATGTCCGATCGATCTGTTCGAAAGACGAAGGCTCACCTGTGGCGTCAACGAAGAAACGCTCGATTGTGTCTTGCTTCGTGAGTGTTCCTTTTCCCGTGTAGTTTTGAACGAAGTTCGATTCACGTTGGTTTTCAAGTTTTCGGGGGAGTTGAAGGAATCACCGTTCCCATTCAAGTTATCGCATCCCAGTATCAGCGATGCACCACAATGTTGCGTCGTCGAAAAGTTTTTGAAATTCTTTTAGTACAAGCTGAAAGAGAACAATTGACACGTAAGTATATTCACAATACAAACGTATTAAAATATACCTGAGAGTCACACTAGATCAAGTCTTAGTCCAACTCTCAGATGCTATGAACAAATTTTGGGAAAAGAAATTGTCCTACATCTGAGCTAGTGTCTAAAAGTATCACCCAGTTTAAGAAGCGTACTTGAACTGCAAGGGGTTCATTCCGTTAACTATCTCTATAAATCAAAGTGAATTCAACAAGTAATACTAAAATATGTCATTAAGGTTTCACCAACTCACCCGATGACGATCAAAGAGTCCAGCGTCGACAAGCATCCACCAAAAGCGGGTATGGTTACTGTGGCGCGTCGACGTCGTTGCTGCTCTCGTCGTTCTCCCTCTGGCAAGCAGATTCCAGGTGTTTGTTCAGGTAGGATTTGAGCGCGAACGACTTATGACACTTGTGACATTCGTAGTTCTTATCCGCCGAGTGGGTCTGCATGTGGGCACGAAGATTCGAGCGATCAGCGAACGCCTTACCGCAGTGGGCGCACCCGTAAGGCTTCTCCCCGGTGTGACTTCTTAGATGACCTTGCAGCAACCACGGCCTGGAGAACATCTTACCGCAGACTGCGCAACTGTGCGTCAGCTTGTGCGTCAACACGTGCATCGCTAGTGCTGGCATACTCACGTATGCCTTGCCACACTGGATACACTTTTTTGCGGACTGGGAATCGATGCTGCGGTGCGTCTGCTTATGCCGCGATAAGTTCGACGATGTTGCGTACTGCTTGCCTGGAAGGAAGAAATTTGAACGAGGGAGCGTTAGTTATGTAAATTACCTTAATATGTTGGCTGTTAGGTTTCATCCGCTTACAAATGGAGGGCATGGCCTTTGGGACGCTGATTAGGTTTAAGCACCACAAGTTAGAACTTTGCGAAATCATAGGTGCTAAGTCTGTTAAACTAATTGTAAGCGTTTACGGGCTATAGCTGGCACCTTATCGCAGAGTTAAATACTGTAGACTTATATTACATCACCTTTACACGAAGTTTCACGTATAGTAGTACTTATTCGTCGCGTGTTACGCGTTTCATTATCACGCGTTAGATTCTTACTCGTATTACCACGTGGTGGACGTTAAATCGCCATGCATTAGAACATATTGGCCATTCTAAAAACTGTATTCTTGGCAATGTAATAGCAGTCTACTTTACTCTCATTCACTGAACGCTAGAAGTAAGTGCTGCAATTATGCAGAGTTGTATCAGGATTCATAAGTGTGTAAAATTCAGTCCCAAAGCCGTTCACTCCTTTCGCAGTTGTACCAAAATTTTCGTGGTTCTTGTTAATAGTGACGGAACTCTTAATTACGCTGGAACACATACCGCACTCGCAGCAGACGTATCGTCCGATCTTCGAGGTCTCCGGTGCTTCGATCGGTTCAGTCTCCTGGTTCTTCTGACTGGGCGCGATCTTCTTGTTCTTCGACCTTCCATCGGCCACCAGCAGGGTATCATAGGTGTAACTAGCTGGCTTTACTTCGGTCTGTTCGATCACTGTCTGCACTTCTTTGTCCTTTTGGCTGGGCTGCGAGTTGGGATTGTTATTCTCGATGTCGCTGCTGCACTCGGAGGTAGGGGGCGTGAGGGGTGGCGCAGTCTCGATGGGTTGGTGTTGCTGAAGCGGCTGTTTCTGCAGCGGTGGCGGTTGCGGCGGTTGCTGGGCAACGATCGGCGTGCACGGGATGGACGGTGTGCTGTAGGTCAGCAGGATCTCCTGCACCGGCGACAGGGGGATGAACACGCTGCCCGTTTGCTGAACTATCGTCGCGCTGGGCTCGTAGATGATGCTCGCGGTGGGTGGTTGCTGTTGCTGATGATGTGTATACACGGTAGAGCTGGCGAGGTCGATGGTGTTCACTTGGTAGATCGGTTGGTCTGGTTGGTAGACCGTCATTTCTTGAATATCGGTCGCAGGTGTCTCCACGACGCTTTGTGGTCCGATAGCAACACTGGGCGGTGGTAAGGGTGGCAGAGACCTGGACAACTCTAGCAGATCGTGGGCAGCTTCTGTTTCGGCCGCAGAACGGTCCTTGAACATCGATGACGCGTAATTGGTAACCACTATATTACAATCGGACCCTATCCTCGACTCGGACGTCGAATGATTCGTGGTTTCTTCCAGGTGATACGGTGTAGCGGTACTCGAAGGAGGAGATGGCTCTCCGGGTGGCAGATGATGAAGCACGCTCATTTGCTGCTCCGTAACTGGTCTGGACGGTGATCTGGGAGACGCGAACGTGGACGTTACCATCGTATTCTCGGTGCTGGACTCCGTTGCAGGTGGGATGATTATCGAGGACGAGCCTGTGGTGCAGGTGATCACCGTCGTCGTCTCCGTCCACGCCGTTGCTGGAGGTTCCGTCGCGAAGATGGTGCCGTTGCCCGTTGCATTCGGTGATGGTGTCGCGTTAGCGTCGCTGGGCTCGTTCAGCCTCTCCCTGGAAACCTCCTGCTCGAGGGTCTTCGTTCCTGTCGTTGCTCTCGTGTCCTGAGATTGCGTGCTCAGGTACTCTGCGACATACAATGAATTGTTCTTTAATTCTTTGTAGATGGACTATTCGTTAGCTTGATATGGTTCACAGCCTCTCTATTATTACGATACATGTGAAGCAATCTTCTAAATGCAAAACAAGATAAGTAATAAATTTCTTCTTCGAAGCATGTAGTATGAATCTCTAATGTACGTATGAAATTATAAGTTACCACGATGGTTCTGTTTAGTTAGGTTATATACGCCCATAGTACTCAAAGGGGTAAAGTCTTAATACCGATTTAATTATTACAGATTACAAGTTCTACGTAAGATGCACGATCCAAATACAAGTTTCGAGTGCGTACTTCTATCTCAAATAAGAAGAGTTACTCGCGAGAGTCTGGAATTCCCAAACCCACGAGACTCTCGGAAACAGCAGGAAGCATCGATCAATCTTAGCGCTTCGGGAGTAGCAATTAAGCTCGGGAAGATCAAGTTCTCGGGAAAAAACGAGAAGAGTCCATTGGCGTAACTAGGATTTTTGCACGAGGGGAGTCAGTCCTACATGGACTTCGGACGATTAATATACTTTTATACATCGTTAATATTTCAATATTGTATCAACAGTATGCGTAATAGGTGGATCATGAATGTGGGAGTTTGTGAACTCAGAAATTTATGGTCAACCTTTATTGATAATATTATATTGACTGTGCGCTGATCGTGGGAATGATAAAATAATGATTGTCCGAAGTTTGCATTAAATCACCGTGTGTTATATCGCCGATTGTTGCATATCCACGTGTCCGATCACGCGTAGCCTCACATATACCGACATAAATCACTCGATCACGCGATATATCGACATATGCTATATCTGTAGATTCAGAGTGAATTTCAGGAGATAGTAGGAGCACCCTGTCTAGTTACGCCACTGCGAGAATCTCTCGTTCGCGAGATTCAATAAACCTCGCGACTGGAATTTCGTTTGTAGGAGGAAAAGTTTGCCCGAGTGGAGCGCAGACGGGCTACCGAGCCGTTTTTATTTCCCAGAAAAGAAACGAGGAGAAACGTAATAGAAAGGTCGAGGAAAAGGGGCGAAAAAGGATCGTCAGCCCCTTTTTTACCGGGTCGTTCGCGACAATGCGATATTAACGAGACACCTGACGAGTAGCGTGTAACTCGATTTCTTAATTTGACTTTTTAATCGAGATTTAACGAGCGGAGAGGAAAGACGGGGAACTCTGGTCGGTGTTGTAGACGTGGCAGTGAACGGTGTCGAACCTGGTCGTTGAAGTGGCGCGGGGACGATGGCAAGGGGCAGGGGATTATGACGGCAAGCATGTTGGAAACGAGGTCAAAGGGGATGAGTGGATGGCTAAGGAAAGTGTACGACCGAGCGGATATAAAATTTCACGATAACTCGGTTATGAAACTGCGCGTTTCGTTCGAGCAAACGCCGCTTCCGTGCGAGGACCACCTCTTCTAGTCTTTTCAAAGCGCGTCGAGTTGTTCTGTTGCTTTTTTACTCCTCGTTCCATTCTATCCTTCGCTTCTTGAGCAAAATGGTTCCCCCGATTACCGCGAAACGTTCGGTCACCGATCACGTTGCGATTTTTCTATTCGTCAAGTAATTACAAAAATTATGTCGAAGATCCTAGGCGGTACTATCAATAAACTTACAAATAACGTTATTAAATTGAATGTTTTCTGTTGATAATAATTTGCAAAAGTGTCTCGTACCAAGGGAGAATTGTACCAATGTAATTTTCTAAATATCCGATAACGATGACATCGTTGCAATCACTCTGATTATTTGCAAATTAAAAAATTTCAAAGCTTGCACGTAACAGTTTACATTTTAAAATCAGTGATCCGATTAAATTTTAATTAAGACTCGGTACGGAGTATCTTTATGTTTCGCCGATAGAGCGTCGCGTAATTTTCTCGACGAATATCATCTTTATTCTCGTTCGATTGGCCTGGTTTCCCGACGGTGCCGCAAGCGTGTGCAGGCATTGTAACGAGTCTTAAGTGCGGTCTTTGTAGCTCCATTAATGTCTCCGACACAAGTTTCGCATGACACTTTCTCATTCACTCGATTATGAACACGAAGCATAAACCGAGCCTTACAAAACGGGGCCGTCGCTTGAAACGCCGCTACCGGGAACGACAATTCAGACAATTAATGTAGCTTTGCCGCGACGAGTAACACGTTTACCGCGAATTGCACCGTCGTCGCTAGAAATTGCCACCTCGGCGACGTATCGCGAGCGTTTCGCGCCTCTTCGTTTACATTTTTCCTCGAGCACCATCCTTTCTTTTTTCGCCGCGGTATAATATAAGCTTCATGGTTAGACAAGCTTGTTTCGTTTTTCCCCGCCAAACGAAATTTCAGCGGGTTTCATTTTGTAAAGTATGAAGATGAAGAATAATTGAATTTTCGAGCGCGTGTTTTTACTCCTTTAATAAATGTTGTATGTGACATAACTAACAAACTTGTAATGCGATATTAAACAGAAAAATTTCGACAGGAAATAGCACTTAAAAAAGAAACGAAATGGTGGGCTTGATGTTCTATTAATTTATAATTGGACAGTCGGTCGTATATAGAAGATTTCAATTTTCAATAAGAATTATTCGATTCGATGCTCGCGTTCTGGATGTCTGAAATATTTCAACACAGCAGACGATTTTTCGTAGGTTTTTCTTTGCTGCGACGAAACGCTCGCTCCTGCAGCGCGCCGACACGGGACGAACGATATATGGCTAGAGGGTGAATCAATACCACGGACATTTGGAACAAATAGCAACATTCGCATTAATTGAACGTAATAGCTGCGGCTAAAATATTGATCATTATTCTTCGCTCACGATAATTAATGACCCAATCTCTTTCTATATTTCTCCTTGCAAGAAATCCCGAAGAACGTGTACTTCTTAACACTCGATCATACGAGTTACCTACGTTTCGATACCGAAATGACCTATCTATTATTTGCGTGATCTATACTTTGTTGTTTGATCGTTAGCATGACGCTCTAATAATAAATTTGAGCTAATAATCTTAGCTTTAATATTAAAGTTACATTGCGGGAGTGGTCTTATATGTTGAAACACGTGAGTGATCCACGCTTCGAGTATTAAATTGCATTAGTAACGCACACTTAGGTATTAAAATTCGTGAATGATTTACGCTTATGTATTGAAGCGTGTGAGTGACCCACACTTAAAGTGTTAAATTACGCGAGTGAACCACTCTTCGAGCGTTAAATCACGCGAGTAACCAACGTTGCAAGTATTATTTTGTTGTGACTCACGCTACAGTGTTAAGTCATAGGACCCACGCAAGTATTCGAGTAGTAAAACGCATGTACGACCTATGCTTTGGTATCAAATGGCATGATTGACCTATGTTCAACACGCTTGAATACTCATTTACATACATTTTTATATTAATTGTATTTTTATATTAGTTGTATTAATATATTGTATAACGAGAGTTGCAATCGAATTTGTTTTGAAAAAACGACGAAACCTTTTGGTCGACCTAATATTCGATAGAAAGAAGATAGAACGAGGCGTGAGTGGATCACGAATGGATCGAAAATGGATCAGAGTTATAAATCTATCCATCATCCAGCATAAGAGTAACAGGTTTAATTATCGTTGCAGGGGTTATAATCGTAAGAGGATAGCTAGTGGTTGGTCGTACCTTGAGCAACAGGGGGTGCAACGCTCCCTTCTATGGGCGAGACCGGTATCTGCATGGTGGTTGGCGATGGCGTGCTCCTTCCACGACCCCAGCTTTCGAATCCTCTGGCAACGCTGCTTATATACTTGTTGCACAGGGCCTTCTTCACCATGTAACACCGCGGCATCTTGGCTGCCGTGTTCTGTTTTCCTTTCGACCAAGAATTTACGGAGAAGCCCGTGGATTCTCGAGTTGGTTCAGCGTCCAGGCGATTTCCCGGCTCTTCTTCGACGAGGGAGATGTTTGCGAATCACCGAGAGGCGCATCAGTCTGGGCCAGGTCCGTGACTCTGGCGTTTCAACTTGTTCCTGAATTATTTATTGTCCCCGCTTCCTCGATCGACGAAGGAGAAGAGACTCTCTCGGTGGGAACGGTCCGCGTTTAACGGACACCGGATATACGGATGTTCCAGCAGCGTATCGAGGCGATCGTCGTTTGGTCGATGCAAAATGTCGTCCTGGTGGTCTCCGCGGAGGCCACCAGGAACGCGAGCCGCGATTCGATTCTCCGATCGATACGTTTCAACCGATGTAGTTCTTGTTCGTGGGTCACTGCATCCTCGTGGCTCCTCTTCCGCTCGAGTTCGCCGCTCGGATCCTTTCTGCTCGTTAACCGAAATGTACTCGGTTCTCCGTTTGGTCCTCTCGTACGTTTCGAAGCGGATTCTCGGGAAGAATTAGCCTCGTTCTCGATGTCGCATCGATTCCGGTTATACGGCACTTCCGTTCGAGAAGTTCGGTCAAGAGGAGCTCTACCGGAAACGTCGATTTCGATCAGAGGTTATCGCGGCGCGATTGAGGGGGCGGTATTTTAAATCTAGATGTCGTTGCACGATCGCTTAAAAACAGCTCCGTATCTACGTCTACTTTACACGTTCACGCACACGTGTCCGTGTGCGTATGTATATACGCGCGTGTATATATATCTATAGATACAGTGTATACGTTTTATATTAAAATATCTTTCGGCGAAGCGAGTCAGTCCTAACTCGAGTCCAAGCGTTCCGCTGAAACTATCTGAACGAGGATGTGTGATTAGGTTGGAAGGGACTCCGAGTTGTATGGTGCGAAGAGCGCTGCTTGCCTTGCTTCTCTTTTTTTCTCTTCTTTTTTTGTTGCTTTACCTTGTTTGTAGTATTGCTTTCGTTGTATTCACGGCTGGAAGATTACGTCGTGCGCGTACACGCTTTTATCGATATCGATCTTCTACTTCGGCCCTGTTTTCCGCTTCCTGTCGCCTCTACCGTTCGAGCGTTCCCACTGGGATCTCTTCATCGTATCACAACGGAATCTTAATAATCCTTAATCTACTCTACATATACGTATCTTGCGCCACGAGTTTACTCGAATCTCTTTCGGGACACACTTTTCGCCTGGAATTTCGCGTTCCTTCGGTTCGTTTCCATAGACGTGTCGGCTAGTCGAACGTTTAAGTCTCGTGTCTCTCGTGAACATCGAAAGCGTCTACTCGCCCGGCTGGTCCGAGCAGCGTTTTACTCTGGCAGCGACACTGTGGTCCGGTATCGTGCTGGTCGGGCGTGTCCGTACTCGCGACGATACCCTCATCTCGGCGATTTCGAGCACGGTGAATCCCCGGCAAACAGTAGCCACAACGCCGCCTCTCCGTTTCGTTATCGCCCACACCTATTGTTCGCTCGTTCGTACGGCGAGATGTCCTCTTCGGATCGATTCGGACCGTTCTTCCACCGACCACACGAATCTCGTCGATAGAAAATTAACCGAACACTTGTTGAGCGTTTATCCTGGTTCCCGGACTCTCGGATCCGAGGAGGTTCTTCCGTGTTCGTCGAGGACGAATGCCACTTGGACGATGTGATCGCGCGGTCGAATTTCGTGGTACTCGAATCGATTCCGGTGACGAATCGATTGATCGTACTGCCTCGCGATGGTAGCTGAACGGCAGAGGTTCTCCCAGGATCGACGGTTTCAGCCGGGTGGTCGCGCGAGCTTGCTATTTCTAGGCGAGCTTCCCGTTCCCCGGTCGCGTTGCTTCTTTTTTCGAAAACTGGCTGGTGCGTCGTCGAGGCAGGCGGGTGTGCCTTTTGCAGGGACGAGCAACAAGTTGGACAACAGGTCCGCGATGTTTGTGTATCCGTACGTGTGCGCTGTCGCCTTACGTGTGTAGTCGATAACTCCCTCTGGTAAGTGGTCCCCTCTCCCCGCGGAGCGTCTTGCAGCGGTAACGGCCCCCGATTGCTCGATTTCTTCACCCTCTGTCCGCGCTTTTTCTCCCCTGCCAGGGAAGCACCGCGAAAAGAGGATCGCGGAGAACCGCGTGAAGCTACAACTCTGCCCTCGTGCGGCCTGCGTTCGCAGGCCTCCTTGCAGCCGAGGCCGTCGTCGGAGCTTCGAGAGCCACGTACGCTTTTCCGTTTTCCGTGCTTCCCTTTTTCACTCGGTTCTCTCGGTTCGATAACGCGGAGCCATGTTCGGTGACGACACGAGCCGCGGCACGCGTTCGTACGCGAAAACGAGCGGAAGCTTTTTCCGAAACGGTCGTAGGCCCGCACGACGTATCGACGCGCACGATACCGCGAAGCGTAACCACGACGACCACGACGATTCGAAGCACCGCCACGTAACGTCGACGATTCTGTCGGCAGGAGCGGTCGCGAGCACGAGGCGCGTGTTCGAGCGGTTAGGTCGGCTCGGAGCTCGTCTACGGGCCCGGTAGAGCTGGACGACCACGACACGGACCGCGTCTACGAGCACGAAAATCGAAGACGAAGATGTACCACCTGTGGGCGCAGAAGCAACAATTGTCCGCCGTGTATCGCGGTGGAGGGTAGCCCGACTACATGGCTCGTACCGGGTGTGGCTGGGGTGCAACTGCCAATGCAGCGTCGTCGAGCAGCGTCGCCTCGCGTCCTGGGCGCCTGCGTCCTTTCCTCCTCGTTTCGTGCAGCTTCCTTCTCCTTTCCCTCCCTGGCGTCCGGTTTGCTCGATGTTGCCCTCTCTTTCCTCCCAGTCCTCGACCACCCTCCGCTTCCTCGCCGTCTCTCTCGGATCGACGCCGTTCAACCCCCTAGTCAGCTACGTCTCGCTCGCTCGCCACCCAACGTTTCTCCGTTTCGCTTTTGCTCCGTTCCACCTCCACGTCGCTGGTCGTCGCACAGCTCGCTTCCCTTTCCCGATCGACGGGTCGAAACGAGCGTAGGAACGAGGAAGCCGAGCAAGAGGGTGAATCGGTAGGGGAAGCACAACCCCTAGCCGCGACGCCGATGTGGCTCTTGCCCATCGATTTTGTACGAGTTCGGGGCCGGAGCAACACCTGTTACCGCGTCGGATGGAAAGCAGTTCGAAGGGGTAGGGGTTGCTACGGAGAGAGCAACGAGGGAGGAACACGCGAGGGTTGGATGGACGGAGAGAGGACGAGGGTGGTTGAGAGGTTTCTGGAGGGGAATAACGGCGGAGAGCGGAGGGAGGATGACGGCACGACGTAGACGGAGACAGGAAGTTGCACGAGGCAACGAGGTAGGGCGAGAGAAAGTTCCGAGTAAATAGAGACGGAGGGTGGTCGAGAGTGGCAGAGGTGAGAACCCGCGAGGAAAAGAGACGGCGCGGAGCGGTGGTTCTGCAAGAGGGCGAGTCGAGAGGGATAGCGAGAGAAAGGGAGAGAAAGGAGACGTCGGCGGCGGGCAAATAGCGACGTCGAGGAAACGCCGACGCCAATCGATAGCGCCGACCCCGGCGTCGTGCCGCGTTCGCTGGCAGGGTTTTGCGATAGCGCATCGCTCGCGTTGCTTTTACTCTTTCTCCGCGCGCCCTCTCTCTTTTTCTCTCCCGTTTCTTTTTCCCGTTGCAAACCAGCCCGCTCTTTCTATCTTTCCATTTTTCTTTACCCTCATCCTCCACGCTGTCTCTCTTTCTCGATCTTTTTCCTTTTTGCCTTCAATTTAACCCTCTTTCTTTCGCTGCCCGTCTCCGTTCCGCGGATTTTTCCTCTCCTCTTCTGCTCCTCGTCGAACGGCCGACGATCCTTGTTTATCCTCGGCTTTTGTATTCTCGTTTCCTTCGTTCTCTCTGTCCACGTGTTCCCGCGCACGAGCGAGAGGACGACGCTGCGCGCCTGTCTGTTCCTCGTTCCCCGACGATGCTTTGTATGCGTACCTTATAATCTCGACGCTTATTCTCGGACGTCGTCTAACCGCTCGTATCGTCTGCGTCGTTCGCGATAGCGCATCGTTCACTTTTCTCCCCCATTCAACCACCTCTCGCTCGATTCTCCTCTCTGTTTATCCCGAGCGTTTTCCTTCGATTCAGGGGACGTCCTGAAGGGTGTACAACCGCTTTTTTTTTTTCTTTACTCCTGTTGCCGTAGGTTTAACGATGTCGGGGAATACGCGCAATCCTTCGTGGATGGTTTCGTGACATTTTTGCAATCTTTTCTTTTCGCTGCAGATTAACGACGTTTGCTTCTTCCAAGATTTACGACTCTGCACGACTATTCCTTTTTTAACAAGCACATATTGGTCGTTCGATTGAAAAAAAGAACTGAACAAACAGTTCCATTTAAGTCAAATATCTCAATCATTTTTATCGCTATTAAACTTTTTAGTGGCAATAAAAGAATTTGTTCAATATTCAAATTTACATTTACTTGAATATAACACCCTGTATGTGTCTGTGAAGGAGTTAAGGAGGATCGTCTAATTTCAGTTTTTTATCTTTTATTATTGGAATGTTGAAGGTTTTTATCATTTTTCGAAATGTACGGGGATAAAGAGTTATTATTTGTTTTTACAAGCTTATCGATACAAATGCTTTTATTAATATTTATCGAGCCGTTTCGAGCGGGCTGGAAACGTTCTGACCGACAACGAGACAATTAAAACACCGGACCGAATTCGACGTAAGCCCCGAGGATTAAAGGAAGTCTAATTAGCGAATCGTGTTAACGTTCGATCTTTAATTAAAACGCGCCCTGAATTTCCATTTACGATTGTTATCCTTTCACGTTGCCATGAAAACCTTCTGTTCCAATAACATTTCCGAGAAATTAACGAATGCTGTCAGAAATTGCACGCTTACGTCTGTGTGTAATCACTTGTGCGATATCGCGCGTTCATAAGATCGCGAATAATTTTTTTTCTCAATACATAGTTGTTATTTAGATGTCGCACTCTTTGTACGGAGACCTTTGAGCCACCGTTGCCGGATACTATTGTTTGCGAACGTTCCAAAAGGGCTCTTTTATAACAGGCTGCTGTGCGCACGATTGTTGTACGTCTCTGAATATTGCAGAAATTTTTTAAATTGAAAACTCACTGGATAAAATTACGCGAATGTTACGATACGCTCTAGAAAATT
This sequence comes from Megachile ligniseca, assembly GCA_945859555.1. Taxonomy (NCBI): domain Eukaryota; kingdom Metazoa; phylum Arthropoda; class Insecta; order Hymenoptera; family Megachilidae; genus Megachile; species Megachile ligniseca. The sequence continues at coordinate 13,370,434 of OX243781.1, read as the reverse complement.
CTAAACGCGACAGTGTATCGTGTGTGAAATTGGAACTGGCGTAGAAAATTTCATTCTTTATTCCGGTGTGCTATAATGGAAGGCTTTTACGGTATACGTTGCAACCCTTAATTTAATACTTTTAATATTTCTCGAGTTTCTCGCTGCGATGCCGCGCCGTAGAAACAATATTCCTTTTGTGCAAATATTTTACAGTTCAAACGACACTTTTAGAACAATTTCCTACGGAACTCGGAATACGTTTTCAAACATTTTAGTCTGTTCTACATTTTGCAGTATCGAATGGAATTAATATTTTATCACCGCTACATCGAATTTTACTGCGAACTGACAATCGAGAAACAAATTCCATTAATTTTCGAACTTTCTAAAATTTGACACTAAAATTCACTGTGAGATATCGAATCATTTCGTTACCAAAATATCGATGTCCGCTGGATTAATTAACCCTCCGCAAAGGGAATAGGGAAGAGGGATCGATAGTTTATCAATAAGGCATTAACCGACTGAATCACAAATAATACAGAGAAAAATTATTAAACTAAAATTCAATCAAAAGCTTAAGTTAAGAGAATATTGCTATCTCGACTGACTGTAACTATAATATAATATGTCATCTTACTAAACCAATTTAATCGTCTCACCCTGTACAAAGAAAAAAAAACATTCGAGAATTCGCGATATGGCTTCGATGAAGCATCGAAAGAGGGCAGGTCGAGACAATAAAATAATTCCATTTCCACGATGGTTAATAATTAAAATTTATAAATTTCCTTATACGAATACAAAGTGATGTGCTGGTAGAAAACAAGGGGATCCAAAATTCATGTTACACAAAATTTCATCGTATTATTTTAAATTTTAGATTTACCTTTGCATACAAAATTTTCGTTAATACTCCAGGGGTGGGGAGTGAATCTAATTTTCTTTTCCTATACAGGGTAGGATATTGTTCCATATACCAAAAATATCCATCTAAAAAAATTGATATATTTCTAAAAAGTAACCTTGAAAAGCAACTTTGTACCGAAACTCGTTTCCATAATTTTATATCTGGTCGGTACATTTTCTATATACACGTCGTTACATAAAACTAATGAATTTTTTCGTCGTAACGTTCTATTATCGTCGTTTCGTTTAAGCTGGAGGAAGGAGAAGACGTTCGGTCGGCACGTAGGGGTGAGCCGGCAACCCCGTAGGAGTTGTTCGGCTACGGTCCACGGTGGTAATCGGGCTCTTACGTTCGATCGCGTTAGATGGCCGGGTAATTGCGGGATACATTCTATTTTACAATCTCCTCGGCAACTCCCACTTGCCGTCCGTTCGCTCGTTCTCGCCCGGTCCTCCGGTAATTGCGCATATTCACCGGTTGCTCGGCAACCTTCGGGGCACGGAGTCGGGTCTACCGGCATCCCGGGACCGGGATGACGCGAAACCAGCTACGCAAATACGTCCTCCAAGGCCGAGAACCGATTAAAATAGGACGAGATCGACCGGCCATTCGTTCAATCCGTTTTCAAACCACTCGGGACACGGAGCTCGTTTTTCAAATTCTCAAAACTTTCCCATTTTTTTGTTCAACTCCGTTCAACCGCTATCGACTCGCCTTTTCACTTTTGTCCCCGGTCGAGATGCACGTGATATGTACAGGGAGATTCAATAACTTTGTCCATCTTGGTCGTCTACATTATTTGAAACAGCATTTCATATATTTATGACTGTGTTTACTAGAGATATGTGACATAGAATGTCACAAGTACGTGTCAAGGATATTTCACGGTTATCCGTGTTTTTCTGATGGATCTAATCTCCTTGTGACAAATATTCTATGATCTGAAAGTATACGAGCTCCTCAAATCAATCACGACAGTGTTAATCATATTAGTCAATTTAAAGATAAACGCAAGTGCAAGAAATTTGTAAAATAATTTTGCAGCGTTACGATTAGCAATATCGTGGAGTGGTATTCACCTGTCGGGTTCACGGGCACCAAAGATTCCTTCGAAATGAAAATCGTGGGGGTTGAAGAATCGGGGGCAGAGCACAGCGTGCTGCGAGGGTATATCCAGGGAGATCTAATCGAGAGAGAAGGGTGCTCGTGCTGCACCCTGCTGCATTTCCAGAGTGAATCATGCCGCGATACAATCGAGCTAGCTCCTCGTGCTTCCCACGAATACCGGTGGGTGTTCTGGTGCTCGTCGATGAACGCCGACGCGAATCCATTTGTATCCTCTTTATATCAAGATGCAATCTGACGATTGGTAAAACGACCGTGCGATTTAGTCGAGTGTTCTCCAAGCTGGTGAGTATTCTTTATCGCCCGGTCGCGATTACTGTAAAGCCGGCCGAGATACAGCTGTTGGAATTTGTGCGAAAGAGATTCAGCCCGGAGATCGTTCGCCTTTCAACGATAAAACTCGTCCGTCTTTCGCGGATTAAACATCGTTTAATTGTCCATCGTTTCCGCGAGATCTTCAATGGGGTATTCGAGATACCCTCTTTAAAGCGTAATCGCTGTTAATTTAAGTCACTCGATAATGAAACTAGCGGAACGTTCAATCCAGGGTAGCATTCGATTTTAGCTGAAAGATTGGAGGATGGAAGCGAGTGTCGAAGTTGATACATTGAAATGTTCTTTAATCTCGAGGGAAAATTGGAAAATTGAAATTGTAGGATTTGATACATTGGTTTCAAAGTATTGAAGTATCAAAATATCAAGGTACGATTCCGATGTCTCAAGGTTACAAGGTCATCAAATATCAAAGCTTCAAAATTCCAAGGTCCTCACGTACTAAACTTTCAAAGTAACGAGGTCTGAAAGTTCCAAAGTCCCCAGTTACCAAAGTCCCAAGGTCCCAGGGTTCAAAGGCTCAAAGTTCTAAGATCCAAAATTCCGAAATTACAAAGTTCTAAAATCCCAAAGTTTCTATCAAAGCTTCAAATTTTCAAGGTCTCTGCACATTAAAGTACCAAGACAAGTCCTAAAATTCTAAAGCATCAAAAATTGTAAAGTTGTAAAGAATCTCCAGATACAAAAATCCTAAAGTTCCAAAGTTCAAAAGATTCAATACACGTTTACAAGTCTGTAGACTTAAATTCAGAAAATCCCAAATGTCTGAAGTTCTGAAAGGAGCTAAAATCGAGAACCTAAGTTAAGTTTCTGAATGCCGGGAGTTTCGAGGGCTTTTAACGCGGTCGTTGCGTTACATTAAGCGAAATAATTTATAGCGTGAAATTGTAGTCTCCGAAGATTGAACCGGATGACGTACATAAGACAAATGGCATAGAAACCGGTGTGCGGCTGTAATCTCTCCATACGTTGCATGGATATCCGGATGGCATTCAGAGAATACGCAGATCCAGCGATATCCTTCCATTATCCTGATGCTGGTGCGCGGTGCACGAGTTTATAGGCTATTCGCGACGAGATTCTCTTGATTCACGATTTCGTTACCGATTCCTTCCTGCATCGTCGTGAATCTCTTCGCCGATAAACAACCGATCGAGCATCGTACAGGTAAATTGAAAACTTATCGGGAAAGCCCGAATCGACTGCGAGTTTGATATAGAGATGGCTAAGAATTAAAAAGGACCGTAGTAACACATGGTAGATATGCAACAGATTCGAGGTCTTCGGAAAAATAATCTCAACAAGATATGACTGAAATATCGACAAAAGCATGGTAACAAAATTTTGTAGTACAAAATTGGTACTCTAGTGTTAAAACAGTAAGGTAGTATATCACATTGTACTAAAGAAAAATTATGTAAGTATATTAATTAAAGAGTAGCGACCGTAAGAGAGTAAAAGGTTCAGTGGTCAGACAAGTAGATTGGGGTTACAGTTGCAGCCAACGTACCGCGCCTGCAGAGGAAAGTAGAATGTGTTGATCTATGGTCAGACAAGTAGAGCGTCCTGTTACCAAGCCATATAGCAACTGCAAATAACTGGATATGTTTCAACATTTTACGATCGCTAACTCAATGAATATGATGTACCACTGACATGCGAATATCGCTGTATCGATGTTTCGTGCTCTGCAGTCAAATGGTTAAATAATCGATTTCGTATTAGTGCGATATAAGACTCCATTAAAGAACGTATTATGTTTACGATCTAGCGATTAAGTGAATTTCAAAAATAACAGATCAATCGAAAATTGAACGAATCGTTCGCTTCGTGAAGGGTCCGAGACTAAAACTGTCGATCGATTAAATCGAGCCGACTGACTCAGTGGCTTACGAGCTGATCACGAGTAGCAGCGAAACGTAGGTCTTCATAAATCAAAGGATTATTCGAGGATTACTTTGAGAATGAAATACGCGTAGCGTAGTCACGATCGTGAATTCTGGATCGTTTGTTGAACCAGCGTTATCTGCGAATCGACGAACTCCGTTCCCGTTGTTCCCCTTTCCAGATCACCGAACGACACGTCCTCGGATGGTAGATCCAATGAAATTGCTTATGTAAGTAGAGAAACGGCCAATAATTTTCCAGACGCTTTAGAAGTGTGCGTCATGCATTCCAGCGAGACTCGGCGAATAGACTCCTTGGGAATCGAGGCACGTTTTAGCGCACCTTTACGTGGATACCGATTCTACTTTACGTGATTTAATCTGCATGCTAAAAATTGTTGCGAAAATTGAAGATCGGTATACCTACCTTTTATGACTCCTGTCGGTGCAATGTCTTTACGATCTTATTGGTCAATTTAGGATCACTGTTGTACAAATTTCTAAACTTCTGAATGTCTACATCTGTCAACTAAAAACGTTTCTATATTAATTTAGACGACGTTTATTTTCCATTATTAAATTAGCGAGCTAATAGATACAATTCCGATAACCGAAACTGAAACTTGGCAGCTCGCAATAAAAACGTGAACGGCAGAACGATGATCAAGATATCAAGACACCGAAAGAATAAGAATCGTCTTTACCCACCGTGGTTGGAGTAAAGAGGGAAAAAAAGCAGTCTCCAGGAAGCCCGCTCTCGTGGCTCTCGAAAAAAGAACCAGCCCGTCCCTCGAAGCCGCACTCGTTTTAATAAAATCTCCTTTCTGCAGGGTGCATTTGATTAAAACAAACCGAAGAAGGAGAAAAAAGAGCGCGAAAGAAGGAAGGAGAAGCGACGAGGAGAGACGAAGAAGAGAAAATCCTCTCTTCTGGGTGACACGCTAAGCTTACTTAGCCCCACTCGACCAGCAACCCCCTTCACCCCCCGATTCTACGTCCCTGCTTGAGCTGCACGAGTTGTGTTCCTTTCTCGACGAGTAGAGATTTCGAGGGTTGGCCAGCTACGAGGCGGTGGTGGGATCGGTTTCGACGTCGAGGAGCGAAGGGGGCGAGTTTGCGAAACGCGGGGGTGGAAATAGGAGACGGAGGAATGCGGCATGCTCTTACTTCGAGTTGAGAAACGGCCTTTTCAGCCGGACTCGAGCCGATCCTCTCGCAATTTCATCCTCTTCCAGTATCCCGGCGTGCATCAGCCTGGACGAGGGCGGAGGGTGGCACGCAGGGGGTGGACATATTCGACGAATGTCGTGCACCGTGAAAATATCGGCGCGACGACGGAATTTACTGCCTCGCTCTGGAATTTCCTGTACCCCTTGCAATCTCGTCCCCCTTTTTGTTTTCTTCTTCGTTCCTGCTTCTTGTTACTTGCACTCCCATGGTCTCCTGCATTGGCGTTTGGTAAATATACGGCTGTATCAATTTAACCATAAAACCTTCTTTGGAAACTTTATTCATTAACACTAAAACTACCACAGTCACATAACATTTATTCTTATGGATAAATAAATTCATAAACGAATGCATTCACTGTATCGAAGGAACGTCACCCCCTTGTAAGAGTGCGCGAGGAAGAATCGTGCTCAGTTCACTCATCGGACATCGCGAAGCGATATTTCACGCTGTACCGCTTGGAAAAGCTAAGTTTTATCGAAAATTCAATTTAACGGCCGTTCCGAGAACGGAAGAGGTAATTAAGGAAATTTAATGAGGAACGTTTCGTATCCACCTTGCCGGCAAGCTTCCCCTCACTGTGCAGCGAAATGAAGTTGTTTTCTACCAGATGTATCAATTATGATTATTTTAAGGTCTGTAGCGAATGTTCTTTGTCTTCACTGTTTTCTTTGTCGAGACAGGCTACAAAAAGCTTGTGTTCAAAAATATTTGATATATCATTACTTCTATTTATAGAAACAACGAACTGTATAATAACAAAATAACTTACAAGTAAATAAGCTTATAGATAAGTATGTACAATATATTCCCCTGCAAAGTTGTAAAAGATTAAAACCGTGTCCTTCTGTTTATTTCTTCGTCCATGAGGCAAATTAGGACAATCAAATCTCCTAAATTAGTCGGATAAAAAAATCCACCGGACATATTACCGAATATTTATTGTTGAACGTGCAATATTTGTCTCTGTCACGAAAAGAGTGGTCTGAAGTCTAGCAGTAAATAACGAAAGCGGTTATCCAGTCGGTTCATTAACTCGAACCCCCGGTAATGTAATTAAGAAACAATAGGGAAGATAAAAGTTAACACAGCGTTACATTAAGCCCCGGTCTCCACGTGGACAAAATGTAAGTGGTCGGGTAGTTAACGCAAATACCGACGTAATATCAAGCGTTATAAGAATATATTAATGTTGCATGCGGTGTTCCATAAAGGTCCGTTATTACGGGGCCAAGATCTCCGCTTTCGTTGGCAAGATTCGCGTGACACCCTGATAACAACCAAGCAAATGAGAGGGAGCATAAAACGTAATACGATGGTGCCGATGGCCGACAACGTGCCACGTTACGATACTTATTATTATTACCAGCGTATTTGCGCCACCGTTCTATAATGATTATGAAAAATCGTTATTCATTAGCCGCGGTTATGTTTATCGTTAAATATCGGGATCAAAGGGTTCCAATCAGTTTTTTCTACCTTCTCTTGCGAACGAGGGTCACGTACACTATTTTCCCTTAAGCTTGGATCATGGGAGATTTCGGAGAAAAATCGTCGGAAACTTTGCAATTTTCTTGCGAGCTCCTCTTTGCGGGAAATCTGCAAAGGAATAAGTGAATGACACGGTTTCGCGAATAAACTGAATTTATAAATAAACTAATTGGTTATTGCTTAAGAACACGAGAGAAGGTTACAGTTCGTATAAATCTCGTTAATAATAAAATTTGCCTTGCATACGTGTTCCATAATATGCAAGAATTTTGTAGTATATTCCTACTATACATAGGTTCCTAGTATATTTCGAACGGTATGGAAGTTTCACAATATATTTAACGTAGAATGTTTGCAACGGAGGGGTAAGTTCGCAACGGACATTAAGCGAGGGGTTAACACGGTTTCGGGTCTGGAACGGTATCGGTCTTTGTTCAAACGGACATGACGGTAAATGAACGGGGCTTTATTCGTTTCGTTTTGGTCCCTTCGTGTCACGGAGGCAGGGTAAAATCGACAGAGACGTATGCGTGTGCCGAATAATTTACGAGGCATGGTCCGATCCGATTTAGGTCCCGATTTCGGCCTCCTGGTGGGACGCCATGGAGAGATTGCACGCTGCCGGGATGAAATTAGGCCCGACGTGTATCCATGCTGCTGATACGAATCGCCAACGACACGCCATTCGCTCGTGTCTCCTAATCTTCGCGAAATATCTTAACGGACATCAGGAGCATCCAATTGGTCTAGAACACACCGTTTACGTTGCAACTTCACAAAATTTTACTGTCGCGTTTGAGTAAATAAATTTATAAATTCTCATACCAATCTGTCGTAATTGGAACTGTGTGAAAAACACTGTGGAAATATTTGATAAGATTTATTACAAATAAAAATACAGGAATTTTTTGTAACTTTTATAATAGACATTTTATATCGCGTTAATACCGCTTTTATTCCAGGGCAGTCTGTTCGATATTAATATTCGTTTGTTTATTCGGCTGTATTTACATGATGAGTAATTAATTCATTTTAAGCAACAGGTGCAAAGGAAGGTTCAGATTTAGTATACAATAACCATTTCTGGTTCCTTTCTTTTTCATGTGTACATTCTTAAATTTTCAAACTCAAATTTCAAATCCACAAATATACAAATTTCTGTGATTAAATTTGATCACCCTTCTCCTAAGTATCACAATTCGCAAATGTTCCAACCCTCGACTCCACAACCCCCAAATCCCTAAATCCTCAAATACTTAAATCTGAAATCTCCAAATCGTCAAATCCTGAAATTCTCAAATCCCAAATTCCACTCGCTCCAAATCCCTAAATCCCCATCCACTTAAATTCCCAAACTTCCAAATCCCCGAGACTCCCAAGTACCGAAACCTCCAACAACGAAATACCTGAAGAAGAAAAAGGGAGAATCGTTTCTAGCCCCAATTATGCGTGGCGGCGGTGATCGTCGAAGGATTAAAAGTGTGACGAAAGTTGGAATTCGATTGAAAGGTCACAGTGACCCGATGGAAATGAAAATCGGGTTATTGAAACTTTATCGCGCATAATTGGTGTCGGTGGTGGCTGCAGCGCGTACTCACTTAAGTTGCATCCACAGGTAGTTGATTTTGCTGTTGGTCCCAGCCTTCTCTTGTGCACACGGAACGGATGGCAACTAGTGGTTGAATACGAAGCCGGGGAGATCTCGAAAAATTTCAGACGCTGCCTCTCTGTCGACGAACCACCGTTTTAATTAAATTCTTCGAGCCGCTTCTTTCCGCGGATTTAAAACGCGTTTGTCTGCTTTGGTCTGCGTCGCAACTCTGCAATCGCATCTGTTAAATGCGTTCATCAAGGGTCGACAAAATAGAGAAAGAGAAATCCACAAAATGGTTAGAATATGTCGGATAGTACATTCAAAATGGCTGAAACGTGTATCGAATTGTTTCGAAGAGAAGAAAATGGAGTATCGATGTAGCTTGGTGGAGGACAACTGTGTTTGTTGTTTAGGATTAGCTTATTGTGGATTACTTTAATCTCTTAATTTTTAAATTCTGAAATTTTCAAGTCCCTAACTTCTCACATTTCCAAATTTTCTAATCCCCACATCAAGTCTCCAAATTTACAAATCCAACAATAAATAACTGCCAATAAATTATGTAGGTAAACTACACAATCTCCTTATTAATATATCTGAATAAAATGGTTGTCAATGACAGTAAATAACGGACGATTTTCGAATACGTGAAGGATAAAGTCTGACGTCGATTCGATGATCGACAGAGGCCACGTGTGCTAAAGTCTGAATAAAGGGATTCACGGAACGGGATTAAATCGACAACAACGCAAAGTTTTCGCTAGATTTATTAATGTCGGATGCGTTATTCTTGCATCGACCTTACCAGCCACCGTGCACGATCCATTTAAATCGCTTTAAACGATAAATCTAACGGGCAAATCCGTTTAAGCGGGTACACATTAGTTGCGCTCGAACGACATATTTATGTTTCGGTTTACTTGAATTATTCTCGTGAGTACGTCACAATGCCGTGTGTCGTAATTCCAAGGGACATTTGCATCCTTTGCTCCCTTTTGCTCGTTTTCGCTGCAAATTACTTGTAATTCAACCAGACTGCTCGTTATGGCTCTTTTCATGTACACGTTAATCCTTGAAATTCCTCTGTAAAATTGCTGGCAAGTTAAATTTAATTTTGTGCCATTGTTCACTTTTGTTTTTTACCTCTTACATATTAACAGTTGCATTCTTTTGTGTACAATTATCTTATGTTCAATAATTTTAGTAATTTATGAAATTAAAAATGTAAAGTTGGTAGAAGCCTAAGTGCAACGTTATTTAAATATTCCTTTGTGTATGATAGTCTGTTGTTTAATAATTTTAGTAATTGATTTATGGAATTAAAATGTATAGCTCGCAGAAGTGGCGCGTTAAAGGTTGCCATTTTCCCTTCCACCTTTATCCTGCTTTCAACGAACCTGTACCTTTTTCAGCAACACGAGTCAAGGTTTCGTCGAATCTTAGGGAAAGGGAAAAATCGATCGTCCTGTACTGCGGTGCAAAGGCTTCATTTCAATCGCAAATCCCGACGTTTCTTTCCGAGGAAAAGGATCAAAGGTGAACACGATCGAACAGCACGTGCTCCCTTTTGTAATTGACTATCTCTGTTCCTTTACACTGGTGGCCTCATTTTTTTCGCTCCCAGTTATTTTGCCGCAATAGTGTGTTATTGAAGTGCACATGCCTTCATTTCGAATTAAAAATTACGGTACCTTGCAAAATAATATAATTTAACGTCTTACAAAATCTTCAATGTAATTGATAAATTTGATGCCTTCGGTCTGTTTCTGAGGTCACTTAAACTGCGCTAAAAATTATTATTATAATCTGTTATACTTTACTGTACATCTAAATCTAATACCGAATTAGCTGCGTAACATCTGAAAGAATATTTTCTTTCACAATTATTCGATAATATTAAATTGACCGTATCGATCAGCCGTAACCCCGCGCTATTAAACGCGTTAACGAGCAGTTAAATGCTTAAAGAAATATTGAAAAAGAAGAAAAGAGAGGTGCTCCAGCTAGAAGAGCACCGGTTCGCGGCCAATTATTTACAGAGGAAGACCCCGAAAGTAATTCCTTGGATAAAGAAATAAAACGAGGAGAACGGACGGAGCATCGTTGCACGGTTCGTGTGACTTCAATCACGGCCTCTTTGAGGACACACAATTTACTTGCATCGAGGATAGAGGGAGAGAGAGACAGAGAGAGAGGGAAAGAGAGAGATCAAAGGGCTTCCTATCATGCGTCGAAAGTACTTCTGGCTTGTTTCCTTCCAGCCCCTCCAGCATTGCCTCCGCCCATTCTTCTTTTTCTGCAAAAGAAAAATTCAAACGCAAATCAACTTTTTTTATTATCCGGCTGTCTTTTATACTTCGTTTAAAATGTATAACGTGTAAATAAAATTTGTGAAACGCGATGCTGGAGTAGATCAAACCGTGCTTTGAGAGTACCTTTTATTGCAAGGCTGGAAGTTTGTGAATAACAATTGTCTGAGGTGTTCGAGGTGAATGAAAATGTGAATAGTGACTGGAATGAAGAGTGAGTTTTTGCGGAAGGAAGTTTAGTTTCTATAGCCTTAAGGTTATTGACGCACCAGGTGCGTCCTACTTACTAGTCATCTCATCTACAATAAACTTTGTTCATTTGTGATTGACATTTCTGAGGTGGACGCACCGTATGCGTCCTATACATTGTTCATCAGACTTCTCTAACTTTGTTCATGAATTACAACGTTTTCTCTAAAAAATGAACTGTACACAATTATAATCTTCATCCTGTCGATGCAAACAGAAAGAAGAGTAAAATTCCTGAGCCTGAAGACGCACCTGCTGCGTCCTGCAGAGAAATCGATACAATCAATCAGTGAAAACCTGTTGAATACATAATACCGTAGCCTAGTGAAGTAATACCAGGATATATGTAAAGAACGAGCTGTCAACACGTTATAATTTCAATTCCGGGCAGAATGGTTGATCGGAAGCGAAAGGTTAAAGCGTATCGAAATAATTCAACGCAATTTTCTCGAGTTCGTCATGGATTTTCCCTTTCGTGGAACCGTCGTGTCGTTCGATAACGCGTATCCTTTTCCATCTTTATTTTTCCCCGTGGATCCTCGCCGTCTTTTCTGCTCGTCCCACGTTCGCTTTTGTTCCAAATTCAATTACCCGCCGCCGACAAAGGAACGAGGTCCCGAGTTCTACGAACGATCGATTAGGAGGGTTATGCAATTTTCAGAACGAGATCACGGAGTTTCTCGACGAGCCGAAACTACGTAGTCGAACGTCACGCGTTCTCGCTTTGCTCCTCCATTTTCTCGCCTCTGCCCGACTCTTTTCCGCCCGCGATATTTATGATACCATTCTTATCCACCCCCTGTTGCGATCGAACACTCGATTCACGATGAAATTCCTCGAATTTTCACTGTTTCCTCGATTTCGTCGAATCTATCCTTTTATTTTCGAATTCTTTTTTATCACGCGGTAAATTTTATTAGAAACGAAACTTTTTAGACTAATTTTTATACCACTTTTTATATGGAACTAATTTTCCTTTCTTCAAAGTGCTACTGACAAAACAATTCATAGTGAAAATTAAACGTTTCATGAAATATTACAAAATTCCACAGCGATTTAAACTCGTTCCATTAACCGATTTACACGGCTCGTTGAAATAAATAATTTTTAATTAATGGCGCGGACTGTTGTTTTAATTTCCGTCCCTTTGACGACGCGAAACTGTAACAAAGCAATCTCTCCGGTACTTGGCTGTCGCGTCGAAAGTTCAAACTTTAACCGAACGATCGATCAGGAAGGGCATAAATTAATGGCTTCCTCCCTCCTCCTGCCGTTACGAAAATCAAGGATGACTGAGGGGGGAAATTCCGGATACGCTGACTTTTATGAGCCAGCCTGAAACTCCGGCCCCATCAACGAGAAGAAAGACATAGAAAAGGGAGAGGGAAGAGTAGGAAGCAAGGGATGAGTCATTAAGGGTGACTTGATGCGCCTAGATCCGCTATTAACTTTCCCTTTACGCAAGGTATTATCTTTGATGCTCTATGCTAAGATAAAAACAACCAAAATTCAAGTATCTGAATACATAAATTCTCAGATTTCTAAATAACAAAATTAATAAAATCGTTCAGATCGTTTGTGGGAGCTGTTTGCTCGAAACACTGCATGATCGTAAAGAGCGTAATTGAGAGGTTAGGTTGAAATTTCGCGACGAGTTAGAATGTACGTAATGTTTTAAGAGTCGCGGAGAATCAACGACCGGAAGCGCGATAAAGAAGAAGACGAGCATTCAAAGTTCCACTCGGCGACGCATTAAATCGTCGAGCAACGATATTCGAGAAGAATTTCAGCGATTTCAGAACAGAGAGCCGGCGTTATCGTGGAACAAGTGGTGGCTCGGTTTCGCGCGAAGTCGAAGATTTATGCGCGCCGTTACAGATTATCACGGCCTGGAAATTATCTTCCGAAAGTGGGGTAGCTCCCGTCACGGAACAGTCGCATCCCCTGTTTTCACCCTCCTGGTAAGTGCGTGCCAACTGTTGCAAGAAGAGGGAGCTTTTGAAACAATACAAGCTCACGACGTTGTATATCCACGTTGCGTTTTATCGCGACAGATTTACGATTCTACTCCAGCAAAATCCACCTTTCCTTTCTATTTCCTTGCCGATTTACTTTTGATACTCTTAATTATTTTTGACCCTCTGCATTTGTGTCGCTATGTTTAAGCACTGCTGGTTAAAAAATATTTCAGATTGTATTGTAATTTCGGAACTTTCCAACGTGTAATTTTTGTTCATCTTTAACGTTCGTTAAAATAATCTTTGCCGATGGTTCCTACGCAATTTACGCAGACACGGTAGCGATATTTTACAGTCTACGGGCTAACGACGAGTAGAAATTGAATTGGCTGCGTGGAAACCGAAGATTGGATCGTTTCTCAAATTGTTAGACGTTCCAGTCTGTTTCGAGAGCATCGATGCTGCTTATTGTGCCATCGTTACAGAGTATCCGTTTCGAGGAGGTTCCCACCCCTTACAAGTGGATGTTTCCTCGTTTACAGAATTGGTCTCGTGTAGCACAAAGGATGGGTTACAAAGTGGCTATTTTCTTTTTGCAACTACTCATACGTTTTTCGCAGAATTCAAGTACATCAGGAACTCAAATTCTCGAGACATGATAGTCAACACCCCCTTTTATACAAAATACCTTTTTAACACTGAACCTTATTCAAGGTTCAAAATAAACGGATCTCACATTCAATCTATAATATATTTCAGGAATGAAATTTAATATAAATGTACATCACGATCAAGTTGTATAAATCAAATTGAAGTCTGCTGTTTTAAAACAAAAATGTATGGATTTAAATTTAACAAACGATTTGTGTAATATTGAATTAAATTGAAAAGGGTGAATTTTCTGAACATCGTCGTAATTTCAAGCCAGTCGACTCGAAGCTTATACTTTTTACAACAGGATATTACTTTCAGCAATCTTTTCACTTGCATGCACGTTCGAACAGCGTTAGCCGAGGTGCTATTATTAATCACGTCACTTTGTCAGATTTTTGTTATCTTTATCGCGATATACCTCGAGGTCGGTCGATCCGCGATCCTCCAGGGCCAAAGTGAATTTCCTAGTTACGTAGGCGGAGCTCGAACGTATCTGGAACTTTATCTGATCCTTCTTTACGCGGATCCCTTGGCATTCTGCCTTCTTGGCTCCGTGCGCCGGCATTGAGTGATAAAACGTCGAAATAAAGTCCGCGCCGCATGAGATTGCTCGATATACGCGTTCGTTTTCTACACGTTTTCCACAGACTCGAAGATTCTACCCTTGTTGCTTTGTAACCTTTCTACCACTGTGTTACGAGCTTGTTCGGTGGATCGAAACCGAGTGATCGATCACCTTTCGTCGAAAGATCGTTTGTTCGTTCGTGCAAATGTATTTGCTGTAACGTCGAATAGTTTTAACTCGAATCGATCATGAAATTTCTTCTTTTGAAACATATCTATTTTCGATAATTTGCGAGTTATGAACGTATATACATTTGAACATTCAAAGTTCTGATTTCCAATTTTCTGGGATATTTGTAAATTTTAAATACTAAATCTGTGGGTCTGTAATTTCAAATGCTTCGAATCACAAGAGAATATCAGCCCTTGCAAAATTTCGCGCAGAGAAACAGAATTTTATCAAGTCGGTAGTTGAAGAATTTAATCAAAGTTCGGAGATATCAATCGTGATATTCGAGCATAAAACGCTTACATTGGTACTTTCGGCGAGATATCCTTCAGAAATCCATCCTCATCCGTTACTCACCGAAAAAGAGCGAAGATTTTATTGTTGGCAAGTGGTGGAAAGCCCTGTTGCTAAGAGGAAGGATTTAGATTACGAAAGCAGTTTTCGTTGGGACGAGTCGTACAGTCCACGGATCGATCCTATACAGAGACACGATTGACGTTACGCAATACTCGATGGAATCGAGTTGGCGAATGAAGTGGAACGAAGCGATTGTTCTCGCGATCGCCAGCAGATTAGGAATTTCAAAGCACGCTGCGCTCAGCAGAAACAGAAATCCCCACCTGCTGGGGGATTTCATGATACTCGGCGTTAATGAACTTTCATCGTCTGAAAATATGGCATCGACCAGAAGAAATTTCATTTTCTCTTCATCGATTCGTTTATTGAACTTTTCGTTTCAGAAATATAACCTCTTCGCACATTTTCAAAATATATGTACGCATAAATGTCTGATTGTTAGATCAATTGTCGTTCCTCTAATGTACTAATTACACGTTCGCGTAAGTTTGTATTATAGAAAGTAGGATCACTTTGGACCACTCCGACCCTACTCCTAAGGGTTGTTTTCGATCTCTCAACAGGGAACGTGTTTGCTGATAAAGAGCATGTATCAAATATCCTCTCAAGCTTTTTATCCTATCTAAATTGTATCACAATG
This sequence comes from Megachile ligniseca, assembly GCA_945859555.1. NCBI lineage: Eukaryota > Metazoa > Arthropoda > Insecta > Hymenoptera > Megachilidae > Megachile > Megachile ligniseca. The sequence continues at coordinate 13,354,923 of OX243781.1, read as the reverse complement.
AAAATAGACAAATTTATCAAAATGATTTAATAAAAGTGATAAAGATTACATCTCTGAATTGTGTAAATTTCACAAGATGAATAATAAAGTTAGAAGAAGAGAATGAAAACGTTACAAGATAAAAAGGGTCATTTTCCAACGAAAAAAATATCACTTTTCTTTGTTCATCGCTCAAAGTTTTTCAACTTCCTGTATTTGCTAATGACACTTTCCTCGCGAATCCATTAATCATCGCATACGATATTCCCGTATCATCAATCGCTGTTTGCTTTATGATGCTATAAAAAGATCACTTTTGTTCGCAGGTAGTCGGCTAAAAGTTCTTCCAAATGTCAGCTTCCTGATGTCAAATTATACGCGTCATTAGCGCTAATGTCCCTTCACTATTCCTCCCACGTTATTCTAATCGTCTACCAGTCGATCCTCCACTGATCGATACGCGAAATTAAGGTAGCTCCACGATTCAACTTCCTTTGACTCATTATTCTTTTTCGAACCGTTCGAAACGAGTTCTTCAATTAAATTAGATAAGGACAGCAAAGTGCACTTTTAATTCGGGAAGTATTACCAAGCCTGTTAAATATTTTAAAGATGCAACGTTAGCAACTATTTGCTTTAACATAATTTCATACTCAATCTGTTTTCAAACCTCGTCTTCCATAACAACAGTATAAATGAACAATTAAAAGCTTGAATTAAAATTTAAGATTTTGTGTAACTTACAAACGACCTTCACAATCCCAAATATCTGTCAACTACTCAAAAGCAAATACCCAAGAATTAATCTAAAAAAGAATGTATTTGAAGCTCACATACCCCAAAAGAATAGAATCAGTTATCGTAAAGAAAAAATCGGAAATGTTATGTGTACGTGTGCGCGTGGGCAGGTGTGAACGGGAAAAAAAGCCGACTGGTTGGCGGGTCAATAAACGTGATTAGCTTGTCCAGGAGCGTGTAGGCGTGACACGTGAGGCGGCGTGCCAAGGATGCATACGCAGGGGTCAGATAAATCACGACAGCCCTGTGGAACGTGTAATAAGACTTGGCTCGCGCCACCGTTTAATTAGCGATTGATTAGATAGCGGCGGAAAGATGAATGCGCCACGAGATAGCGCGTGATTCGATGTAAAGCGTTGTTTAATCGCGATCGGGATTAACGCGCGCGTACCCTGTAAATGAAATACAGCCGAGTCTCTATTTTTCCCAGATAAATTGAACCTGCCCTGTTTAGCGTTTGACGAGTTTATTCGCCACGGGAAACCGGGTTAAAGCGGTATACCGGAGTCAAGGATTATTCTCTGTCGATGGCATTGCCGCAAGTACGGGACGGGTTTCAACCCCCTTCAAATATAGACATTTTCTACTCTACGTGAAGAATGTTTGATATTCAGTTCAATTATCAATTCCCTAAATTTCCAACCCTCTAAATTCGCAAATGTCCAAACAATCGAAACACACAATTAAAATCAAAGGTGCAAATATTTGCAGCGCCGCATGCGAAGTCCTACAAACTCTACAAAAGTTGTCTGAATCGTTCCAATAGCTTCAAACGATTTACTTGTTCTCGCAAAGGGGTGTAAATGGTTGGAGTCGCGCGGTATAGGTCCCTGGGGTGTGTGACAAAGCGTAAACGTTCAAATATTTGATCGAAGTCCCGTAGAAAGATTTGAAAATTATAAATCAACATCGCGAAATGAATTATAGGAGTTCGGTGTTTTTCGTTGTTCGGCGAACACGTTTCTAATTGATGCGGATCGGAACGCATCAGCTGTTGCGGCACGAGTTCGGTCATATGGTACGGTTATATTACGCGATGCCACTTAGAAAGTTTGCAGGTTGGAAGGGTGACAATGGTCGGTAAATAGGACACGAGCGACGAGCAGTTTCGTGAAACGTGGAGCATCTGTCCGCGAAACACCGCACGAACCAATTTCGATATTGTCACGATCGGTGCTTCGAACTTGTTCGTTGCGATCGGAATTGTGATCCATTGTTTGCGACTTCTGATTGTTTACATTTACTCGATGGATGTAACAGCAGGAATCTATCAGAAGTTCGGAACTTTGACAATATGGACACTTACTGTACACCGATCACTGATGTACGTGATCGCTGATAGAAAATTAGTGGTCGAACATTTCTTCTACAACACTTTCGCTGTTAATCAAGGAAATCCTAAGTTCCATGAGACCGCATCTGCTGCAATAGATTCCCGTTATGTTGCCATATTTACTCGAACTTCAACGCACGCTAGAAGTGCTTCCTCGTTACAGTAGAATACGAGGATGCTCAGAGTTAGCTTTGTATTGCAAACTCGAAGAATTTTCGTTTCCACAGTCTCGTCGGTGACAATCCTCGATAGACTCTCGAGTCTACGGTATTTACGATGTGGTCTGTAAGAATATCGTTCATAATTGATTTCCATATATCGAAGAACGCTGCATCGAAAGAAATGTTTAAAGTTCCTAGATGTTATTAAATTTTGCATGGAAAATATTCGCAATGGTCCAGTATAAAATAAACATAAGAACAGGCTATGTTTGGGGGACGAAGAGGAGAAGGCGCCTGATATCGGTGTGGAGTGGTCTGTGGGCCATTAGGAGTTCGGCAAGAGAGAAAACGCTGAAAGACACGGTTGGCATGGGTCAGTAGACAGGACAGGAAGGCCAGCGTGATATTCGATAGGAGAGATCGCGTGCTTGGGGTGGCTGGTGCCACCCTAACGTGGCACGTGGGGCGCTACCAGGTGTTGCCTAGACGTCGGGTCGATGCCGATCGTTGGCGCATGTGCGTCCTCCCCTCTCGCCCCTCCACGAGCTTGGCTAACCCTCGCGGACCTTTGCACCCCTCCATATAGCCGACATTCTCGTTTTCTGCCTCCGCCGCCCTCCGCTCTTTTCTCCCTTTTTGCACGAGGGGAGATAGAACCACCGCCGTGCACCCTCTGCCTCCCTCCGTGGCCGCTTCGTTTCACCCCCAACGCGCACCAACACACGCGACGAGCTACCAACAAGTTCGCGTCGCGTATCGGCGACATAGCGTCACCACTATGCAGCCAATCTTCCATAGGAATCACCATCGGCCTCCCCCTTGGGAGTTTACACACTCGTCGCGAGGCTAGGAACGAGGCCGGTGCCCGTGGCACCCTAGCCAGCTGTTTTCCCTTCCGTTTTCGATGTCTACATTCGACACGGGCTCGAACCGTGCCACGACCACCTACCTCGCCGTCGTTTCGGGGCTTGTTTTTTGCCCGGCAGAGTTCAGTAACCTCCTTCGGACACGGCCGGATCCGAACGAGCTTCCGTTTGCCTAGATTTATGGCCAGACCGCGGGCTGGAAATTAAGCTGATCGGGTTACGGAGATAGGATTTATGGAAGTCATCGGATGATCGGTTCTTTCTGGAGCAACTTGTTCCACGCACACAGCGGGTTACCATAAATCTGGGTTTGCGCAAACCGTACACGAACTCGTGCACAAAGGGGAGGAGAGAATAGCCCTCCTGACGCACACCCTCGTCGCGGTGCAGCGGTGCCGCTAACGACCCGCGTAATTTCACCGATAAACCCGTATCGATCATCCGTTCCGAAGTGAATTCTTGTTGCGTATCCAAAACGCGTCGGTATTCCCGTTCTCTCGCGAGACTCGGGGATAACGGAGTCACCTTCGAATCGCCGTCCCATTCCAGAAAGCGACTCATCGATTCAGAGTCAGCCAACTGTGCCTACGCCAATGGGGATGCACACACGCGTGTACCGCGCAAACGTGAAGCCCGCGCGCGCACGCAATCAAAAGGCCTGCAGGAATCGAGAACTAGCATCGGCACCCTCGAGGGGTTGCGCAGCCATCCCTAGCTTCGGTATAAACCATCGGCAGCAGCAGCAGCAGCAGCAGCAGCAACGACGGCGGCGGTGGTGAGGATGGTAGCGACGGCAGCGCCACTCCACGATGCTGACTCAAGGGGAGAGCCGCAACGGAGGGACTAGGGGGGTTCCCGGTTCGACGAAGGCCAGAGAGAGACGCAAAGAGGAGGATTCGCGCGCGACGAGGACGACGAACAAACGTACGGTAGGGGATAAGCAGAGGAGCGGCAGCGCCACCGACTAAACAGTCGCACCCCGTCGTTGTGAACGTATTCGAGGGCACCCCCTGTCACTGGCGAGAGCCGCGACAGGGAGCGACCGAGAGAGTATCAGACGGACAGACAGACGGACGGACGGACGGACAGACGGTCAGTCAGTCAGTCAGTCAGTCAGTCGGTCTACTCAGTTAGCCAGCCAGCGAAGTTAGCACGAGGAGGGACACAGGTGGAGAGGAACGGCCAGGAACGAAAGGATAAACAGGAAGGAAGAAAAGAAGGAACGAACGAAAGAAAGAAGAAGCGAGTTAGTAACCAGTAGTAGTATCGTAGTATCTAGCGGTAGTCGACTCGCGTGAATAAATTGCTAGTTAGCGAGAGAGGGCCGAGAAAGTCGAGGAGGGTTCTCTGGTGCGACAGGCTGGCATGGTGGCGGTGCATCCTACGAAGGAGCTGCCCTCGCTGTGCCGATGACGAGGCTGCAGATCACGCCCCAACGTGAGCAAGGAAGGACGAAGAGGAAGCCGCAGCAGGCACCGTCCACGGATACCCTGATCGCCCGAGAGGTTAACAGGCTTCAGATACGGACGGCGCTAAGTGACGGACGGCGGCGACGGAGACGGCGGCGTCGCGACATCGGCGACGACCACGTCGTCGACGCTCGGTGTAACGACGAGGAACGCGAGAACGACACCGGCGATAGTGGTGTCGGTGGCATCGACTCCGCCGATCGGTACGGTGGTGCGTTTGGTGCGGTTGGTGAGGGTGTTGGTAGTGGTGTAGCGAAGCCGGAGGTTTCTCGTGACAGGGATACTCGATCGGGTGAGCGCGTCCTGGTGGACGACGACCAGGACGACCAACGGGTTCGCGGCAATAGCTACGGAACGGGACAACCGCGTCAACATGCCGCGCTGCCTCATGGCCAAGAAATGGAAGGCCTACCCTTGGCCGGATCGCGTGGACGATCCCCAGGAGGAGCAGGCCGACCCCTCGGGCATGCTGCAGGAGCACACGTCCCCGAGTCATACGGGGATTCAACAGATATCCGCCTCCATGGAGAAGAGGCAGCACAGGCATGAGCCCGAAGACGAGGAGATCGACGTGGTCGGCGACACCGACTCCAGACAGGTCGATCATCAGCAGACCTGTTGGGGTCCGCACAGTCCTACCGCCGGTGCCACTGCACCTAGCCCGCCGCCTCTCAACGCCTCCGGTGCTCTTTACTATCATGGTGAGTAACCTTCGGCGTTATTGATTATCGCGCGGAACACCGTGCTCCTCGGGCATTTATCTGCCGAGATAAGCCTGCCAACTGCTTTCCCTAGATTCCACGTGTACGCTGCTGGAACGTTCTGGAACGCGTTAGATAAACCACCGACCATCTCTCCAATTATCCTCGGTATCCTTCTCTATTTACGTATCCTATCGTGCCACGCCCAGCTCTCTTCGGATTCGGTCACTCCGATAGATCGCGAAAGATGAAACACGGCTTCTCCCGTACGGGTTTTTATCCCTGATCAGATTCGACCTTCGGAGTCTGGCCATGCGTCGAGCCACGGGGGTGACACACCCGCCGATTGGACGATCCTCTGTGCTATAGAGAAATTGCGGTAGTCGGCCGCGACGATAACACGCTACAGCTCCCATGGGACCAGATATATTGGCCAAAGAACGCGTCTCCGTTCTTCTTCTTTTGTTCGTTTAATGATTTTCTCTGGTGACCACGCGACCAATTCTGGCCATGCGTCGACACGCACACGATTACGCGTCAATTCACACACACGTACACACGTTCGGTGACACACCCGCCAGCCCGATCGTTGATTCTACTGCGGATCTTTGGGTGGATCGAAGCAAAGGGGAGGAATCATTCCTTTTTTCTCTCTCGCCCATCCCATTTGGGTCACGTTCCTTTTACGAACAAAGCCTCTGGCTGCCTTTTTTCCTCTCTTTCTATGGAACTACCTTGTCTGCCGTAAACGGGGACACGGGAATTTCGGGAACGGCCGAAAGAAGAATGTTCCGTTTTGGTACTCGCTTGTTGCACGCGATCGGGAACAACGTACAGTCGCGTACGGTTGTTAGACTATTTTTGCGGCCGATGGGAAGCCCATGATGTCTCGTGCCTTCGGCGTCGCGTTATGGGACACTGTTGCTCGCGCAACAGGAAAAGCCGACATTCTATCCGCAGCTTCGAGATTTGAATTTCAATGGAGATTGAATGGAGACAGTTAATTGTGATGCAGGAATTATGATAGCGTGAAAGGAAAATTCTTTTCACGGATATTTAGGTCAGGTTCCTTTGTCGAACAACGGTAGTAGCGATTCTTTTACACTGTTCGTTAAGAGCTCCAGATGAAAACGAAGAGTTTTCGCGGAATTTAGGACGCGTATCATTGAAAATAAAAGGAGGATATTTACTACCCGCGGGTATCGTAATTTTCTCAAACAAACTGAGACGGTGCACCTTTATTATGGAAATTAATCGAGACACAAAGGAATCTCCAACGTTTGAACACTCGACTCGATATATTTCACACGAAATTATTTATTGATGTTCTCTCACATTTTTATTCCACGCGTTGTATTTCCACGTTCTGTACTTCCACGCGCTGTATTTCCACGCGCTGAATTTCTACGTATTATATTCCCATACATTACATCTTCTCACGTTGAATTTCAACATGCAAAATGTCCACGCGTTGAACATCCACGTGTTGATATTCTACAGTTGGTATCTCCATATGCAGAATTTCTATACATTGTAGCTCCACGTGTTGCATTGCTACTATTTGTATCCTCACGTGTTACATAAAGACATTTTGTAGCATAGCGTGTTGTATCGTAACGCATAGTCACATTGCAACGGCTTGTGCGGTCAAACGTTGTATGTCCCCGCGTTTCTACCGCGCTAAGTTTGTGAGACAGGTGACTAGAGACCCCTACGTTATTCAAAGTGTTAACGCATACGACGGAATCGATTTAACGCCTTCCATTGTTCGCCTTTGAAGTAGTTAGGTATGTCTTCAACGCTACAAATGATTCAACGTTTGACGACATTCACGACATTTTAAGTAATCGCGTTAGGTGGGCGGCTGTTGCGAAAAATAACCAGAGGGAACAGCTGTTAATTGAATTCTGTTATCGATTGTGACCGTCGGGTCTTTAACATGGCACGAAGCGTTATGTAACACGTGTACTCGTTCCACGCTCTGGACGAGGCTAAATGTGGACCTTGCGAGAAAACCGAGCAATTTTCTCTCGTTGTTAATGTCTTTATACGCGACGCGTTATCATCGAATCTTCTGTATAATACACGTGTGTGAATAATGCATGCGACTTAATCCAGTCGACAGTTTTTAATAAAACGGAACTTTACATATACGTAATATGCACTCGTAACTTATTTCCATATTCAATATTCGATATTTTTTAATACGACGAAAGCTTATGTATATGTATGTAATATGCACTTATAACTTTTTGAAATCTTAAAGCAATAGAAATGAAATTCATACTCGATGAAATCGTATGAAAAATTTCCTTTCGTACACGAAAAGATACTGCTCCGTTAATGATCTTAAGTAAATAATTGAAAGTACCCATTTAATAAAATCCCGCAGGGTTGAAAGGGGTAGTGTTCGAAAGATCGTTCCATTTCGTTCTGTTCGATTTCATGCATCGTCGAATACGACCTTGTACGTCGAGATGAGAATTCAGGTCGAAAATATGTAAGAACGACGTGGCATCGATTAAACGGCTTCCTTTTGCTGTGACTACTACGCAAATAACGAACCGTGCTTTCTTTATAGTAGTCACGTAATACTTCATTGTACGGGCTCACTGTTGCCACTGTTGCTTAATTCCTTGTTAATGATAAGTATTTCTTTGGGGTGGTATTCTCGACCTTAATTAATGCATTAATTCTGGTGCAGTGGAAACGGTTCTTAGAACGACACATAATCGATCAGAGCTTACCAAACTTTTGTGATCCGAAACACTTTTGCAAACTTTTGCAATTTTTGTAATAATTACTTTATGATTGTTATTGATTTACACCTTGCATTGATCACATACTTAATTTATTCATTTTATGAGCATAAATGTTTTACTATACAGTTACACATATCAGAGTCCTCTGCAATGTGTTCTGTTTTATATGCAGAGAATTATGTCAGAAGATTATATTCAGTTGAAATTAAGTTTTCAAAGGGTTCGCATACTTCGATGAGAATCGGGTTATTCAATTTCCTACGGTTTCTATTATCTAGCAGAGGAGAAAGTTTGAAATCTAGTGGATGTAGCGAAGGAGTTTGCGCAACACTGCGCTGGAGGAATGTTCGAGTTGCAGAGGGTGTCTCGTGATAATGAGGGTTCGTTTCACGATAATGAGGCTGGGGCAATTAGCGAATACGGCGACACGATTTTGAATCTTCGAAAAGCGTAATCTTCTCGATTCTGTCACACAATCTGTTGCAATTTTGAGTAATAGGGGAATTCGATGAAGGGTGAATTTGAAACGTTTCACGAATTCACGAAATTTGATATTCCATCAATGTCAGTTTTTGATTGCATAAGAGTAGTACTATGTATATTAAGTTCTATTATATGTTTTCGAATGTACAACAAAATAAATGCCACGTACATTATGTATACAGGGGTTGAAGGGGTTAAAGGAACTAAGAGTCACTGAAACCTCGATGGCGTCTCCTCAAGGTCTTCTCCCACATAATAAGATACTACTCTTTAACCTTTAAGCACAGAGGCGTGGTCTAACAGGAAACATCTATATTTTAAGCTCGACGTAACAAATAAAATGCAACATTGGTACATCGAAAAGAATAAAACATTGTAGTAGGTGTTCCACGCCTCCGCAAGATTAAAATGGCGTCGTATTTGAAGGTTAGAATATTTGTATAAAAAAAAGTTGCTACAAAAGTTGAGCAGTAGAGTGCTAATTGCTGTAGCAGACGAAATCGGAACATCCGGTAAACATCCTTGCTCGGAACAGTACGTGTTTCCTATCGATTTCAATTCGGTTTTGTTCGAGCATCCTGATCGTCGTTGTTCGAAACGATCGACGAACAACAATAGCAAAGGACCTTACGTCGCCCTTTGAAAAAGCTAGAATCAACAGACTCGTGGGAGCGTGCTGAGCGTTCATTCGACATTATTGATTCTCACCCTCTCCTCTGGCTCCTCTCTACTTCACCTACCCTTCTCGTTCCCTCTTTGTCTTACTCTCGTTCTCTCTCCTTCTCTCTCGCTAGACCGTTGATGAAATGCACTTCCAGACACGGCCACTCTCCTTTCCCTCTGTGTTGACTTCCTTTTATTTCAGCCAATAATAGATGCGCGCCGGTTGATCGATCGCCAGCACAGTTTTCTGATTTATTGCTGTCACGCAGACCACCCTTACGACACCCCTCCGGGAGACCCTTTGCGATTCGTCAAAGTGGTTCGTACTTTAGTTTTTTCTCCGCAATCATTCGATTTACGCGCAGGCCCCGAACTGTGCACGTCTTTCTTATGCATTCAAATCGCCCTTTTGCTGGGTTCACGGTAATCGGATCTCCTGGTTTTCTGGTTTTGGGATTCGGGGCGTTTGGGGATCTGCAATTCAGGATTTTCGAAGCTCTCAGATTTTGCGAGCTCGGGAAATTTGCCAACTTGGGGATTCCGTATTTTCGGGAGTTTAGCAATTTTGCAAATTCAGGTCTTTGCAATTTTGTCATTTTGGGACTTTGGAGTCTGTGAACACGAGGATTTGGAATTTAGAAGTTTTCAAATTTCTAAACATTTTTAATTCTGAAATTCCGAAATTTTGGAGTTTATAAACTGACAATTATTATAAAAACACCCTCTACATACATATTCATCCCCCAGAACAATATATTACCACAAAATCGTTAGAGAACGAAATATATCAGCACAACCAAAGCAATCTATATAAATCAAATATTTTACACTGCCTACAATCTGTGCAACGGAACCATTAAAGTGTAAAGTACAATACCACAATTAGACCCGTCGTTATAACCCGATTGTCGTACAGAATTGAAACTAGCGAAATCAATGAGAAACTAATTGCGATACAATACGATTAATAAAACGATTCGAGTTAACGAATCAACGAAACGCATTTCCCCGATTGCCGGAGCGTGTTTCTCAGTTGGATGAACGTAAAAAGCAACGAGAACGTTGGTATTGTTTCATCGATGCTAGTCGAGAATATTTGGTTGGTGGAAAGAGGCGCAGCTGACGGAACAGAAGGGAAGCGACACGCTCGACAATTTCAGCGTTCTCGTGTTCAGGCCCCGTTCGCAACAATGCGAAATGTCGCGTTACATTGTCGCAGCGAGGGTATCGATCGTGTCCGGTGGAAAGCAACTAGGCATCGAAGGCTAACTGTCGCGTGTCCTTTCGCGTGGACAGCGGCAATAAAAAGAAGGGCCAACCCGTTTAAATCGTTCGAGTGGATATTAAGCTGAGTACACATTCAACGAGCCTGAACAAACATCAGAATTTTCAACCTTTCATCGCTCAAACTCCTATAGATTCTCTACTACCCTTATAGTCTTACTACTTTACTTCAACGGAACAAGAAATATTATATCGGATATTTGCTATATAGCCACATTCGTAAGTTGTATTTGTATTGGTAGTGTTTGATGGTGGAGTTTGATAGGCACTTCTAACGGATGTTTTATTGATTATAATATCAGCAACCTGTTATATTTCACGTTATGGAACCTCTATATTGTAACACGTTGAATCGTGACGTATTTTATTAGCTCGCGTTGTGTCGGTTTTGTACAATTATTTATTATATTATTACAAGTTGTATTAGCATATGTTATATTATCACGCGTCGAATTGCAATGCGTGAAGTATTACGCGTGGAATTACGGCGCGTGGAAGTACTACGCGTGGAATTACGGCGTGTGGAACTACAGCTCGTGGAAGTACTACGCGTGGAAATATGGCGCGTGGAAGTACTACGCGTGGAACTACGGCGCGTGGAAGTACTACGCGTGGAATTACGGCGCGTGGAAGTACTACGCGTGGAACTACGGCGCGTGGAATTACGGCGTGTGGAACTACAGCTCGTGGAAGTACTACGCGTGGAAATATGGCGCGTGGAAGTACTACGCGTGGAACTACGGCGCGTGGAAGTACTACGCGTGGAATTACGGCGCGTGGAAGTACTACGCGTGGAACTACGGCGCGTGGAATTACGGCGCGTGGAACTACGGCGCGTGGAAGTACTACGCGTGGAAATATGGCGCGTGGGAGTACTACGCGTGGAACTACGGCGCGTGGAATTACGGCGCGTGGAAGTACTACGCGTGGAACTACCACACGTAGAATTGCAACGCGTTGTATTACCACCCGTACAATCACAACGCATAGAATTACCACACAAGCAATTACAACGCATTGTATTAGCACTCATCTAAGTTCATCGCGTTACTATCACACAACTTCGTCCTCACAAAATGTTTCGTTAGAAATAAAAGAAGAGTAGCAACGCAATCGTGAGCAAAGGTATACTTCTTTGAACGACATGCAACAGATACCGCGTACGGTGTTGCACCCTTCTTACCCCCTGGGTGTGTTTCTATGTGCCGTTCTCTCGTTAATAAACGCACATGGTGGGACCAGCTGACGTGTGCCGGCAACAGGAAATGAAACGGCGCACCGGTTTCGTGTGATTCACGAATTCAAATATTCATGGCTAGAGCCAGGGGGTTGGAAGAACCGGATGACAAAGAACGGGGTGGAAAGAAGGAACGTCGCGTTATCGGTGCCCTTTAATTTTCGACGCCACAACGTTTCGTTCCACTCGAGGAAATCCTCCGCGGATAATTAAAAGCTGTTATTTCGAGGCCTTGGAAGCCTTTTATTTTCTGTTCGCTGGTCCTGAAAATGCTACATGGTGAACTGAGCTGTCGCGATATTAATTTTTCAGCGTTCCAGAACACTGTTTTCTGCTTTTCTAATTCGTGTGTGCACTATAAAATGAAATATTTATCAACTAAATGAAGAACAGAATGTGTTAAATTACAGTTGATGAATTTTATGGATGATAATCATTTATTTTTATCAATTAAATATTGTCATAATTTTCTGAGTTTAATAAGTACACTTTCGTTAAAAATGCGGGGTCTGTTCAATCTTCGGATCGAATGTTGAAAATTTCGAGACGCGAAAGCTTCAATTTGCATTATTCATTAGCAACCCCTAATCAGATTTGAATTCCCCATTAACTCTGATTGAGCGTATATCCCTCATTAATTAATATTCTGCGTTAATTTTAGTCCCCCAATACGGACTAAGCCAATTCGTTAACTGTATCAACACACTGAGCTTAGTAATTTCGACCGATAGTCTGTAATCGATAATTTACACCACAATAAGTTTCAGAGGTTCAAAGACAATCATAATTAATCAATCCGTTTGCAGAATCTTGGACCTGCTAGAACCGTATGCAGGATTATCCCTCTTAATCCCAGAATATAAATTAATCAGACGACGTTACATCAAAATCCTCGAAATCCCTCTATTTAAGTTCATTAATCCTGTCCCCTTTATCGTGCTAAATATGTAACTCGTGGATCAACCACGTGGAACCATTTATACGAATTAAATTTCTTCGAGGGTCTCATAAATCGATAATAAGTCTTGCAGTATTTAATACGCGGCAGGATCGTTTTGGAAACTTTATTTCCATAAAATTAATTTTCTCGAGCTTTTTCCTACTTTAGAAAATCAGTGTTTGAGGAATTTATATGTATGCAGCAAGTACCAACATTTTTGGAGATAAATCTGAAGGGGAATCTAAGAATCTCCTCACCAATTCTGAATTCGTTCTATGAAATAATCGCGTCACGTACAAAATACTGCAAGACTCGTATCGATTTGTGAGACCCTCGAAGACATTTAATTCGTGTAAATGGTTCCATCTGGTTCATCCATGACTTATATATTTGCCACGATAAAGGGGACGGGTTTAATGAACTTACTAGAGGTATTTCAAGCATCTTTATGTAAAGTTGGTTTAATTTACATTCTAGGATCAGAATAATAAGCATCAAAATTTCAGAAAATTCCTTGACGTGAAGGTCTCCTTGCCAGAGAACTGCTACTAAGTGATGTCAAGTGGTGGTAAAATAGTTTCACACTTTCACGTCAAGTGTGGGTAAAATTATTTCATAATTTTACATCCACACTTCATGTCACTTGGTAGCAGTTTGCAAGGAGACCAAGGAACATCTAAAAACTTTGATGCTTGTTCTTCCGATCCTAGAATATAAATTACTCAGATGCGTGAAATCATTTCCCACTTTCACAAGCGCAAAGGAGATTAGTGAAAGCTGTCTAATTTTAGCGAAACCTTGTCTAAACTAGCCAAAAATGTTGCAGAAGGATCAGAAGGAATCGCTAACCGAATGACCGGTGTTTGCGCAGGATACACGCACGAATCGTGGATCAACCACGAGGAGCCTCCAAAATACGCGACCTTGCGGTCAGCAGCGGAGCTGGCTCGGCCAGTGGTGCCATCTCCGCCTCCTCCGACATCGCAGCAGGAATTACCGGTGGTGGTGACCGGGTCGAGTTTGCACCAGGCACACCCGGTAGCCCCAACGACGACCCCTTCGTCGTCCACGTCGTTGAGTCTGCCTCCCAGGAAAAGCCTGTCGATGTGCTTCACGAGCACCGGGACTGCGCTCTCGTTGCCCCCGAAGAAGAAGGACATCTACCGGCCGTACAGTCTTCAGCCTACGTCGGAGATCCGGACGTCAGCCGAGGAGGATTTGTCCGCTGCGCAGGCGATCCTCGACCTGAGCGCGTCGCCCGCTGCGCCCACGCACTCGGTCTTCATTCACACGCTATCTCCGCCGCCACCTCCGCCACAGCCCCCGGGGCCGGCGGCGCCCGCCGTCGGGGCGGCCGGACAGCTGCAACCGGCTCAACAGCAGCCCATACCCGTCTCGGTGCTGGTCCCGGTGCCCAGCTCGCAGACCAGCCAGCTGCGACAACAGGAACAGACGCCGCAACCTCAGTCACCTGCCACCGCCGAGGTTAACGCCAATAACTGCACCGCTGCCAGGGACGGGTGAGTATCCCTCGATCATCCAAATGCGATCGATCGTCCAAAGAGTACCACGCTTTTGAGTGTGCATACGCGGCTTCGCGGATACAGGGGACACACACGATCGAATGGCAGCGTTAGGTCGATGGATGAATGGTGACTCGATGTTTGGTGTCTCGCTTCTGTGTACGATCGCTTGTTGGGTGTGTTGATTGGTCGTTTCTTGGTGTTGCATGACGCTGTCGGGGTATGGTTTGGTGTTTAGATGGATATCGTGGCCGCGGGAACGTGGGGCAGCCCATTTATCCTGGATGCTTCCTTGGTTTTATGTACAATCCTTGTCGTCCTCTTCCATGCAGGATCTCAGTCTCTAGTTTGTAAGTTCCTCGTAGGCTTCTCTTGGTCCCTAGCTTCTCCGTTGGCTCCAAACTTTATCTAGACTCTTTCTAAGTTGTAAGAAAACTTTGCATAATCACAGTAAGTTCCAAAACCAAAGAGTCTGCAAAGCCACTGTCCAAAATAACGTGAACAATATTTCAAGCTCTATAACGTATGTTCTACCATTCGAGAATAGTACCAAACCCATCCAAAGTTCCCTTATATTGTCCCTACCATTATGGCTGCCCGCGCAGGCAAGTCCCCGTCCCCGACTCGTTCCCCGAGTGGTACCAAACCCCAGACACCCAAAAGGGATAGCAGTCCCTAGTTACCAGTTGTTCGTTGATCCAACAGCAGCAGCGGCAGTAGCAAGACGGTCGCGTACACGTACGAGGCGTTCTTCGTGTCGGACGGGCGGTCGAAGCGTCGGGGCAACAGCACGAACGGGGCCGCTGTGCCCGACAAAGAGGCCACCCAACCGGACAGACCGAAATTCACGTGCACCGAGTGCGGCAAGCAGTACGCCACGTCGTCGAATCTGTCCCGACACAAGCAGACCCATCGGAGCCTGGATTCTCAATCGGCCAAGAAGTGTATTAACTGCGGCAAGGCGTACGTGAGCATGCCGGCGCTGGCGATGCACGTGCTCACCCACAAGTTGGCTCACAGTTGCGGCGTCTGCGGCAAGATGTTCTCCAGGCCATGGTTGCTGCAAGGCCATCTGAGAAGTCACACCGGGGAGAAGCCTTACGGTTGCGCGCATTGCGGCAAAGCGTTTGCCGATCGCTCGAATCTTCGCGCCCACATGCAAACGCACTCGGCGGACAAGAACTACGAGTGCTCCAGATGCCACAAGACGTTCGCGCTCAAATCATACCTGAACAAACACCTGGAGTCCGCTTGTCTGCGGGACGACGAGATGCCTCAGCAGCAGCAGCAGCAGCAGCAGCAACAGGCGGCTGGAAACAACAACGCGGCGCAACATCAGCAGAGCAACAATCGTGGTTTGTAGCAGCGCTTCGACGACAAGACGGGCAGCATCAGGCGTCTGGACGCCCTTGAAGAGGTTGAGAGCTAGCGGTCGTTCGTGGCGACTCCCGGGTAAAGCCGGGCCTTGACAGAATTCACGAGGACGAGGATAACGCATAAGGTTTGCCGTAGGTTTTAAGTAGAAAAGTGCCAGTAGAGAATTGGGGAATAGAGAAGTAAACCGTGAGATGTAGCGTAACGAGGCAGGGGAGCAGTGATGCGCGACGAGAGGAGGGAGGTGTAGAGGAGGTGTCGGTTTCGTAAATAATGTCTAACATTAATAAAAACGTCCAATAATGTTAAGTCTTAAAACGGGGGAAAAAAAGGAGAAACAAAACGAGAGAAACGAGAACAAAGAACAAAAAAACGTCGAACGGTGACGTCCACACTGCAGTCTAGTCACTCTAGTCGATTATACCTAATGCATTATGATATTATATTATTATATATTATATATTATATTATATTATTATTATATATATATATATAGTATATTTACTAGCGCGTACGGTTCTAGTCGCGAGCTCGTTACGGAGACACTATTTATTGATAATTTAGCTGCCTAAAGGAAAAAGAAAAATAAAACTCTTCGATGCTTGAAAATATACAAAGAAACACACACAAAGACATAACATACAAAAGAGAAGAAGTGGGGGGAGGGGATCACGATACAAAACGAGTTCGATGCAATAACGATTTTAAGATTCGTCTTAGATAAGAGACAACGTGATTTCCAGCCGGTTTTCGATTCTTCCCCTTTCGCAACGCGACACATCGACGCTCGTGAACGTCCCGCGAGAATCGAATCGTGTCCAAAGAACGATCGTCGCTAGCTGGTACGCACACCAATGACCGACAGCTCTTCTACCGGAAGTGTTCGACGACCGCGACTCGAACGACAGACTATCGAACCCCTTCGCATGTTCCTCTTCGATGGATCCTTCGTTGGACCACGTAATATTCGACCGGGGGTCGATTCACGGATAATCGATATCCTCGATGGAGAAGCTGGTGCGGGTCTATGCGTTCCGTTCGATGACGAGGAAACGATGCGCATATTTCTTCGTCTTGGTTAAACAGTTACTTGAGTTCGTTTCTTCGACGATCTTTCATGCTTAATGGTGATGGGTAAAGGACGTTCGCAGGGACATCCTAGAACTTTATACTGCAGACTTTTGTGCGAATGTTCTTTTGAAGATTGCTGATTTTATTATGCTTTAACAATTTATCAGTACATCAAACATGTATTTAAGATATGTTTTATACGTGTTTAATGCCTGTCTGAACATACACGTTATGTATCATATATGAATCTTCAGTCTAGTTGTAATGACACACTGACTGCCATAATGATTTAAAGGAAAAAGCCAGAAGAAATTGCAAAATTAACTTGTTTCTAAGGATGTGCATGGTGAAAATGACCATAACTAGTGTATATACACAAATCGGACTTCTGGTCTCGGACATTCCTTTACCCACTGCCGCCATTGATACTCGAGCCTCGTTCACCGAACCACACGAGATCGGCTCCTGTGAAGAAAATTCACGAAATATCGTGTTAAAATTATTTTCGATCCACACTGTACATTTTGTAAATAAGAAAATACTCGAATGACCACGCGCACCATAGAACGCGTGGACTTGTTTCGAGGTCGTTGCGTTGAACAATTTCTTTTTTAACGTCATTTTCCTTTCTGCAATGCTACACGATCGAATGCAAAATATAAGGAGAAGGAAAATCAAGATATATTACACACGTACACGGACACTGACACAGAACACGTAGGGCAAAATGAACACGAACACACGTATATTTAGAGCAAATTCGAGTAATAGATGCGTAAACATTGTTATACACATATTTTATAGAAGCAATATAACGAGTAAGGGAATAAGAAAATAATAAAAAAAATAATAAAACCAGTAATAATGACGACGCGTACGGTCAAAAGCAATGTTTCGACACAACGAATTATATAATTATACATATATAGAGGCGAACATCGAAGTTTAACGCGATGGAAAAACGATGATTTGCTTCGGCATCGAACTTATTCGGTCGTCCATTCACGCTCTTCGGTCTCTCGCGATCGAACGATAATTGCCCTAAGAATTAATCGAGTTTCGTGCTTCTTTCTTGCTGTCTCTCTTCGCTTAACGAAAAACAATTTCTTTCGTATCGGTAAGCAAGCTATTCCTATTTTAGAGCCTAAAATATGTACATACGTATTCGTATTAGAAGGTTGGTTAACAAAATGGGAGCAATCGAGGAATCAGTGACTCAATGATTCGCCTTTTTCATAACACCAAATTTACATTCTTAAGAATTTAGTTGTCTAGTAGTGCCACTTTGATATTAGCTATTAATGACTGAATAATAATTATAATAGGGATTATTCGTTCGTTTGCTATTCGTGCTGGAAGTTGATGGTACGGATTAAAAACTTTGCTTTTAAAGCAACATTCAAATCACATCTTATTAAAAAGTATAATCTTTAACACGTTGATGGTTAACAGTAGTCGACAAAATTCGATTAGAATTCTTTCAAACGATCCTTGGTGAAGCAGTTTTATGCCATACATAAACTCAAAGGAGTAAATAAAAATTTAATAATCAAAGTTTGACACCTTTTTATTTAGGAACATATGGAATGTTTATTATGTCAACGTGTTGAATGTATTTTAAAGGACAACGACGGACAATGAATTGTCGAATATTCTATACATCGAATCTCGCTCGATCACCGTCAACGCAATCGAACATCGAACATTAGTTAAACATATTGTTCTTCCAAGTACAACGATTAGAGAAAGAGAGACAGGGAAATTCAGCCTAGAAATTCGACCAGTTTCCTCGATTCGACGTTACCTTTCAAAGAGAGCGATTACACTAGGCCAAATTATTCTTCAAAAACAAAAAAGGCAAAGAAATCGCGACAGAACAAAGAAGAGCGTGGATCGGTGCCAGAATTGGCTCGACGATCCAACGAGTCCTTTTGTAATAATTATTGCCGACAAATAATTACCGCGTTGCATGTACAGAGTAGCCGACCTCTCACCGCCAAAGTAACGAAGCAAAGATGACTAAATAAAAAAAAAAAAAAACCGAAAAAACCGAAAAAAAAAAGAGAAACCGAAGCACACGGAGAAGAAAAAAGGAACACATATTCTTTGTTGTTTTTGCCCGGTTAGTTCGATGGATCAGATTCGTAGGAATTTTCTGGTCGATCGAACTCGAAGCTCGAATTCGAAAAAAAAACGCTTTTCTAGTTTTGTCCCTTGAAAGAGGTTGATTTCGTGAGTTGTGTGCCGTGCGTGCAATTGCGATTCTCGCGTACGTAAATACATACGAACGTAGAGCAATAAAGTCCTAAGCAATACTAAGTAACGATTAATTAACCAATTAACGAAGGAAACAAATAAATTAGTAAGTCGGTTCGGATACCAAAGATGGCGGAGACGTTCAGGAGAACGAAGCGTGCTTCTTGATTTTCCGATGGAGATTTGTACTTTTATCGTTGCGATTTTGCATGGGAGATTATAGTTATTTATTTATTTATTTATTTAGAAATATTGAAGTACTTAATGGGAAGTATCGAATGGTAATATCGAAATATTGGAATTATCAAATAATTATTAGAATACAAGCAAAATTAATGAGACATTTTCGATCCTGACACTATGAGACCTCTATATCCAAAAGAAAAATTATGAGAAAAATTGGAACATACTTATCGATACTTATTCAATAATAGTCTATCAACACCCCATTGATTCCGAAAATTATCGACATTTAATATTATCGATAATATCGATTCGATATTATCCCAATACCAATGTGAAATCGTAACTATAAACGTTGTAATCCGCATTGGATCATAATCGATCACTAATAGAAATTACTCTGAGTTTTATTGTTCATAATCTAATTATTTATTTCTTTTATTTCTTGCGACTTGTTATCAGTATTATTATTATTAGCGTAGCCTCGTAATTTATTATTGTCACCGGTATTTATTATATTTATTATTATTATGTACTTTATTTGTCCTTCTATTATATTCACCTTATCGTTGTTGTTAATTATATCGTAATCATTATTTTTAATGATTTATCGTTTGTTATTATTGCGCCTGATACAACGATTTTTGTACAACGATCGGTAACAACATCGAGTGACAAGATAAAAGAGAACACGTGCAATTCCTGTCGTTTCGTATATTTTCCCGCGAAGAAAAGAGAGAAATGAAAATGGAACGATCGAGGGTAAAACCTTTTGTTGAGTCAGTCTCAAGCGTGTACAGTCGTTTAGTCGATAATATAATTGAACTTCCGGAACGTGGTAATGTACATATGTACTTGTAGCGTAGAGTGTACATTGTACGCGTTCTTGTACATGAAAGAAAACAAAAGATACTCGTGTATAATTGTAGTGTCTGGTAAACGCATAGATCGTATCGTGAATTGGTGATTTGTCTGGATAAAAAGAAGAATTTCATTTTTTGATGGATCTTAGAAATTCCAAGGAACGATTGGATCGTATTTTTCTATGATGTTAAATAAAAAAAAAGGTGAAAAAAATTAATCGTGACTCGTCCTCTACCATTAGCTTGCTTCTATCATTCTTAACGTCGTGGAAAATTATTGGAAATTGTAAAGGTAGATTCAGGATTTGAGACGATGATTTAGGGGTGTTTGTAGATGGTGTTGGAATTTGTGATTCGTCCGGATACGTCAGATTTTTGATGATCTTTGAAATTGTAAGGAACGATTGAATCGTATTTTTGTATTCGGTTTATAACGCGAGATATTTGCAAGTTATTATGATCGAATCGTGACTCGTCCTCTGATCGCTTTGTAAGAGATTGCAAATGGTGGTAGGATTATTAGGATCTCGAAGGGATATTTCGATTAACCCTTTCACTGGTGGTTTGTGGCTTTATTTCTCATGGGCCAAATTTCTATTTTTCCCCATTTCCCAATTTTCCAATTTCCAGATGTCTCAATTTTCCAATTTCTCAAATTCCGAATTTCTCAATTCCCCAATTGGTCAATTTCCCAATTTTCTAACCCCCAATTCCCAATTTCCCAATTTCCCAAATAAAAATTTAACAGTACCAGTAGCGAAGGGTTATCGTCAAATCAGTTCCCCGATCCTCAAATAGTTAGTAACACCGTGAGAAGAGTGGAAAGGCAGAAACGTCCCAAGTATTTTTCGAGCGTAATATCGGTAGACGTTGATCTCCGATAAAAAGCAAGGCTGGATGCAAATATTCGAGGAGAAAAGGAGAAGGCAGACCATGGGTCGAGTTCAGAGTTCGTTACTGGAAATTGCACCGGTTCGTTAGGGAAGTCTCATGGACAATTAAACTATTTTAATTGACCGGCCGGCGGCGAGGCCATTTCACGTTTGTCGTAACTTCGTGGCGTTATTAACGGCCGAAAGCGATTCTCAAACTAATTAACAGTTCTTTCCCTCGCGTCCTGGCAAATTCTCCATTTTCCACTGTTCCTTCTGTTTTTCAATTTGTTCGTTCAAGTCCTCGAATATATTTGTGATAATAACCATCAAATAATCTTATGAACAAAATTTTCCTAGCTATTGTTTCAAGTTTTCTCTATTATATTAACACAGTTGGTACGAACGGTTTGTACGGATTCGCGATTCGAACTCAATCGCTTGGAATGATACGTCAACTATGTAGTCAGGATTGTTTTGATATCGATTACAGGAAACAGAATCAGTTTGCAATGCTGTATACATTTACCGAAGGCTATAGGTAAGCCAATTGTTCGCTGAGATACACGTGTCGGTTTCGTGCCACGTATAGTCACGCGTTGTGTATAGTCCACCCGTATAATTCATGAATGAGACAGTCAACAATTACTTATCGCAGTCTGCACATCGAATGCGAACACGTTAGTCCTGTTAATTGTTGCTGCTACATCAGGTGCGACTATTTGATCGGGTCAATACACATCCTTTCCATTCTAAGGTAAATTTCATTTACATTCATTGTCTAACATCGACTTTACGGGATGACTACTATTATCCCATTGAAAATTCGTAAAAATCTACTATGTCATTAAAAGTTCGGGATAATCTACTTGTATACTAACATGTATTATACCCTTAGATGTTTATGCTGCTAGTTAATTATGCAGTGACTAGTATACAATTGGAAATTCATGTGCATCATCAGACATTAGTACTTAATAATCCTAGTAGATTAATTGCATAGCAATTGTCTGCTATTGTCAGAAATTTTTAGTAACTACTGTATACTCGAAAACTTATGGCAACTATAATATTTCAGATAGATGATCTACTGTTATTGTATTAAAAGTATGTAATAGCTACCAAGTACTGTTACATCAGAAACTGGTAGATTGTTTCCTATAAAATAAAAAAGCATTTATCGAGCGATATCGTACCGACTGTATTAAGAGATTGAAAATTCGAAACTTTTGGTGCTTTCTCCAGTGAATGAATTTTGAAAATGCACGACCATCCGAAACACTCGAAGCTCAAGCCTGTTAATCACGAATTCGTTGTTAATTAGAGATGCTCAAACATGTGTGTACAAAACGTAGACAGCATTAAAACCGTGTATTTATTGATAACGAGCGACGAGCACGGCGAGTAATTAGAGATAGAGATTATCGAGATAGAAGCAATATTTTACGATTATTTCTGTAAATAAATTTCGTAACTATCGAAACGACAGGCGTCGTTTCGAATGGAATCACGAAAATTTCAATTCAATGAAATGTAAGATAAATCTAGTGATTATAATGGAAGTCTCGAGGAAGATTACTGTCATCTTTTCGACAACGATTTCAATTTCACGATCTATCGCGTAGGAGGATTTTCGCAGTTGCTGTATCTTACGCGGCACCACGAAGACCGGAAGTGGCTCTCGAAATACGACTTTTAAGCTAGCGATAGAATCTAGACACTAGTTTGCACAATAACATCCTCCGTAACGGAGGTGATCGCTTAATTAATTTTCTAGAAAGGAAACAAAAGTATATTCGAACTTTTGTTCCGACAAAAGTACCAACTTTCCTCCGCGGCCATTTCTTCTCGAGGACGAGTTCAGTCTTGTCCAATTTAAAAATGAGATAAATAATATATTCTGTATATACCTATCTACTCTAGAACTATGTACATGTATATATACGTACACGTATAAAGAAAAAACTTCCTAAAGGTACACTTAAGAACACTCTCTCACACACTGACACGGACACGATCACATGATTAGATCTCTCGTGTAAGCTCTCTGTAACTTGTGACTAATCTAATCTTCCTCTAATTGAAGCGATCGTTCTTCGTGCTCGCTAATTCGACGACTATTTCTTGTCTAACAACTGTTCTTTGCGAGCTGAGAATAGCAATGGAGAATTTTCTACTCTGTTCCTTCACGCTAACTCGCGTTTTCAGAAGTCTTGAACAAGTGGTCCGAGCTTGAAACCCGAAGACAAGTTTTTTAACACTTATTCACTTAGTACTCCACGTTATTTTACATTTATGTTCATGATTTCATGAACACATGTATGTAACTTCAATTTTGTGTACTTTGTTTAAATGAACTATTTGTAAAGTTACTCGGTTGGAAAAGTTAATCAAAGATTTCAGGACAGTTTGAGAATTAAGGTATTGGATTGTCAGGATAATTTTGTTGCTTAATTATCGATTGTATAACAAAACTGTTGCTGTTTACAGCTCTCACCTGTTCTTCTGCTGTTCCTTCGACCCTTACCTCGAGTGTCTGTCCACCTTCGAGAATTTCTACTTGCGACTCGATATTCTTCATCGCGCCTGTCTGCTTCGATACTGAAATTGTCGAGCAAATCTTCGATCGTGTTACTGAAAATCTCCTGGTATGACGAATATTTACAAAGTATCAAATGAACCATCAACAATTTTCATTCGCAAACTCCCAAATTTTGCTGCCACGAAAACAATCCACTAGCAATTACTTTTAGCACAGTGAAATCTGAATGATACATACAAACGAACACCATATAGAATTGCAATTGAAAATTAGACACGATCGAATTTTCCTCAATCGTCACATTCTATTCTCCATCATTCTCCCCATCGGAAAGAATATCAGGACCAAGAACAACGAAACTGTTCGTTTCTGTCTATCCTAAATTTCAACGTCGAAACGCTTTCACAGCTGTTCTCCTCACTCTACTATCTCGATCTTCGCTGTAAATCGACACCCTTTCGAAGTCGATTGGAACAAGCGGGACAAGGGAAGCTCTTGTCTCATCAGACTGACGCGAACAAGCACAACGCAAAAAAAAAACGTGGGAACATTCGTTACTTTGTCGCTCGTTTTACTCGTTTAGGTTTATGAATCGAAGCTCGAACAAGAGAAGCAGTAGGAGACGAGAGGACAGGATCGAACGAGCAGAGGCTCGTGATTGAAATGCCGGAAGCGAACGAGTATAGCGAAACCCTGCTGCATTTTAAGGACGAGACTCTCTTAGTTCCGATAGTATCGTTCGTTATATAGGGTGACGCGTTCGAACCGCTTGCATCTTCTCGTTTTGATCGACCAACGAACAGATGCGTCCTCGAACGCGTCCCGTTTTGTAATCCTTCCAACGAGAGCCTTGACAGTTTTTTAACTATTCGTTAGTTACCTTAGCGTAAGGGATGAAAGAGGGAGGGGAGGAAGTTAGGGGAGAAGAGATGTAAAGGAACGGTCCACTTTTCAATCACCCTTTAGCTACTGTTACTTTTAACTAACTATACTTCAGAAACAATTTTAAGCAACTTTCTACGATTATGTTCTTACTCTTTTCAGTAGGTGGTTGCATTTTATTTAATGACAGTGAAAAGTAAAACTTTGTCTTATAACAATTTATGATCACGGTGAGTTTGTTTGAAGAAAAATGTGGTGAAAACTTAAAGTTATCACGTAAATAATAATATGGATTTTTGTTCCAAATAATGATATGGATTCGTTGAAACAGCTCGAGAGGGCAGCACAGTTCTCGAACCGCCATCATGGTAATTTTGCTTAATATCTCTCGTAAACGATTGTATCTTAATAGAAACGTCTTTGCCTTTGATTTATGTCGTCACTTTTGTCTAAATAGCGACACTGGGAGATACCAAGAGTGTCTAATTAACGATCGTAGCTAAAGGGTTAAGAGCGTCGGTGTTTCTCAGTCACTCACGAAATTCGTAAAGAGGTTATCAGATAAATATGTAAATGAAAGGACGAGAAACACTGTAGCAGACCACATCGACAGACCACATTCACACGACACCCCGTTCCGAAGGGAACCGGACATCCGTTTAACCCGCAGTGCAAACGAGTCAAAGATTTGCCCGTTTATTCTCGAGCGAAAGATAAACGCGAAAGGCGCCTAATTATATATTGTATACACACACCCAATACACGTAGAAATAGCATAGTTTAGTATACACATGATATATTTTATATAGTTGAAGGAAACTCTAGAGAACGATAACCGCGATAAACGAATCCGCGTAGCTTTTCGACTTCCATAGCATGGAACGGCTAGCCACGTATTAATGAAGTAATATTAAAAAAGCCTCGCACGTTTTTCGACAGATTCGCAGGTCTCGTTTTTTGCGGCGGCTTCGATGTGGCTGAGATACATATATACCTTAGACTCCGTCGATGATAATAAGATGCGCTTAAATAGCACGATGTCACTTTAGAGAACGATGTGTTCAGGATTCTAGTTCTAGCGTTAAGTACGTTCGTACACACCAAAAGTAGCCACCGTAAGCGTGTTTTTCACGATCGATCCATCCCGCTCTCAGCGGATCTTACTTACTTTCGCCAGGTTCTCCTTCGACTTCACCTTGGATTTCGTCTTTTGCTTTTTAGTACGCTTCAGCACCCTTGGATTCTCTAGGAAAAATTACGACGTTACATTTCCACGGTTCACATGGTTCACATGTATGGTTCACATGTTTCACATGATGCATACAGTGTTTATAGTCCATATAGTTTCTATCGTCCACATATGGTCCTGATATCCATATGGTCTTCATGGTCTACATGGTCATTGTCCACATGATACACATGTTTATTGTAGTCCACATGGTCTCCATGATCCACATGGTCTTTATAGTTCAGTAGTTCCTATGGTCTTTATTGTCTTGGTCATGGTATTGTCTTTGGTGTTCCTAAAATCTACACGATCTTTAGAGTTTTTATAGTCGCCATTTTCCCTAGAGAATTCTTCCGTGCTCGTCGATGTACAGATCTGTGATGACCATCGAAAACGCACGTACGAAATATTCGACTAAAAATATAAATTATACCTGACTGGATTTAACATTCTACCAAATACTCTAAATTATGTAAGACGAAGAACAAATCTGCTGAATCAACAGCAATAACATTTCATAAGAGAAGTCATTCAACGACGTACGTGCATATTCGAGGTCGATGTTACCAGCAGAGATAAGCAAAGACCATTCACTTCATAATGAAACGATAAAAGTAACTAGTTTCAGTTCCTCGCTAATCGCGCCACTTAACGATGCTGCTTTCTTTCTCCTTCGACAAAAGCAGAGGAACACTAAAAGTAATCGAGATGAACCGCGATAGAAAATACTCTATGTCTATTTTGATCTATTTTACGGAGGGATGCAACGAAGAACAAGTTCGTTATCTTCAGGAGGAATACGACGAACGAGAACTGTCGTAAACCCGATCGCTCACGCACACTATTGATGCATAAACAAGGATATAGTACATATATACACTTATACATCCATAGTATAGAAGTATATGCATAGAGAATTAACGAAAACTCGCCTATTTATCGCCTATTACGGATTAATCTATCACTGCAATCGTTTACTGCATTACCTCTCTAAGTGACACCACATTTCAAGATTTTAAATCAAATCTAAAACCAATGCAGCCATTGAAGGTATGATGACAAAGATAGGTTGAGGTAATTATTTGACTCCTTTGTGCATCTTAGTTTCAGTTCTCCACGGATATTACCTACACTCGATGTTATTGGTTATTTACTTCTATGAGGAGTGCATAAAACAAGTCTTCGTCAAACTTAGAAGCAGTTATGAGCGGCATGACTAAAGGCGCAGATAGAAGAAATTGAGACTTCTAGCTCCACTAAGAGCATTGTGAAAATAGGAATAATACAGGAGACTCAAGTTCCATTCTCGGCTTAACCCAGGCAGTCTGCCACTTAGAGAGAGAGGTAGCCTATTCAGGACTCCACTCGTTTGTTTCAGAATTCTTATTGTTAGAGGACCAGAATTGAAATAGGCAGAGTATCGTGGAATTAGGACTCTCGGAGCTGCTAAAAGCAGTCGCAGAAGTAGCGATGACAACAGGTTGGTGATATAGTGAATGCAGCTGACTGCAACCTTGAAGGAGTTCGATCCGTGTCCTTGTCCCTATTTTCCACAAATTTTCATAGCAATTTCTCGTTCAATGATTCTGACTTAAAAAATTAATTGGCAAGATGTTAGGTGATAAAGTAGAAATCTGATCGCTTAGAGAGGCGATGTATCCGTGATCGCTATCGATTCTTTCGGTCGGCCGCATCCGTTTCCCTTTTGGTTCCCCTTTCTCCGCGTTCTAGTGTAAATAAAGAACCGCGTAGAGACGATGTAACGATATAAAGAGTTAGTAGGGTTTAACGATAATAGCGAAAAAAAAATATTAAAGGTGAAAACTTTAAAGCGTATAGTATGTAAGAGTCTCACGGGACGAGGTACTCTTGTAAAGTAAGTAACGTTATACTGGCGAGAACTGGGTTCCCAGTCGGGCCAATATTCGATAAATATCGGCGTGAAGATCTAGTTCTTTTTCGTTCATTTTCTCTCTAGTATTCTTTTCTTCTTCTGTTCGTGATCGCGTGACGATCGTTGCTTATTCTCGGATGTTGGAAGCCTGTCTCGACGTGACATTGCCCGGATTCGTCGGTCAGAAGAATTAAATTCTTGTTCCCTTCGTTTCGTGTTTACACGTGCACCCCTCTTTTATCGTTGCCCCATCATCTTTCACTTTTTTAAATAATTCAAACTTCACTTAGATTGTTATTGTATCGTAAAAAGTCACACAGAAGTGGACTCAGAAGAACATGTATAAATTTATATATTTATATAATTATATAATTATCAATACCTACAAGTATCGATTTAATTTCAAAGGATTTAATCTTCTTTTTCGCTGAGAAACTAGGGTAACGACAAACGAGTTTCACGTATGATTAATCCATAAACGGTGATTGCATCCACTGACCCAGATCTTAATAAATTAATCTCGGAATTAATTGCACGTAAATGACACGGGACGAAGGTAACACATAAAATTCTCGCAGCTTCGCGCGAGTTTCAGCAATTATACGTTCGATGGTTAAAGGTGATTAAAAGTCGATCGCTTTTATACGTCGAGAACAGTTTTATCGAGGATCGCGGATAAATATTGTATCGGAGAGCCTTAAACAAGAGAGAAGGGAACCTGATGGGTAATCAAGTCCATCGAGAACATTCATGGGGAACATTGGAAACGTTGTGTTTTCATTATCGTTTTGAAATACTGTTCCGTTTAACTCTTTGACCGCTCATCTAAAATTCAATTGTAAATGAAATGAAAAATATGAAAAACTGACCTACGTTAGTTATTTACAAAAATATTCGATTTCTTTTTGTCCTTTTTTATTCGATTTTGACACGTGGCGATTAAATTGTGTGCCAGTTTACCACGCACGTTTATCTGAATCTTCGCTGAAAATATAATGAACGATACGTCTCGCGGATTGAGCAGTCAAAGGGTTAAAGAGAAGATTATCGTACATCGATAAATGGCTTTCGTAAAATAATAAACGAACACGGGAGGAAGAATCTTATAATTAAATTTGTATTCGAAACTGTTGAGCCGCTTGTAAAAAACTGCAAGGTGGACATCAGTTTCATGAATCTTCGGATCGCGTGCAATTCTTTCACTTAACGTGAACGTGTCGAGATAAAAAAAACGAGGAAGCTTGCATGCAAATTCACAGCAATAACGCTCAAACACGATATTCCAAATGGCTACTCGTGTTAAACGCATTTGTGTAGTCGGTGTTTGATGTCGAGGAAATTAGAAGATAAAGAAAAAGATGAGATTATGTATTAAATGTTCAATTATACTCGGTGTAATACGCAATAAGGAACTTAAGAAGACGTGTCAATAATATTAAACATACGGAACGTTTGTTCATTATTTTTCTTTCTTAAATCGAAACGACTGGACCATTCGGACGATCGTCGAAACGGCAAACAGATTTTTCCTTTCTGTCGCTTCGACGCGTGCTCAAACACGATCAAAGTGATACCTTAATTTCTCGCTGATAAATCCACGATTCGGCTCGTGTCTGATTAAATAGAGTCGTGCACTCCGGGTCAGGTTCAAAAGCAATAACTCGATCGTAGAATAATTTCTCGCGTGTAATGTCCATGAGCATGTACAAATACTCGAAACACCGTCACGTGTGGAAACTTCGATAATTGACCATATTCGATTACACGATTACGCGTTGTGAATGAAGTTTATAACGTGACTTAATTGATGCTCGAACCTCGTATTGCGACAACGAGATGCTCACGAAGATTGACAAACAAAATGGTGACGCTGGAGGAAACGCGTGAAGGTTACTATAATATTGACTCTTTCAGTCTCAGCTCGTTTGACCTTATTCTTAATTTTGAAATTCATTCACGTATTAATTTTGTATCAAAGCAAAGACAGATTTTATCTGTACAAGTTCGAAAACACCTTACCACGTAGAGAGGGAGGTTTGTTTCAAGAGTTGACACACACGTGGTTCCTATGGAACCAGAGTGAGTAGGATGCTTGTCACTTAAGAAGAGGGGTACTCCTTTTAGGATACATCACTGTTAGCCACTCGTTGTTGAGTTCTTTCAAAGAACAGAACGAGTGAAACCATCATTCCAGTAAAATGGCAAACAAGTGATGGGTATGATTTGTCAGTTACAAAAAATATGTTTTGTAACAAAAGAGTTACTGTTACAGTTTCTTTTTAAATGATTAGAAAAGTAAATTAAGAACTTAAGACATGTAAATTAACATGTAAGAAGCACACGATTTCTTCCGGTTTTGCAAGAATACGCAAATGAACGGCCATCGTGAAAATAAGGAGAGTTCGAGCATCAACGTCCGTCGTTAAAAATTATTTACATAAGCAATAACACGTTATCCCAGCATAATAACGAACTCCGGGTTCCCGTGTAACGCGTGTGACACCCGACAGCAAATGGCCGACCGGAAACGCGCGTGCTCGATCGACCAGGATTGCTCAAGAACTAGAAACGAGTCAATAACGAGTCAATAACTTCGTAAGAGTCTCGTTAGTTTAATTAACGATCGTAGCGTTGTTAACCGTCTATAGCAGTGATATTAAGTACAAAGCGAGGAAGAACGAGAACGGGATGGCGCGAAATTTAAAAAGATGTAACTATACGTTTATCGAATGTCAACTTTCTTCTTCACTTAAACGGCGTTGATCGCGCGCATTTTCAGTCGGTGTAGAAAATCGAATAAAAGTGATCGTCTCTCGATATTAAACGGGTTGACTAGCTTAACTCGAGAAAAGCAATATTACGAAATTTTTAATAACCAAGATTGAAAAACGAAGTATTCTGTAGTAGTGAGAGGTTAGAGTGTTACAATATATACGTAGCATAAATTTCTTATCGAAAACGGGTGATTTTTTAAAGGATTCTGTAATTCGAGACGACGATCACTTTTATGGCTTCTCGTGTCACAATATCTCTCTAACTGTTCGCTGTAAATTAACCATTTAATCCGCGACCTATATGAGTACGACCGAACATCAGTCGCCAAAAGCGTTCGCAATTAATAATTAAAACAACGAAACACGCGCAACATTGCGCGATGACACCAAGATTTCATGGACGTGGAAATTTCAAGACAATTAGGAAACAATTCTAGCGTATATCTGAAAGAGTCTACAAACTTTTCGAATTGGAACTACGTCCATTGAGTGGAGCAAATATCCTCTCGCTCGAAATTCTTCTATCTGTCGCTGTACCGTTTCCTGTATCAATATCTACTTTCTGTTTCCGAGTGATCCCATGTACCTGTATCAACTGTAATTATTTTACTCTTTTTAACGAGTGGATAAATTTCCGAATAGCGGTAGCAAACATTTTCCGGCCATATTACAAAAAATATTTCCACCTGAAAAAAATTATTAGAAGTGTTCATTGCTATGTTTAAAACATAATAGAGAATATTTAAAAAGAAAGTAAGTTTGAAAGTAGGTGAAATTAATTGAAATAAAAGTTGATGAAGGTCATGGGACACGAAAGAATGGTGTTCTCCTGTCCTCTATCTTCTCCCATCTGTCTCCCTTCTACTTCGGTGTCACTATGACCCTTCGTTAACGAAGAGCATTCGATTCTTCGACTTCGGTGTGATACACGTGAGTTTTGATTCGTGATGTTTCTAGCTTTAAAAAGAGACGGCTGTTCGATAAAGGGTTCGTCGATCTTTTCCGTGACGTCCCTTTATCGATTACGAGGGAAGAAAATTTATAGAGAAGTTTGTTGTTTTTTTCCTGAAACGCGTGAGAGGGAGAGAGAGAAAGAGAAGGGGAACGAAGAAAAAGTGCCTATATACATCAGTAAAAAAAAATTATTCGTTAGCGTGTACGATGCGTTCCAACGAGTACGGACAGTGTCAATTACAGGTTTAAACAAATTAAAAAAAAAAGAGTGACATACTGCATCGAGGAAATCGAAGCTAAAATAAACAGATACGACGAAAGCAATATCGAGCGACGATCCGAGATTACAAAACGCTTGCGAGTACCAATTATTAACAACGACTATGATGACGACGATATAATGATTGCGAACTATGATTACTATTATTGTTATTATTGATTGCGAACCTAAATTAATGAGCTAAGTGCCGTGGTGCGTCGAACGAGTCTCGTTCGGAGATTTCTACAGAAAAATTGTCGATACTTCAAGTACGCGAAAATAAATGAACCAATTAATATTTAATCTGAGTTTGCAACTTGTTGCTTCACATTACTGTGACACTTTCAGAGACAGTTTAATAATAGGTAAAATTTCTCAAATAGCATAAACCGATCAAAAGGTTTCGTGTAACAGATACAAATAAAGTTGCAAACGTAAGCCCTCCAAAAATTGCAACCCGATAAAATAGGATGGAAAAAGAAATGGGAAAAAATAGTAGCTGCAAGGTTTCGAAATAGAAATCGAAATTTTACGAGAAGCCCAATCGCCGAGGGGTAAAAAGAAACGATAAAATTCTGTATCGAATAAGGTTTGGTAGACATAAAAATAGAGGTAAAATTGCAAACGTGAAAATTCGAAGCGTCGTTAAGAAAATCCTCGAGAAGCTCGTTCGACGTTGTAACCGCGGCATGTTAGGTACGGATGTGATATAAGGTGAACCTTAACCTAACCTATAAAACGCATATAGATGTTGATATTGTATGCATTGTGATAGTACCCTCGAGAACAAGAACAAACACACACCAATTTAAAAAAACAAGCAAACAATAACGAACCGCCTAAACGAAAAATATAAAGAAATCCCTGCCTCCTCCAAAGTGCGACTGATATTTACAGGATATTGTTCCAATTGGATGCTCCCAAGGAAGCCGGGGTATTCAAAAGCAATAACTTCGTAGACGGTCGCGGATCCTCGAGCGAGGCACAAGCCGCGACCGAATTAAATATAAAAATAAGAATTAACGGCGCAGAAAAATATAGGAAGAAAGGTAAAAAAAACGTGAATAGGCCGAATGAATTTTTAGCCTAAATAATTTTAATCGTAACGACAATTTAGCGGCGCAGGATCTCCACATACACACACATGTACACATCGACACGTAGCGTGAAGCATTTGGTAATCGTCAGGATAATAAAACTGTCGAACGAGGATAATTAAGGAAGAATGGAGACGGTACGAATGAGAACGCGTGAAAGAGACGGTAGAATAAGTATAAGCGAAGAATCATTTGTATTACGTATAATCACGTACACACACACAGACAGGACACATACAATGAGCCTAATAAAACCTAACGATTTAGTAAGAGTTAATAATAATGAGAGAAGGCGATGAGATTAGCGATGGCTTTTATAAGATGAAGTAATACGACGCAGCGCGGGGATACGCGCACCACTGGTTACATTGATATACATAAATCTATTATAAATATATATATTATATATATATACATAAAGAATATTATATATATTATAATATTCGAACTTTAGTTCGAAGAAAATAGCGACGGAATAGAGGGAAAGAGCGCAAAGTAAAATTGTGAAAGAAAGAGCGAATAAAAGTGTTGGATAAAAAAGAGTGAGAGTGCGTGTAAAAGAAGAGAATCGCGAGGGGAAAAAAATGAGAAAACAATTTTTGCGCAGGTATCCATATTTTATAGCTTTTACTTAAGAAAATTAAACCGTACACGCAGAAACGCGAAGTTAACTATATATATTTATATAGATACGTTGACAACGGTATTACCGATTAAATTATATATCAAATCGTACTGGTAGGCCTGGTGAATTATCAGGATAATTTCGTCGCTTCGATTGATTCTTAACACGGCGTTACGAAAAGCCAAGTGCAAATATAAAACGCAATAAGAGATCGTTTATCATTTATTATGATTAACATTGTCTTTTTGTATCATCGCTATGATTCTCTTACCATTACGTGATTTGTACGAAGGTACCAGTTACATTCTATCTATTAAACGAAAATAAATAAATAAATAAATAAATATACAATTATACCTTGCATGACTACGTAGGGCTATACTGCCGCCGAAGCAATACAAAGAGCAATATAGAGTTAACAAAGGTAATTAAACGAGATTAAAGGTACTAAAGGTAAACGAATATTAATAACCGTGGAGATTAAACAAGTAACAAATGGCCGTAGCCATTAACGCTAATTCGATACACCGTGTGCAGAGTCGCAGAAATTTTGGTATCTTACCGATTATGTGAAATACTACTTCACTTCGGAGTTTAAATTAAAAAATTTCGAAATTTTCAGATACAAGTATAACAAAATAAATTCATAAACTTGAAAGTTTGTAACTTCCAAAGGAAGGTTATGTTCCGGACTGTACCTTATACAACGCGTTATAATGCGTGGTAACGCGATACGTTTCAAGTGATTAATGCGTTCTGTTAATCAAACTCAGATATCTCTGAAAGAGTAGCACGTATCGCTAATTGGAAAGATACGAAGATTTGTGCAATTTACAGAGCACACGTAAAACACACACAATCACACGATCAGCTAACACACACAAAGACACGAGTGCAAGCTACAACATGGAGGCCCGTGATATTCGGGTACACAGGACACACCAGCAGGTGGACACTATGTATGGTCATTAATTTATTCTGACCGTAGTGCTAATTGTACTTAGCATTTACGTAGATGACACTAATTGCCTAGGTTGACCGTATCGTCCAGGGTTTCGTGTTACCGTTGCGTGTTACCCGCACTCCCGCTTTCTACCCTCAAATGACAAACCACGATCGTCATCGAAACGTTTCATTTCCTATCGCGGTATCGCGCCGGTCACGCTCCCGACCCTGGTCGACGAAAATTCGCCTAATAAACGAAAAAAAAAGTGTAGTGATATATAGAGTTATCGTAGAGAAACAAACAAAAAAAAAATATTAAATAAAAATAACGAACGCTAATGTATTTCACTCGGTGCCTGTGACAGCTAAGCTCGCTATATCCGTTCGGGAACGAAACGATTGACAATACATTGTTGAGTAGAGAACAACGTATTCGAACTTGTTCTGATCTTCCTTCGCGAGCATGGTCCCTCTTTGTACTTTCTTTCTCTCCGATTTTCCAAAATCGCTACTTGTCGTTCCTTCGTTCGTTTCATATTAATCTTCCACTTCTTTGAAACTAGGCTTTTGGACAGATTAAGAATCTGAAAGAAGATTAACACTGTATTTTTACCCTTAACAAATTTAACTCTAATCTTTCGCTATTATATTTATAATTGATAGTCGTTCAAGTGGTTAGAGACCACTATAAAAATTGATGTCATACAAAACATACATCTTTAAAATGAAGGATGTCTTTGTTTATAATTGTAAATATACATCTTGATTGATAAAGAAGAAAGGCATAAGAAAGAGAGCGATTTCTGATGTATGCCGCGAAAAGGAACGACAATTTCTTTGAACCTAACCCTAAACTGTATTTGTATTTTTTGGTCGAGAAAAGACCACGTACGACACGGCTGTTCACGGGTACCACCTGGAACACGTAGTATTAGCATGGTGTGAAAACGATAGTGACGCTAGATGAATTAGCTTTAAGCTTCTTTCTCGCTAAGAGGGAACCTATTATTATAATAACGAATATTTACATACATTTGTATTATTTGTAAACTAGCGCTAATACAAAACTCCAATTGTGCATCGACACACGCGAAACAAAGTGAAAAAAAACGAAGTAAAAAAAAAAAAGGACCCCATCCTAATGAACCTTCTCCTGAACCGACGAGAAGCCAAGACGGATCGAGGTGAAATAAAACGCTCCCGCCCCGTTTTCCTGTTTCCGATCGATCATCGGACATTCTTTTCACTTGCCTTTTTTTTGTAATAAAGAAAAAGAACACTATTTCGTTTACACGTTCAGATCTGTAATTTTTCGCTCTGTAACGTCTCGTCTGATGTATTTCTCTCTAAGTAATGTATGTATATCGGGCCTTTCCTCCAAACGAAATGAAAATAATAAAAATGTGAAAACGAAGGGACAAAAAAAAAAGCGAAAAAGACGATGAAGAAGAACTCGGAATAAGAGAACACGATTTTACCTGTCCTGACATGCTTCTCATAGTGTTGGATGGTAACGTTACAAGACAAAAGGGAATAAAACGTTAATTGAGCATTGTTATCTATGTAATACAACATAGGATGTTTTGTATTATATTTTCATAATAAATAGACACGTAGAAAAAGACGTATTAACCATACCAGCGTTATTTTTCTTCTCTGTACCATTCTACCCTTCTATCCCTGCATTCATGTTTATTTATTTATTGGAGGTGTAAATGTATTCAAATACATTTCAAAATTTGTACATTCTCAAATTTCCACTTTTTCACATCCTCACATTTCCAACTCCTCACATATCCAAATTCTCACATACACAAATACTCACATCCCCAAATTCTCACATCCCTAAATCCTCACATTTCCAAATTACAATATTCCGAACTCCTCACATCCCCAAATTCTTACATCCTCAAATCTTCACATCCCCAAATTCTCACATACCCAAATCTTCACATCCCCAAAATCTCACATATCCAAATTCTCACATAACCAAATCCTCACATCCCCAAATTCTCACATACCCAAATCTTCACATCCCCAAATTTTTACACCCTCAAATCTTCACATCCCCAAATCCTCACATCCCTAAATCCTCATATCTCCAAATTCCCACACCCCCAAATTCCCATCTCCCCAAATTACCAAAGTGTCCACCAGCAAAATCTCCAAATTGCAAAACTTGAAAATAGCATCATCACAAATGGTAATACAAGAAAACTGCTCCACACCTAAACGTTATTTAAAGAAATAGTAATTTTGGAATATAGAGCAGAGAAGATTTTAAAAGGAAACTGAAATATTGAATCGTAGGAGCGTAATTTTATTTCCGTAATCGTGACACGTCCGAAAGTAATACGTTCCATTTCCCGGCGTATCATTTCATTTCCGAGGGTGTGTTTTATGGCCATTTTGTTCCTAAATCGCTCGAATAATTCTGCCGTTTATAACCATTCGCATAAGTGAGAAACAGGGAAAACAATGGGACTCGGTACGTACGCCAGGAAAGTTACATTTTCTCATCAAGAATGTACTTAGGAATTCTTGCAACCCAGTTGGATTTCCATGAAATATTCATCGGGGAGTTACTTGGAATTCATTGCACTCAAAAGTTACTTCGTACAAATGTTACAACGATAAGCAGATCTTTCTTCGAGCAAGTGATTCTGTTATCCCCCTTAACTGTCGCTGTTTATTGCAACCTCTTACCACAAGAGTGCTATCTCCTTTTAATTTGATTGTTTAAAATTACCCTTAAAATCACATACATACTT
Organism: Megachile ligniseca; assembly: GCA_945859555.1. Classification (NCBI taxonomy): domain Eukaryota; kingdom Metazoa; phylum Arthropoda; class Insecta; order Hymenoptera; family Megachilidae; genus Megachile; species Megachile ligniseca. The sequence continues at coordinate 13,318,134 of OX243781.1, read as the reverse complement.
GCAATAATAAATTTGAGAAACTTCAACAAAAACGATTTCCGGTATAAATTTTTCAGCCACAAGCGACAGGTAGAAGAATAACCACGAACGGCTTTACAACACGCGTTATCTAATAGTTCGTTAGGAGAGCCACGAAGAAAAGCTATACAACCGGTCACGTATTAGCTCTTCCCCTCTAAAGCAACAACCTCGATACCCTTTCCCGCTGGGTAACAATAAAAGCCCGGCGGGCTGTTAGGTTTAAGGAGACGAGAGCGTGGACGAAATTCAAGTTAAAACCAGCAAAAGCAAGCAGGCGGCTTCGAGTGGCCGGGGAATGTGGAACGTTCCTCTAAAGTCTAAAGCTTGTCTCATGGAGACGCGTTCTCTTCTTTCTCAAAGCTAATTTTAACCCTTTGTACTGGGACATTCCTTTTTTTGCTGTGGAGCAAGGAGATTCGCGGTGGATCCCTGGGATTTAGGTTGAGCCGATATGTCGCGGGATGTGGTAATCTAATGCAATGCGATTTTAATGCGTGCCATGTTTGGGATGTGTAAGTGGTTGCAAATACAAGGCGTTGGAGATATAGTTAGTTGCAAATGTAACGCGTGAGAAATTCGGCGCATGGAAAATTCGGCGCATAGAGAATACCACGCGTGGAAAATTCGGCGCGTAGAGAATACCATGCGTGGGAAATTCAGTGCGTAGAAAATACCACGCGTGGAAAAATGGGCGCGTGGAAAATTTGGCGAGTAGGAAATACCACGCGTGGGAAATTCGGCGCGTAGAAAATACCACGCGTGGGAAATTCGACGCGTGGAAAATTCGGCGAGTAGGAAATACCACGCGTGGAAAATTCGGCGCGTAGATAATACCACGCGTGGAAAATTCGGCGCGTAGGGAATACCACGCGTGGAAAATTCGACGCGTGGAAAATTCGGCGCGTAGAAAATGTCACACATGGGAAATACAACGCGTAGAAAATTCAACGCATAGAAAATTGAACGCGTGGGAAATCCAACGTGTAGTACATGCAACGCATAGAAAATTCAAGGCGTGGGAAATCGGACGCATTCGAAATACAACGCGTAGGAAATTCACTTCGTGGGAAATGCAACACATGAGAGATACAAAGCGCAGCAAATATAACTCATGGTGAATTCTTCACTGAGAAAATACGAGTAGGAAATTTCAGTGGATTTCATAATAAACAATGGATTCTTAATAAATCGCCTACGTCAGCGTCCACACATACAGTTTACGAGTGGATTGTACAATCGGTACAAATATTGCGACAATGAAATGTGACAATCAACTGCATACAAGTATATGAGGTATCGATCAGAAGTCTTGTGGCAATTGGGAATATTGCAACTTATCTCTGAACGCGTTCTTGGAAACTGTTAAAAAGAACGGAATCAGCGTATTTGAGTGGTTGATTGAGGAATCGAGCCATGTGTTGCGCAATTTTCTTCAATTTCGTTTGCTTTGCATCGATGTCGTGTTTGATCGTGAATTCTCGTCGAACACCGGTTCTAAACTCATCAATCGGGCCTGTTCGAGGCTTAGTACTACGAACAGCTTGGGATGGAATCAAGTATTCGTCGTTCAAGGGAATACCGTACGCTGAACCACCCCTTCGTGAACTCAGATTCAAAGTAAAGTTTTATGTGGTTTCGATTATTTGTGGCTCATATATTTGTTCGTACACTTTTACAATCGGTGGATGTTAAATGTGATGATGGTCAAGTTATTGGTTACTTGTTAGTTAAAGGGTTTGTAGACCAAATAAGTTTGTTAGATCAAATTAGATAAAATCTTACACGAACAAATATGTGATTTACGAATACAAACTAGTTTCTATAAAATTAGTTTCATAATAACCACAGCCACCGGTGCCCAAAACACCATGGAACAAAGTGTTGAACGCTTTCCAAGAGGGCAGTGTGTGCCCTCAAAGAGAACTCATGAGCGGCGAGTTGATGGGCCATGAGAATTGCTTGTACCTCAACGTCTTCACTCCGGAGGTAACTTTAATTTATTCTTATAAAAATGCTGGAAATACATTAGTCGCGATGCAGACATCAATGAAATTGTCGTTGTCAGACAAGATTTACGAGGCAATCGAGATTGAGACCCGTTATGGTGTGGATACACGGTGGCGCCTATCGATCAGGCTTCAGCAACTCGTCCTTTTATGGTCCTGATTTCTTCATCGAAGAAGATCTTGTTTTCGTCAGCTTTAATTATCGCCTTGGACCTCTTGGTACTTTCTTTCAAATCGTATTATTTCTTTCGAGTTGTAAAATATCCTTGTTTATATAAATTGATTTTTATTTTCAAGTCTATAATTTTTATCAGCATGTTTCCGAATTTTCACTTCACTTAATACTTGTATATTCTCCCCGAATTTCTGCAGTTACCGATTTTCAGGATTTTTGACCCTGAAGCACCCGAACGCGACGGGAAACGCTGGTTTGAAGGACCAGAACCTGGTGCTGAGGTGGGTGAAAACCAACATCGCCACATTTGGTGGTGATCCAAGTCAGGTGACGATTTTCGGAGAAAGTGCTGGAAGCACAGCTGTGGGCTTTCACATGTTGTCGAAGCAATCGAGCGGTACGGATAAAGCATTTTGTGATAGAATTGTCTGATTGGTTCGGTTTAATAATACGTTTTCTAATCAGGTCTGTTTCTACGATCGATTAGCATGAGCGGTACACCATTGTGCCCGTGGGCATACCACCCACCGGAGCATATCATTGCGAACGCTTATTATGTTGCTGCCACCCTTGACTTCTTGCCGAAGAACAAGGATGACCTGTTGAACTTCCTTCAACGGGCCCCTGCGTTGGATCTTGTGGATGCTGGAGGGGTAATAGGACTGGTAATCTATGATTTTTATTCAGTATCTAGATTATGCTTTACAATCTAATTATCATAAGTAACCGAAATAATTATCATTCACATTTTCAGGATTTCCTACCTTTCCGACCAACGATAGAAGATCCGAAAATCAACAACAACGCGTTCTTGTCGGAGTGTCCCATAACGCAGTACTCCAATGGGGATTTTTACAAACATTCGATGATGATGGGATACACTCGTGACGAGGTGGTTTTGTTCCTAGGTCGTGGGTATCGTTTTTAATAAATATATTGATGCTATCGTTTGTAACAAGAATAGTGAAACCATATTAATTTATATGGTTTGGTATCGTGTTTCATTTTCCCAGCACCGATCGGTGTAGCGAACATAATTGATTGGGCTAGAAGGTATGTGCACGGCATGACCGAACATCATGAACGCATGACTGCTGACCCGCTAAATCGTATAGCGTTGTTTATAGACAAAATTTATAACTCTACCTACGACGAAGGTGTGAAGGTAAAATTATTCTGTACATATTAAAATTGATTTTACGGTACCAATAATTGGTACAATATCTTACTGTCTCCAGATCGCGACTGACATTTTCTTCAGTGGTCCTATCGATTTAACTCAAAGATTATTGGCAAAGAGTAACGAACAACATCCGATTTATTATTATCGATTGTCGTACCAAACTCAACATTCTATACACAAAATGTATAATAATCCGCTGAATGGTGAGTGTGATTAATACGATAGATTACCAGTCGTTAGATTTCCACACGTTAGATATCCATTCGTTAGATTTCCACGCGTTAGATATCCACACGTTGGATTACCACGCGTTAGATTACCACTCGTTAGGTTACTATACGATAGATTACCACGTGTTAGATTTCCACACGTTAGATATCCACTCGTTAGATTACCACGCGTTGAATCTCCACGCTTTCGACTACCACGCATGGTATACCCACGTGTTAGACTACCATGTGTAGTATCTCCATGTGTTAGAATACCACGTGTGACATCACCACGCATTGGATTATCACGCATGGTATCTCCACGCGTTGCATCACACATTAAGTTACTCCGCGTAGTAATTTGATACCAGTTATCGTTACGCGTTGCATCATCATGCGTATCGCAACGCGTTACATCACCACGTTTCACTCCAACATATATTGAATTACCTCGCGTTATATCGCCATGCAATATCGCAATATTATCGCATTACATTAATTCTGCTAATAGGAACTTCTCATTTCGACGACGTCGGCTACATATTTAACGTCCATGACCTAAAAGTGCCAAACGATAGAAAACACCCTCTCAATCGATTCAGAAGAAAGATGGTCACCTTCTGGGCTAACTTTGCCAAATACGGGTACGAAATGAAAGCAACAAAGATATTCCCTTAATTGATAATAATTTCTATCTTTCAGAAATCCAACGCCAAAACATCTAAAGGAATCAGGGTACAACATGACTTGGATAAATTCTGGTCAAGCTGGTTGGCAATTGGACATCGACAAAACTGACGTCTTGTACAATCGCACGGTGGACGAACACACAGAGATTTATACAAACATTTTGTACTCAGTGTTACCATTCACTAGTTCCTGTGTAAAGATTCCTACGACTCGCACAGATATTTTTTGATCTTTCCTGAATTTAGCACATTTTACGATGACAAGTTCCGTGAATTTTATCTCGACTGATAAATAATAGCAAACAATGCAAGAGAAATGAAGCTTGCCATATTCTGTACAATCCTTGAATAAATGATACTGGTTAAACCCGCCTGCAAATGTTTGCGAATTTTTTGTAGCACGAAATATATTTACCTGATTTAAGTTCTGTTTCATTTATTTCGTTGCAGTACGCTAAGAAGTTACTAATTAATAACGAGAATAAAATATTTCTTAATGTATTGCTATTTACGATACATTTGCAATAAGCATCCACATGCGAATCAACATTATAATTTTTATGTTATCGACATGATTCATGTACTTTATCGCTGTAAGCCGCAGCTCTTTGCCACGGAATCTTCCTTACGTGGAAAAGGAAAATCTCTGTCGAAACATGCAAGTATCTCAATTGATTGCGTGTACATGACATTTATAATTGCAATTTTCTGAAGAAAAGTATAAAAATAACCTGTGCTATCGTAATAAGTTTGATGTGTACTGTCGTCTTTCTATTTATTTACCCTATGAATTTACACTATTTGTAAATCAATCATGTCATAGTAGATTTGTGAGGAGTATCAAAGAACACAGTGTTTAGTATGTACACACAAAAAAATATCTGAAATTTAAAAACGAAAGTTAGGTTCAGTTTGACTCTGAAAGTTTTCCGTTTGAGTTGATTAGATTGGTGTTAATAAAGAGATTAACGAATCGGTGGAAAAAAGGGGATAAGAGGAAAATATGAAGGACTTAGCAGTTCGAACTAAGACACAACCATAACGTCGTTACGTTACTTCCTCTCTGATAAACAAGATAATAGCGACGTTCATAAATCGTCAGTCTCCAAACAACGCGACGTTTTCACGAAATTCCACATGTTTGAAAACAATGTCGGATTAATTATAATGTCTTTTTTAAAAATCAAACAGAGAAACGCTAGCAAAGTCAATAGAAACTCCTCTGCAACGCAGATAGATCCTACCGAATCTCGATCAGTATCATTCCTCTCGTGTTCGCGATTTCAACTTTGAATTTGCTCGGCCCACACGTGGTTCCTTAAATTTCCATCGTAAATTATAACGTGTTGCGACTAAATGAATTTGATAATAATACGATAACGACTTAGTGAATGTGTTGTAGTTAAATTTAGAAACTTAGTTAATTTTAGGTCTTTCTTTCAAAGGAAATATATTTCATTTGTTTGAAGAGTTTCATTTAAATTTGGAAATGTTTCACATGTGCAAATGTGTCTGTCAACCACTTTGAAAATATTCATTTATAAATTGTGATCTGAAATGACTTAATAAATATATTTTATTCGTGCTTGTGTTTTTGAAGTAACGAAGTTGAGGATAAATTACTTTTTAAATTAGCACCTTTCAAGATTCAGTTTATTGCTCTTGATTTTATGAATATACTTTCACGAAGAAAGTTTACCAACGCTGTTCAACATTTATTATTATCTTGCTCTCGAAACGATCAGCTGATCCAGATTTACAATTCACCTTGTTGACAAATAAATAAGGCCCTAAGATAGCCGAGGTTAAATCGTTGGTAAGCATCCGAAATCTGTAATAAACTTCTGACAAATAAATCGAAAGTTTCACTCTGTTTCTATGAATTTTTTCATCGCCGCGTTTATCGGAATCGACCCGCTTTCAAACGCTATCGGCACCATATTTTGCGTTCGCGTTATCGTGTTCGTTAGTTGAATTCTTAACGACGAGAAGCATGTGACTATGTCACATCGGTAACAAAACACAATGATTCACCGTCTAAAGAACAAGGGAAATGGGAAACTAAAGAATAAAGAGGAATTTACATAGAATCGAAATTAGGTATTCTGTAAATGAATTGAATTTAGTGTCTTAACTTCTGCCATCAAGGTCAAACTGTTCGGTTGAAATATCACATTGATGGCAGAAGAATGTATTAGGAAAAGAAAGATTTAGGAAAAAAATGCAATCAAACATTTCATAACTTGTCTTATCACTGACGTCCTAGTCTACCGATACTGTGAACGCGTTGATCAATCGTTGCGATACTCGATGAATAACAGAGCGCAGATTGCGATTGAAAGTTCAACGATTCCAATTTCGTAGTTGAGAATCCAAAGTTCTTTGTCTGGAAATTTGGGAATTGGGGAATTTTGGAATTGGAAATTTAGGAATTGAGAAATTTGGGAAGTGGAAAATTTAGAAGTTGGGGAATTTGCGAAGTGGAAAATTTAGGAATTGGGAAATTTGAGAAGTGGGGAATTTGGGAATTTGAGAATTGGGAAATTTGGAAAGTGGAAAATTTTGAAATTGGGGAATTTGGGAAGTGGAAAATTTAGGAATTGGGGAATTTTGGAATTGGGAATTTAGGAATTGGGAAATTTGAGAAGTGGGGAATTTGGGAATTGGGGAATTTGAGAATTAGGAAATTTGGGAATTGGGGAATTTAAGAATTAGGAAATTTGGGAAGTGGAAAATTTAGGAATTGGAGAATTTGGGAATTGGGGAATTTGAGAATTAGGAAATTTAGTAATTGGGAAATTTGAGAAATCGTGAATATGAAAACTTCACATGGAATGTGGAGACTTCACAAACGTGAGAAGTGGATTTAGAAGCTTGGAAGCTTAACAATTACCAAAGTCACTAATTTCATAATCTGAAGACTGGGAAACAAAAATGTAAGAAATCTGAAATTAGAAAAAGAAAGCTACAAAATCCAAGTAAAGAGATATCCAAATAGTCCATTTAGATAAAAATCGCATTACACTAAACACTGCACTATCGACAATCTCTAAATCCTGGAGTCCGATCCCCAAAAGTCTTAACTTCGCGAATAGCAAATTTCGTTTAAAGACCTTGTGGACGTCGGCGGAACGGTTTCGGTTGCCCGAGGCAAATCGTTTAATTAACGTGTTCTGCCCGTTGACACTATTACATCAGCACAATTAATCGGTGGTTATATTAACCTCCGGGGAGACCGTTCGCATCTCCAGAAGACGTTTTATTTGGCAGCTGTCGCATCAATGGCACGTGACTGAATTCCAATGGAAAATGTGAACAGTCGAGCGATTTCGCTGTCGTCTCATGGAAGATTCGTTAGTAACCGATAGTCGCTGCAGGCGAGTTTATCGTTTTGCGACTTCGATCCTCGCCCGATCTGTCTACTTTTATCGCTAGAACTCTTCGGAACTCGCGAGAGTGCGGCTCGCTGCTTCGAGCGTACTCGCGATTGCGTTCGTTTTCTAGTGTGTGTCGCAGCGAAACTCGAGTCGTCATGATGTCAGGTTTCTATGAATTTTCATGACACCTTTCCCTCTGTATCTTCTCGCACCAGTGAAATGTTATCGTTCGGCGGATAAATGCCACAGTGAAAATGGACGGGTGTAAGACCTATCGAGACACGTTGATTGTTGTGGATTCCAATCATTTTGAAAGTCAAGGTTTCGAGTTATGATCGTATGTTGTGGTACTTTATTATTCGTTTCAATCCGTTGCATGATTTTGTAGACGAAGAGGAACTGTGAAAAATTGATTCAAGATTATTTTATTTTATTTTACATTTTGGGAGGACATAAGATTTTTGTACAGAAAGATTTCAGATAATTATTCTTAAATCATCATAATTCAAAAACGTCAATTTTTTGATCAAATTTAATGGGATACAATTTTATCAATCATGATAATCATGATAATAAAATTGATTTTATAAATCAGTTTCTACAAATCATTTGATAAATCAATTTTATTGAGTTAATAATTAAATTTAGATTTAATTTAAATAAATTAGATAATAAAATAACTTGAAATTTACATAATTTTGTTGGGCTACAAAATCTGCAATGATATTGCAATGTACATTGTTATGTGCATTACTGTAAAGTAATGCTATTTGAAATAATTCTGTTCATAATTATTTGATTAAATTATATTTGTGATCTGGTCACCGGTGGCCTCTGTGGCTGTTAATGTGTTAACGCGTTCGTAGTGGCAAGAGATATATATAGAATGTACTATACTTACAATTATGCAGAGTACTACAATGCCGTTTTCAAATTTAAACTTACAATTTACCTTGCGAAATGAATACATGACGTAAATGCAAATTGCAATTGCCTTCAATAAAGGAAATATTTCTGAATTTACAAGTACATAACCTAAATACACAATTTTCCTCCTTAATCTGCAAAATACTATAGTCGTAAACTTGTTACGTACATAATATATATGCAAATTAAAATTTTCTTTAATAAAGATATTGATCCCGAGTACCTAACTTCAATCTCTTGGTCCACAAAAATTAAAAATATCAAATCGACATTCATAGTGAAAAGTCAACTTGGTATCGTATGTTCTCAAACGTTTTTCCAGTAGCAGAAACTTTACAAGAAATAATATTTAAAATTTAAAACTTTTACCGTCGATCATCAGTCACAGCAAAGTCCACATTATTTTACACCTGTGACTGTCGCATTCGCTATAATTAAATCAAACAACTGGAAAAACAGAATTACGTGTACAATCTGATGCAACAAGTTCAAGGTTTATATATAATAAAAATAACATTGATTACATATGCAGTTAAACTTCTTCTGAATTATTGACAATCAACATTGCAAAGTGAAATTTAATCGAACAGTCGAAAGGGTAAACAGATACAAAAGGAATGCGTATTAACAGCATTACCGCAGTGATGAAGGAAAGTAACAAATTGAAAGTTTCAATTGATAAATTGAATCGTCGTATCTTTAATAGCTGTTATTATTAAGTGTCTCACTACAAGTCTATTTTCACTGTGGTACTCGAACGTATTAACCCGGTGATGCCGGGTCAATCGTGACCCAGATCTTCGAAACGTACAGAAACGATCCCTACACTGAAATTAGACGTCCAAACCTTTAAACAGGGGAAAAGAAGCAGTAACAAATGTGTGGAGTGAAAATGGAAGGTCAAAGAAATATTCTTTAAATTGTAACAAAATTATTTTATAACAAATTTTGTTTTCTGAAACTGCATGTATTATTTTATGAAGAACATTATGGAGTTCTTGTGAACATTCTTCGTCAAGAAGTATTGAAACTATCAACAAGTTTAATAATTTACAGGATATTTGAAAGTCAAAGTAGGGTATTTTAAAGTGTCCCGTACTTGCTCTTTGAAAAGACTAATCTACTCAATAATTCATTACCTTTTGTTAGTTCATTCTATCACACCTGCAAATATGTCGATGAATATCTTGATCAAAGTTAAGAGCCAGTGTGAATACATTCTTTGAGACGCCCTGTATAACACTTTTGATAAACGCTTTATGAATTGTTCATTTTTTTAAAAGTACTTCATACTTTTTCACACAAACTTTTCAAATAAATTGATTAGTAAATAGAGGTACTTATCTGCAAAACTTGATTGAAACATTTTCAGAAAACGAAAGTTTGAAATATTGATAAGAATTGTCTTTGATAAGAATCGATTCTATCACGAAATATAGTATCACTTGATGGACGCATGCAAAGTTCTGCAATATACAAAATACAGTACAGCTTCATAGAATTTATTACTCAAATTTGAAATTTGTACTATCGCACAGTGATCCACAAGATAAAATAGTATACGTTGCAAAATCCAGAAAGAAAGAGCTGAAATTTAGACCAACATGTTATCACGTGCGATTGGCCGATCAATAATCAAGAGTTAATGACTCGTGTCAAGATTGGAGAATTGTCTAAGTACGTAGTGGAGGGAAGGCCGTTGATTGCGATTCGAAAGTGGAAAACCCGTTTTTCTCGTCAGTCTTAACCACGTGCTCTAACATTCTCCGTGTTAGTTAACAGAAGTTTACGCAATTCCCCGTAATCGGCTCCCACCGTGCGATAAACTTGCTCGTTTATTCGACATAAACTTCCGAACTGTTGTCCGGTTTCAGTGCGTTGTTTGCGCCGAACAATCAGTCCTCTCTCGTTCAAGTTTTGCGTGCAATAGATGAAGCTTGAAATTCTCGTGGCAGATCGATCAACGGCACCTTGTAATTTGTTCCACAGACTACCTCAGCGACGACATGTCGACGAGCAACCCGGAGTTGCTGGTCAGGCGACCGGTCTACCAACAGGACGAGCTTAATCACTTGTACAGATACACGAAGCCCAGCGAAACGAGTAAGCGTTCGAATATGAGAGAATCTTCGATGGAGATGTTAAGGACCGTGTATTTGCTTATTTTTGAGGGATGGTTTCTTTTATGAACTCTTTGCTGTTGAGTTGGTATACTTTGGTGCGATGTAGACTTTATTTCATAAGATTGCAAGGCTCCCAAAGATCCTCAAGTTTCAAAGTTCCCAAATTGCAGTCTCCGTCGCAAACTCTCCAAATCGTAAAGTCTTCAAGTACCTATGTTTCCAAACTCCAAAATTCATATGAACTAATGTCGTCAGATCCTCAAATCCTATGACCTAATGTCGTTAGATCTCCAAATCCTATGACCCAGTGTCGTCAGATCCCAAATCCTTTGTCCCCCAATTTCCGAAACACCTGGGTGTCTTCATTCCCACATCCATAGATTTCCAAATCCTAAAGACTCCAAATTTTGAAATCCTCAAATCTTCCTAAAGATCAAAGAGTAAAAGGTCACATGTGATATATAATTTTCATATTCCTGATAAATTATGCATCATCACAAGATCATCGATTAAATCGATGCATTTGAAGAAAAGGCAAATCACAGAAATCAATGCATTAACAGATGATCCTTGTCATCGCGTCTGAAAACATTCATCCGTCACGATTGTCATAATCTTCGGTGCAGTTTTTCAGAATATATCTTCGAGGTGTCGGAAGTTCCGGTTCCTGAATGCTGCCAAACAATCGATACCTTTAATCGGTTGGCTGTCGTCGTATAATTGGAAACACGACATCCTTGGGGACATCATTGCTGGAATCACCGTCGCAGTGATGCATATCCCTCAAGGTACAATCGTTTACCAATAATTGCTACCAAGAACTTCATTTTTTTTATCTAAAATTATTTATCTAATTTCTAATACAGTTCTTTGATGTTAAAAATTCTGTATTTTTAATAAATGCTTTATTTTTTAATTTAACTTGCTACAATTGTTTTATTGGTGCAGTACTGTGGTTTTTGGTAATAATAGCATTGGTCTGTCGATAATTAATTTATTTATTTTCAGGACTGGCGTACGCTATACTGGGCAACGTTCCACCGATCGTCGGGATCTACATGGCCTTCTTTCCCGTTTTAGTTTATCTGTTTCTCGGCACGTCCAGACACAATTCAATGGGTAAGTAATCTAACAAGATAACGCGCTACGACAGCTTCGTGATCGGTGTTACGAGGTTCTAATTAACGGGCAAATTTATGGTATTAGACGAACTTCGAATCGCTTCATCACTAACACTTTATCGAACAAAAGACTATTAACACCTTGAGAGAAGGGAGTGTGGATATGTACGTATACGGACACTCAGAATAATTCTAACATCTTTCAAATGAGAGTATCCTTCGACTAAAAATTATTCATTATTTTCACCTTGGATTCCCTCCAAATTTTTGTTACATTACGAATAAATTTTCATACAGAAAAGTTATTCTTGGACTTCAAATATTTTCATTTCGTCAGACACTTTCGTCTTGAGATTATTTTAAACGATGTCCAACTCTGAATATAAATAACCTCTTCAAAATTGGACAAATAATTAAAACAAAATTCTACGATTCCTATCTACAACGATAAAATAAATAAATAATTTTCAGATCGTGTCATCAGTTCTAGCACAACTATTTGCAGGCCAAAACACACTAAAGACTCTGTTTTAATTATTCGATTTTGTTTTTATTATGCGAAGGTACGTTCGCGTTGGTTTGCATGATGACAGGAAAAGTGGTAACGACTTACAGCACCCCAGTAGAAGCACAAGGCATCAATAACGCAACGGAACATAATGAATCAACCACGAACTACCAATATTCCCCCATCGAAGTTGCTACAGCAGTCACGTTCACCGTAGCCATGATAGAGGTAATTGTCCTTCGATATCGTCTTCTTTTTTATTCCACCTGGTAGGAGGGGCAACGTCTCTGTTAAACTCGTGATTTCCTTCAAGGAGAACCTCTCGAGCGTACCATCGATATTTAATCCTTTCGCTACGGTCCAATTATGCGTCCTTTGTACGGTCACGAGACTGTGGGTCAGATTTCATTATCGTGTTATTTATTACTTGCACTTTTATACTTCCTGGAGGTGTATTATTTGCATATTATGTTCGCGTGTCTGTGATACGTTTGCTGCTGGGAATTTGAGGACTTGGGCTATTTGGGGATGTGAGGATTTGGGATTGTGAGAAATTGGGAATGTGGAGGTTGGGGATGTAGGGATTTAGGAATATAGGGATTTGGGGATGTAAGGATTTGGGGATGTGAGGATTTGGGGATGTGAGGATTTGGGGATGTGAGGATTTGGGGGTGTGAGGATTTGGGAGTGTAGTAATTTGGAAATGTGAGGATTTGGGGATGTGAGAATTTGGGGATGTGAGGATTTGGGGGTGTGAGGACTTGGGGGTGTAGTAATTTGGAAATGTGAGGATTTGGGGATGTGAAGATTTGGGTATCTGTGGATTTGGGGATGTGAGGATTTAGACATGTGAGGATTTCGGTATGTGAGGATTTGGGAATGTAGGGACATGGGAATAAAGAGACTTGGAAGTATAGGGATTTACAAATGTAAGAATTCGGTCATGTGGAGAATTGGTCATACGTAACAATACAGTAATTTGAGAATACGAACTCGACAATATCGGCCCTTAGAAAATTAAAAACTTGAATATTTGACGATTCCCAACTTCGAACCATTACATTTCTAAACTTGAAAAATTGAAAGCTTTTAAAATAATTGATCTCATGTCTGAATTCAGCTAGCAATGTACGTGCTACGACTAGGAGTGATCGCCTCCCTGCTGGCAGACAGTCTGGTTAGTGGATTCACAACTTCGGCAGCGGTGCACGTTTTCACGTCGCAAGTGAAGGATTTATTGGGTCTAAAAAATTTACCTAGTCGAAAAGGAGCCTTCAAGTTGATCTTCGTGAGTACAGGAATCCACGATATTATTTGCTAACAAAACTGTAGCTAAATAAATAAGAAGTGTTCTTGCCAATCTTCGTTACAATGGCGGCGGCCATTGCATTAAAAGATAATCGGACGTGGCTGACAGGAAGATCGATGGCTTCGAGAAGGAAGTTTCTACAGGATCAAATTGCGAGGCGACCGTTAGTTAATCGATTGAGATGTCCGGGTTATCGATAGGTACTTTCTCCCCGTACGTAATACAGGAAAAGATGAAATTGGAAGACAAGGTTGACTCCGGCCAATCAACGATAAGGTTATAAGGTTTCTGTTCCACGAAACATGCGAGTGTTCCCCTAAAAAGGTCACCGCACACATTTCGTACAACTGTTTTGTCTAAAAAAAACCTTTAATGATTGAATTTATGACCAGTTTTGTAATTCGATCAAAGGCGACCGATATTTCATAGCACTTGAAAACAAGGTTCGGTGAAATGCATCTAAATTATGCAATTTGAATTGCTGCAACCGTTTCACGATTTCGTAATTGCAGCGATTAATCATCGCGTTACATCGATCGGTTGACACCTTTCTGATTGCTTCGAACAGTCGGACAAACACACCAGTTATTTCTGACGTGATCAATACACGTGAGTTCTTATCAGAATTTTATCAGTAACGATATTGAAAGACCTTCCCGATTCTTGCGACGATAAATGTTCGTTGACGGATCATTTGCTGAATGATCGCATTAAAAATTCAACGATAGTAACCATAGTGGACAGGAACAAACTTCTGTTAACCTATTATCGAGGAAAATATCGTTGCGGAGTGAAATTTTTCCATTCGATAACGATGTTTACACGATCGTCATTTGAATAGTCGAATATCTTTTAATTGTAGGCTTTGAACGGTCGAACTTTCTGTGTAACGTGATTATTAGACTGTTATCAGTCAACGAGTCAATATGGTAGCATTATCAGGTGGACCTTGAAGTGACTATTAAAACAAGTTCAAACTTCCGTGAATATCAAATTTAATGGGGTACTAGGGATTTAGGGATTCGAGGACATTGGGGTTTAGGAATGTAGGGATTTGGGTATATAGGAATTTGGGGGTGTAGGGTTTTGGGGATTTATAAATTTGGGAATTTAGGAATTCGGGGGTGTAGGGATTTGGGGATTTAGTAATTTGGGGATATAGGAATTTGGGGGTGTAGGAGTTTGGGGATTTAGGAATTTGGGGATATAGGAATTCGGGGATCTAGGAATTCGAATATGTCAAGATTCGAAGATCTAGAGATCCAAGGATATGCAAACCTAGTTCAAAGCACTCGGTCATAAATTCAGATCCTTGAAAGCAGCTTTTCATAAATTAACGAGGCATATCGTCCTCGATTTCAACGAACCCATTCACGCACAACATTCAAATAAGAAATGAAACCATACTCGCAGTAGAATCCAAGGATAAAAAAGCAATTATCCAAGTAATATTCACTTGATCGTGTAAAAAAAGAGGCATGAGCCTTATCGTTACGACAATCGTTTCATTAGAACCAACGCTGATCTTCCGGGTGTCGTTCACGAAGCACGTTTCCGGTACTCGTGCTAAACGGAAAAAACAGAAGAATCAAAAAGTAAAAGTCGTTGATATCCGCGGGGCAACCTTCATTCATCGCCAAATAAAGTCAAACGAAGTTTTACAGCGTATGACGATTATTCTTACGTTTCCGACATGGAGTAGATCCGTTTCAGGAAACTCGATTCCATACGGTTTCTCGTAGTGAACGGAACGAAAATTGCTAAGAAACTGGTCGCGAACGCATGAAATTCCAGCTGGAACTTTCTATCGTTGATTATTCGACGAAAGAAAGAGATTCCGTTTCATCTGCAGACGCGAAGTCCCGCCGTTTTGTTCCGCTACGGAAATGGAAGGAAGATTTCTCGAAGGACAATTGTTGAGGAGACGCGGAATGAAGTTGACGGTTCCTTTCATTGTTACGTAACGAGATTTTATGTGAAATTAGAGAAAAGATATGTTGGAGACGTGATATGACAGGTTTTGTGACGATATTCTAGGATTTGATTCGATGTTAGATTGTCGGATTATGTGACATGTCATTGTATAGGACAATATGATACAAGACATGTTATTTCTTGACTTGTGGCAAATTAACACAATATATCGTGCTTTACTATCTCTCATCACTTGGTATCTCAAGATATGGCGCATTATACCACCTGTATAAGTCCTGTAGCGATATGTGGTTACGCAACGCAGTATTAGGTGATATAACACATTATGTTTCAATATGATAAGACCTAACTCATTATAGTACTATACATAACAATATATTAAGAGCATCACAGGGCCACATAACGTCCTACAGCGATATATCACACATGTGTTATTCTTTCAGACTTACGTGGACTACTTCAGCAACATCCAAACGGCCAACTGGGTTGCTGTCGTACTCTCCACCGTTATCATCTTACTACTCATTACCAACAATCTCCTAAAGGTTGCTATAAACTTAAGAAACTTATGGTACAAACCTTAAAAACTCAGTTTTCAATTTGAACCACGTTTGATTCGCAGAAAAGAGTCGCGAGAATAAGCCCCTTTCCATTTCCCATAGAAATGTTGGCAGTCCTCGTCGGCACCATTCTCTCGGTGTACCTGAACCTTGGAGATGATTATGGTCTTGCAACAGTTGGTCACATACCAGTCGGGTAACTTTGTTATTAATATTATTAACAATATATTATGATCTTACAATATTGCGAATAATATATTATAATATGAACGTTATGAATATTATAACATGAACGATATGGATACTATAACATGAATATTATAGAAAATTTGCACGACATATAAATACTATAATTTTTATCTTCTCCTTTTAGTTTACCGAATCCAACTCTCCCCTCGTTCTCGCTGATACCGCACATTCTCCTGGACAGTTTTATAATCACCATGGTATCCTACACAATTACCATGTCCATGGCGTTAATCTTCGCGCAGAAGTTGAATTACGAGGTGGATTCGAATCAGGAATTAATGGCTCAGGTAACGTCCATAATCCTTGACTCGAGAAGATACTAATCGATTCCCGACCCACTTTCGTTTTCAAGGCGCTTCTTAATTGAACAGCTCATAATCGTAATAGCTGTCTGATTAGAGCTCTTACGTGAATTCAACTAACACCTGACTTCACTACTTTTCAGGGTGCCGGAAACCTTGTTGGATCTTTCTTTTCCTGTATGCCGTTCACAGCTTCGTTATCGAGGTCCTTGATCCAGCAAACTGTTGGAGGACACACTCAGCTAGCTAGTTTGATATCCTGTGGACTTTTGGTCAGCGTATTATTGTGGATCGGTCCGTTGTTTGAACCTCTACCACGGGTAATCATTTCCGAAATTCTTAACCATTTACATCGCTACTGAGTTTGATATTATTGCTAATAAACATACATCTCGTCCAAAATATTATATAGTTACATAATGAAATTTCTAAAATATGTGTTCGAACAGTGTGTTCTAGCCAGCATCATAGTGGTGGCTCTGAACGGAATGTTAATGAAGGTGAAAGAGTTCAAGAAATTTTGGGACCTAGACAAAATGGACGGAGTCATCTGGGCCGTAACATTCATAACCGTGATCCTGTTGGACGTGGAATATGGTCTTCTGGTCGGGATATTCTTCTGCTTAGGCAAACTAGTCCTCTTTGCCGTTCGTCCATACACCTGCTCTCTTGGACAAGTACCTGGCACCGAGCTTTACCTGGACAACACGAGATATAAAAGCGTATGGAGTAATGACAGTTTCTTTTTGTTCTTACTTTGTGCTGCACAGCGGATTTCATTCGAGTTAACCTTGAAAGGCTATTTGTACGATCAGGTTCTATTAAATACGATTGCACTTTCAGACAGTGGAAATAACTGGTATCAAGATATTCCATTACTGTGGCAGCTTGAACTTTGCCTGTCGTCAGCAGTTTCGTGAACAGGTGTATAAAATAGCGGGCCATAGACCGAGGAAGAATGTGGCAGACGAAGAGTTGAAGGAAATTAAAGAGGTACGATTTTGGGGCTATTTGTGTGATAAGTTTGGTTGTTGTAATATTAATGTAAGTCTCTTAAGTGTTTTTCTGAAGCCATTTAACCATACCGCAGATAGAACTGCTAGGCAAAGTCTACATATGAATCTCTACGTCCACCACAGTTCACGTAGAAATCCCCTATGCCCCTGGGGAGAAGATTAATTTCCTTATTGTTACGTTGCAGCTGCACACCCTGGTGCTGGACTTGAGCGCGTTAACTCACATAGATCTGTCGGGTGCAACGACCCTAGGAAACCTGATCAGCGAGTACTGCGACATGAATATCGCGGTGTACGTAGCCGGCTGTTCCGGTAAGTAGAATGAACGAGCGTTTCTCGATGGTGATCAATCGGAAGCGGAAGCTTGGATGATCGGCTGTCATGATATACGGCGGCAATTCGACGCGATTTAACCGATTGCAGGTCCCGTGTACGAGATGATGAGAAAGTGCAATCTGACGGAATACGGAGGTAGCCTGTACTCGATGTTTCCCACCGTGGCCGATGCGGTGCACTTCGCGAGATGCAACGAACTGACGCATACACCGGCATGGTACTCGTCCATGTAGGAGCCTCTTCGGGAATACTAATTAAGGATCGTAGGTGTCAGTGTTCATTCACGTATCTGAAAGAGGGATTGTCAATTAACACGATGTGTGTTGTGACCTTTAACTGCCGTGCCCCTGCGTGATATATTTAAGTACTTCGATGAATGAAGCCTTGTAAATGAGGTAGCGAGAAGAATGAATCACGTTGTGTGTATGTTGGTGTCATTAGATAATGACTAAGGTGGTTCTGAGCCCCCATAGAGTGTGAACTGGTCTCAGCCTTACTGGAGATAACCGATCTAACCGGGATTGATAATTTAAAGTTAGAAAAAGAAACTGTTCTGTTTTTATGCAATAGTGTTTTGCTTATTTTAAATCGAAACGTTTTTACAACATTAGTACAAATGAAAATAACGTTCACATATGAGGGCCACGGATTTAACCCACCTTAGACAACAATTCTAATTATCTTAATGGTGTGTATGCGTTTTTTAATATTAAGTATTCGATACTAATAAAAATTGATCGAAACCACGTGGACCAAGTGAGAAATGAATAGTTTGTGATTAATAGCATTTACAAAAAGAAAATTAATAATAATTAGAAAAGTACTTGCGATATCTATGATCAGATGTTTGTCAGTGCTACCGACCAATGCTGTCAATTAAGAGTCTTGATCGTTACGTGAGATTAAATATTTGGAACGATTCAAAGAACTCGGATATTATATAAAATTTGTATATAACAAATCTTACGAAATTGTATATTTGTACAAATTTGTTTGTATTCTTGTGGAAAAGAGCGGAGTGAATCTGAAAAAAGTGTTTGACCTCGCATTTTTTATATAAAATTTCATGATTTTGATCGAATAATTGTTTTGCTCAATTTCGATATGTTCATAATGCGAAATCATTCTTGGCGAGACACTTCGTCACGACGTAATTTCGAATTCCGTGCATGCAGGAGCGCGTGTCGATCACATTGTTAAACACTGCCACGAAACACGAATGTCTAACCTAGTTGCATGTGGCTGCAATGTTAGAAAACGCGTTTTCTAAACAATGACGACAGAGACCATTGAAAAACGTTTGTGGACTGTAATCGATGCGTTTTGTTTCAATGATTAACGAGGCGATCGCTGTAGCTCAAGTTGCAACATTGTTTTTCGAGCAAGAAAATGTAACACAAATAATAATACAAAATTTTATTGAAAAATTTCATGTTGTAATCTTTGTTGCATTATCTTATTATATTATATTTACTGTCATGTTGAATAAAATGTAAATTGTAATATACAAAGTATGTCTCAAATTTGCTTCTTTCTTTACATTTACAACATTCGTAAAACAGTACATTATACAATTCAATACACTACATTTTAAATTCTACCTGCTTAGTTATATTTCGCGCCACAGTGAAAGTAACACGTGACAGTAAAGAGTGCTTGCGCCTGCGCTAGCTACGTCAACATTTCATGTATGATTTGTGTCTGAATTAAAATTTGTTTATCGTTAGTTAACAGACAAATTGATATTATTTACAATGAGTTCGTGGATACAATATATTAAATCTATCCCAACGCATATGGTACGTACGAAGATTAAATTTAAGTTATTCTCATTTAACAGTACGTGTACATAGATTTTATTAGGTTATGTTTTACAATACAACAGGTGTTACTATACAATTGTTCGAATTGTTATTTAATGTTTAATAGAAAATATCATTTTTTGCAGGACTATGAAGGGCAAGCTAGAGCAGAAAAATTATCAAGAGTTATTATAACATTATTTGGGGTAAATTTGTGCATTTCAAATGTTTATAATTCATTCAAGTTTGTAGAAAACTTTCCATATGACTGATTTACACTTATAGGTTGTTGGATTAATATGGGGATATGTTATTCAACAATTTTCTCAAACATTTTACATACTTGGAGCTGGATTCGTATTAGCTGTTCTAATCACTGTACCCCCATGGCCCATGTACCGCCGTAAACCTTTGGAATGGCAAAAACCTCAGGCTGAAGTTACACTTAAACAAAAGAAAAAGAAATAGGTGGCTGCTGTTTATAATTACTGATATTTTTTAAACTGTTAACTCATGAAAGGAGTACATGTTCTTGTGTTAATTTGGTATTAAAGGTCATATATTTATGACAGAATTTAGAAACCTTCTATTTATTGTAACAAAAATAGAGTGAACTATTTGTAATGATTGGTGATACATTAATTTAAAAATTATTACCAATAATAATAAATATTAAATGTATTTATATAAATGTATAAATAAATTACAAAACTTTTGTATGGCTCACAATTAAAAAATCAGTATTAGATATACCACAGTAATAAGACATGGAAAGAACACTAACATTTCGTAATAGCTATTGGTTGATTTTCTTACGAGATTTCAATACTCTCGTAACATGTCGTTGCCCTTGAGACATTTTACTTGAATCTTGTTTTGAATTCCGCGCGTGCAGATGCGTGCGTAGACCAACTCGCGACGCGTGTCGGTTTCTCTTCTAAAACTATTGCGAAGTATGAATGAACAAGCATTGCATGTCATTGAACGACTAGAAACGCGTTTTCTAGCCAGTGATGACACGTATAGCATTGTCGACACCTAGAAGTACCTAACCATCTCTAATTAATAGTTTCTGTCTAACCGATCAGTGACACGATCTCTGGCACGAACTATGATAATTCGAATTGCACTCTCTTCCTGAAAACTGATCAAACGGTGGAAGGGGTCACTGCCGAAGAAATGTAGGTAGGAAACAATGCGCGGGACTTTAAAGGCGCGAAATTTTCTCACGTAGAAATTATAATCCAAATTGCGTTATATAATTAGAGTTTTTAATTTTTATTTGCTATTAATGATACCTGTTTTTATACGATAATCTCTTGAATTTTAATGGAGAGATTCGTACTCGAAAGCATTAGAAAGCATGATATACGTAACGCACATGCAGTTTCCATCCGTAAAATGATAAGTCAAGAAATTGCGTAACACTGTTCGGTTAAGAAAGTTATATTCGAATCGACTCACTAATTATGATAATTGTTTAATTACTCGAAACGAGGATCGTTTATATACATTTTATTTATATCAGTATAAAAAACTTTGGTAATAAGAAAATCAAACGCATCAAGAAGAAGAAAGCATCGAAAAATTTACAAATGGCGGTTACAGAACACTATTTTATTAATAATGTTATTGTTGCTGCACTTGCGCGAATTTAGTACTATGAGAATATATACATTTATCACTGTACTTTTATTCAATGAATTAAAATTGTTATCACGAAAGAATTCGCGCGTAAATGTTAAATACAAACGTCTGCGCGAACGACATGTACGTATCGACTGCAATTCTGAACCGTACTGAAGTCGTTCACGTTAGAACGCACTCGGCACCTCGATCTTATTTGTTTACAATGAGCTTGTGGATACAGTATATCAAATCTATCCCAACACACGTTGTAAGTTTATAATTAGAATCAATTACTTAATATGTTAACGACTTTTGACCAATATTATCATATATTTCTTCTGTATTAAAGCTATGTATTCTTATATGTCAAACTTTAACTCTCATCATAAATTGGAAGTACTTCTCTACTATCTTCTCTACTAATACTTCTCAACTCTCTCTAACAATATTCATTATTTGTTTATGCAAGCATAGAAACATTGTAACTTATAAAGAATTAAATGAAAGTGAATGTTACTATTTATGTTCTTTAGGATTATGATGGGCAGGCTCGAGCAGAGAAATTGTCAAGGATCATTGTAACACTATTTGGAGTAAAGTATTGTATTTAAAATACAGAGTATAATAGAATGTTAATGCATTTATGATATATTAAAGTGTATAATGTGTAGGGATCCTAAGTACAAATGATTAATGTATAGTTTATACACTTGAATGTCTTATAAGCGGAGAAACATCCCCAAGTAACTAAAAATGTTCTTTGAAAAACTTGATTTATATTTGCAGGTAGTTGGATTAATATGGGGATACATTATCCAGCAATTTTCACAAACATTGTATATACTTGGAGCTGGATTGGTAATGGCTCTTCTGGTCACAGTACCACCATGGTCCATGTATCGTCGTAAACCTTTAGACTGGCAAAATCCTCAGGAAGAAGGGACAGTCTCATATGAGTTAAAGAAGAAGAAATAGTCCCTTGATATTCATAGTTGTAAGAAACTGTTGTTATTGTAAAATATTAGGGAGTAAGATCTAAGTTGCAATTTAAATAGATTATAATTAAGATATGTTCATGATCAAGAGAAATGTATCAATGTAACTGTAACAGAGTGAATCTATATTTTTTATTTAATTAATTAACTTTAAACTGGGTTGTATTATATACAAGTAACACTTGTGCCATTAAATTGTATTTACACTAAATGCATTAATGTGTCAAAGACATCAATAAAATGATGGCAAACCTGATCTGCTTACATAAATTTAATTGTACCCATAACAATGTTGTTTACCGTTCGAAAGCAAACTGTATTGCGAAACACTGCGTGTATGGAGATCAATGTGTACGATCTCACCTGTACAAGCGTATAAAATATCGTACTCAGAATTTCCCTTCCGCTTCGGAACCATGGTTATATAATCGTACCAGTAACAGGAAGGAGTCTCGGTATCAAAGTTGACTCAACTCTTCGCGTTGTTTTTTTTTTACGAATCACTTCCACGAATTCCGTATTCAATATATTGCCCATTAGCAGCGAACAATTAAACACCGGTTTATGATCATGCACCACCACATACCATGCACCGCCCATTGGATCGGTTCCAACGTTTGACTTTCATCGGACACGTTTCTCATTTTCTCTCATTGCACGCTAACCGAAGCATATTTTCCTCAAAATCGGCCTGTCGACGTGACTTTCACGGCACAGAAGAGGTAGAGGCATTTTGGAACGGTGGGGGATGATGATTGCAGCCGATCCTTACGTAAACGTCAAACGATTACAAAGTGTAGTTGGAGGAAATTATATGATTGTATGGATTGAAATACGAATTGGGAAGATGCTATATATAGAGAGGAAAAGGGGATCGAGCTGTGTTCAAGATTTGATAGTAAAATCATGGAGGTGCTGTTACATTCTCTCCAGACTCTCCCTAAAGCTTTCTTAGCTCTTAGGCTCTCCTTAGTTTACACCCTGTAGATTTCCCTTATAATCTCCTCAGATACTTTCCGAAGGCTTTCTGAAGGTTCCAGGTTCTTGCCAAGATTTAAGATTGCATTTAAAATCCACGTTCTACATTTGTCCTCAACCAAGAGAAATTAATTAATCGATTAGTATTTGATCGAATCTATACAAGTCTACATCACCTATAAAGCATTAGAAATACAAAGTGTGCCGCAACGCACGTGCCGTTTCCCTTCGACAATTTTTTCAACTTTTTGCTCGTATTCTCTAGCAGTGCCCCTTTCGTCATCGACTCTCGGCACCTTGTTCTTCGTGTCTCGTGTCACGAAAAGGGAGGGCGATATTACGCAACGAAGACGATTTCGTTCGTAGACTCATTGCAAATCGACGTTCTTTTTGTTAACGCGTTCACCAAACCACATCGAGAAATCAAGATTTCGATGTTGTGCAATGATATTGAGAAACCTCTGTCATCGAGAACAATTAAGCAGCGGGGTGTTTGAATGACAACGTAAGCCACGAGGTTTCTTGGGAATGAGGAAAGAAAGCGAGACGACAGTATGGATAATGCAATCATAATTTTCTATGAGGAAAGCGATATATTTTTGTTGTGTAGAGGTCTCTATATTTTGAGATTCTTACATCCCTAAATTTGTACATTCCCAGATCCCTACATTTCCAAATTCCTATACCCCAATACCTACATTCCCAGATCCCTACACCCCCAGATCCCTACACTCCTGATCCCTACATCTCCAAATCCCTACATCTCCAAATCCTCACATCCTCAATTCCCACATTCTCAACTTCCCACACCCGAGATTCTTCTATCCCCAGACTCCTATACTCCTAGACGTCTAGATCAGTATGACAACATATCACCTTCTGCGACAGACACATTTGCCTAAACTCCTACTTTCACGACTGCGTGTGGCCCTCCCAAAAAGTGGTCCTGAAGTGTTGCGTAATGGTGACTCGTCGAAGTGATCTCCGTAATCGCGTCTTTCTCACCTTGTCTGGTCACTGGGTGCACCCAACATGCAAGATATCCCCGATTATACAGAAAGGGGTTACGAAACGCTTTCTCCCTGTATGATGGATATTTTAAGCATGCAGGCTGCACCACTTCCTGCAACACTGGCCGGGCCTACCCGTAAAAAAACAAAACAAGAGCGATTGCAACAGCGACATGGTCTCGACCGTTACCTTGCTCTTAACACTGACTCCTTTCTCAAAATGAGCCGTTTCGATCATTTAGAAAGTTACCGAACCTATTCGACGCATTTGAACGGAAGTTCTACAGGAATCTGGATTTTAACGATCTACCCGTTCTGTGTGACTTTTCCTGGCGAACGTTCTACAGTGCCGCAGGCTTCAAACTGATAGGTTTTATATTGTTAATTAGACCTTTGATTGATAGAAGATTTTTTCGTCTTACGATAGAAAGAGGTTACAGGAAGTGATATGCAGTAGTATGAGATGTTCGTATAAAAAGAGAAGAGAAACAAAATTAAAAAATTAACAAACCTTCTCTCCCAATTGAGAGTTAAAAAGAGGAAAACAATTTTCCACCCGGTTGATTAGGTTAATACTGTTAATTGTACGTCTTAAGCACTCTTAGGAACAATGTACACTTTCTCAGTCCTATTTTCTCAGACCCATAATTACTAACCACTACAAGATTAATTAAATTATACAGATAAAATTCATACATTGCAAGTAATAACACGTCTGAAGTTTAAAATTGAAAAGATGGTGGCTCCGATGATCACGCGACCTGGGATTCCCTAATCTAACTAACCACGAACTAAAATCGATAAAATTGAAATGTACACAGGAAGTGGCGAAATTATCCGTTTAATTTCCGTGTAAGTGACGCTCAATTAACGCGACAAAACGTATAAGATGGAAATACAGAAGTTAATTTCGAGCTGCGCGAGAGTAAAATCGATTCGAGGAAAATCGCACAGTAAACTGTCGGAGGATATTATCTCGGAAACGAGAAGGAAATAAACGAAATTGTTGACCGGAAGAGAGAAAGGTTTCGCAATTCGCAAGAAGCAGAACGAAACAAAGGCTGTAATCTTTTCACGATTAAGCGAATGTTTATCGAAGGGAAGAGGATACCTTGATACGTGCTCTGTCATTAGATGTTTCTTGATAATTTGGCTTTCCTATTGCGTTTCCAATTGGTTCCGATCGAGCGACGGTGAACCAGATACTCAACTTCGATGTAATTAACAGGTAATAAAGCTGTTATGCGAGATACTCACAATTGTATCACTCACGAGAATAATGTTAACGAGCGGATCAAATGAACAGAATTGGAGTTTTTGTAACGTTCCGAAATTACGCAAGGGACACGTAACAGAATTTCTCTTTTTCGCAAAGAACGAGCGAATATGTTAATCGTCCTTAAAAATGTCATTGATGTACAGAATCTGATCGAGAATAATAAATTACTCTTAATTACCATTTGTAGCTATTTATTTATTTAAATTGTACTGTCATTAATTGCGATGATGTATAAGGTGTGATATAGTTTATTTATGCATAGGAGGGATTTTGCAAAACATTTTCAGTGAAATCGATCACGTAATGCAAAAATTCCACTAGTGTCCTCATCCTGTTACGTGATACCAGGATGACATGAAGCATCGTACCTTTCCATTTAAAAGCCAATGATATCGCTAAATTTATAGCTGATATTTATGTCATATAGATGTATTCATGAGCGTCTGGTGCTACGCGATGCAAATTTATTTTTTCTTGCAAAAATTTGAACATTTAAAGTTCAAAGATACAGATGCGATTGTGAGATGTTAATAGGTATGTGACTCGTTTAGTTTATTTAAATATTTTATTTAGAAGTTGATCTCCAAATACTCAAACCCTAATATCCCAAAATCCTAAAACTCTAAACTCTCAAAGTACCAATATCTCCAGGCACTCAAAAATTCCACGATCAAAAGTAATGTTCCTAGCTCACTTGATCTCTAAAAACAGCATTCCACTCACTTCAGAACCTTCTTGAAGGACCTCGAAACGTTTCGATCGTGCCAATAAGCTCACTCATCCATAATTCAGAAAACTGACGGAAACCCACTCGCGTTATCGTTTTCCATCGCGTAACTGCGCATCCGCGGCGGCTTCCCGAATTAATGGCTCGATCGCGAATCAGCTTTTTACCGATTCGAGTAGCAGGCTGAACAGATTATGTCCAGAAAGTCGCACACGTGCCCGCGTACACATCGTACGTTTTGTGTTACGCAGCCCGTGGAACACACACGGAACGGACGTAACAAGCGCTGGCCGCTTCCTAGCTTTTACGTAACCGTAAAGTCGAGCGACTTTGCTCTCCCACCTCGGTGGCTTTTCACCGGGTGCTTTTGGCCACCTCGGTTCGTCCTTTATAAGCACACATCCCTGGCCGTCCAAAGCCAGAAACGTATCGACAACCGTGAAACGGTCACCGTCTTCGGAGTCATTTTCCATTCAATTTTTTTTTTTTTCATTTCGAAACCGACGTTTCGCGGGCTCGCTCGAGCGGACGAGTTTCAAAGGGTAGAAGCTTCAGAGTCTAAGCCGAACAAGATGCGCTCCCAGTCCTTCGCCGTGAGTAGATCGTTCTTCATGGAGGCAGAATTTTATTTGTGAACAAATGTGATCGGGAAGCAGTGCTTGTTGATCTGTGGACGATAGATTGTCGTTTGAGAAATTTTGTGTCAGACTCGGTTTCGAGAATTCTTGGTGAATATTCGCGTGGTGACGCTTTTGTGACGCGAGGTTTCATACAATTTATCTTTTCCTTCTCTTAATATTAATCACGCACCTTTTGGTAAACATACATTTTTTTACGGATCTTTTACTGCCTTCGTAAGCAGGTTTTTCTGTGAGTACTCTCATGGTGATTTGTGGTTCACTGAAAGATCGGTAAACTTTTTAAAATCTTCATAAAATCTTTTTCTCTTCTGGATATTAATTTATATTCCACCCTAAGAAATGTTTAAAATGTG
This sequence comes from Megachile ligniseca, assembly GCA_945859555.1. Lineage (NCBI taxonomy): Eukaryota > Metazoa > Arthropoda > Insecta > Hymenoptera > Megachilidae > Megachile > Megachile ligniseca. Next base: position 13,290,674 of record OX243781.1, on the reverse strand, counting down.
AATAGTTTTTGTACGTACAATTAGTATGACTTAAAGAGTAGACGAATTTTTGTACAAGATCGAAATTTTGTTGCCGATTATAAATTCCGTGTGATCGACTTACCGAAAATTAGAACAAGACACTTTCACCCTATTGTCACGCGACCGCCGCGAATCACGTAGAACGAACAGTGAAACTTCAAAAAAAGAAACAAAAACGTATCGTCGCGCATATAAATAGTCGGTGCACTTTTCGCCTTACGAATCAGAAATTCACATTCGTGTTGCAGTTGATCGTGTTCGGAATATTCGCCGTGGTAGTGTCTTCTCCGGCACCTGGATATCATGGGTAAGTGCATTCGGTTATAAACTTCGGGTTGAGACCTTCGTAAATTTCTGAGAAATTGTTTGGGAAATTGTGAAGTTGGGAACTTGGGAATTTAGGGGTTTAAAGATTTTACGCATTTGGGGATTTGGACATTTGGCAACTTGCAGATTCTGATATTTAGAATTTTAAATAATTGGAGATTTGGGCATTTGAGGATTTTGAATATTTGGAGATTTGGGAATTATGGGATTTGCAGATTTGTAAATTTGCACATTTTTAAACTTGTAAATTTAGGGATTTCACATTACAAAAATTTGAGAATTCCAGCATTCGTAAATTGGGGATTTGATATTTCCACATTACATTTTCCAAAATCTAAAACTAGTGAAAATTTCCTTCCCTACAATTATTTATACCCAACCTTGTGCCATCGAGGAGAAACAATAAACTAATTTTAAAGGTAATCGATTGGATGATTTCAGTTCGCACCACCACGTACGTATCCACGTGCCTTATCACGTGCACACGGTTCATCATCATCACGTGAAGAAGGTACCCGTGCACGTTGTCGAGAAGGTCCCTGTTCCCGTTCCAATTCCGATTCATCATGTGAAGAAGGTGGCTGTTCCGGTACCAGTGCACCATGTTGAAAAAGTACATGTACCTTATCCAGTCGTCGAGAAGGTTCATGTACCTGTACACGTACCTGTTCACGAAGAGAAGCCATGGTGGTGATGGGAGCGCACCGTCTTTCGGCTTGTTATTGCTTAGGTAATTTAATATTATTAAATAATAGTACTTGAACAATTGAATACTTGTATGAAATATTACTAAATAGTACTCAAGTAATGGAGTATCTTTGTGAGATAATTTTAAGTGATACTCAAACAATTGAACATCTATATGAAATAATATTAAATAGTACTTAGACAGTTTGATACATTTTCGAAAAGTTAAAAAAATGAAGTAAGGAGTTGTTATTTTGTTTCAGGTTGTAAAATGAGGGCATTCGGGTTACTACTGAAGTTCCATCTTTGTTTTTGGTTGACTCAATTTTCGGAAGTATGCACGATAGAAGAAAAGAGTATAAAATAGTACAAAATAACTCGAATCGCCTGTCTTAGTCATTTAAGTATGTAATATAGGATTATCCTCACTTGGTATGCACATGTGTGTACTCAGTTCAAAGATACTTGTACATACTGTATTATGTTTCATTATTTTTTTATACAATACACGTGTTTAACAAATATTATTTATCGTTGTTTCTTTTTGTTCTTTCCTATGTATTTCTATGATACATTTATAGTTACACGATGAGAGTAAAGTGTGAAGGGAAATAGTTTCTTAGCACTGTTTTATTCCATAAAATATTTGGCAATAGCGGTTAACAATTATATACAATAACAAGTAACAATATTAACAGTTAAGAGTAACATATACATTAAACAACTTTGGCGGTTTAATTTGTTCACCAGTCTTCTACGTGTTCATGTCCTTCGTCACCTCCATCGTCGTGAGATTTTATGTGAATCTTCTTCACGTGCGTGTGGTGATGCTTGTGAATGAGTTCAGGTATGTGAAGAATAAAATGTGTGCTGAAATGAATATCTTGTTGAATACATGAAAATGAATCTAATGGTAATTATAATTGAGCTAAATAATTACTGTTCGTGATGGCCGCCGCCGGGATAGGGCATCGAATATACGAGAGCGAACGACACTAACAGTGCAAGAAGAAAAACCTGAAAAACAAAAATTGAATCGTATCATATTGACACTGAAATATTTGTCTAAGAGTTTAAAATCATAAACGACATTTCAATTTGAATTCTTTTCACAAATATATTACAAATTATTAAAGATATATTAAAAATTTACTGTATAAATATTTACTATTTATTAAATATTTAAATTTTGTTCACATGTTTAATATTCGCACGACTTGTCATATTTCTCGTTCCAAGACAACTATCGATGTCAACGAAGAATCACAAATACCTTTTCTAAAGATACGAAGAAAAGAGTCTCACTATATCTGAATGTTTAAAGTTCGCGTTTAGATCAATTTTTGAGAATCACTCGAATGAAAAGAAGTTGAAAAGTGCACCCACGTGTGTTCGCAGTTTCTCCATCTCTTCGTGATTGCTTCGACTGAAATCTGAGTCTGTTTTCCGAGGCCGCTGTTCTTCGGGAACTAAAATATCGAATCCTGGCAAGCCTTATAAACGAAAACACAATCAGTGAATGGTACAGGAACGAAGGAAAATAGTTCCTGTACACCCCACCCAATCCTGCTCACTCTCACCTGAGATCACCTGAAATTCTACGAGAACCTTCTATCATTGTCGTAGACATCGTCCTATCTCTCGTCTACAAGAAATACCTCTACATTCAAATGTGTATCAACTTTGTTGCTTAATTGCTCAATTTCATGATTACTTAGTTAGATACACAGTTATAATCACTTGATTACTTAGCTCTTCGGTTGTTTGCTTACTTAATTATTTATGTGCTTAATCACTTATATATTGAAGTAATAACTTTGTTGGTTAGGTTAGATTAGGTTTGCCTACTTAATTATTTAATTACTTAGTTATTACTTATATATTTAAGTAATAGCAGATGAATAAATAGTTCAAGTCTAATTCTGAAATTGTGAGTCGACTCAATTAACTAAATTACTAAACTTTGCAAAAAAGATTACCTGTGTCTTGAAAACGTAGTTCATTCATAACCACATATCACGTTATCTCCATTCATAATCGTACCTGCATCTTGAACACAGCATTAAGATGTTTAGGTAACTAGACACTTTTATTACTAGTATTATGATAACAAGATTGCAAGTCTTCGTTTCACGGTGAAACGTATACAATTACTTTTGTTCTTTCATCCTCCTCAAAACAAAACGAAAGACGACTCGTATCGGTTTGTCGTACAGATCGATACCAATTGATTGGAAAGTTGCAATCGATCCCGAAGGCTCCGTTACATTTTTCGAGGAAAAAATCGAAGTGAAAACCCTTCGAGAGGTTTCGATTCTTCTCGAGCGTTTCCACACTTTCTCTGTCTACTATTACTGTAATGATAGTAATAACACATTGTTGTAATCTGTTTATCGTAATCGCTCTGTTTGTGAATCTATTGACAACTTAAACGGAATGATGTTATTCGCTCGTGAAACGTATAATTTATTCGTATATTCTTTTGTGTTTATCGATGGAAAGGCAATTAATGATCATTAATCAAATCTTTGAGTCTACTTTTAGCCTTTATTTGAGTTACTAATATTTTGTTTTCTGATGTTGAGGTTGAAGAGGGGAATATAGAAAGTTGCTCTATTAAATGATATATTTTTATTCTAGATATTTTCCGTGTTAAAAACATAGAGATATAAGAATCTAGGGACATGTGTTTACATATAAAAATATGAGGGATGAAGGGATATATGATTTATACAGGTGCCTGGAGATTTAGGAATTTAGACACATTGAAATATAATATATTTACAGTATATTTGTGAGCAAAAATTATGTATGTTATTATAGTACAAATTTTCTGCTACAGTTTCTTCTACGCCAATGTAGTAAAGAAAGTAAACGTAGCAGTTTTTTGTTTCAATCGAGTGGCTCCCTTCTCTGCTTTTTATTTCTACTTAAATATGTACTTTATTAAATCAATTATCTTCATAATTTCACCGCACCGGAGGCTTGATGTTTTCATTTACAAACTTTAAATAATCGAGATCTGAACATTATCGAACACTGTGTCGTATTAGATTAATCCTTGTTGAAGTTGCACCAGAAGACTCATTTGAAAATCGTCAAAACTTTCAATCTTTCGGCGCCAGTAATTAAAGATTATAATTAAGTGCTTTTGAAAATGTGAAGAATCCTACAATTAGAAAGTTTCAAATCCATTCCAGATAAAGTAACTCTTTCGTGTTCAAAGTTTCCGGGAATGCTCGCAATGCGTTAATAAATTACTTTCAATTTTTGTTTACTTTCGCTGTTTCATTATGCAAAGATACTTTTCCGACAAGCAACAAGATCTTCCAGTAATTTTACATCATAACGATGCTCATACCTTGATGATTTTCTACTTTCGAATTTTTTGCTTATTAGTTACGCTGATGCTGTTATATTTTCACTTGTTACATTGTAGACGAGTAAACGCTTGAGATCGTCAGGAATAATAATTAATTGTATAAGAATCAATTGAAGAGGGTTGCTGAAGTTCACAAGGTTGCGAAAATTCAATGTTACTAGAGTTCTAAAAATTGAGGTTGTGAGAATCCACAGTTCAGAAATCTAAGATTTCCAAATTCTCAAATTTTCCAATTTCTAAATTCCCCAATACCAATATTCCCCAATTCCCAAATTCCCCAATTCCAAAATTCCCCAATTCCTAAATTTTACACTTCCCAAATTTCTCAATTCCTAATTTCCCCAATTCCTAAATTTCCGAATTCTCAAATTCTCCAATTCCCAAATTCCCCAATTCCAAAATTCCCCAATTCCTAAATTTTACACTTCCAAAATTCCCCAATTCCTAAATTTTACACTTCCCAAATTTCCCAATTCCTAAATTTCCGAATTCTCAAATTCCCCAATTTCCAAATTCCCCACTTCTCAAATTTCCCAATTCCAAAATTCCCCAATTCCCAAATTTCCCAACTCCTAAATTCCCAATTCCAAAATTCCCCAATTCCCAAATTTCCGAATTCTCAAATCCCCAATTCCGAAATTTCCGAAATCTCAAATCCCCAATTCCCAAATTTCCAAATTCGAAAATCCTAAATTTCCAAAGTCTCAACACCATAGTTCTAAATGTCATTGAAACCAGTCGCAGTTTCCTTGACTTATTTACGAGACCACTGATCTCGAAGCGCGTGTAGTAAGAGAACGAGAGAACCTCGACATTAACCGTCGTAGATCAAGGACAACATCCGGATGTGAAATATGTAAGTGTCTACATGTAGAGCCGTACGAGTGAAATCGTCCTCTTCAGAGCTCCATAACATCTGCTCTCACTTTCCGCTTACTTTCCATTTCAAACTAATCTCGCCGCTCGGCAAACCATTATCGTTCTAGAAAAATTCTATTATGAGAAACATGTTTTTCCACGATTGAAACGAGATAGATAATCTTGTACCATCAATCAATTTCCCCGATTGATTGTTTCAAATGATGACTAATCATGCTCTAACAAGAAAATGTCTTATTTATTGTTCTGGTATCTATAAAATCTTTTGCTGTCGCATTTTCTTTAATTACCTCTATTGAATATAATGTAGAAAGTAGTTAGTACTTAATTGCTTTTCTCTTATAATTTCGCAATTTAGCTGTAACAGTTATTTGTTTATTTGCAAAATTACGTATCTTCTTTTTTGAAACAGCTCTTCCTTTAATACGTAAATCAAGTGTGTTTCTGATGGGATGAAATAACGCCACAATTTAAAAAAAACATGTACAAAACAGTTTATTAAAGATAACAGTAAGAGAACAATATTTACACAACACATAATATATACAAAACAGAATAACTCCAACAAGTAAATAATCAGGTAGGTGAATCGCAATTGCGAAACGCACGCGAGTAGTCAATTAATTAACTTAACGCGTCGCACGAGAACGTGCGACTAAAATGAACAATCGATCGTGATGGATCGTGATTAGCTTCGAAACATTGAAACTTAATTGCTAGATTTAACTAAGAGTATTTCTTGCTTTTCGGAAATTTTCCAGCAGAGAATTGTCATGGTTCAACTTCATTTTCTCTATTTTCTGATGTTTCGATATTTAATCTGAGAAGATTGAAAACTAAAGGAAAGTTTGAGGTTTCGTTGTTACCATCGCTCAAAAGTCTTGGAATATTTAACAAATTTTAAAAATAAAATTCTCAATTTATTGCATTGAATCAAAGTTCTATCTCATAATCTGTGTATACTAATCTGCATAATATTGTCAAATAACTATCATAAACATTTTATCTTGAACACCTCTGACATTTGTACAATTTCACTATTTCAGTAAAACAAAAATTGTGTTCTAGTTGTACTTTCAGTGACTAATCGGTGAAATTGCTTAAAAAGACTGTGGTTCTTAATTATTTCAAGACTTTTTAACAACAGCGTGCGTGCGTATACTAATGATGTTCGTGATCGCGATCGGAAATCACGTGACGTTAACGATCGCGTGCCTCGAACTTGACTGAAAGATCGCTGACCGACACGACGTCGGAAATCGGTCAAACCGATCGATCGATCGAACCAATGGCGAAACACGGCATTGGTTTGTCGATCGTTTTTACTTTTTCTTGTGGTAACCTGAGAAACCACCGCCACCGTGACCGCCACCGTGACCGCCACCGCCACCGCCGCCGCCATGACCGCTCGAATACGAGTCGTAGCCACCTCCGGAACTGTAACCACCTCCGCCATGACCACTGAAATAAACAGTTCATCGTTTATACTCATCCTATACCATTAAACCTATAACTCCATGGGGTGAAAGTTTATTAAAGACGATTAAATTTTCAAAAGGTTTTGAGGTAAAAATTACTGAGTCAGAACTGTGGATTAAACTTGTAAGTGGAAAGATAAATATGTACATATTGATACATCAACTGACATGTACAACTGTTTCATATCTCAATAAAAAATGACAGATTTTGACATAAGTACGGCAATCAAATTTTGACTAGTTGGTTCTTGAGTTGGATATGTAAATGATATATTTACCTGCTACCAAAGCCAGAAGATATACTGTTACTGATGACATGGTGCTCGATTCCACCACCACCGCCGCCTCCGTATCCACCTCCTCCTCCACCATGGTGGTCACCAAAACCACCACCACCTCCTCCGTGGTGGTCACCGAAACCACCACCTCCTCCTCCAAAGCCTCCACCACCATGGTGCTCAATGATACCACCACCTCCTCCTCCGAAACCTCCTCCACCGTGGTGCTCAATGATACCACCACCTCCTCCGAAACCTCCACCACCGTGGTGCTCAATGATACCACCACCTCCTCCGAAACCTCCACCACCGTGATGGTCACCGAAACCACCACCTCCTCCTCCGAAACCTCCTCCACCGTGGTGCTCAATGATACTACCACCTCCTCCGTATCCGCCTCCTCCTCCGAAACCACCGCCGCCGTGGTGTTCGTCGAAACCACCACCTCCTCCGAAACCACCTCCACCGTGGTGGTCGTCGAGACCGCCACCTCCGGGACCGGATATTATTACATCTCCGTGGCCACCTGAAATAATTCTTTTGTGAGCATATGCAAGGAGTTTTCGTTGCATTTCTATGCAATATATGTGGTGTTTCATAAGTTTTAATTACACATTTCAAAATTTGTGGATTTGCAATTTCTCTATTCGCAAATGTGCAAGTTTGTAATTATTTCGAACTTCTAATTATTATATCAATGAAATTATTATGTGTAATTATTAGTATCAATTGTTAAGGAAGATTTAAAGTGTCAATGTTATCAACATTGAAACGTTGAAATTAAAGTAATGGAAAGATTAGGGTCAATGTTCAAGCTTGCGCATCAATTTGCACATTTAGCGGTAAAGCAGCAAAAATGAGGGGATCGAGAAGATTTATGGGGGAATCATGCATAGATGCACGTGTACGAGAATCCCAAATACATTCTCGCCTCCGAAACGAGCCGGAAGTGAAAACCCACGAAACGAGTTCTTCAGGCTGAGCGATGCTAAAGAGCACGGCGAAAACATTGAAGGAAAGTATTCTCTGCAAATCAACGAGATATCGTGATTGACTGAAGGGGAACATGAGGAAAGATTGTGCTGCTGAATTCAGAATGAAATCGAGAACCATGAGAGGCCTTCCTTGAATTGAAAGTTCATGAAAAATTTATGAACAACAGAAAATTACGAATTAACAAAAAAATTTATGTAGGGAGATACTGTACAGTTCGATATATATTTAATATATATTTTTAAGTTCGGTATTAAATTTATGGAAGTAAATTTGGTTTATGCAGGGATGGAGTGTTTTGATGTATCCTAACAATTTATTGTAAAAGACTATGTTGATTAACATTAATTACCTCCATATCCACCACCTCCATGGCCACCTCCTCCAAAGCTGATACCTCCTCCGTGACCACCACCTCCAAGGCTGAGTCCTCCTCCGTGACCACCACCTCCAAGACTGATACCTCCTCCGTGACCACCGCCAAAACCACCTCCGTGTCCTCCTCCGAAACCACCCCCGTGTCCACCTCCGAAACCACCTCCGTGACCTCCTCCTCCGCTAGGTTCAGTGATTACTATCGTCTGCTCTACACCTCCTCCGTGTCCACCTCCGTGTCCTCCGCCTCCAAAACCTCCTCCACCGTATCCACCTCCGTGACCGCCACCGAATCCTCCACCGTGTCCTCCTCCGAAACCACCCCCGTGTCCTCCTCCAAAACCACCCCCGTGACCACCTCCGAAACCACCTCCATGGCCACCCCCTCCTCCGGGCGATGTGACTATTATCGTTTCATCTCCATGTCCACCTCCTCCTCCACCGTGATCGTGTCCCCCGTGATCTTCGTATTTTATGATTTTCTTCTCCTCGTGTTGGACTATCTCCGGCACGTGGATCCTTATATGCACGCTAGAAAGTTAATCGTCGAGATTATTATCGTTTTTCCAGTAATGGGAATTTCAGTTAATCGTCGATCATGATCGCGAGATGGACTTACTGTTCTTTCCCGAAGGTGGCCAATGTGGCCGTCAAGCATGCGGCGAAGACCAAGCACCTTACCTGTGAAGAAAAGGATTTTTATAATAAATTCTAGTAGATTGCACTAATATTTGATTATTTCAATCAAGAATCATCTTCCATCTCTGTACTACTACTCCGGTACACAACTCCACGCCATATTTTTTTTATCATTACTTAATAACTTAACCATCTATCGATTATTCCTACTCTATAAACTTTAAAATTTCACCACCATCTTGTACAAATAGAACTTAGCCCCATCATAATTTCTCTCAATATAACCTAATCCTCAAGTTCACGAATACCTCATCCAACCCCACCCTTAGATCTCAATTCAAAAACTGCAACCATGATTCACAAACAAAACTCCATCACAGGTACGTCAGCCTCGCGAATCCTGAAGAAGACCCTATCACAAACTTATCCAGCAGCTTACAGCGATTTTCAGCTCCATGGTCCCGTTGCTCTTCCTGGATCTTCCCGATCAGCACACCTCGATCGCCAGGGACACACTGTCATATATATCTGGCAAGAATCCTGCCTATATATAGCGAGCCCGAAGGAAGTACCGGAAGAGCCAAGCAGGTGGGGAGACGACGAAGATCGGTGCCCAACCAGAGAAGACTCGAATCGACGACGGTGGTCGTTCTCGAGGAGTCTCGCTTCGAATGCACACCACAAACCAATCATTGTACGAGTTTCTATGTAGGTGTGCAAGTGTTGGTGCAGAAACGGCCGTGACCCAGAGTCGAACACCAGAGAAATTCACGCTTCGGGCGATTTTCGGCGTTGTTGCCCTCTGGGGGAGCCAACCACGATATCGAAGGTGAACGTTTTGTTGGAATCGATATCGGATGGTGTAGATTGTGCTTGTGGCTGTGTGTTATATCGCCGAGTTGTGGCAATCTACGCGTAATATTGCTACGTATTAGGATTAGTGTTGGAATTGTTATGTATTGTATTTCTATGCGTTGCACTGCTATGATTGCGAATTACCACACGTAGTATCGCCATGTATTCAAATTATCACGCGTTGGAATCACTAAGCTTTAGAATCACAGCGCGGTGGAATTACCATGAGATAGATTCACCACGTATTAGAATTACCACGCGTTATATTACTGTATGTGAGAATCACCACGCGTTATATTACTCTATGTGAGAATCACCACACGTTAGAATTACCACGCGTTATATTACTCTACATGAGAATCACCACGCTATAGAATCGCCATACGTTAGAACTACCACTACATAGAATCACCATACGTTAGAATCACCACGTATTAGAATCACCACGCATTAGAATTACCGCACAATCCATTGCCATACGTGAGAATGCAATTACATGTTACATCGCCTGGTACTAATTTACGCCCTCAGGGTGGATGGGTTTCACCCTAACCTCTATCTAGTCCATCTACCATTGACCTAGTCCATAATATCGTATTCAAAATAACAAACTTGTCAAAAGTGTTGATGACACTTTTATTGAAAGTATCAATGGGTTGATAAAAAATATGCAAAGTAGATATTCCTGTTTTCTGCGTTGGCACGTGTAGATCATTGCTGTGACCTTTTGACTGCAATTTCAGATGATATTGGTTTTCTAGTAGAGAAGGGTGAGAGAAACGGATGGAAAGTTGGTTAATTAAAATATTTGTTGAAATTTAGGCAATTTGGCTTGTGAAAGTGCGTGAACATGATAAAAGAAAGCAGCAGTGTTAAAAGTATTTTTACATATTTGGAAGAATTGCGAATGCTTCTGTAAGAATAATTCAAGTATGATTATTATTGAATATTGATTTCTAATTTTAGGCAATCAATGTATATACTGTGTTTCAATATTATAAATATGTATCGATCATTTGACATCTCTACAAAAATATGATTATTCAACTTTCAGTAATCATTGAAGAATTATTATTTAAAATCTTGTTACTTTAATTTGTCAAAGTTTTATGTAATTAGAGCATTATACATACGTGCATGAAGTTCATTCAATAATTAATGAGTAAGGAAAATTGTAGTAAATACACGTCCATTCTTTTAACGATTCCTTTGCGATTCAATGCTCGAGATTAACCTACTTTTTCGATTTCGACCGTGACAATGAGTGAAAGAACGTAATAAAAAGTGTATGCCAAATGAAATATATTCTAATTAAAACGCTAGTAGGAATTCCAATTCGTAATGAGTTCGCATGACTCACAATGAACGTAATAAATTTCTTGATTCACTCGTCTCATTGTCCTTTCGTTTTCTAACAAGGTTGGACGTTCCACGATTAGAAATCGCTTGAATGATTTTCATATACATTTTCATATACACATGCAATCATGTTCGTTTACTTAAACATTTTAAAATATAATTAACGAAAAATTCATCATTATCTCAATTGTGATTAATGTTAAATGATCTTCCAAGCAAGATCTCTTCGAGCTACTTAATTAAAACTTTGACCAATCGATATCGCTTCGAGTACACATTCCTCGATTGCAAATATTTCCTGTGTGATACTGGGACGATAAATATGTAATCCATTCCACCTTCTTATTGTAGGAATGCCGTAGTAAACGCAGTCTGGGCACATCACTTTACTTTCCATGAAGGTCGTTGCATGAATCAACCTGCAGAATTTTTTCTATTTGCGTGTATGACTTTCCCTGATTTCCAGAATAAAATGAAACGGAGAGATCCACGCAAGTCATCGTAATCCGCGAGAGGTATTTTGATCATTAGATAAAATAAGTACCGTTAGCAAAACGTTTCTCTTGCATGAAAAAGAAATAATAAAAACGACACCAAATTTTATTTGAAAAACCTATTTCACCCTTTTGCAAAATTTATGAAAAGTCTGAATTTGATCAAAAGTGATGGTGTGCAAATTTTGAACAATTTGATTATGCAGCGACCAGAGCAGAAATACTTGTATAGAGTATGGAAGATTAACAAAGTACAATGCAGTTTAATTTTTTCAATTACCCACCAAGATTTTGAAGATCAAGAAAGCTAATGTTGCATAACGCATCGGTTATCTAAAGGTAATAGTCCAATTAGTCTCCAGTAATCGCCTCTGCGTCAGAAGCTCACAAAACGTCCCGCTAAATTGTTCGAATGCTCTAGAAACCAGTTTACTTTCGTTAAAAATCGCTCCATCGCCTATCGCTTTCTTGCGTTTCAACGATGATTCGTTCGGCATTATAACATAAAACCGACGCCTTTCACATAGCTACACATTTGAAACTATGGTAAAACGAACATTGAAGTTTTCTCGATCCGGTTTCGTACTTCAAGCGACCTTCGATGTACGCAAATATTGTAGGAAAACTTGACGTAATTGAAATAGGAGGATTTGTGACAAAGGTGAACGATCGGTGAAACCGAACGTGAATTTCGCCATTGAAATAAATCCTATTTGTTTCTGGAAGTCAAGACAATGAACACGAATGAAACGATTCCTGGATTATCGCGAGAAAGAAAGCGATCCAACCGCACCCCTCGAATCACCTGTAACTTAGATTTCACTGGTTCGATCGTTTTCGCATAATTGTTCCTCGAAGTGCCTGTAAGCAAGTTGCTTTTACCTTTGAAAACGTACCGCCTCGATTAATTAACCTCGTTTACGATTGTTTATCAACGTTCGAGGATGTTCGTTTAATGCAACGAAGAGTCAGCCGGCGAGGTTGTTGCCAGGGAACGAAATAGAAAGTGGCGATACGAAAAGAAAAGGGAACACAGGGAGCGATGATCTTCGAGAACGGGAAGGTGAAGAGAGATCGAATATTCGTACGTGTTTCTGCACTCGAGGTGAGTACACCGTGCCCTTTCACTTCTTCCATTTTCGTCTTCCGGTACCCGGAGAGATTGTTCCGACGCTACCCCGTACTTTTGTCTTCTCTTACTTTCCACTTGGCCTTGATGGACCTCCATTGACACTGACAGCAAGTGCAAAAACATGTATGCAAGTAATCGAGTCAAATTGCTCTGATGGACAAGTGCAACTGAATTTAACAATATACAGAGTGTTTTATTAAAGTCGATTTACATTTCAAACATTTGCATTTTTATGGTCCAAACATTTGCATCAAACGATGCATTGAAAGATATAATGAACCTAACGTACATAACTCTTCTACGCATATTTAGCTCATATGAGCAACCTTCACCAAACAATTTTCCAACTTTACGTAACGTGATCTCTGTGAACCTAAATAGCTAAGTCACTTTCGATGCATCCAGTTACGACTGTACCCTCTGACCTTTCCGATTCCCGAGAAACTCGAGATGTTCCAAGAACCGCCAGGATCAAATAGTTTCACGCAAAGAGCAAAGTCACCGTAACGGGAATACTGAAAATGGATGATAAACGCTACTCACCAGAGTGTCCTTTTGTGATCCGCTCTTTATGCAGTTGCTGAGATTTCGCGTCCACTGTTGCAACCTGTACAACAGGATTCTCCTTGTTAACTTGTTTTAATTACTCTCTTCCTCGGTTTTTAAAGTGTTGCTTTCATTTTCACTCTTCCTTTAACTACCAAGAAAGCTATGTGCACTTTTTTGAGTTTGATGAAACTTTTGTACTTTTCCAGCAGGTAAAATGACACGTTTCACTAAACATCCATAATAAATGTATTATATCATAAACACATGGAGAGGTTAGGTTCATATCACATTGACTAATTTAAAATTGGAAAAGTCTGGATCAGACGTATAAGACGTTTAATCTGAATCATCGACAATTTCGAATCATTGACCTATCCTTAATAAAGCTATCTCATTACATAGAAATCACTCCAGTTTCGTAAGAACTGATCAGATCTGTAAGTACCACGAAGTTTCCACCGGTATTTTTTGCGTGTATTCCTTTCATAGCTTGCGTGAGAGACCTTATAAAGAAAACTACACCGTTCTGCCAAGATTTTTCGCACCGTTTTATCAAGTTGTTCGTTGTCTTGTATAATTGTATGCCCTTTTGAAGGCGCCGTCTTTTATTGCACGAATTCGATACTATCTTTCGAACCTGACTGAACTAAAATGTAAACTGTAGCAAGTTTGAGACTCCTTTCGCTCTGCATTCTTTTTCTACGACTTCTTGTTTTTGTAGAACTTTCACGAAGCTTCTGAAGTACCGATCTGTTTCGAACGAAGTAGCAATGCGACTTTAGGAGACACTTATAGTATTCATTAATTCGAACAAGTGTAACATTCATAGGAGGTTACATTTCAGATATTTATTGTATTTTTATTTTGAAGTTGTAACATAATGTTTGTACACGTACATTGCACATTATATGTTTGTAATTATGTGCATAATTGTATTCATAAAACAATTCAGTAGATGGTAAATAAGAACATCAAGTTTCATATTACAGGTATATTCAATTATTAAAAGTCGTGAAATACAATTAACATTTTTCGGTGAAATTAGAGAGATTAGGAAGTATTAATTTTTATTCGGTGCTTAAAATTGTTATTGTTCGAAACAAAAACACATTTTGTAGGGTGATTGTTCACTGCGTTTTCGGCTCCCATATTTAACCAGCTGAGAGCATGATGGAGCGGACGAAGGTGAGCTGAAAGGATCGAGAGGATCATGCGTCCTCTCGCGATAGAGCGACTTTCTCGACTTTCGAACGTTTCAGCCGGTCATCGGACTTCGAGTGAAAGTAAACGGGGAAGATGTGATCCTCACGACCATGGCATTCAATCGTTATCTCTTTCTTTTTTTGTTAAAGCAGCTGGCCGACCGATGGACCGCGTTCGATCGGCCAACACTTCGAACACCGTGGGAACTACCTGCAGTCGACGCCATTAAATCAAAGTGTCGAACAATGTAGATTTCAGGATTCTTAATATTTTAATATTAACAATGTTTCGTAATTATAAACAGTTTAATATTTACAGTTTTACAAAATTATAAACGTGATATCGACAATATTTCAGATTTACTAATATTGATAATATACATTGATCGTCCAAGTTTGAATATGTCTGACTACACTTGTCCATTTCTACTGCGTCGTTCAACAAATTCATTTAAGTAAGAGCTGCAGAATAGTAATTGTATTGTAATTACACTTTGATAATTTGACGGAGAAATTATTGTGTGTTCACCGGTGACAGACGGCCTTCAAAAGCCTACTAATTAAGCGAAGTTACGGCGAGGTGAACATGAACTTGATTTACAGCCTTCTGCAATGGAAATGACCGAATTTGTAAAGTGTGACGATGACTTAATTGGACAAGGAAGTCAGAAAGTGTATTTTATGTATTTTCACCTAATTATAGTGGTAACTTCTTAATGGTTGCTTTCGGAGAAAGGAAAGATACGAAACTTTATTCCCACTAGGGAATAATTTTAAAGCAATAATCTTTGGACTGAATTCATACTTCTTCGTCCTCTTTAGAACTTTTCGTACGGTAAAATTCGTGCGATTTTAAAATAAAATACTTGGAAAAATTGCAAAAATAATTCATTATAAAAAAATTTCAATTTGAAGATAGTTCAAATCAAGAATACGGTAGACTCTCGTTATATTGCAATAGCATCTTGGTAACGAGAGTGGTCATTGTGATATCAAGCATAGCTATTACAACGTGTGAAATAACGCGTTCATTCTAACATGTTACAATTTGTGACAATACATGAGGATTCTATCGCGTGGTAGTATAAAGTGGCAATATAACACGTGGTGTAACACAGTGTAGTTTCAACGTGTGACGATTCTAATGCACAGCAACTTTAACATGTGACAATATAACGCATGCTGATATAACATTATTATCTGAGTGAGCAATAAAACGTGTACTCCCAACACGTGGCAACATAGCACACAGAAATTCTAACATGTGATGATTCAAACGTGTAGTAACTCTACATATGGTGCTCCCAATATGTGACGATACAGCACATATCAATTTCACCTCAGCAATGTAACAAAAGTCTACCGTGACGCATTGAAGAGTTGCCAATAATCTAATTGCACATGGATCATTCTCCATGCATGTCATCGCGAATTAATCGTCTAAAAAGAACCTACTAACAAAACAGCTAACCATGAGCCGTTTGTACGACCGAAGGGACAACCATGTTCATGGGAACAGAGTAAGTCTGATACTGGGTAGTCTGAATAGGCATGGTTCGAAAATCATGAGGT
Source organism: Megachile ligniseca (assembly GCA_945859555.1). NCBI lineage: Eukaryota > Metazoa > Arthropoda > Insecta > Hymenoptera > Megachilidae > Megachile > Megachile ligniseca. The sequence continues at coordinate 13,274,452 of OX243781.1, read as the reverse complement.
TGTTCCATGACGTCCTCCTTCACGTCATAGCCATGTTTAGGCTGAGCATAGTTCAAGGTCCAGCCGACAGACCCTCCGAAATTAGGAGACGAAGTCAAGGTATAACCACCTGTCAGTTGCTGATTGTGGTAATTGTTTCCAAAAGTGGTTGCAGGGTTCGTGAAAAATTGGGGCCAGGATTTGGTCATTTCTTGTATCTTCTGCTGATAGTCGTCCAAGGCCACCGAGTCTCTCAACACGATTCCTTCTTTGCTACCACCGACAGTGGCTGATGGTATACCGGTTGGTATCACAACGCCACCTTGTGGCACCGGAGAGACGTTCTTGTACAAGTCTGCAGATTTCTGCTGCAACAGAAAGAGCTCGTCCTTGTCCGCAGCGCCGTTGTAATCGACAGCACTGTTCGCTGCCAGGTTCTTTTCTATGGACCTGGATGTGTAGAACTTCTTCTCGTCGTTTCTTCTTTCGTTGTAATTCGAGCCGCTGTCCGAGTTCGTGTAGAATGTTTCCGATGGAGAAGACTCGTAGGAATATCCCGATGGAGATGACTCGTAGGAATGTCCTGACAGGGAGTAGTCTGAACCCGAGGAGGTGAACGAAGTTCCTTCGTAGTCTGGATCTGACTGTTTGTACTCCTGCGATGATCCTGGTCTGTAACGATTTAGTGCAAGATTATGAATTTTTATTCGCTGAAAGGAGTGGACTGACGCGGAGGTCGATTTCTACTTGACTGCAGTAGAACGTTCGGCTCGTGGTCAGACAAGTGTATTGTACGCTTTCTTTGCTTACAAGTCTCTGTAGTACTTATGTAATTTAATCACTAAGGATTGACAATTCAAATAATCGATTGATGTAGTTTGTATGTACATTCAAGTGCAACGTATGATTTCTTCGGATAAGGATATCATTGTCCGATGCTAATGTACACCATGTGATTATGACACAAAATGCTACTCGTATTTTTAAACTATCATTTCAATGTTTATGTTTACTGAAACTGCTGTGTAACATCTTATGTGATCCCCTCAGGTGATTACATTAATTATTCTAAAAAGAGAAAGCGATGAGATAATGCATGCACTAGTACATTGCACTATAGTAACCAAATCCTAATAAATAATATTAGAAAACTAAAAGTCATTCCTATACAAATTTTGTTTGTACCCATCAGCTATGACTCTAGTAATTACTGAATTTACACTAACTTAACTTAGTTCAAAGTCACAACCAATACAAAAATTTTGATCTTACCTTCCACGACCGTAGGAAAGAGCGTCCTTGACCCGGTCATAGGGGATGTACCCCTTGCCATAAGAAATAGCGTGACGTATGCCTTTCCCATAAGGTATGTGAACATGATTCACCTGCTCGTGACCTTGGTCAAAGTCGTCTCCTCCATGAGGGAACGGCACATTTCCGTGCGCAGGTCTTTTGTGATAATGAAAGGGTGGGCTATAGTATTTATGATAATGCTCGCCATCGTGAGACGATTTTCTGTAACGCATAGGACCAGGTCTCCACGATGGTCCTAAACTTCGTCTGTTTTGCTGAGGAATCACCAGCACCACCTTGTTGCTGAAGAACAAAACGGAGTAATGAAGAACACGTCGATATTTAAGATTCGTGATCGTGAGAAATTAGACAGGGTCCGTTAAACGTGAATAGCGTTTGCTTTATACTTACGTGAGAACGAGGAGAGGCTCGCCGATTGTCAGAAATAGAATGCAGAAAGCCTGGAAAGATTAATTAAAAGTCAATTTCACGATCAGAATCGGTGAAGTGGTTTAGCATTGAAATTAGCTTTACTATTATTATTAGGAGAAGTAAACTTTTATTTCTAGATTCTTGAACCTTTTGTTAGATAGAAGTACGTGAATAACATTGAGAAGAACACAATTTAAGTATAAAAGACCAGTACCATCCCCTAAAATTCTTAGAACATCATATACACTGTCTTATCAAATGCACCTAGGTTCAAGAGGCTCTCAATAGTACCCTCTACTTGTTCAATTCCCATCAAATCTATTCAAATGTACACCAGATCCAGAAGAACCTCAATGTCACCCTCTAAATTAGTCATAAAATGATGTACCACCCTGTCTTATCTCAACTTGCTCAATTCTCATGAAATCTACTCAAATGTACCCTAGATCTAAAAGAGCCCCAATATCATCCTCTATACCAGTCACAAAATTATGTACCACCTTATGTCTTATCTCAACTGAGTTCTCATAAAATCTACTCAAATCTAGCTCTTCTGAATCAGAACTACCCACGATCCAAACATACCCCAATCTGTCCACAAACCAAAAATAAAGATTCGCTTACCAAAAACTGCATGTTGTCGTTTCCTCAGCGCACAAGAGCCTCGAGCAGAAAAAATCTCGTAAAACGGCAGCAGATCCTGGAGTCGTAGAGTTGGGCACACGATGGGTGCTGTTGGATCCGTTGGGAGATCGTTGTGGCCAGAGCCAACGATGATCCGTGTACTTCAACCGATGCAGATAAATTGCGGGAGGTCCGTGCGGATCAGTTCTCTTTTATACAAGATAAAAAGAGCATAATCGTGGCTGGACGAGGGAGCTCCCTCCCACCGGGTGGCTAGAACCCTGGAAAGAGATCTAGCCCGTTAGAGTCCCCGCGAGGATGGAGAAGGATTGGCGGCCGCGGGAAGCTGGCGTGCTGATACGAAACGGACAGTCGAGCACACCGTTACCTGGACATTTTTGTTTCAGGGGAAATCGACGCTTTCTTCTGATGGCGTTCACTTGGCGGCTAGGAGATTTGAACGTCAGCCTCTCGTAGCCGAAGAGGTCGACCGCGCCCCGGTGTGCTTTCCAAAACGCGACCAACAAGAACACGAGTAAACGCTCCACATTTCTTTGTCTACCGAACGCTTACCCAGACGCTTCACGCCTCTCGGATGGGTGCATAAATGAGGATACGGACGGGTGAATAGATGAGAGATTGGTCAGATGGATGAGAGTTTAGGTGGATGAGAATTTGGATGGGTAAGTGAGAATTTACGGATGGGTTAATGAGAGTTTGGACAGGTGAATGAGCGAGGGGGAATGAAAGTTGGACATGCGGATGGATCAGCAATGACATTGAGTGTAATTCATAATTCCAAACCTAGAAATTTGGTAATGTCAAATCAAGAAGTCTACAAACTTGGAGATTCACATTTAAACAATTAGAGTTGCAAGAATTCTAAGTGTACAAAGAAGGTATAATTTCAGATTTGCAAAATCTAAAAGATCATAAACTCCAACAGTAGACTCCCATGCAAAAAGATAAGGATACGCAGAACGATGCAGGGCTATGATCCGATGCATAGATGAAATATCATCGGCTCGCATCTTCTTCCCGTCTCGATTAGAAACGAACGTTTCACTGAATTAATTTCTTTTTTCATCTCTCGCTCATTTTCATTGTATACGTATACGGTTTCACGTTCACGCCGTTACGGTCCACATACACGAATTCACGCGCGGGTGGGTGTGTCGTTAACGTAAAAAGTGCAGCCCTGCCTTCAATTAACTCATTCACGCGATGGACTTTCTTGCTGTCGGTCGTTCATCTTTCTCTCGAACGTCGGTGTCGAGATGGAAAACGCCTTTGAAAGTCCTTCAATTCTAAAATCTTCGATTTTCAAAGTAGACGATCGAGAAACGCTCTGGGAAGGTGAAAGTGATCCTTGAAAGTGCAGACCAGACTGAACATATTTCCATAAATATTGGTAAATTGCTCGCACATCGAAATGTATGAATTTTAGTTGGTGAAAGATTCTTCAATTTGGAGTCAAGGTAGATAACTGCGTTTGGACAGAAGTAACTTTCTACTTTTGTAGATAAATTTTCAGATTCATAAATTGTCAGGTTATGTTTACCAATTGTCATGTTCTCAAATATCTGTATTTTCAAATTTGCAAACTCTTCAATTTCTAAATCATCAAATTCCTAAATGTTCAAATTTCCATACACTAAGTCTATACTCCTCCTAAATCAATTGAAAAAATTCCATGTTGCACCAGACTGCATAAGTACATATGTAGCTGAGTTATCAGCGTTCGATAGTGCGATATCGGTGAAACTTGGCAGATAAATAAAGTCAACTTACGAGTCGAAACGTTATAAATGGTCGCTTTCTAACCCTTCTCCAAGATCCTCGCTCCTTCTTTTCGAATGTCGATCGAGTGTCTGAATAAGACGTGTTTATTGACCGTTTAAAATTTATTTACTCTTTCACTGTAATGAAAATTGTCTTTGTCCATAAATTGACTTATAACTAAATTGACCATTTATTACTTTTAACCATAATCGATTAATTTACTAGCATGCGGATTTAAGAGTTCATTGCGAAGAATGAAATATTTCGTGTTCGATGATCATTTATGAAGCATCACGCACGAAAGCGGAGATTTCTTATTCAGAATCCTCGTAAAATTGTTCTATAATGGAATGCGAAATTTGATTCGAAGAGAGAGCGTACGATTTCGAACGGTTCATAGAGAAATCCAAGAAAATGGTCGATTATCTCATAACACAATGAAATCGTGCATACATTTTATTCAAGATCATCGTCCGTTAATACGCTCGAATCATTGGCGGACTAAAATTGATCTAATCACTTTCTATAAATAATAAAGTGTCAAAAATCGTTGGAAATGCAATAAGAACAGAGAGGTATCTTAAAGCATCCGTTTGGAGGCGGAATGGGACTTCCTTCCGGATTTCACGTCGCAGAAGTGACCGCAACTCGGTTAATTGCAGCTTATTATGCGAGGAAAAACGGAAGACGGAAAATGAAAGTTGAAACGAATGAAGGAAGTTCATGTTTCTATGACTTTTTAGACTTGTTTACTATAAACTAGTACAATGTTTGTCACTTGAAACTGCAACTTCATTTTTATCAATTGCATCTACTAAAAAGAAATTAACTAAACGTATAAGCCACGTTTGTAATAAACTGTTTATAATAAACGAGTAAACGTGTTTGAATGTTTTTTATGTCCCAGTCCTCGATTTCTTATACGCAATGGTTCTCACGAACGGTCAAGTTTAACTCCGGCCGTTGTTAACAGACCAAAAAGACCCCCACGGCCGACACGGAATCGAATTCAGCTCGAATGGAATGCCTCATCTAGAGAGAGTTCACTGTCACGGTCCCTCGATCTGCTAGGAAAAGGATACCTCGTTGCTCGTTTTCCTTTACGCTTCACCTACCTTTGGAATGTAGTCGCACAATTTCGTCTGTTTGTACGTTTTACGCAGCAAGGTGATCAGTTTCCCTTTCTCCTATCGTTTAGCAGCAGTACGAACGATCGACTTACCGTGATTTCTATGGGGATCCTCAGCTGAGATCCTCCTCCGGAACCACCGATCTTCGGTTTCGTGAAAGGAAATATTTTAGATCGATCGGTGAAACGGTGGAAAAGAAACTAGGAAGAATTTCTTTCGATGTTGTAAACAGTGTTTTGCTCCTTGGGGTTTCCCTAGATTGTACCTTGATATACTAGGTTTTCTATGAGTGTTCTTCAGGACTCTTTAGGTTGATTTTGCGGTCTTTAGATTTACAAAGTACTTAAGCTTCAAATTGTCAAGGTTTCAGATTACTAAAGTCCTAATTTCCTAGGCCCCTGATTATTAAAGTCTCAAATGCCCAAAGTCCCAATCTTTTTCATCACGAAAGAATTGATACGACTTTGATTTGATATAAAAATAATATATGTAGATCTACATTGCACCCGAGTGTCGATAAACTTTCAACTATGTGTGTACGTGAGAAGAACGTTTCAGTACATTAAATAAAGACCGGAAGTGAGACGAGAAGTCACCAACATTATCATTAGTCCATTGGAATAGATTGAAACGCATGAGAAACTTTCTTAATGTATTCTTCGTGTTGCGAAATGTTTGTAAAGGCGTTAATTACTGTCCGCAGATTGAATTATCGATTAGATTCTTAATTCGTGTTATGCAAATGTCGCGAAAGCGTGTTTTCGAGCCCGATTAAAACTGCTAGTTACTTAGTAAACGGAATAAATGATTCAAAAATCGCAACTTTCCAATGATTCAACTTACAATAAAGATATAATCCGTGCAAAGATAACTGTATCGAGTAGAAATTACACTAAGCGGTAATTGAGTTATGGTATCGGACAGTTCATCGACACACGATCGTGAAATCGGAGAAAATGATCTGAAAATGATGAAGTCCGTGCAGTTATCAAACTTATCATTTCTTTCCAAGTATAAAACACTGTAGTTTAAGATCACACTATAAACCTTCAGATTCAAAAAATTCGTCATCAAGACTAAACCAAGGAACCTCCGGAAACGAGTGTGAATGAGCATCAAGAATAAAAAATGGCAAAACGTAACTCGAAGACGTCATCCCCCTCAGAATTTACCCCAAAATACCCACAAACAGTACAAAGATACCTCGTGAGCTCAAACATTCGAAAACGAACAAAATATGTACGACAAGCAAAGTTCTAATTTCCCGTTAAACATGAACCTCGTGAACTGTAAAACCGCACAACAAATATTAAAGTCGAAGAAACTCGCTGTCAAAGTTATCCAAAGGACCTTCACCTCGGTAGCAAACGAAACCGAGAGTGTATCAGCATCGAAAATAAAAGATGGAAAACGAAGGAAAAACGGTACACGTAACCCGAAGACGCCTCGTGTCGAGCTGTCAAACCGGTGATAAAAAGGCGTGAAACGTGTCCTCTGCATCGATCTCCTCGTTTCCAGAGCCGAGAGGCGAGTGAAACGAATCTAAAAGAGCACCCACCTCGTATTACGAAGCTGATCTTGATCTTGGCCGTTCACCCAGACCACGTTCAGCTTTCATTAAAACGACCACAAGCACGGTAGGGAATTACGGCGTCGCGGTCGCAGAAAAAGAGGAAACGAGCAAAACGATAGATCGAGGTGAAGGGTAGAACGAGACACGTGGAGGGGCTGGTTGGTCCTCGCGCTTTTTGCCACGTCTTCTCTATTAACGACACCGTGCTAAGCCTTTCACGTGCGCCGGCAACGGGTGCAAAGGATTCCCTTTCATTCTTATCCAACTCCAATCACGTACGTGTATAAAAGCGGCAAGCGTCTACACCACCGACAGCAGATCAAAACCGCGGCTTAAACCGCCAACTAGATCGCGAACGAGGAACCGGTAGTTGGTCCTCCGCCTGCCATAGTCTGCGTTTCGCTTTCCAGCTACGACAAAACACTCGAACGATTCCCGAGGGAACTACACGATGACCAAGCTCGCGGTAAGTCGATGGATTTGCCCGTGGGACTTAACTTTTTCTTCGTACCATCGAGGATACCTGTAATCCCTCTGGATATTTTCATACTTCCAATTTGAACTACTTTGAAATTTTTATCTGAATTCATAGAAATAAAAAAAAATTGTTCTCAAGTAAATGTATATTTCATAACGATTTTTTGTACAATTTCACGGAAATTTAAAAAAAATTACCGAATCAGAAATTCTTTCGCCTTGAACTTGAATGAACTTGAGTAAATTTGTTTCAGGCGTTCCTCGTGGTAGCCTCGTTGCTCAAGTTGGCGTCGGCAGGTGGACACCACGGTGGACAGTAAGTTTCCTGCAAAGTATCTAACGAAATCTATACAAGCCATAAATCGATAATAGTAACGCGGAAGTAGCCTTCTGAAAATCGATCGAGTGCGCTCAACGAGCCGTGTCCGAACCCACGTGTTTCACGCAACTTTCTCCGTGACTTTACTTATCCGCAGACGGCAATAATTTTCCTCGAGAATTGTCGAAAGCGAAGATAAACGAGATTACCACGCTCGTAAACATGTCCATTCACGATAACTCACAAAGCGTATTATTATACTTTTTGCCAGTATGCGATCAAACGCGTTAACTCTAAAATTAACGAGCACAGGTAGCAATTAAAACCTAATCATTTTATTTGATTGCCAATTATTCACTGTTAGAGACATTCAATACTATCCATCATCTAGAAACTTGATAGAAATCTACATCATTCTTGATCAGAAATGTCTGCATAAGTAATGACAGTAAGTGGTAGAGAAATATGCAGTTTATGTATATTCAAAGAGTTACAATAATTACATACCACATACTTGCATGGAATGAATAATTAAGCTGAGCCTACGATCAAAAGGTGCCTGTAATCGAATCGTGCCTCACCTTCAAAATCTCCCACCCTACACCTCTGAATATAAAAATCATTCCAATACAAAATTAACGAGCTCTATAACCATTCTAGCGACCACGTGGTGATTCACGTGCCCTACAAGATCAAGACCATCCACCATACGCACACGATAACGAAGCACATCCACCATGGCGGTGGAGGCGGTGACAAGTACGAGGTCCTGGGCTACACCGTCGGCCACCCCATAGATTTAGGCCACGGAGGAGGTCTCGGAGGTGGTCACGATCTAGGAGGCGGTGGTCACGACCTCGGAGGTGGCGGCGATTTCGGGGGTGGCCATATAGGAGGTGGTCACATCGAGTACAGCGGTGGCGGCGGAGGCGGCGGTGGCCACATCGAATACAGCGGCGGTGGCGACATTGGTGGAGGATTCGGGGACGGAGGACACGGAGGTGGTTTCGGTGGAGGCGGATTCGGAGGTGGCCACGAAGATTGGGGTGGCCATTAACCGTCGAGATTTGTCTCGATTTTAAGAAGGAACGTGGTGGTTTCTTTGTAGTTGGTTTTTCGAAACGTTGTCGACTCTCGAGATATTTATTTTGTCTTAACACTGAAACGATGGGTCATCGCTGCATCGACCAAAGCATAATTTTTTAACGAAAGACATATCGCTGAAGAATTTTTGAACTCTGGATCAGCTGATTTCTCCAATTAATTGTAGAAAAAGGAGTTACCTCTATTGCAATTTTGACCAATGTTACATATGCATATGTGACACTTGCAGTTTCATGCGGGACCATAACTTTTTGTTCGTATACTTCAAAACAAATGAGAGCCATAGCTACTGCGTAGAAACATTATTGAGTGGTCTATCATGGACGAATTTCTAATTAAATGCTAGTAACAAGTTATTTATTACAAAGAGTTGAAAATCGTGAAGAGTCGTCACGTTTCGAAGAAGCAACCAGCACCCCCCAATCGCACGACACTTTCACCCTCCATCGAGGGAGATTGTTTTAGAGAGATTAGCTGTTTCTTCACTTTGACTGGTGTTTCCCGGGGGATGCTGATCGACTTCATCACCCTGTATCTTACCTCTCGTCCTAGTCTCTCATCCATCCGTTGTTATTCATCGCTCGTATTATTAATGTAAATATTGTTACCAATTAACTACTGTTTTTACTGCTGTATCGTTGTTTAACCGTACGGTCTATGTATATTAAGTCATGAGAAAGTTGAATAAATTGCGTGTGTACCTGAACACTCACCCCCTTACGACTCCATCTTTTATGTCATATATTTAATCGATTATCTACAAGGTATATACACAAAATCGTACAGTAAACGAAAGAACTCTATGGATTAAGTATAATTCTTAAGATAGTTCATCGGAGGCCATTAGGTTTATCCAAAACCTTTTGATCTTTAGAGCCTTCTAAACTTTCTAACATCTTAGAAATCGTGATTCTCTTAAAACAATCATAATATTTTTGGAACCATGGCCTACGATTAGTCTTTGATTTTTGAAAACTCGGAACTCTAAATTCTATTAATTTTCCGAAGACGTCGACCTTTGCCCTCCCGTTTGTCCCTGGTATTTTCATATTCGACATCGTCCACAAAATATCGTCCTGCGTCCGTTTTCCCTTCGTACTCGTCCCTGGACCCTTCGTTCTCGGTTTCGCCCTCCTCCTCGTGCTGATCCTCGTGGAATTTGCTCATTTGATCCGCTCGAATGTGCCCGGCCTCCTCCTGCAGACCTTTCCTATACCCCTCTTCGTAATTATAAGAGAAACTGTCAACGTTCGGAGGAATATCGTTCACATCTTCGTGAACAGCGTACGAGGGTTCCTGTGCATGTAGAAGATCCTTCTGTTCGAGGTTATTATCCTCGACAAAGGGCTGTGGAAAATAGCCATGAACTGGAAGATGACTTTGTCGTTGATCCTTCTGGTCCTTGAGAGTCTCCTTGTCGTTCAGTTTCTCTTTATGTCCTTCCTGCTCTTCAGGGTACTCGTGTTGGTCCTTGTAACTGTGGTCGTGGCCGTGACTCTTCCACGAACTCCAATTCTCGTGGTACTCGTGCTTCTTGTGGGTCTTCGGCTTCTTCGGGGCTGGCTTGTGCACGTGCAACAAAACTGTCTTCGTGTGGAAGTGATGGTTCACCACGTCCGGCACGTAGATCTTGAAGTGCAGCCTGCAAGGAAGCGAAAGTCAGGGGTACTGTTCGACACGAAAACGAGAGTGCTGGTCGTTGATCGACGCTCGTTTTCGTCGGTGAAAGCGCGCTATATCGTTTAGACAATTTAGATCCGATCTGAAGTCTCATGAGTTTCGGTTTAAGACACTTACGCCTCGTGCATCGCGATTTCGTTCAACGCGATGAGAAACAGGTACCTGAGGATGTTCTGGAAAAGTGAAAAGAACGAATTCAATGAACAATGCAATTTGTGTATGTTTATTATAGACTTATAGAAAATGCGTGTATATGCGTGTACATAAATGTGTAAACATCCGCAGTCTAGTAATAAAATAGATGAATTAATGACATTATTGTAAATTCACTAATATTATGAATATTATGAATTCGATAATGTTATGAATCTTTATTGTATTGTCCAGAATTAGGGTAGTATGTAAAATCTAGAGAAAGTACATTACGATATTGTTCAAATAAAGAAAGGATTAAATATTCAAGACAAGTAAATCTTAAGTAAAGATCGTTAATGGTATTATAAACTAGTGAGAAATAACGTAATTAGCTAAAGATTAAAATTGCGAATATGCGATACCAGTTGTTGAAGTATTAACTTAATGAAGTCATAAATGCAGGAGTAAATTTAACAGTAGATTAAGTTCTCATTACCATGATTTCAACGATGACGAATGATGATAACCGAAGATGATAAAAGATGAACGGCCGCAACAGTGGTTCAATGTCTTTTGACGTCGTCGAGGATGCTCCTCCTTTATATCAACGACGTTATTAGGGAAAATACCATGGAACCGCGGAACTATAATCGAATCGTGCAAAATTATCCGGTTGACCAAGCACTTTCGCCGATCGAAGAGACATGCTTCATCTACCAATCCGCATCGGACGTTATACTTTGTAAAAACGCGTGAACATGACCGTCAAAGTTCAGATTTGCCGCAAGAAAATCGAGCTAAAGTTTAGTACAATAACGATTCTCTTATTTCTTTATTCCACATTCTTTACTATTGGTATATTGTTTTGTACAACTTTGTGAAACTTTCTAAACAAATATGAAACATTAATCATTTCTATTATTGATTAGTTTTGTAACAAGATTGTTCTGAATTTCATTTGCAATACGACGGTGACGGATTGACAATTATTTTTAAATGTTCTCGAACTTTATGAACAATATTAAATTCAAGGAGTATAGAAATAACTGTAGATATTGTGAATTGTATTGGCGAGGAGGCGCCACTAGTGTGTTCTCATGTAAAGGTGGCAATATATGGAGAGCCTACTGTAATAAAGATTGAATGGTCAACCACTGTACAGAGTTGAATTCATTTATTAAAATTTGGCAGAACAACAGGCTTTGTAACAATATTAACTCTATATTTGACAATACATACATCTATTCTTTAAATAAATTATAATACTGTTTGAATATTCAATGTGATCGACACAATTATTCTTTGGGTTTTAATTTACGATACACCGTACTGAACAGTGTTTTATCGTAAACAATACAACCAGGCACATATTAATTCTACTTTTCATCGGATTTATCATCTTCTTTCGAATCCTCCTTCTTGTGATCGTAATGTGGTACAACAACGTACACCGTGTGCGTGTGTTTCATGTTCTTCACTCGATAAGGTACGTGAATAATTACTTTCTTCCTGTAAGGAAGAATACATAAAATATAGCATCCATTTACTTGTTTATAAAATTGGTACTCACGATTCTGTATGTTGTTGTAGCAAGAAGAAAATTGTCAACAGAGCAACGGTATACTGAAACAGAGAAGAGAACAATTTTCTCAACGAACGAAAAAAGATCATTTTTGTTAATAATGATGGGATTTTCTTACCAAAAGTTTCCTGCTCATTTTGGAGATAGATCAAATGATATTTTGCGGTTGCTAAAGCCTTTGAAATGCACTCGAGATGCGAATACTTTCTGCGCGTACCGCGTCAAACCTTACGTTTATATACGGCTGAAATTAGCGAGGCGAATCATATTCCACCAAACTCCGCCCAGTGTGCAAGGATTTAATCTCAGTTCTCCTGTGCCTTCGCTGCTTTTCACCGAACTTGGAACGATATTTACATCTCGAGTCATGCAATCCTATAAACTTCAGAATCATCCATTGCTCGATTCTTCGTTTCTAGTATTCTCACCGATTCGCTCTCAGATCGAAAGATTTTTCACTTAGGCAGCTGTCCATAACGGAACTATTCAACTATCGAGAATGACTGGACAAAAAAAATTAAATTAATTTCTGACAGAATAAATACATTTATAAGTACGCTTAAAATTGTTATGTTTTGTACTTTACCTCATTTTGGTATTTTTTAAAACATGTGATCCCAAAGCTGCTACAGATGAAGGTTTGAACTTCATCTTAACATTGAAGTCCATCAACTTTCCCTTATCCTCCACTGACGATATCAAATTATCGTTCACTACAGAACGATTTCCTTATGAAAATGATTGTCATTCCTCACCGAACGCGACACTGATAATTTCTACAAACTCGAATGGCTCTATAAATATCGACGTCGCAAAAACACAGTTGCAAAGAGATCGATCACTTCGATGGCAAAAACATTGTACAGACAGCCAGAGAGTTTCTAACCACTCAGAAGTAGCCGAAGAACTGACTGCGTTCAGGAAACTGTACGATTTGTTGCAGTTGCATTTCTCCGCGCATGAAATGCACCGGACCATGGATCAGCACATAGTGTTAATTATCATTTAATTACCGAGAAGACCGTCATTACGGTAGAAAGTAAATAAGTATAAAATTAGCCACTGATTGATTTATGTCTTCGTTAGATTCTAGGTTGATGCGAACTGACGGATTTCGAAGATGGAAAGTCCGATACAATTTGATGACATAAGAGTATCGTAAGGCACTTATAGACAATACGAAATTAATAGCACTACACTCAGAATTCATTAAATACACGTATATCTAAATGTGATTTCTCTTCTCTAAAAATCAGACTAATTACAGGATTCGATTAATTTCAACTAACTAATGTATGTAATATTTTACGATCAATCAAAGATACAGCTAGATATTTTCAACTTTTATTAATTGAAATTTCTTCTCCATAAATTGGAATACATAAATTATTAACGTCTAAATAACATGATAAAACTGAATATAAATCAGAGTTAAAGTAACTCCTTCGTCAATAAAAAATGATAAATATAAAGTTGAAGAACCCTCAACTTATACTGTTCTCGAGTCAGTCGAGTTTTTCGATTGCTCCTTGGTTAACACAGCCTTCCCAGGTGACTCCGTAGATCTTGACTCGTTCTGAAAACGTTGTCCAAAATTAGGAAAATATTCCTTCCTGTCGTTTTCGTTCAATTTTGTATTGTTTCTAAATACATTGGACACGTCATCAATCTTCCTGTTGACTTCCGAAAATGCATCCCTGCTCTTCGTATCTGCACTTCCTTGCAGACGTTTTTGATCCTTTCCGTTCGTCGTTCCAATTTCCTTCCTCCTTACTTGTATTTTCCTAATCACCCTAACGCCTTTGGACGAAGTAGGACCTGGTTCCATAGGTTTAAAACCTCCATCGTCCTTCTCGTTCGAAACACTTCCGTCCAAGTTCAGATACCTCATCTTCTTGCTCACGAAATCGAGACTGTACTTCGGAGGACTCTCAGAGGACCCGGTAAATTGATTCTCAAACTGAAGCTGATCGTGCACACTGTAATCCTGCACAGGAACAAAAGGATTTTCCGCTTGGAAGTCTGAAGCATTGAACGGATCATGAAAGTCCTGAAGGTCGTACTTCAATCCAGGGTCCTCTGTGCCTGGTTGGTACACCTGGTTGTACGAATCCTGATAGCTATTCAATTGATGATCTTTAATATTCCCGCTAACTGGTTTAAAATTCCAATCAACAGCATTGTTCAGGGACGACGACGAAGGTTGATACGTGTTCGTTAAGTTGCTATGGATGTCCACACCGTAGGTCCTAGGGACATGAACATTATTAACCCAGCTGCTTCCCAGGAACTTGTGACTCACTGAAGGTTTCGAAGCTTGAATCGTATTGCTAGAAGACAACGAACTATCCGAAGTAATGGATGCAACAACGGGATGTTTGTCAAAGTTCGGTAATTCGTTAGGAGATACAACGAAGGATTCGTGAGCGATGGCGGACAAGACTTCAGGGTGCTTCGCTATTTGAATCGGAAGAGTGATATCCTTGCCGATCGGAGATTCGATCTTGCTGACCGGTGAGTGGGATACGAATCGAATCACCAGGTGATCGGGCAGTACTGGATCCAGGAGTCTGACGTACACTTTGTCTCCCACTCCGGGAAAGTGAAAAGGTCCCACCAGAGGACCCGATGGCTTCTCGGTCCCGATTAATCGTCGTATCATATCGATGATCGAGTCCAATACGCTTTTGTTCTTGGTCACACGGATAATGGGCTCGATATGGATCTCCTCTGGAACTTTCGGTGGACCATGCACTGTCTCTATCGTTTTGGTGTCGCTGATGTCGAACGATCTCCCTAAAGGAGACTTTTTACCGCGTCGATGAAGCTGCCTTCGACGACGATTATTCTTGGGTCGATTTGATTCCCTTAGTCTGATCGTGGCGAACCGACTGGCACGGACTCTTGGTCTTCTGTTGGGAATAGGATGCACGCTCGCGTCGATTTGTGAGCTGAAGGATCTTAATTCCGGTTGGAGGGTGGTGAACGTTATCGGTGTTGTGCTAAAGTTTTCTATCCTCGGTGGAGACAGGTGGTTTTTCGGCTGCGATCGTCTGAATCGTAAAAAAATGTGATTCTTTGAACTTGGAGATGGGTACAGGTTCTTACTTACCTCCTGGATCGCTCTGTTTCTGCACCGATTAGGGTCGATATTAGCGCAGCACAAATCTGCAATTAACAAATGATGATTGGTTACTTGAAAATGACAGAAACAATGTTCTAACGATAAAAATTCCGAAACTTTAACAATCAGAACTTTCGAACCATCACATACTGCATATCCGACAATTCTTTACAATAAAATTGAATGATCCACCATGACCACATCGAACCGTTTACAATAACTGAATATCACAAATGTTCACCTCAACTGAACCGACAAAAATTTTCATAGCCATCACTCGCTGCATATTCCAAGAGTCTTCGTAATAAATTCGAACGATTCTCCAGTGCCACATCGAATCAACTAATCGATTCACTCACCGTGACCACACGCGCGATCCTCATCTCGCTGATCGCGTCAGGTCTCACTTGAACACTCGAAAGATCCAACTATGGGGATTGATGTCCATCGACAACGTCTTTTAAAGGTTCCCAAGGAGCCGCTATCACAAACGCTGTTAAACTGGACCCGACAACATTGTTTTGCTTGCACACGTGCCACTGCCGCCGTCGGTTTTCTCTGACAAGAAAAAGAAAATGATGTTACCTATTCTGGTCGAGTCGCGAGCAATTGAAACCCGCCACACTATCATCTTCTCTGATACGTATGTGACTGAAATATTCTATTAGCAGTATTCGCGCGGTGTTCTGTTTGGTAACGCTATTGGAAATACTTTTATGTTATGAAAGTTGAAAAGTTCACGCTGATATTTGCAGCAGATTCTTACGTGATAGGGTGTACACTTTATCGAAATTGTTCCGTTTTTTTACTGTTAGTGAAACAATTAGACAATTGACGAGAGCACGATGTTTAAAAAATTTAAAGGGAAGTTTGTTGCTTGGAAAAACAACGATGGTTGTAACGATGCAATGTTGATAAAGGCGCGGTCAAGAATGACTGACAGTGCTATGACTTTTCATTTCCATTTATACTCCAACTTATTTCGTGACTGCTAAAAATGCTCTTCGTATAGAACGAGCGGAGAGAGATACGCGATCTCGATGAAAGTGAATTTTCCGGCGTAGAATCGCTTTAATTGGTAGAATAAGTATGCGAGCGCAAAAAATCAACATTACTATTTAAGTAACTAATATCGTTAACCTTGATTCATCGGTAACGAAAGTAAACGATCAAAATTTCTTGTTTGAACCAGCTGCGCGGAACGTATCCGATCAGACCTGTTCATATATCAACTAATTGACGTTGAAACGAAAGCAGCGGCAAACTTGTTCTGTCCATCTAAGAAGTCGCGCCGTAAGTGGAACCGAAGTGCGGCTATTAAAAGATTCATTAAAAACACATGACAAGTAGGTCAAGCTAGATACATTTCGTAAAAACGTTGTTGAACAAGAGAAGTGCAATTATCGCATGAATGACAGTGTGCCTTGTGTGTACAAAATTCTTCAGGAGATCTCAGGTGGAGATAGGGATCTATGGTTCGGTATAAAAATATATTCATAGTTCCTTATAAATTATATTTAAGATTTGCGTTTGTAACTTTTCTAATACATATGGTAATATAATTAATACTTTTAATTATTTAAGAAAGTGTAAGAATACAAGCAATGCAGTTTTAAAATGACGGAAATTTTAAACTAATACCGCCATGGCCATCTAGTGAAGAATATATAAACTAACGAAACAGAAAATCGTCCACTTATATAGTGTTAGTCTAATATCTTGCCGCTAGATAGCACAATACTGTTTTTAGATCTGGCGGTCGTTTAAAAAAGGAGCGTCGATAGAAATTTAGGGGTTGTACAACTTTAATTATCCAAAGATTTACAAAACTCAAACCTTTATGATTATGATTTTACAGTCCATTCTGCTAAATGTTCATTTTGCTTAGTTCCAAAGAATTTTTATAGTTTTATCATCGAGCAGATACTTAACAAATAGCACCATGTTAACATACATGTACTTATATGTAATACATTTCACTTGTTAGACGTTTCTAAATCTATAATAGGAGATATTGCGAATCGATTAGACTTCAAAGAATCCATTATAGTTTAATCGTAATTGAAACGACGCTTTCCATCGAAACGGAAACCGTATGCAGCACTGTTGGGCGCTCCAACAAGAGCGGGATTCTTGTACTGGTGAAACGATCCATGAAGATGCGGTGGTCTGACCGCATTTTGTTCCTCCTCCTGCGATCCCTTCAGATAAAATGCTTCAAATTGTCCCTCAGGAAGTAGAATGTCCTTCAGCGATTTGTCGTTTGGGTCGTAAGCAAACGTGTTTGCGGCCAAGCAAATTAAAACGAGCAAATTCTATAATCATAAATGTCCAATATACCAATATATCGAATTACAAAGAGTAAAATAACAAACTTGGAGAAACGTACCATGAGTAAAGTAAAAATGCTTCGAGCCATACTTCTCATTCGTGTTTTCTCTCGTATCGCTGAAATAATTAAGAAACATGCGCGTGTTCGTGAAATGAAAGATAAAAAGAAATTTCTTGCATCGAAATGTTTACAAACATGCGTACACCATTAATTACAGTCTAAATAAATTTTATATCTTGATAAATTTATTTTCTTATTAAATAAGAAGCTTGAAGAGTTCTATAATCAAGATACAAAATAGGAAATAATAAATAAAGTGAGTTGCATGCAATAAATTCTCAAAGATTATAAATCCGATAAAACTGAACATACCTAGTAGATTAATTCTGCGTTTACTTTATCGATATTTTTATGCAGCGGAATCATTCGATAGAAATTACTGCAATTATACCAGTTTTCAATTCGAAACTTACCAAACAGTTGTAGCAAAAGTGAAAGCCGCTCGATCGACCATACACAACACTACGGAGAACGTTTCTTCTACTTGTACACGTTTGTCGACCTTGTCACTGTTAAGCGCTCCCCACACTGAAGAACAAGAGCAACTTCTGAAGGTCCGTGGAAACGGAAGTCGATGAAAGTGGAAAACGAGTGACCTCGGTCTTCGCCGGCAGCATAGATCGCTTCTTTTTATTCTTTTGCTAACTAACTCTTCAACAACTTCTTTAAACCACTAGATCTACGTTTGATAAAGTAGCTAACTCTTCGTTGACGACACAAATGAAATTCAACTTTCCTCTACATCATTATCCTTAAAATAGAGAATTTGATAAGGACTGAAGAATGCTTCAGATTTCTTAAAGGCCTAAAACGACCTCATTTTACTTAGGAGTAATTGAAATCCAAATGCTTGTAGAGCTAGAAATTCCACATAAATTGTATAAAACACAAAGACAATACTAGTAAAAGTAAGAAACTGTACAATTTATTTATACAAAAAATCAGGTATCCACGTGTAAATACAAAATCGACGAAGAAGTAAATAGAATGAAAATATATGTTTGTTCGGAAAATAAGACGTTATAAAAAGCTTGTTAGTATCGCAAATAATCGGACGTTCAACATTATTGTCTGTTTTAAGCTGTCATTAAAAAATAGAAATTATATTAATCTTTGTAACGCAATGCGAATAAACTAGTTTCCTTTGTTAATGGAATACACTACTATCACAATGTGCAATGTACTTTATCTAGACGGTGCAAAACATCGATCGGTTGCCAATTTTATCAAAACTCATGATGTGAAATTAATGTCTTGTTCAGTATGCTCATTATCGCACATATTATATCTTAAAATGCATGTTACATTGGTACAATAAATAGGTTGCGGTGTATCATGAGTAAAATATTTGAAAACATCTGGCATTATCACAATACAATGATATCGGTACACTAATATACAAAGCTTCCCGGGTCACATACATACTTGTTGTATGTTTAGAAATTCACAAACCTTTATATTTTGATAAATAAAATATACATTAAATATTGATCATTTTTTTAGCTACTTCTCAGAGTGGTCACGACAAAATAAGAATGTTAGGTAACAGTATAAAATTACAAATATTCTGTTCACTTGTACATGAATTCATGATACGTCACAATTACATTATATTTACAAATATTAAATATCCCTGGGATACAACCACGTACCATTACATATTACACTGAATACAAATAAGAATCTAACTTTGTTTTTCCCTTTGGAGGCGACGTGAAAGGCGAGAACCAAGCAATAGAAAATCTCCCAAACACAGCTTGAATAGATTTCCATCTGCTATTGCGAACCCATCTTGCTTCTTCCTTTTTAAGTTGTTCAATGCCCTGTAATCGATATTAAAGAATTTGATCGATATTTACAAGGCTAATAATAATTTGAAAATTGAGATATAATATACTTACAGTTTCATCGTTCCAAATTGCCTGTAATTGTGTTCCCAACATTACAGCAGTAAAAATAGCAAATAAAAGTGCTTCAAAAGCCAAAAAAAGTAACAATACCACAGTTGCAGGTGGACTAAATGTAGAACACTCTTTCCATTCTTGTCTCACACAAGTTGTAAATTGTTGTATACATAAAAATAAAGATTGCAATGACATTCCAGCTATGTAGAACTGAAATATATTTGGTCAAAATGGATTTTTTATACCACTTTTAATTGCTATATGCAATGAGGCTTACCGTAAATAATACAAAATATTTTTGATTATTTTCTCCAACACAATTGTTAACCCATGGACAATGATGATCCATTTTTCTAATACATCTATGAACAAATGATTTGTATATCTATTATCTATATTTTGATATCTCAAGAATTATAACTAAGATATTTAATATAAAGTTACCTTTGGCAAACAGAACAATGATGTGCTCTATCTGGTTTAATAGAACAACACTTTGGACACTTAAAAATTACCTGACCACCTCTAAATCCCATTTGTTCTATCATTTCTTTAGTAGCATTCCCTTTGGGAACAGCACCCTACACGTGTAACATACTTTCTTTTATTGACCGATGAATACATTTTCTCAAAACTATTTGAATATTATCCGTTTACTTACTGGATCTGTGAGCATTGTTCTTAGATGAGATGCAAAAGCTAGGAAAGTTAATAATTGAAATATCACTGTGTTTAAACTAGAATATAAAGTGTTTATTGTAGGTATAAGAATCACTGCCATTACTACAAATTCTGCATAAATTATTAACAACCATGTTAAAACTGCACAGATAATACCACATATATCCTGCAAAAGATAATAAATTTAAAATATATTTGTAAACATTTAAGACCAAAAGCTACCTGAACATATCAATGATTTAGTGCATAAATTTTAAGAACAAAATTTCACAAAAAGTAGACCCACAATTGCACTAAACTATCAATATAAAAATCAATGCAGTGAAACACTGAAACATACTTTAATGCACCATAATCTTCCACCATAACATTTATTATGAACATCTTTTTCTCTATGAAAAGACATGTAATCATAATCCATGGTTTGCGCCTATTTACTATATTCTTGGTTAATAATTATGCAAAGGGACATCAATAATGTTTACTAACATAACCATGACTCTTTGCCTGCAATAAAAAATCGACGAAATCATCAATGAAAGGTTAGATAATATTATAAATAATAATAACAACAGCAACCTTATAAGAAGTTAATTTTAGTAAGATGAACTTTGTATCATGAAGTACTATTATAACCTAAGAAATAAGTATTAAATTCAACACCTACACTAATCATATATCTATCAACTTTTAGTTGAATTTTCTTCATTATGTTATTTTTTATGCATATAAGATGAACACCTGCTGATAAAATTGATTTTTTCTTTGTCACCTCTTCAGCAATTATGCCGAGCATGGATATTCATCCATAAAGTGTTATGTTAATAACATATCTAAAACCTTCTTCAAGTATTTAACAATCGCCTCCTCATAACGGTTCAAACCTAGTGTTGTACAGTAAATGAACCGTAAACGGAACTCGAGTGCGTTATCACATGTAAAGCGAGATAGTTTGATTTCTAAACGTCATCAATAATCGCCATTGAAAGGTTTGTTACGAACACACCTGATATGTATTTAGTCGAACAGGGGTGCAATGTAGGCTTCCTTTTGCTAAACACTAGTTTAAGGGGAGGACTCTCCCAACATTTGCTTTTGATTTTGGAAAATCAAATTTGTGAACTTAAAATTTTAAAGTTTCCAAATTTCTCAAATTCCCAAACTCCAAAATCTTTAAACTTTTAAATTCCAAATTTTCTAAATTCCTAAATTTGTACATTTTCAAATTTGATAATGTATCAATTTAAAAATTTGCCGATTAAAATCCGAACAGTGGGGCCTCTTTCCCCTACATTGCCATTTTCCCTAGGGAAGCCTACCGTGCCCACTACCGTATCCCCCAGAAATATTTGCGACCCGAGTGCATCGTGTTATTCAATCGAGATCAAGGAAAGTTTAATAAGTAATAAGAATGAACTTAAAGGATACTAGATACTACCGGTTCTAACGTCGTCTGTTGTATTCTTGCACGCGACTGCAAGTTTGACAGTACATATTAGGGGTGGGGGACACAGTGCGCAGCCATATTGGCTACTTGTGACTTTTGGGAGGAAGCAAGTAAAAAATAACCCAACTTTTCTCGTTTTCAAGTGAAAAAAATGTTACTTTTGAGGATTTTTCATTGATTTCACACGTTGATCTTGTTAGCGCAAACATAATTATAACAAAACGTGTGATCATTTATACAGGGTGATCCTTTTTTACGAAAAATGGTATGTTACTTTTTGATTGATAAATTCTCCGACTTAAAATACTTGATGCGATCGTTATGACAATTGATTATTTTTGCAACGTTTTTCTTTTATTTTTTTAATATTTTTTTTAGAGTTTCTTTGGATTTGGTCAGTCGGCCGACATAGAGATCACTTTGGATGGTGCTGAGACCAGGAAGACTGCAGACATTAAATCGGAAGATGGCAAAAAAGAGCGCCACTTGTTATATTATGACGGTGAAACCGTTTCTGGGAAGGTAAAAATTCTTTTTGAATGATCACAGACAGTATGAAGCAAGAAGTACCAACAAGGAGTGTGATGTATATTTAATACCAGTTACTCGAAAACATCAAATGTTCAAGCGTAAACTATAAGCTCAAAGTTGACTGACTTATCTGTCACATACTATAATTGATTTTCATTATTTGCAGATTAATATTAGTCTCAGAAAGGCTGGTAAATTGGAGCATCAGGGTGTAAAGGTAGAATTTATTGGACAAATTGAATTATATTATGACAGAGGAAATCATCATGAATTCACAAATTTGGTTAAAGAATTAGCTAGGCCGGGAGAGTTAACTCATAATACAGTGTATACTTTTGAATTTGCAAATGTGGAAAAACCATTTGAAAGCTATACAGGATCCAATGTACGGCTAAGATATTTTCTCAAAGTGACAATTGTTCGAAGACTTAGTGATATCGTTAAAGAACTTGAATTAGTTGTGCATACTCTTAGTTCCTATCCCGATATGAATAATCCTATTAAAATGGAAGTTGGAATTGAAGACTGTTTGCATATCGAATTTGAGTATAATAAAAGCAAGTGAGTTACATTGTCATATAAGTATATATTATTGAACATTTAATAACAAGTTTTCATATGATTATTAATTTGTATTTATATCTTTTTAGGTATCATTTAAAGGATGTTATTGTTGGGAAGATATATTTCCTTTTGGTTAGAATAAAAATCAAACACATGGAAATTGCCATAATAAAACGGGAAACCACAGGTTCTGGTACTGTAAAATTAACATAAGTAGCTGTAATATTCTTTGTTATAATTTTAGTATTATTATAATTCGTAATACACTCTTTGGAGAAAGTATTTTATTTTCCAGTTATTTATTTCTTACAACTTATTAATTCTATAATTATAATTAGAATATATATTTGCAGGACCACATACATTTACGGAAAATGAAACTATAGCAAAGTATGAAATAATGGATGGAGCACCTGTTCGTGGTGAATCTATTCCAATAAGAGTGTTTCTAGCAGGGTATGATTTGGCACCCACAATGCGCGACATCAATAAAAAGTTCAGTGTTAGATACTACCTTAATTTAGTTCTTATGGATGAAGAAGATCGTAGATATTTTAAGCAACAAGTAAGCTGTGAAATACATCTGTACACTGTTAATCCTTATTGAACAAAATACTACATGTAAATGTTTCTTATAGGAAATAACGTTATGGAGAAAAGGTGAAAAAAGTAGAAAATCTCAAACTGCTTCACCACATATGCCATCGCATTTAGTATCGGCAGAAACGGGATTCCCACAAGGAGCTGCTCAAAATGGTCCACCATCCGCGCCTCCGTCAATACAATCAGGCCAACTACCATCTGGTAACATTACCAATGCAGAGGATACACCAGCTCCAATAGAAGGCATGACGCGCGAAGAAGGAGATGGTGAAGGTGAAAAAGAAGTTAATCCTGAGAGTAACTGAATTTTTGTAAATGAGGCAGTTACTGAAGTCAATGGAAGTTTTTACTAGTTCAGAGAATCAGTAACAACTTGAGGGAAATCACACGGAACTAGTAGTTTCAAATGGAACTCTTGTATTGTAAAGAGATATTGAATTTTAGAAACAGCGAAGAATTAAAACGCCTGCAAACAAAGTTGTAAATATTTTGGATACCTATAAATAATGCGGGTGAATAAATCGACTAAGTAGCCAATTACCGATCAAAATTTAAAATTATTGAGATTTATAGGTAACGATCAATGATGTCTGATGGGACAGATCTAAAATGGTTAAACAAAAGATGTTACAGAAATTAATAATACAGCCACGTAAAATGAATATTTATAAACGGACAGTTTAATAATCGAATATTAATCAGTGGTATATCCTTGAACGGCATCTGAATGTTACAGTGTTCTGAATATTTTATACAAACTTATTCTGTGTTATGCGAACGATGCCTTCAACCACTAGATTATACTTAAAATTCGAAATCTCGTGTATGACAAATTTATGTCATACTAGAGTTTTATAAATCTGAAATGAATATACATATACTCACAATGGCTGCCCTATTTTAATCCATTCACCTAGTCTGCAACTAATATGATAAAGGCACATTAAAAAATGCTTGTACATTGTTATCGAAATAATTTACGATAATACGTGATTTTTTTAATATAAAAGTTTTTATTAATATTTGCAATACGTATGATTAATAATTAATACGTATGATTAATGATTAATACGTTAAGATACGTGCACATATTGTAACAACACAATATCAATAGTTCTGTCCCAACTATAGCATAACTGTATATACAAATTACTGAATTGTATATGCCAATTAATTTTTTAATAGAATTTTTATGCAAGATTCATGATACAAATCGTTCTAAGAAATGTATGCCTTAGTACGCCTGCTCAATTTTAGCATGCCTTTATTGATATGAGAGTGGACTATGATAGATTAAAAATTGGGATGGCCCAACATGTATTTATAGATATATACATACATATTGCAATATGTGTGTGGATATATACATGCATATATATGTATATACATATACATATGTATATATATATGTATATGATTTTTAATGATAGCAGTAGTTAAAAACTGGGCTATATATACACACACACATTCATACACAAATATCCACCAACTATTGTAATACTACTGAAAACGGTAAAGAACTAATAAAAAAGTAAAAGGTTCTGTCCAGGTGGTACTGTGACTGTTACCACGATAGAACTTATACCAATATGAAACAGAATGCCTGTCGTTTTGTACGATTCTATGTTAACACCGGTTGACTGTGAAAGAAAAAAAGATAAACAATGGTCAATCGCGTGTATTTTGAAAATTTTGTTTCGTATAAATTAAAGTTTTCATATTTCACACCTTTGTTATTTGTTGACAAAAAAAAAAGATATATGTGTAAAAGAGAGAAAGCAAAACTATTTGTGAATTATTTGACATGTCAAATATTGTATATACATATACATATTGTCATACAATACAAAAACTAGTTGTACATTTTAATGCCCATATAAGTATATTATATTATATACAGTGTGCCTTTGTGTGCACGTATATTGGAAATGATTACTTCACTTATGCATATACCCTTCCTATTGTTTTAATTAACATATATATATATAATCATGAACTCTTTTTTTTACTATTTATAACTTGTTCTTTTTATTTAGTAGACTATGTCGGCATAGAAACTCGGGCCATGACAACTACTGCATTTAAATGTAATTATTTTTATGATAAATTTACGGAAAGTGAAATCGATTAATTAAACGTCAATTAAAGCAGCCCCAGCTTTCTAAACTAATTCCTTAATTAACATACCATGTGCCATTTTTTCCTTCTTTTTTTACATAATTTAATTTATCGTAAAAATGTATAAAAATCTCTCATATAAGAAAATCAACATGACAAAGTATAAGCAAACATATTAATTATGTTACTTATAATTATTTACTAAAGGTTTCTTTAAAAATGTACATTATATAAATTACCAATCGTGATTGTATTATTTCATTTGTTATAATGCAACATGAGAAGGATATTTTAAACAATAAATACAAATGCCATGCTATTTAAACATTGCATAAATGTTTATAGAATAAGATTATTAATAGGATTAAATTGATAAAAGTGGAAAATCTGTAATAAATAAAATTTTATTGTAAATCGAACAATGTAAATATAATAATAATACTGGCAGTAAAATTTAATACTGTGATGTTTGATGACTTAAATTTTTTGAATTAAATTTTATCTATTTTCGCTAACACGTGAATCATACATTTCTTATCGTATACAGTGCATGTGGAAATCAAGCTTAAATAAACGTATCGACAGTAATCTGATATGAAATTCCTGTATAAAAAATAATTCGTATGATAGTGTATCAGATACTATTTTATTAGTTAAGTTGGGTGGATATTTCAGAAAGCAAACTTAGAAATATGTTAAGTTTAAAGGACATCTGCACAT
Organism: Megachile ligniseca; assembly: GCA_945859555.1. Classification (NCBI taxonomy): domain Eukaryota; kingdom Metazoa; phylum Arthropoda; class Insecta; order Hymenoptera; family Megachilidae; genus Megachile; species Megachile ligniseca. The sequence goes on along the minus strand of OX243781.1, from coordinate 13,248,258 downwards.
TAAAAAAATTATAAAGGACGAAGTCAGCATTTTATGTAATTAATTCAATACAAAGTCTAAGCAGCATGCGCGCCTTTCAACGCGCAGATGAACTGTCTGAATGAACAATCAACGTCTGTCTATTATATTGCATAGTTCACTGCCGGTCAAAGTGTCATATCCAGCAGCAGGTTAACCGAAGATGGATGTACAGACAGAGTTGATCACGGATCTTCGTGAAAGATTTGTTAAAAAACTGAACGATGAAGGACCACCGGATCCTAGTGTGTATACTTACTTCTGTTTTATAAACTTGATTTTCTCTTTTCATTTTCACAGTGAATAGTTGTGCTGATAAATATTAAAGTCTACTCTTATACTATACGTCAAGGTCAATATTTGTTTTTACGTATATGTAAATATATATATAGATATATATGCATTGAGTATATATGAATAATTTATAAAAAAATCTTCATACTCTGCCTTCTTACATAAAATTGATGTATTATGCATGATGGTATTGGTTGTTTTAATAAGCATTCAATTCAATATATTTTCAGAATTTCATCCTGTAGATATTATCAAAGTAAAAGAGGATGATAGTTGGTTAAAACGATTCTTAGCTCACAATGAGAATAACGTACAAGAATCACTGAATATGTTGTGGGATACTTGTACTTGGAGAAGCAAATTTGGCACGAATGGTAAATAAGCAGTAAATTAAATTACATATGTTGTTTTTGTTCATAAATTAATGAACTTGTATATTGACATTTTTCACTTTTAAAAATATTGTATCAGTATTATCTAATCGCAGAGATAACAGAAGCAAATGTAAGAAAAGATTATATAGAAAGTGGATTGTGTTTTATTCATGGTAAAGATAAAGATGGTAAAGCAATCTTTGTTATTAAATGTAAATTGCATACTAAGGGAAGTAAAGATTTTAGTGAGTTAAAGAGAGCCATTGTTTACTGGTTCGAAAGATTAGAAAGGTAAATATAATAGGATGTAATGTCAGCTCAAATTCATTATTTTGGAACCAATGTATTTAACCTTTCAAATGATTTTAGACAAACAAATGGTGATCAAATTTCAATTTTTTTTGATATGGCAGACACTGGTATTTCAAATATGGATATGGAATTTACTAAGTACCTAATTGGTCTTTTTAAAAGTTATTATCCAAATTTTTTAAATTATATTATTATCTTTGAAATGCCATGGATTTTGAATACCGCTTTTAAACTTATAAAGTCATGGTTGCCACCTAAAGCTATTCCAAAAATTAAGTTTGTTCAGAAAAACAATATACAAGAATTTGTAGATCCTAATGATATACTTACATGCTGGGGTGGCAATAATGATTATGTTTTCAAATTTGTATCAGAAGCACAAAATAATATGGACACTACATTGAATGGAAAGCTTGATAACAAAAAGGTATTTTATTATTTTTTTGTTTTAGTAGTATTAACTTTTCCGATGTTCTTTATTCAAAAATTAATTCAATCTTGGTATTATTTAAGGTACATTTTGCAGAAAATTCTCCAATGACAGAACAGTCTCCGAGTTCTTTTGCTGAACATAACATAGAAGAACAATGTAAGTAGCAACAATATAATGTTATCACTGTCTTTACTAACACTGTTAATATCTTTCAGTATTATCTATTGAACCAAATGCCATTATATTTAATAAAACTGGAAATGATATTATCGGAACAATTACACTTAAGAATATATCTGCTGAAAAACCTTTGTCTTATAAGGTATAAACCGACTAATCATTACATAAGAATCAGAGCGTATCGTAAAATATTTTTATTTTGATTCATAGGTAAAAACAACGTCACCTGAAAAGTTTAGAGTACGACCAAGTTCCGGAATTTTATTACCTCAAGAACAACGTGTAGTCTCTGTTATTGTACAATCGGGATACAATTTACGCGGCCTTTTGCGTAATGACAAATTTTTAGTTACGTGCCTTCCCTTGAAAGACGCAAATACATCGGGACCAGAATTAGCCGCTCTTTGGAAGGTAGTAATTCTATTATCGCGCAGATGTTTTACACGATATGTAATTACTATTTCATTTCCCCATAGTCTGAAAAACCTGCAGAAGAACATAGACTCGGATGTTGTGACGGGGGATTTGAAAATAATGAAGTACAAAAGTTACAATCCATGTCTTCTGGAATGTCAGAAAATGGCCACATAGATATATTATACCGTAAAGTAAGTCAAATTAATCAAAACACGATGCATTGTATTAAATTAAAATTTATAAACAAAATACTGAATTACAGATAACACATTTGAAAGAGACTAACGCGAAGCTTCACAGTGACGTTGCTTTCTTAAAGTATTCCTTATTCTTATCTATATTAGTGACGATTGTAACGGCTATAACGATTGTTTACATTTTAAAGGTTGATATTAAATATTTTATGGATCAACATTCCTATAGAGAGACCGGTCACATTCACAATGGGTTATAGGTTTTTTTTTATTAAAAATGTATTTAATTTCTATGTAGTAGAAATTTTATTTAGATATTTATATTTATTAATGAATTCTAATAAGTTGACCTTGATCTTTTTTACTTTTACCTCAGGTTTTTCTAGTTTCTCAATATCTTTATCTTAAGTCAGTGGTATAACATATATTTTATTCTACATTTTATAGTAAACTCTCTTGGGCTTTACTATACATAAACTAACTCACAGTTAATTTCACTAGGATATTCATGTATTATACATTTCATATATCAGAGAAGTTAATGTATTATTATACTTATAAAAATACATAAATAATTGAAGTTATTTTTATAACACTTCACATGTTTTTGTATACTATATATATTGATATTAATTTATCTTCTTTGTTATCTAAGTCAAAACTTATTAAAATTATCTCAAATTATTTTTCTTTTTCTTTACTTCAGTAATGTATTATAATATATATATATATATATATATAATACAAGTTAATGCTATTAGCAACAAGTTTATATTAAGATATAAAGTAACATTTTTTATAACTATAATTTATGATAAAAAGATGGCAATATTTGGCAGCTATATTTACATGTAAATACTTTGTTCATGAGGAATTTATAAGGTATGTTAATAAAGTATATATTGAATACATTTATATACAACAAAAACTGTTTATTTGCCTATGAACTTAAATTAATATTACATTTGCTACCTTGTTACAATGAAAATTATAATGATAATACTACAGAATAAAAAAGATTGCAAAGATTAAAGAATTTCTCTTCACAAATTTTTTCTAACGAAGGTCAATGTTTAAAATCGTATAGGAAAGTAAAAGAATTTTTCCTATATACTTAGATGGGTGTTGGTCTCCCCCCTCAGTACTGTTCAATCTTTTCCCCCTCCACAAATACAATTTTCCCGCTCTTTTCACATGGCGTCATTTTTTTTGTCTCGTTGAACGCATCACCATTTATAGACGTACGACGCAAATACGTTATACTTTATTTATTGCTTCGAATATTTATATTTATTATTGTGAAGTTAACTCAGAAATGTTTAATTTTACGAAACCATGATAATACGCTAAAAAAGATGGTCAATTGATGAAATCGCGGTAGGTTTAATACCCGGAAGTGAGTAAAACGACAGTCGTCCGGTGTAAACATGACGAGTGACGCGTGCTATTGCGCAGCTACCAACGCGCAGCATTTGAACGTCCGTAGTTCGATCAGCCATATTGCCCTGTGGGTCTTACACAACGCCCTCACACGAACGATTGCAAGTTTACGAGGTAAGCGAATATTTCGAGGTTTCCCGTCGTAAGTGGGCTCAGCACAACGTGAAAAACTCGTTCTCGCGAAGAAAGACAATTTTCCGTGGCATTCGAAGAAGTCCTTAGTGAGCAGTAGCGAGCAGAACACAAAAGATTGGTGAGTTATCCGCGGCACGTAGCAGAACGAACAGTATTCCCTTCCGTTGCGTCCTCCATATTGATGACAGCGCCGACGGTGATAATTTTCTGAAATTTTTGTCGTTAATGCCCCCTGTGTCCTGAAATCGAAAGCACCCGCGTTGTCTTAAAAGCTTTCCGACAGAATGCGCAACTTTGGGGCCCCCGGTGTTTGACGAAAGTCCGCGGATGCGAAATCCTGGCGACCCGTTGCGTATTTCCACGCGCTCCTTCATCCATCGTGACCACGATCGCATTTTGCCCATGGCGTCATTCCCGTTCGCATTACCCGCTTCGCCTGTTACATGGCGTTCCGCGGCGACGCGTGTCGCCTCTGTCAATTCCGTTTGACTTTGCGACGATACGATATACGCGGATGCTCAATTTCGAGAATTGCCAAAACGTGGTCAAACATGCCAATTCTTTGCTCCTCCCCTCCCTCCTGTCGCGAATGAATCCATCCACTCTTTCGTAGCTTCAATTTCTTTACACGGATATTGATTTTCCTTTAAATTTACGCAATCACGATGTCCCGTGTATTGCCACTCGTATTGCGATAGCGATTTCCGTGCAATTTTATGTCTGTATATACTACCGTATTTGTACCTTTTTGAATGTACAACTTCATTATACTTGCATATTACTCTGTTACCTGTTTTATATATGTATATAATACTTGCACTTTATGATTCTGTTTTTACATCTATAAATTGATACACTGATACATTGCTCATTGAAGAATATTCATGTATTTAAAAATTGTATAATTGAAAACTCCAGTTACATACATATTGGTGATTTATAAATGCCCAAGATAATCACTTATGAATCAAAGAAACAAAGTGCTATCTTTTTGTAATAATCGATGGTACATGTATTGTTATCTATAACTGTAATTTGTTTGAATGTACAAATCCTGTGAATAAAATACTTTAATTATGTTTAAAGAAAATTAAACTATAATAAGAAGTTTACATTATTCATCGTTTCATTTTAATACATTCTAATATAACCAGTAATGTTTGTTTATGTTAATGTAATTACAAGGATGTAATTAATATTATTTCAGACTGATGAAAATACGTTTATATGAATTAATGGTTTCATCATGACAAGCAACGTAACGACTATTAAGTTAGAAGAAGGGCAGGAATCAGTAACAGAAATACAAACTTATTTAGAAACATTCAATAAGGAAATAGAAGGAGGTCAAGGAGAGCAATTGCAACATGTACAGTGTTAGTATTTTGTAATAAAGTAAACATCTTTCTGTATACCTATTAATAATACGAGTGAACAAGTTTTATCAAGAGCTTATATTATAGTGCAACAAGTGGAAGGACTATCGGGTGGTGAAGAAGGTGGAACTTATTTTGTTGATCAATCTGGTCAATATTATTACCAAGCAAATAATGATGAAACACCTGTGATGACACAAGTGCAAATTCAAGAAGTAGAAGAAGCTGATGTACAAAATGAAGGAGAACATCCTCAAGAAGAACAGTACCAAGAAATTGAAGAATTGGAAAATGTTGATGGCGAAGAAGATGTAAGTGAGAAGATTAGCACTGTTATAGAAGTGTTGAACTTATGTCTACAGTGTCTTGACTCCCTTCTCTAACAAACATTTTATCTTATAGGGCCAGGTGGCTAATAATGGAAATAATCAAGTTGTAATCAATTCTGGGGATGCATATCAAACTGTTACCATTGTACCATCAGACACCAATCCTGGAGAAGTTAGTTATGTATTGATAGTTCAACAACCTGATTCTGAAGATAAGGAGAGTAGACCTGTAGAGCGGGAAGGAACAGAGGGTGAAGAAGGAGAAGGTGAACAGGACCTTACTGTTTATGATTTTGAAGACAATGAAGACAATGAAGCACCCGTTGAATCAGAAGCAGAAGATGATAAAACCAAAATTATCAAGTTCCTACCTAAAAAATCTCAAACTGTTACCCAAGCTCATATGTGTAATTACTGTAATTACACGAGTCCGAAGCGGTAAATATGTAACAGTTATAACTTGCTTTTATTTTCTTTAAAATTGCAGTTATATAAACCAGTTTTTTATGTACATGCTGTAGGTATCTATTATCGCGACATATGAAGTCGCATTCGGAAGAAAGGCCACACAAATGCAGTGTTTGTGAAAGAGGATTCAAAACATTAGCTTCGCTCCAAAATCACGTTAACACGCATACTGGGACCAAACCACATCACTGTAAATTTTGTGACAGTGCATTCACGACTTCTGGTAAGTGCAATTGTTGTGTTTTTACATTTTCCTGTAATCGCTCACCGTGCTCGTATTAAATAAACCATTTTGTTTATTACAGGTGAACTTGTCAGACACGTTCGATACAGACACACGCATGAAAAACCGCATAAATGTCACGAATGTGATTATGCATCCGTCGAATTGTCTAAACTGAAACGTCATATTAGATGTCATACAGGGGAGCGTCCATATCAAGTACGTTCTACAATATTTATTTATTACTCGCAATTAATGCTATCAGATAGTATAAACAAACTTATCATGGATGCTTCGTTTATTTTACAGTGTCCGCATTGTACATATGCAAGTCCCGATACGTTCAAATTAAAACGACATTTGCGTATACATACAGGCGAAAAACCATATGAATGTGATTTTTGTCAAGCAAGGTTTACTCAGTCTAACAGTTTGAAAGCTCACAAATTGATACATAATGGTATGTTGGAGTTTCATATATTTCATGTTTTTGAAATTTAAACCTTTATGTATCTGTTATCTTACCTGTAATAATGTGTATGTTACAGTTGGCGATAAACCAGTATTTCAATGTGAGTTGTGTCCAACGACTTGTGGAAGAAAAACAGATCTCAGAATTCATGTACAAAAATTACATACCTCTGATAAACCTTTAAAGTGTAAGCGCTGCGGAAAAACATTCCCAGATAGGTTAGTATTTGCTAGCTTGATTGCGAATAAAAGATTGTCTTATAAACATAAAACACATAATACTTTTTTACCTTTGTAGATATAGCTATAAGCTGCATAGTAAAACCCATGAGGGAGAAAAGTGTTATAAATGTGATTTATGTCCATATGCATCAATATCTGCACGTCATCTTGAAAGCCATATGTTAATTCACACAGATCAAAAACCATATCAATGTGATCATTGTTTTCAATCATTCAGACAAAAACAGCTTCTCAAACGGCACTGTAATCTTTATCACAATCCTTCTTATGTTCCTCCACCACCGCAAGAGAAGACACATCAATGTCCCGAATGTGAACGGCCGTTCAGGTATATATAACATATGTTCCAAACGAAAAACAAAAGTGAATATTTTCTAATGATTTCTTTCTTTAGGCATAAGGGAAATCTTATTCGACATATGGCTGTTCACGATCCAGAATCATCTCTTCAGGAAAAACAACAAGCATTGAAAATGGGTAGACAGAAAAAGATTCAAATTATAGATGGTCAGAGAGTCGAGGTCATGACAGGTAAGTCCCTATTGTTTAAAAAATTATTCAAGGTTACTTGATTCATTTATATGTGCAAGGATAAATTACACTAAGAGCCTTAAAATCAATGTCGAATTATCACATATATATGACGAACAAGTAACATCTTTACGTTTATAATCACAGGGACACTTACGATATGATCTGTACACAGATCATTGACTAACATCCATGTGTTGCATTATGATAACAGGTGATTTAGCTTCTAAACTTAAAGGTTACGAAGAAGAAGAAGAAGATGAAGACGACATGATGGCGGTTGAAGGAAGCGACGGTCAACAGTATGTTGTTTTGGAAGTTATTCAGCTGGCTGACAATCAAGGGGCCGATCAAGTATGTAATTTTCCTACCGATAACCACTAATCGTAATATTTATGTAGGAGCACGTTTAATTTTATTTCCTTTCTCTTTTAGCAAATGGCGGTCGTAGCCAGCGAAGATGGAGATTTGGTGATGCAAGATCCATTGAGTCAAGAAAGTGGTATCGTAACGGGTACAGGAGAAGAAGTAGACGAAGAAGAAGAAACAGAAATTGAATTAAAAATAGATCCGGAACCTACTAATAAATCTTCTCAAAACACCCAAAACGATCCAAAGTTACAAAAAGAAATGGAAACCTGTTTTGGTTTTGACGAAGTAAGCTAATGTTATTTTTTATATGCTTGCTTAATTCACGATAAGAACGCCTATCGCTCACACGTATTACTTACACATGCGCGCGTATCTCACTTCACCGTTCAACACGTCAGACTCAACCAATAGACGAACAACCAATGGAGAAAGCGCGCTCGTGATTGGTTCGCGTTTAATCCACGATTCCGAGAATTTGAGGCCATTAAAGCCCCGAATCGTGTATTCAGCGAGCGCATACTATACAAGTAAATGACATACTCCTTTCTAATGCAAATCGATTTTATGTTTGCAGGAGGAAGAAGAAGAGGAAGAGGAACCTAATGGCAATATAAATATATTGCAAACAATTTCGTAATAAGAAACACGATTGCACGGAAATCTATCTACATAATAGTCAAATGTTCTCTCTCGCAGTGTCAATTTTATATACTGTGGGTGCAGTTAATTATTATTTAAAGACTTTGTGCATAGCTTTGACGGATCTTTCTCCCGGGCTAGCATGATCAACGTAAATGGTACAAGAACATTTTTTGCCACTAGTGCACGAGATGTATGTAATAATTTATGAAGAAACCGTAGTTTTGTGGTTTAGTGAAATGTCAAGCAGGTGTACAATTATAGTATTGTATAATATTATTTTACTTTATTATCAGTGAAAAAATTACCTTCTATAAAAAATGGTCATAAATCGCCAAAACTGTTACTAACGGAAAGAAAGGTACATTAGCAGTGTAGGTTGGCATAATATTTTTAAACGAGTTATTTAAGAACTTTAATGTAAAAGCGAAACATATAGTAAAATGTTTGAACTGATTCATTATCAGTGATTGTTGGAATGTGGTTAACAAAAGTGAAATTATAGGTTAATGTAAGGCTGCATTGTAAATAAATGCTTACCATTACACCTCATTTTACAGATAAATATCATGTTCTATAAATATCTAGAAGGAAGACAGGTGGCCGAGTTTAATTGTATTAATCGTATTTTATGTTATATGTGAATGATATTTGCTTACACATAGTGATGTATATAGAAACAAATAATGGATGAAATGAGAAATTTTTCATTAACCTGGAAGATATTTATGATTGTATGATATTTCATAATAATAACGAAATTATGACTTTATAAATAACCATATAAAGTTAAATTTCAGGTAAATGTGTAAAGGCATGGATGTTAGGGAATTACATGTTTCATGTATCCTATTTTTTAAATATAAAATTCTTGAAATACTTTATCTTCCAGGTTATACGCGGTGAAACGGCATTGCATATATTACAATAAAAAAAAAAAGTAAAAAAAAACAGCGAAACCTCTGGTAGTTGAACCTTTTTTGTGTTGTCTGATTCCGCGACAATTGTGATTTTGTAACAATCAGAAATAGCACTTTTCTATTGATACAAATTATACCTCTAGATTTCTCTTATGTAATGTAGGCATCGTATACGTAATCTTACACACAGTTTTTCATACATTGCACGTAAGTTATTCTATGTACCTCGTCAAGATAAGGAACAAAAAAAATGAATGCTGTAAAAAACTTGTAAAATTTTTTTACACTCGAATTGTACAATTGTAATTGAGTGACTGATGATTATTACGTGCTCTTCTCAAATTTAAGCACTTTCGTACATTATCCCAAAGAAAAACGGTGTAGCATTTTCTCTAATAATAAACGTTATGTCGTCAATAATATTTGCGCCAATTATTATTACATTCATAATTTTGATCTTCGTAAAGAATTGTAATTGTTCGACACACCAACCTGTTACAGTCCGTATGCTTTAACTCCTGTAAATAATTCGCGAAGCGTTTGATTCCACCTTTAGCGATATTAGAAGAAGCCGCACCCAACTGCACCCCTTACGGTCATTAACCCTATAAACATACGTGTGTACCATCGTATCGTTTATCAGGGTACATTTATAGAACACGCGATAGTCTGTAATTCCTGAAAGACAAAACTCTTTCGTATTTATAATTACGCGAAAAATATACTACATTACAGTAAGAAAAAAAAACAACTACAAATGTATTGTTATTAACTGACGTAGAATCGTGTATATAGGAAACTCTACCATATTATAATGAATATTCTCTACTGCGATCACTTTTTGACAATACACATGTAATTTATGATTCGAAACGTTATATCAATTCCTTCGTATTATCCACCCAATAGTTCACGCCTTTCATTTGTATTCCTCGTGAGCCCGTAGGATGTAATAATAATCTCTCAAAGGAATGTCGAATGAAAGCGGATGTAACAATACGCGTGCAATCTTGTGCGTGCAAACCACATTAGCCCGATGTCGGCGAACTTTGATGATTACGTTGTCTAAATACAATTTAAGTACTTTGAGGACACGAGTTGTTGCGCCAACGCATTGTATCCCTTCGCGTTGTATCGCATATTTCAATTATCTACGCTGTGGAATCCCTATGAGATTGAATTGCCATGCGTTATATCGCCACGCATTAGAACTCTAACGCGTTGGTATTGTCACGTGTTAGAATCTCTACCCATTAGTATCCCCACGCATTATATCGCCACGTGCCAAAATTGCTACGTATTAGTATTGCCACGCGTTATATCGCCGCGCATTAGAATCGCTACGTGCTAGTATCGCAACACGGTAGAATCACAGTGTGTTATCTAGCCCATCACTATATGGTGCTATAAGGATGTATTGTAGCTAGTTAGCGAGATCGCCTATTCTTCCACGGGTCATTGTAAAGAATTGGAAAGACTATAACATTCTCAAGGATTTATAGTGACTAGTTTTCTACCAAAAAGATAATCTCGACAGCGCATACATACTACTGTCGACAAACGAAACGGACACGGGGACAAATGGACGTGGCACAGGATACAGGCCTACGCGAATGCACTCTCTTCGCCTCCCACGGTCCTTCTTTTACGCGACACCGTATCGGCGGTTTCTACGTAGGAGAGGAGGTTACGAACCACCTGAAAATTCATATCATTCAGAACACTTTTTGACTCGGTATCATGGGACCAGTTCAGAGTGAATGTCTCTCGATGGAAAACTATCCGATATTCTTACGCTACATAGCTACAGTCCATGTGATTTACAGTATTCATATTGTTCAAACTGATCAATTTAAAAAATTTTTTTCGTTTGTTAGACTAAGATAAAGTATCAATCAGAAAAAATATTGGGAGATTTATCCACAATGTGTTACATATTGAGATAATTTGAGGTAACTTTTCAGAAACCACCCCGAATAGAAATTCTAGTTACCCAATTAAAAAAACGATATTTATTAGTCGATATTTATGGGGTATAGAATAAACGGGAGTTGTTTAATCTACTAAAAAAAATGCAAGTGTAAAAATCGCGCTGGCACCACTTGCGTCACGCCTGATTCCATTACAGAACATAAGATAAACCGGCGTGTCGGTGAACTCGTGTCGCGCATAATACGGCTGCCTTTCTTTTATGCGTTTGCCCGCGTGCCGCAATAAAACCCGCGTGCATATATTATGCAGTTTCCTTTTCACGAGGACCACCTAGACGGCCCATGACCATGGACAATGATGACCTAACCGTGTTCGATGCTGTGGGAATCCGTGTGCCATTATCTTCGTATGCACCGTGAATCGAACGTTAGAATTCAATGAACAAACGAAACGTTTGAAATGGTGCAACGACGAATGAATAAAATATCTCTTCTGATATTTCAGAATGAAAGTCTAGCTTCGAATGCATACATTATCCTTTATTTTGGATAACTTCTCAAATTTTTAAATGTCCAAATCCAGAATTTCCAATTCTAAATTTTTAAAATTCAAAGTTTGTAAATTTGCAAATATACGAATTAATAATCAAGGAGCGGTAGGGTGTCTTTTCCCTAGAGAAGCTCCCCTACATTCGGAGATATTGAACGAATAAATGGAGAATGGTCGTAACTACATCGGAGCAACCACGTACACGGTTTCCAGGATCTCTTTACGAGCGTCGTTTCGCGTGACGAAGAGGACTCTGCGTGCGATTCTATGATAAATTAATGCTGGTACTAAACGCAACCGTTTTGTTCTCTACGATCGACAAAATAGACATTGTTCCGTGAAACATCTACCACTATTAATTTCAACGTGTTACTTCATTCCGAACGATAAATTCAGGTATAAAATTACAATCGTCCAACATTGAATGCAGCGTCGTTGGCACCATAAATTAAAGAACGCGTATAATTAAATAGTTAGAGTAATAGTTAGATAACCATAGGTAATAAATTGAAAGTGCAAATTTGAATATGAGCTATCCTTAACAAGTAACGAGTGTCTCAGCAGAGAAGTATAGCAATTGTGCATGTATGCATTGTAATAAAAAAACGATCGTTCTGCTTGTTGGAACGATACGGTGAACTTTCTGGTTGAGCGGAAACGACAGGGAGAGCGAGCGAGTTAATTCGACAGTGACGACAGAGATTGATGGCGGCGATCAAGACATTTGACCCCCGGTAATAGCCGGGGTTAAGTTGAATTTATGAAGGAGCAGTGTACGCGTGGCAATTGACATGTCGAATTAAATTGTATTCGTACAATTACCGTCTTGTCTTCCTACACGCGAGGTGGGACTGAAATAAGAGACGAAGTCCTTTATTTCAGTAGACAACGACATAAAGTTGGATGTAAACAAACGAAGAGTGTTGCGAATGATCAAGTTTTATTGCACAACGCCCGATGACGGAGTTCACAGTCTTTCATAACGATCTCCGAGTCCGTGTCAGGAGCTTTTCTTCCCAGGAGACAGCGGCCGAGAAAGACGGTGGGAAATCGTGCAACGAATGACACACGCGATAATAACCGCACACGCAGGATGGTGATCGATATTTAGCATAGAACAAACCCGATGACGCCGATCCAAGGCTCTGTCATCGGAATGGACGCCATTACGTAATTCGAATTACGCAAGACAGGCACGCAGGATCGCGTCAGCTGTTGAAAGCACGCGTTTCCTTCAGGCTATTATGTGTATTCGGAAACAATGCTCTTTCATCGCTCTATCGAATTCATTCAGCTTATGCAGCAGCACGCCGAGTTTGCATCTGACGGGAAAGATGCATCGATAAAGAATTCATATGTGCTTTGATCTACATCGTCAAACATGTATGTGTCGCACTATTTCAAATATTCTTTAGATTCAAATTTTGAGGTACAACAAAATTAATTTTTCTTACGGCATTTCTTTTTCAAGCCATTACTTCCTTTCCATACGAAGTCATAGTCATCATTTCTTATTCATATTAAGTCATATCATTAGTCATAGATGAAAACATGATTCATCAAGAGTTCCACGCATTTTGTTAAGACTTTTCCGACAAAACCACACAATCCTAAAAGCGGTAAGGGAAAATAAACTGTGGGATTCAAGAAGAGAACTGTTACAAAGTAGAATTCGCGATTATCAAGTCAGATTTGATTCAGAATTCCCTTGCACGATATTCACTTTCTCCGTTCCATTGAAAATACGATGCGGTGCGAGATCCTCCGGGGCTAGGCTCCTTGCTATTCGAAGAAATATCCGCATATTTTACTACGCTCCTCGTGTCGATGAGCGTGGTAGTCATGCCTATTGTCTAAGTTCGATTATGGAGAGGCTCACATCCGCTCCGAGTTAATTTAGTCTTTGTGTTCCTTGCCATCGATATGCCGTGAACCCGTAATTAGACTCGAAGAAAACTTGTCGTCGCTTAATTTCGCTGACGATATGCATCGATATCCGCGGCTTCGGTAAATTTTATCTCGATACTGTAATTAACAGCACTTGGGAGCTGTATCGTATGACTCAATCGTTTATTATAATCATTATACATGTAGATATATCGTGTGCTGACAATGCTACGATGGTGGCACACAGGATGGCATATCGTGTGTCGAGAATACTTTCATGGTGTCACATAGGGGTGACACATGCGTCATGATGCCTCAACTGTGACAGCGGACGTGCTCGGAAGACTCGCGATGGCATTTGATCAAATACGGTAGCAGGGCAAATTTTATAATACATAATTATAGTACCGGAAGAAAATTATTTATTTTTTAAAATTCTAAACTCTAAAATTTCCGGAGTTAGTTTCATCAGAAACACACATGGGCTGTTCATTTCATAATTTCCCATATGTCTGTTACACGAACGAAAATGTTTGAATTATTAATGCGAAATCGTGAGTCGCGATTCAGATTGTTTTCGACAACTCCTTATAAGCCTCGTCGACAGCGAAACAAAATGAATTCGTGGCCGCGTCGCGTGTAATATAATCGCACCCACGAGCAATGCCATAATCGGTCGTTACGTTATATCTTTATCAGGCAGTTACTGCAACCCCCATTGGTCAGAAAGTTTCACCGTAAGGAGATACAGACAGATTAAAAGATGGACTTGAAAGATTATCCTTGTTCTTAACAATTCGTACTATAGTGTGTTTGATTACAATCAGTTTTCACTGTGGTGATCAACTTGATATTCAATGTTACACAATTAACTTAATGTAGCAACAGTAATGATCACAACTTTACAGAGAAATTTGCATGTGTTAGTAATGATTTAGTATTTTTAATTATATTCTTAAGTTCTCATATGATAATGGTATTATTTACGTTTGTACCGTTTAAAAAAGGAGGCACGTCAAGTTGCGAATAAGGCGTGGCGTCGTTCCGCAAAGAACGGGGACATTAAATTTCGCCCTGTTGCGCCACCGTTCTTGTCCTGCGTTACGGATTTTCTTCGTGGCCGTTACCCACGCGAAACTTTTCGAACTACGCCCCCATCGTCGATATTCCGGGAGGTGCGAATTGAAAAAACCGACGGTGACTTCTTTCAAGGTGAGCTGCTGGAGCAACGATCTCCCGCATCCTCGTCTTTCTTCCTTTTTTCACCTCGACCGTACTGTCTGCCCGTTTGCATTGATTATTATAACAAATACGCTCGTGGCAACTCTTTTACGACCCGGTACGGTTTTAAACTCGGGGCTAAGAAAGTGTCTGTCTGCGTGTTTCTTCGGTACAGGATGTTTCATTGTTGCAGAATATGTTTTAGGAACGGGTTCATTATCCTTGATAACATTAAATCGATTTCAATTCTGATCGTAAATTAATTATTGTGAGAGGTATCAATTAGCCCTGGAGTAGCAGGGTGGAGCCGTAATGACCCACATTGTTCTTTCGAAGCGTCGTGTTTAATACCTCGTCCGTCGTATCGAACGACGATTACGCATGGAGGAAATAATTGAAATTAAAAATTTGCTCTCCGACCACCTCAAATTATTTACGAGTTATTGTAACTTAATTACAGATTTCAAGGACTTATTCCAGGATTTATGTACATTGCAGTATTGAAGATTAAATCTTTAAACTTCAGCAACGAACAAATTTTGCGGTAAACTATAAATTGTTATAGTACTTGTAACGATATTTAAAACTTTCAGGCTCTGTTACGTTTGTCCAAATTTGTAGCGACGACTAAGAGAGGAACCATAATTAACGTGTCAATCAACCCTTAGCTTTTGTACTTCCTAAATAATGAAACAGTCTGTACACGTGAGCAGTCATTCGTAACAAATTCTAAGCAAACATTATGTTCCATTTAGCCCAGCATCCGTTGCGCAAGGTTTCAGACGCCGTTCAAAGTTATCCAAACGTTAGCGAGACTTGCCCGAGACACGTTTGTGATCGGCCCAGAAGAGATCCATCAAGAGCAGGCAACTGAAACGGGTTAACCCGTGTCCTTGGATCTTCGTGGTGGTTACGCAACGAGAAAACACGTTGTCAATGGGGCTTTTGAATTCAAGAATATTTATGAACTTTGCGATTCAAAGGAGATGTTCTTCAAACCTTGTATATCTTGTATTTCAATCGTCTTAGATCAATTAATAAAAGGATCAGCTCTACGCTCATATGTGAAAACACTCTTCAAATTCTTCGTGTTTTCAACACGTATTTTAATAACGATTGCATATATACATACGAGAACAGCGAAGCAATTATCCAGTGATCTCATTCGTAGCGACGATGATCAGCATCCTTCCACATCTGTAACGGTAATCGTCTGGTAGGATTGTCAGACGCGTGTCCTCGCGCGTACAGGACGCGCTAGCCTACATTCCTGGCGAAGAAGGATGACCAAGCATAGGATAATCCATCTCGCGATCTCGGTAATCCCGTAAAGATGAGATACCTAGAAAAATCGGCTGGATAGGAGACTAACGTGAGGCAACAACCATTGGCGTATGCACGTAGGGCCCAGGATAACTTTGGTACCTTCTCAATTTATTAGGAATGTGGGGATTTGGGAGATGGGGATTTGGGAAATGGGAATTTGGGATTCGTGAATCTCGAAGTTTGGAATTTGGATATTGAGAATTTAAGGGTTTCGGAGCTTGCGAAATTGGGAAATTAGAATTCAAAGATTTGCAAATTCTCAAATGCCTACATCTTCAAATCTGCAAATCCCAACTCGACAAAATTCTAAATCTACTAACCAAATATCAACAAGTGCCCGACCCTCTATCCCCTAAGCGGCCATTTTCCTAAGATACCCCACAATACCCGAGAGACAAGGGTAGCAAACGACGAGAAAAATGTGAGTTACGCCACTGGGAAGCACATAGATTTTCCTGGTCGTAGAGATCAAAGCAGTGGCCGATCGTCAATCAGAGAGCTCGGTCGTGCTTGTCACTGACCACATCCATCGTTCGTCGGGGTTTTCGTTTTCCGCGTTACCGGGACATCGACCGTTGCGACGGTGGCCGGTGTAGCACGTATTAAAATGACGAAAGAAACGGTATATGTCGATGGCAAAAAGCTGCAGAAAACGCCGAGGCACGATCGTTCGAATCAGAGTAGTCGACCACCGGCTTTCCTCTTTTTACGATGACTCATCGGCCGTGTGTCTTTTCTGCCCGTTTCTCTTTACCTTCTTTCTCGCGTTCTTCTTCTCGTTCTTCCTTCTTCTCTTTGCTACTCCACCTCCTCTCTCGGGCATCCCGGCTCCTTCCCGTCCCTCTTTCGCCTCGTTTCTTCTCTTCGTTTTGGCATATCGTTCTCGACTTCGACCATACACCGAACGCGCGTCTACTTCGCCGCTGGTAGGTATTCACCGAAAAGAAAGCGAAGAGAATGAAAATGGCCGCGCGAGCAACAGGACAAAGACTCGAGGAGGCTTTGAACGCACGGCGAAGGGTATATGCAGTTCACCGTCGCCGACTGTATCGTCGTCGAGCAACAAAAAGACGCGCCGTAAATGTTGCTTCGACGTAGAGTGCCGGCTGTAAAAAACGAGCGAAACGTGGCTGGCCGCAGTTTAAGTGCATCCTTGGCGAAATATCGCCGATTCCCTGTCGAAAAAGACGCGTCGCCGATTCTTCGACACACGATGGGCCAGCTTATCGTTCGACACCGCTTGATGGAACAAGTAATTTGTGAACCACCTTTCAAACTTATGCGTATCCATCTTTCTCGAATAATTTACTACGCGATTTATGTTCGGCTAAAAATAAATTCATTAACATTTCTTAGCGTGCGAGGATGTTATTTCATCTTTGTAATTGAGGGAGCTTCATATGTACTGTTCAGTTACTTCAAATTTGAAACGTTCGGTAGCATCTCAATTTGCAACACTTCTTTCCCTAGGAATTTCCATTGCAAACTTCAGGTCTGGAATTTCTTGGAAGTTCAGGTCTAAATCGTTAAGACTTTAACCTTGAAACTCAGGACCCTTCAAACCCGCCTCGAACGATTGAGACTTGCAACGAAAAAGATTAATATTGCACACATTTTTCCTTCAAGAAAGCGAATGCAATTGCAGTCCATTTCATTACCGCGAGCGTTCCGAAGCGTATTTATGGGAGTCCATGGCTCGTGATCAACGGTACGTGCTAATTGTTAAGAGGATTGTCCGTTGAATGTTTCATCGTTATTTTCAGTGTAACCTTACGCTGACCGTGTAACTACCTGTCGTGGCATGCGTTCAGGATATAAAGTGTAACGTGCAAAACCTGCCCGGCGTGTAACGTGCGGTACGACGGGTTTGCAAATGCCCGGGCGCGGGGTATGAGATGGCCATAATTCAGTACTCGAGGCTGCTATCGTAAATCCGCGGAACGTCAAATTTTTACAAGGCCATAAACCGTTAAGTAGCGCTATTCTCATTATACTCTACGCTTCCCTTTTCTCTATCCCGTCGTAGAATGAAGTTTCATCGGCGAGAAGTTGTACGCTTCTTAATTCAAGTCTGAAAGGGAGAGTGGATGATTCTTGCTCGAAGATCGCGTTACGGGGTTTCTATCTCTTCCTTTCTTCGCGTGTTGAGGTTAACGTGAATTGCGAGGATGGATTTCAAATTTGCACGGACACAGAGGAAATTTACTGAATTTTATTTTACGGAGGAAATTAACTTGATTTATTTTATACGCGCGTTTGTGGAATATTTTAAATTTAAGAGTGGAATACTTTGAACTTGGGTGTTTCGAACTGCAATTACTTCATATGAAACGCTGCAGGGTTGAAATGAACATGTCAGATCCCAAACGCTTCAAGGTCGAAACGTTTGAAACTTGAAACATCTCAAACTGAGAACGCTTCAAGTTCGAAATAGCCTAAGTTCAGAATCAAACTTCAAATGTTTTTCAATTTGTCAAAGCAAACAACTCAAGTGGACACTTGATTCTTGACATGAAATTTCAAACGCAACCAATATGAAATGCTACAAGCTGCAAGTTGTCTACCATCTTCAACCTTGAAATGCTTGGAACTCGGTCTAAGACTCGGAAATCGCAGTCTAAGGTTCCATGTAACATTCCGAAGCGCTCGCTTCGTCCCTGTTCGTGAGAACACGAACTCGGAATCAAATAAGATCGAGCAAGTAACTTTTCTCGAAGACAGATGTGATTGCATTAAATCTATAAATGAAAAACGATCGACGTTGCGACTAATCTAGATAGTCTAATGACCGTGTCAGACTGCTTGAGAAACGTTCCCGATCGACGGGCCGGAATCGGGCCGGATAATAAGTGGCTTCTAAAGGGCTCAGCGCGGCGCCGTTCGCGAAAGTGCCTCCTCAAGATCGATACGTAGGCGAATTTCGCCAGATCGAATAATAATCGTCGTCGTTACACTGGCTGGTTCTTCGATTAACCCGGATAACCCCGGCGGGTCCCCAAAGGATCGTGATAATACGATCTCTCGCATTATCTATCGTTAATTCGTGGCGCGGCGTTCGTTCGTGGCGAGCACTCCCTCTTGCTCAACGGCCAAACCAGTGATTCACGATTCGTGTTGCACGTTACGATTTCAGCGCGATATATATGCACGTGCATGTTGTTGTTGTTGTTCAGATACGTCTTGCGACACGTTAATCTGCTCTCTAATTACATGCGCTTCCTTACACGCGTCCAGGATGCATGCCCGGTGACAGAGCCGCCATTAGAGGTTGCCGGACCTGCAGCAAAAATGGACTCCTTTAGATGCTGTGATCGGTATATTGGTACATACAGGGTTGTTGCAACTGGTTGTTGAAACTGGATTTCATGTAATAATGAAATCATTACACAAATGTACACATAGTCTCATTATTGAGAAATTAAGTTTGACTGAAAATTCGAATAATTCCATGTTCGAGAGTTCATAAATTTGAAAGTTAAATAGCGAGGTTAGTAAATTTTGAAATTTAAACGAGACCCCAACGGGGTCTGGGGCAAGTGCCCCGTTTGTCCTGTATTTATGGTGTTACTGCCTGCGGACTTGTACGTAGTTTCGCTTAGCGACACAGAAACCTTAATCATCTTCCACCACGCAGGACCAGCATATTGTCTCCTCGTGATACATCCTGACCGAAACGTTTCTGTGTCTTTCTCCGTTGACAATTCGGGCTTCTAGGTGACCATGTTTCGTTTTCCGCGATCACAAAGATTCGCTGACCGCTTATCGGGCGTTTGTATTATTCGTTTACCGTATAATAGCGGGTTTTGAGGCTAACTGTATAGGCAATTCGTGTGATCTATGTTTGATCTATAGATCACGTGCAGTGCCGCGGATTTCTAAAAAATTGCAGCAATTGAGCTACGAGGTTCTTCCTTGTTCACCTGGCTCGTTAAATCTCTCCTCCAAAGATTACCATCTTCGTAGATGAGTTTGCACAACTTTCTCGAAGAAAAACGGCTAGTTAGCCAAGAAAGTGTAGAAAATGAATTCGTAACGTTCGCTGAAAACCGTGTTTCGGTTCCACGATAAAAAGGAAACAAAATCGTCGAAATGCCCGGTGGATAAATCGTAGCGATTCGAGTTACTACCGAGCTCGATACTCGAATGGAAAAATTGTTAATTCAAGTCGGTCGATTCAACGGCAACCGAGAGTCGTTGTAATTATTGCGAAGCGTAACGTGTCGGCTGTACGGCGCGCAGAAAGCGTTCAAAGTTTAAACGTACCGCGGGGGAGTGACTCAGAGGCAAACTATCTCATAGACCAACTAGACATGCCTGTTCGTTGGCCGGCAATTACGATTTGTGAGGGTCGAGCGCGTTCACACGGGAGGGGTTGCTTGCGAAATAATAAACGTTACCTCCTTTATCGATTCCGTGCACGAAAGTACCGTGTGGAAGAGATCCAAGAATAGTCAACGAATCATTGACATTGCCGTTCACTTGCTCGCTTTTCCTACACTTTGCCACGACCGATCGAATCCTGCTTTGCTTATTCACGGATAAAATAACATTTACGAGTTGTCTCGCCGGTTAATTTGAAAGATGACTATGATCGACGACGATGCACCATCGTCCATTAAAAGATTGCGCGTTAAACTTTCAGTGGCCAGACCTGTACTTCTCGGGCTACGTTTTCACATGTGTTCGGTGTATAAATTACATCGAACGCTCTACGGAGACTACTCACGTGAAGCGTAAAAGGGGGCGGAAATAGGAATTGATGGCTAACCCTCGGATGGCGAGGGTTGTACGGATACCGTTAGCGTTTATGTTTTTCTTCGGAAGTAGGGTTTTACGATTCAGGAACTATGGAGTTTTACAATTTTTGAGATCTAACTACGGTACACATTTGCGTACCACTGTCCTCATTTCACAACGTCACCTACAATATAGTGCATCTATAACAATAAAAACTGTCACACTGAAATAAATCTAGTAAATATACCAGTTTCTTTAAAAACAAACTTGGTACTACAGTGAATAGTAATAGAAAATGCCAATCAAAATGTGAAATCACAATCTAAACAGTAAGTACAGCAAAGCCTTCACGCCTTATTGTATCTACAAGTTCATTAGATTGGCTCCTACGCTACTGTCCCGTTGAAGTATGCTCTTGTTAGCAAACGGTTGACGTTGTCAAGCCCGGGGTATTGTTACGACGATACATCATTTACATGGTGCAATTGCCGGTACACCTGCAAGGTCCACGAAAACAATTGCGCATATGGGGTTATCGGTTAAATGGATATCGACATTTTTGCCAGTTCTTTTCGAGCATGTTCGATTCTTCTTGACTTTTCGAGGCGGCGCGGCGTGTAGGGTCATCAGCGTCGCCCACGAAACGGGTGAACCGGTATGAATGAACGGCAGGAACCAAGGGCCCTTTTCGAGGGTGCTCACGTGCCCGTCACGTGAGGTAGGCACGCCCATTGTCTCGCGGAGAATGCACCTTGACGTAGGTACACTCGGGTGCAACGTAGGCTTACGCTGCGTAAGGACAAATATGTAAACTCGACTTTTTAAATGTATAAATCTCCGAATCACAAAGTCGTACACCGTAAAATTTCTATACTACAAAATTCTTAGACCTGCACATCCTTGGACCCACAAACTTTTATGTCCCTAAACCAGACCCTCAAATCATTAGATCAGCAAATTTCTAGACTGTCAAGTTGCTAAATCTGTAAATTCCAAAGTGCTCAAACACCTCAGCACCCTGAGTTCTATACCGATTTAGGTAACCAAAATTTTTAGCTCCCCATATTCCCGAATTCCTACGTCCCCAAATTTTTCCATCCCGAAGTCCCTAAAAATCAACAAGTGGGAGATCTCTGTAGTGGTAATATTTTCGTGAGTGAAGTATTTGCTGTTGACTGTACATGTGACGCAGACAGAGACGTAGACATCGACACACGTGTACGTGTGGCTGGTTGGCGGCGGCATAACGTTGCTTACGAAAACAGTGGCTGAATATTAAAGAGGGGAAGAAGTAAAAGGCGATAGGATGCGATGCGAGCCGGAGACACGGCGGAAGTGCCGCGACACTGGCGCTAATCGTGAAAGAAAACCACTTTGCTAGGGCACGTTTCTTCGTCTAAGGCGAGAAAGGTGTCCCTTTTTGTCGACGAACCTTCACGTATCAAACGTACACCACACGTTTTTGAAGGGAAATTCATGACACGCGAGGGCAGTACGTCCACGTATTAAACATTCAGGGAATAATGGCGTCGTTCGACTCGGTGTTGCATCGTACATCCAGAAACACTCGACGATCTTTTATGCACTGTTTGTCTCGCGAGTGTTTTTCTGCTTCTTGTTATTTCCATCGTTATCCGCCGGTAGTCGTTTCGATCTTAACTCTCATTGGCGTAAGCTGGATTTTTCTCTTAGATCACCGCGCGTTATATCGCTACGGTCGTTACCGGGTTACACCACTGTCCGCGCGTATCTGGAATTTAAATGGGAAATTTGTTATAGCCGATCAAGTCATTGCTATTTTACCGCGTTACACGTTTCTACGATATTCTTCAAATTTTATCGTGGCTGATCGATCTCGAAACCGTTCCACGGCACGAAAATTTATCGAGGATCTTTTCCTGTTTAATGAAACGTATCATTAGTGCTCGGAAATGTTCGCATTTTAACGTCGCTTACGCCGCGGAATCAACGTCAAACGTAGAAAAAAAAAGAAAAAATGTAGTGCTGTAACGAGAATCGAGATAGCGATTGCGAAAGGCGTATGCATTTTTGCTTGTTGTAATTGCGGCAGTAATTAGGTTTCGTTTAACGAGAGTACCTTAAAAAAGTTTTATCGTTAGGTAAATCAAACGTAGCGGATGTAACGTGTCCGAATGGTAATATAGTCGTGTAATGTGCAGCAGCGAAATGGAAGTTGAACAGTGAAGTGAAAACAAACAAATGCAAACAAGAAGGGACACGCGTAACAGGGGTATCGAGCCTTCCGTTTGTTTAACTTTGTTTGTTTTGGCTGCGTCGCGAGACACGCCGATTCGTTTTAACTCTTTTCCTTCGTTACGATCGCGGTGTTATATTGCTTATTAAACGACTAGTTTTTTTTCACCGTTTCTTCTTGCTTTTCTTACCGTTTTCATTGGCGTCATCGGTTTACGACGCGACGTCACGGTGGGGGACAAAGATCGTCTGCTAAGAAATCAACTTCTCCGTTGGAATGATACCGGCTATAAAAACATTACTGTTCACGGTGAATCTATTTTCAGAGTAATGGGAAAAAATAAAACGAAATTAATCCCAGTCATTATTTGTCCGATACGTTGATTACAGTGAAACCAGCAAAAGGATTAAGTCGTTTATTGATCGGTAATCGCGAGACGCATTATCATCGTGATCATCCGCTTCGGAAATTTAGCGTGACAAAAGCTTATATCCTCCAACTTAGGTAGAGTACGTTATTTATGACATAGCGCCGCAGATTCCCTACGAAATGGATTGGTATCGCACACCTATCGTAAACGACGATCCGAAGATCGATACCAACGTCGCATCAATTAGTTTGATTATTCTTATTGCTTCGTTTAACCTAATTAAGTGGTTCAAACTTAGACGTGTCAAAGTCCAACGAACCTTCCTTGAGGGCTGCCAAGGGCAATTTTTAGGTAAATGTATCGTGACGTGAGTGTAGGATGTAGAGTGTACAGGTGATCTACAAAGTCAGGGATCTAGGAACCTAGAGATCCAGAAATGTAAGGATCAACATATACATGGATCTGAAACCTGAGAATATATGTTTCGACATAACGAGCATACGTGTTAAACTGTAATATAGATCATAGAGCAATTTCCTAGCACTTTAGCAATTTAAATTTGTTCCGCTATTTCCAGCATTTAATCTTACGGCGAAGGCGCGCGAGGCATTAAAATCGCATAAATTTCGGGGAAACAAGAGCATCAAGATCCCGAGGTTCATCGAACTGTAGATTTTAGGTACGTAGACCCCGTGAGCACACCCTTTGCTCGCATTTAATGCAACGTCGGGGTTCAGACACGCCTAAAGTCGCGCTGAAACGCGATCCAGGTATACATCGTTCCGCAGTTCCGGCGTTCCGGACGTTCCGTTTCATCGTTCCACGGTTCGAGGCCGAGAGTAGGCAGTTGCGTGTGTCGTGTCAGTTATATCTCGGCAGCGAGTGCCGTCAGGCGCACGGGTGTTTCGACGCGCGTCCTTCCTTCAAAATCCTCGTGTACTTTGACGTGCGAACGCCAGTTGCGATCGTTGAGAAAGTATCAGTGGCTAAGAAGTGTCTCTCCGTTCGAGTTTACGATCTCCGATACGAAGGATGTTCTCAGATCGATGCGGATATCGTTCATCGACGACGGAGAGTCTTGCCGGCTCGTCGATTAAATCATGACAGTCGCTTCCTTGCATTCTGGTCTGACAACATTTCTCGCTAGTGGTTGAATCATTTCCGCGAGCGGGGAAATCTTCGTTGCAAAAACGTTCAGTCGCAAGTTTATCATCCAACACGTGATCGTGCTTCGTTTTTGTTCGCGTTGAACGCTGAACCGCGTTGTCATTTGTATCCATCGCGACGATTTCGATTGTCGAGGTCGATATTTATAGGTTTTAGCAGTGGTCTCGGTGGCGTGCACGACAGGACGCAATTATAAGCAGGACATTATAATGAATTACGCAAGAGATCGAAGCACACCCATTCGAAGATCATCGGCTTTGGACGCTTTATCTTCCAGTGTTAATTTAAAGATCGCGTCCATTCATCTTTCGCGCCGTCCTTCGTGAACGCGAGTGCCTTGTGCTTTGCGGAATTAACGGTCCGCCGTGACGCGTACATAGTATATTTTCCATAAATGTGTTGTGCGAGTCAAATCGTAGCGTGAAATCGAGAAATCGTAGAAAACGCTCTGACGCGAAAGAAGTACGCTTCGCGCAAAGTGAACGGTGATTTATTCGGCCGTTATTGGAACGGTATGAAGTTTGTCGCTACAATTTGTCCCTGTGATCGGCGCGGGAAACAACGGTGATGTAAATCGATATCGATGTTTTTTCAAACGCGAAACTGCCGTCGACGTATCGTTCGGAATCGAGATGCGGAGAAACGATGATCGAACGATCGAGGCATGGACAGACGAACGTGAACCCGAACTCTGACGGTTAACCTTCGGAGTTGCCGCGAAAAAGTGACAGAAAGTGAGGGGAAAATTGTTGGAAAAGCACGGTGAAAAGCTGGATAATCGTCATGGCGTACGTGCTCTGGCGAGTCTTTATGAAGAAATACTCCAAGGTGCGGCTCGGCATCAGGAATCTGCCGGTAAGTGTTGCACACCGTGGTTCGTAATTTGGCGCCATATGCATGCAGTTTAGTTTACGCGAGGGCGTGCGGTTGTTCGCGATGTAAATGCGCCTTTCGAACGGGGCAAAACCACCGCTTCGAGACGCGTTCCTATCCGCGAACCGAGAGATAGATAAACGTACGAGCCGCATCATAATTCTCAAGGTTAGGCCTTTATGGGCGAACTTAGCCGCGCTCCGCGTCAAATAACCGCTGTAATTGCAGTAGCCATTGAATAGATTATGCAACGAGCCGACCGGAAAACTATAGTTGCGCGAAATAACAGCTCCTCCCTGTATTCTTAGATGACCAAATTCGATTATCCTTATCAAAGTATGGAAAAATATATGTTTGACAGCGCTGATCACAATCGTGTCCGCCATATTGAATTTTATGGAACACGTGCCCTACATAGCGTGTTCGTTTTAATATACAAACACAAGGATATGCAAAATATTATTCGTTTATAGTTACGGGGATTGTTTAAACGAACATTGGTATAAAGCTTGTTGCACGTTGGTAAATAAAAATTGATATTGCCTTCGCATTATATCGTGCGTTGGATCTGCACTTGTATTACAACGTTCAGTCGTCCCCAATTTTTCAAACTATCGTTCGCAGCCGCGATAAAAATAGAACTTACATCGCTCCAACTAAACTTACATACTTAGATCGCTCCATTCAACCTTATCCATAACTGCGGTGCAATTATCAGTCTGCAACTGCTAATGCGAACGCGGTAATTGGATAATTGGCGTCAAGCCCGCGTAGCAGTCCGTTTAATATCGTTTCGTGCCGGTCGCGATGTCGATTTCTATCGATGTGTCATGATCGATCGAATGGATGCACGGTTCATTGGTTTTCCGTCGAAGTCGAATTCGTTCGCGGGCCGTTCTCATCGTCGAATTGAATCGACCGTTGACTCACGGTCTAACCAGGTCGTTTCTTTTCTTCTCACGCCGGCTACGTAATTAATGCGAGTCAATTAAACGTCGACGAATATAACGGGGGGTCTAATTTATCGATAGATCCTGTTATTCAATTTTCCCGTTGAACGGGTTGGTCGCTCACGTTGAACACGGTGTCGATATGCTATGCCTAGGCGTGCTTAATCAATCAAGGAAAAGAGCCACCCCGATGACCGACTGGTCTGTGTATCCACAGGCACACCCTGTTAATAAATTTCGTATAGGAGGGAAGGCACGGCGAAGGGTGCTGCACAATTTACGACGTGTCGGGTTGGATTACTCCGATACGCTGAAAGATCCACCGGTTATGCAAACGATCTGGGCAAAAAATGATACCTATGGATAAACGTGCATAAATTGAATAGACTAAGTCAGGGTGTAATGGGCCACTTTTTAAAAAACAGAACACTATTTATTAGCTCGTATTGAGACACTGACCTACCAGCTTCTTCCGTAAATAGGTTACTTAATCGAAAACAGGAAAATAAGGTAAAATATAGCTTCCCGAGTACTACCATGACTGGTGGTAAGTTCAAATATATTTGTAAAATACGAGGTGAAGTAGTGCAGGATCAATAGTGAAATTGCCGTAGATGAAAAATCATCTCGATAAATATATTCTCGAGGGTTTTATTCGAAGATAGGGTATCATTCTCGTCTAATTGTAGTCCAGCAGAAGGGGGGACTCGCAGTCTGAAAGAAAGGAACCAGTAGGCGGTCAGGAACGGGAGGAGCGAGGGCTGTCGAGGGGTCAGACGGGGTGCAATTCAGTTTGCGGTCGCCGAGTCAGGTTACGTTAGGTTAGTCCAGCGGTTGGTCCCCGTGACCGTGAACCGCGGCTGACCTGCGACACAAACACATTCCCTTTCTTCGTCTCTCTTTCGATCCGTCTTCCCTCCCACCTTCCATAAATCTACCTGCACTACATCGCGTCTCGTTCCATGCCTCGGAACCGCTCGGCCCTTTCGCCTCGCATTGTGCGCTCTTCGGGATCCACCAGTGATAAATACGGCTTGCCACCCTCTTCTTCTCCTCCTGTATCTCGTTATCTGTCCTCGTCTGGCTGGAACACCTCGTCGCCCGTGAAACCCGCGAACCGTTTCCCCGTTTTATCGCGCTCGAACGCCGCTAAGGGACATCGCCGCGTGGGCGTACACTGATCTATTTCGATTTTCTTCTTTCTCGTTGAACAACCGGACCCGCTACACTCTTCGTGTTGTCTTATCGTTCTTAACAATTGGACCGGACCGTTTTGATTACGTATGCGCCGGCAATATCGACCGGTATACGCGTGTTCTCTGAGGGAAACTAAAGGGGTCGTTTTGTACATGCAAGGTTCGAGTGGGGGAGTCTCGATGTAAAATGCATATCAAATTTTCGATCTTCAGCGACACCGTTTCTCCACTTGCTAGACAATGTCACGTCGTAGATGTCACGATCTACCAATAATTGATTCGAATGGTAAAATTACATTGTTAGCGTTACTTTCTACTTTGAATGAACTTACAGCCATGTCTCATAGAAGGAGAATCAGCTAAGCGTGTGCCAAAGGGTGATAACAAAACGAGCTGTTGAAATTCGGGAGAACGCGTTTCCGGAATGTGTGGGAGAGTACAGAGCGCGAGGACCGCCGAGTCGAAACAAGGGCAAATGTGTACCGAGCAATAAATCTGTGTCACCGGTGAACCGCGTGTGTATCATAGGTTGCTCGGTGTCATTGTTAAGACAAGGATCGCCTCTAAGCAGCGAAGGAAATTAGCTTCTTCAGGCGGAGAAACGGTTCCACAAGAAACCGGTAATACGTATCAAAAGCGATCCCTGTGATTAAACCCTGAATCGTCGTTTTTCTGACGTTTTTGCGACCAACGACCGTGAAACTTGAGCATCTATTAAGAATGAACAATGATATCATCGATCTCGGCTCGCATACGGCATGGGATTCTTCCTAGAAGATAATAAATGTCCTCCGTGGAAATGTTGCTTGTTAAAATGTTGCGCGTTTTTGGCACATTTAAGAAATAATTAATCACAGTTAGCCGCGAAACAATGGGACGATTTTCGGATCGGTGTCGAGGGGTTTCGAGGCAAACGATTCGCATCCACAATTAGTATACGTATGCGCGTAAAGGAACAGCGAAGAAAAAAGATGCTCGTTCGTTCAACCGCGAGACCCATCTCACATGGCTGATCCGATTTGCAACGGCCGTGAACGTTAACAATAGCGATTAAAGAACCATCGATCAATCTGTCCGCCTACATTCGTTCAAAGCGAACACATTCTTCTCGGTGTTTCCACTTTCGATTCAAGTACGAGCCGATAATGGAACAAATTATTCCAGATAAACGGAGAAGTCTTCATGCTGGATACGAGGAAACGGATTAAATTAACGAACGTTCTTTCGAGAACACGATAGCGAACGCGCAAAACACGGAGATACGAGGGGAGACGTTGCAACCGCTTCTCTTACTATTCTCTCGTCCGCTGGTATCAAGCTTTCGAACTGAATTATTAATCAGGAATATGGAATATTTTATTCCCAATTTCTCTATTAGTTTCACCGCAAAGAATCTATAACTTTTGGAACGGTAGATCAGGTTCAACTTTTTTTAATTTCTTCGTCTCCATGTCATAAGCATGTACATTGCACCAAAAATTTCTAATTCGACATGAAAGTATCTAATTGCATGTACAACCGAGAGTCAGTCTCCGATAGAAAATTGTGAAAGGTATTATATCCACGTGTCGCTATCAACGTGAATAGCTCGTGTTTACCGAAATCATAACTCAGTCTAAAAAGTCTGATGTTGGGAACTAAGTTAAACAGAGCGAGGAATGCGTACCGTGCTCGTTTCTTCGTTTTTCCCGTGGCACACATAAACGATTATGATTAACCGAGAAAAAACGGCGAGCATTCCGTTGTACGACAGAACAACTATTCGTAGCAGGATTCCACGTCTGAACTGGTACAGGGATGCGCTTGCACAGCGATGCAATTTCACTTACTTTCGCCGCTAATTAATCGAGCTCCTAGACGACCGACTTCCTTTCTTTCGTGGAGACCAGAGAACGGCACTATATGCAAATTCTCTCGCAAAAACGAAAAGTCCCTTTTCCTCTTCTGTTGTTTGAGAATTAATTCCGTGTTAGGTTATTCAGCGCGATTTAATTTCGCTTTGGTCTTAGAAAGCATGTGGTGTACAATTCTGACGACTCGACGCGATCGGATTCTAGGGAGATTCAGTTACAATTTAGCGCTGACTTCACGACTTGCATTCTTTGCTCCACAAGATGAGTCCTGGCAGGACATCGAAAGAATTGCAGCTGTGATAGATGCACTATAAAATATTTAATTAACAAAACATATGTTTTGATGTAATCAAAGCGTGTGTGAAACTTCATATGCATTTTCAGCAGCAGTGAGTAATCGGTTAGTCAATCACAGAAGTCAGATAGAAAGACAGAAAACATAGACTTAGTTGTCTTTCCTAGTTTAATTTGTAGACTCATCGTGTGCACAGTAATGTGATAATTGATCAATAGTATGATTTAAAAATTGTAATAAATCGCATGGAGCGCTTTCGAATAAAAGTTGTGTATAGGTCACAGTTTCATGGAGGTCTAAGAACACGGTGATGACGCGATTACTACACGCGTCAGTTATTCCGAGTAGTTGCATGGCTTGCGAAACACCGGAAACCGTTTCCTTAACGAGCATCAATCGCGCGAACTGCAACCGGTAGATTCCCGATGACTCTTCCATCGTTAATCGAGCAAACGAAGGTACGTTTAACGACTTCGTCGGTATTTTCGTTATTCTAACGATAATTTAACGCAAACGCGGTAGACATCGTAGCATGCGCGAGCCATCAGTCCGATTGATCGGCGAACGTTATGGCATAATGAGGCCGCGGTTCGAGTTTCAACGATTCAATTCACTCGGGTGAAACGAACGAAGTGGAGTGAACAATTTCGGGCCGACAATGTGTACGATTCCTGGACGGATAATCATCTAGGAGTTACGCGGCTTTGTTGAACATTGTAGGCGCGGAGAGAAACGTTTCTCGTGTACAGGAACTTCCGGTGTGTCGTGGCAAAAACTTTAATCGCAATTAAGACAATTTCACGGCAGGAATGGGCATTGTCTTCAATCCATATCGTCGCGAGTGGTACCAGTTCTAAAACGTTCGCCTCTCTTTGTCTTCTTCTGCGGCACACGAGGTGAACGTTCTTACGAAGGATAAACAGAGTCGATCAGAGACCATTTTCATCTCCGTTCCTCCGGTTGCCGTTCTTTTCAACGAGATGTGCCACGAGCGTGTTACCAATGTCGGAAGATAATTGATGATAGTTGCTTAGCAGTCGAGGCACAAAAGGTTTCCGGGCTTCTTTTCGCCCGACCGCGTTAGGCATAAAAATTTAAATTAGTACAATGAAAGAGCATTCAGTTATGTCTGTGCTCGAGTACCACAGTCGAGGGACGTTATTGTTGCAATGAATTATATTACCAGCCACGCTGTATAATGAGTTTCTCGAGGCGAGGGAGGACGTCGGTTGCTTTTGATTTGTCTACCTGCCGAAACGTCGAACTTTGCTTTTAGCTTCTTTCTCTCTCGTACCATGCTAATTTCTACAGGAAGTTTATTCGATGTTTCAGTTATCTTTACTTTACGAGCTGTTCGTAATTTGTCTTCTTGAAGATGTTTGCCGAGGGTAATCTCGGGCAGACCTAGTTTCAGACACTTCTATCGTATCAATGTTTCTGTGATAGCTGATGTGGCAACGCGTCTTTTCGTAATAGAATTAAAACTGTTTATTCTTGGAGTGCTTTGATAAATGGTACTCGGAGGAAACTAACGCCACGCCTTGTTATCACAGGGCATTAGTGTTGCCACGCGTTTGTATTGTGCGTAGAATCACTATGTATTACTATTGCTGTGCATAGAATCACCGGGTGTTCGTATTAAAATGCGTGGGATAATTACGTGTAGTAGTATTACAACGCGTTATTATCACCACGCATAGGATTACCACGCGTAGAATTACCACGCGTCAGTATCACCATTCGTAGAATTACTACGCGTTAGTATCACCATGCGTAGAATTACCACGAGTTAGAACCACCACGTGTAGAATCACCACGCATTAGCATTATTACGCGTAGAATCACCACCCGTTAATATCACCACTCCCCAGTATTACCACTAAACAAGATTTCCCCGCGTATTACAATCTTGCATCGCCACGCATTTCCAAGTAAAATCCGATATCAATGGAAGTAAAAGAGTTACAATACTTCTCAGCCGTTCGTTATCGCCACTTTCCATTGTGCAGCTTTCCTTACGATCAAATTTGCAGCATTACGGAAGTTACGGCGCCTAAGCGCAAACACCGTCTGCTTCCTAAGTTATCATATATTTCGTTCACCCGCTTCAACAGCGTGTTCTTCAATAATATTGACGTAATCCTCCGTACACTTCCATAACTAACATCTTTGCTGAAATTCTGCTCGAAAAATTGAATCCAGGTCAACCGTAGACGCGTTTACCGTTTTTTTTTGTAAGAGGAACACTCATGTTCTGCACATGGAAAACCGTAAACGGTGCAAAGCAATGAGGAAGCGCCCGTAACGCGCATTATTTATCGCCATTACTCAGGAAGTTGCTAGTCGAAGTTACGAGGTGTTCAGAACACGGTTTTCTACCGAGACGCTTGGGCTTTCACGAAATTCCGATTGTGTTCGGCGAAAGGGGTTGTTTTCGAGGGGGAAATCGATCGACCGACGATAACTTTGTGGGCGCGTTCCTTCCGGTGGGGCGGTCGTGTCGTACATCTGCCGGCCGGAACACCGGCACTTTTGTATAAATATTGCAATCGTAACCCTCGTATCGATTCACCGGGTGTATCGTGGCTGAGGTCAGTCGTAAGAATATGCAAGAACATTTAATGCGCTTTTATTTATTAAAATTTTATATTCAGAAGGTCCGACAATTTTCGTTGATTTTGTCAATGAGAAAAGAAATCCGCCTAGAATCGACGTAAACGGGAAAATTGTAAAACAAACAGCCACTGGAAACTGTCTCACGCTCTCACAACGTCGCGACAGGATCCGTTGTGCCGGAATTAATATTAATCAGTATGCATGTTAGCTACCGGCACTGTTTTTGTATGCAGATAGACGATTCGACACGATGCACCGTATAGATTTTGAATAATTAGAACTGTACCTCCATAACTGCGCCCACACAGTAGAAGTACAGTGTACAATTTATAGAATTTGAAGTACTATGAAAGTTATGATAATTTCATAGAATTCGAGATTGTGTGAAAATGTTAATTCACTAGGATTCGAATTCCTACGAAAATGATAATTCTATAAGGCAGTGTGTTTTGCGAGTGCTGGGAATGTAATACATCATTTGATCTTGTATGAATCATTACTTGCATCCTGAGCAATTTAGGAGAGGTTTAATCCCATCGAGACTTGTGGGACTCGTAAGACCACAAGAATTTCGCAGAGTTTCCAACCTTCGGTTTAAAACCTCAAGACCTTCGGGTCTCTTAAACCGCAAGACTGTTTCGTTTCTGCACGCTGTATATTAATATTGCATGGTTTACGGTGTAATTCCTTATTTTGGAAACATTATCGCCATCCCACTGAATCGAATCTTTTTGTTCCTCGCAATTTATTTTACATAAGTGCAATGTTAAGTTCTTTCAAGGTAAAACTTCGTCTTACAAAATATTTGCCTATCGTCTTTTATTACCACTCGAACTTGTTAGACTTTTTACAAAATGAACAAATTTAATAACAATCAAATTAATTTACATAAACATGTCTATATTATTATGCATGAACGAGTCCGGAGAGTCGACGACGCCAACAGAAATATAGTGCAACAAAATAAGATTCTCGCGTAATTATATGATCGAGTTGCAGCGAAAAATCACGGAACAGGCCGCAGTTAACGAAAAGTATCTGGTAATCAGTCGATAAAGCCGCTTAATTGTCAGTTGATCGCGCGAGGAATGGTAAACGTATGCCGTATCGTTCCAGCTTGGAAACAGCGGCGGGTGAAGAAGCGAGCACGAGATTCGTATCTTTATTTATAATGTTATTAGAGTCGGCGTTCACACGAGTAACTGTACACAGAGAGACGTGGCAGCCAGCGATAAATTGAAACACTTCGTTCCTTAGTTGGCTTCTGTGTACATACATCGCGCTGCGTTCAGCAGTAAAGTACATATCAAGGGTCCTACGTTGCTTATCTAACCATTCGATTACCATCTTTGTTCTGTCGTGGGATATCTACCACGCGACTACCACCGTTTTTGGTGGAAACTCGTGAAATACTGTGTTCGCTTAACCTTTGGTCGATAACGTATCTCTTATTCAAAGTTTGCTATCGATTGAAAAATTAGTAATCCATTTGACCCTTGGAATGTTGTCGTGGTCATGGACA
Source organism: Megachile ligniseca (assembly GCA_945859555.1). Classification (NCBI taxonomy): domain Eukaryota; kingdom Metazoa; phylum Arthropoda; class Insecta; order Hymenoptera; family Megachilidae; genus Megachile; species Megachile ligniseca. Next base: position 13,214,180 of record OX243781.1, on the reverse strand, counting down.
ATTCTCACACGGATGAATCAAGCTTGACCATTTTTTTACTTTAAGGAAGACTAAGTGTAAATAGGTGGGTCATAATTGTTGTAGAGCTGAATGAATTTTTGTGAGTTGAGGTCACTTTTGAGGATGGTCATTTATTACTCGACTGACCTTTCAAAGTCCATTACCAACATCTTAATTTTTTAAGATTTCTTCTCTACAAGATTAATTCGAAAGGTAATCCGAGGAACAAACGAGGAAAAGATGCCTGAACCGTCAAAGGTCAGGTAATAAATACCGACTCATTAGCAGTTAAGAAAGTACAAGAAGCAAGATTCTTCGGTGAAACGAACGTTTTCCGCTTCCGGTAGTTTTTCATCGTTAACGCCCGGTCTCGTTAAGTTTTTCCTTACCGATTTACCCTGTCTCTTCTGGCAGCCAGTAAATCAATCGGATGATAAACGTTGATAGCGGATCGGGACAATGTACAATGGAGTTTCTCGCCTATTGTTACGAATTATCGGTGGTGATCGTTTCTTTAATAAGCTTTTGTTTAACACTTGCTCCGTCCGCGTGTGTTTGTTCGTTTTTTCGTTTTTTTTTTTTAGCGTTTCGCTCTCTCCGTCGATACACTTTCCGCGAATACGGAAACGCTCTGGAATGGAACTCCATGAAATTCTTCCTGCTTGTCGCTGATACCGTGGAACAACGACGATACAATGAACGGCCGCGTTCTAAACAAGATTTATCGCGGCAGGAAGAGTTTACCTACGTAATTATTTATCTTTGCCGATATACGAGAGCTAGATAAATAAATGCACCGATTTCTCGCGCGAAAAAGGCGCTTTGCAAGATCAATTAACGTTCATTAATAACATTAATGCGCGATGACAAAACGACGGTTGAAAACGCGAGCAAACTTTCACGCGTGTCATTGACCTCCCAATTAACAATGATCCTGGAGTATTATCAGTTGTGCAAATGTTTAGCGAAACTGAAAATGGAGAGATGCAAAGAGTCTCTGAATCAACTTCAAAGCTAGTTTTACTAGCTCGATGATACGCGAGCCTAACATAGTTACTTTGTCGAGGCTCGATAAATATATCGTAGAGTAAATAAAGTTAGGTAATAAAGCCTCGAAGACGATGATTCGATGAACAATTTAATTGGAGCATCTCTAATACAGTTATCGATCGTTTTACGACTCGTAATCGAGCGGTGTGCACGGTGAACGTGACATCGAGAGCGATCAAACGTTATTAAACTTACGTAAGCAACCCTGACGAGCAGTTTAAATGTCGTGCAATTACGGAGTCGTTTGGCATTCCGCGAATTTCTGTCGCGGTGTCGCGAAAATGTAGCGAACGAGATCACGATCGATGCGCGATACGCTCGCGTGTCTAATTAGATTCGCAATTATCTCGGTATTAATTCGAAAGCTCTTTAGATCGCTGGCGATATCTCGTTGCTCGGTCAAGCAAACGCTCCACATAGGAAGACGCCACGAGATGATCCTTGTTAGACGATCATCCGTTTAGTGGAACGGATCCTGACTTTGTTTCGATGAATTATGCATTCCCGTCTCATTGTTAGTCGGTGAAAAGTGTTTTAATAGCCATCTATTATTAGAAGTAGGTTTGAGATTTTCCATAATCCGGATTCATTGCAAATTAATTAGTTCAGGGATTTCGGGTTTTAGGATCAAGGACCTATAGATCTAGGAATCTTTTGAAGTAGACATATAGGGATTGAACCTGTAGAGACTCGTGAATTGTAAATGCACATGTCTCGAAATACCATATGGATACATTTCGCATCCTCTATATAAAATGATGTACTCAAATTGGATAATATTTCAAGATGATGTAACCCGTAGCTATGAAACACGTCATAATAAAACTAGAGCCGTAACATCTTTAATCCCCATTACAGAAATATATCGCTAACACAGATATCCCCATAAAACTTGGCAGTGGAATGCTCATATTGCTTAGGGGTTTACTCGATAAATCCACTGTTACTCCGGACGCGTGCACACACGAATCGTAGAGGTTCCTTGCAGAGGAGACGGATCAATCGCGGAGGATTAAGCGAGCAACTTAAGCGGAGAAAACAGGCTCTCCGTAGTATCTAGCCGATGTTAATACCGTATCATCGACACCTGGTGCCGATGTTTCCCGTTCTTCTAAGATCCCGCAGAAGAACGAGCGAAGGCGGAGGAGCTCCTCGTATATTTAGAGCAACGAAGAAGTGGGATTCGCACTTAGAGCGTCTGACAATTTGATTGCTATCCGGCAGCGGTATCGCAACATCGTCGAACCGGGACAGCCGATACACCGGCGATTTATCTTGATTTACACGTGATCGTGATGCCGGTTACCCCGTAATTGAATCATAGCGTTCCGTTCAGGCCAGATACATTCTTTACGTCGGTCGTCGACTCTCCTGGTGATCCCCTTCGCGATGAATCGCTCACGTGCCCCCCTTTGTGCCCTCGTAATTTGCGGTTTTGGAGACAAGATGTACTGCCGTGCTCCTTCCAACATACACGACACTCGTTAAACGGTGCACGAACGACCTACCTACGAATTATGCTGACATTTTCACCAGAATCTACGCAAATCTTCCTTGCGACATCCTACCACGCTTTCTAGTTGGACGAGATTTAGGGGGTTGCGGAAGTTTGGGGTTCGAGGATTCGAGAATTTAGGAATTTGGGTGTTTGGGATTTTGGAAATTTGGGGCTGGGTTTGTGAATTTGGGGGGTTGAGTATTTGGAGATTTCAGAATCTGAGAAGATAGTTATTCGGGAATTTAGAAATTGGGGGTTGTACAAATTTATGAATGTGAGGACTGTGGGAATTTGGGGATTTGAAAATTTAAGTAGATGAGAATCTAGAATTTAAGAATTTGGAACTGTAGGAATGTGGAAATATGAGAACTTGGGAACCTGGATATTAAGATTTAGAATTTGAAGACTAAGAATTTCGAAATATGCAAATTCAAATATTTAAAAATGTAGAAATTCAAAGGTATAAAAGATCTCAAAGTGCGACAAAATTATAAAAAGAAAGACAGTAGGTTTGCAAATGAGACGGTATCCACAATGTTTTCGGGTAATTGACGCAAGCAGTTGGTTTTTTAATTGGCGCGAGTTCCTGGCAGCCTTTTGAGAAGAAAAGTGTGCAAAAGGAAACAGGTTTTTAAACGAAGCAGTTCATTTTGCGTAATTGGCGAGAAACAAGTTAAAAAAGATGCTCCTTGATACGAACGTGCGAGTATCAGGGAAAAGGATAACCCGGGCCCGATTTGCATATAAATTTGCAAAGACTTTCTCGTTAGCACCGGTATACCGAATCTGCTTGTTCTATCGCGATCCCATCCTGTCTGCATTGTTGATGAAACGCGGAAGAGACTCGTCTAGTGCAGTCTTCATCTGATAGATGGCGCCAGCACACTTGCTTTGCAAAACTGCATTATTTTTTTTCACACACGCAAAAACGGACGAAAATAACGGTCTGCAAAACCTGTTGCATTTGCAATTCTGTCTTATGAAAACGATGAGCGTGTTTTTGAAAATTTTATCGACTGTAAATACTTGTTATCTATTTTTGTGAAATTAGGTTAGGAATTTGGTAATACGGGATGTTTAAAATTTGTAAACTTGGAAATTTCTAAATTTCTAAATCTGTAATTTCGAAAGAAATTAAACTGATGGAAAAGGGATTTGTAAGTTTATGAATTTGGGAATACAAAAACTTTCGTTTGGGAGGAAAGGGAGTTTGAAAATCGTAATCGTGGAATACTAAAGGACCTCAGGAGTGAAAATGGATGCAGTTTCGCCCCGTGATATGTAGGATTTTCACTTGGCGGGCGATCACGCGAATTGCTTCGCGTGAGATGAAAGTACGAGAAATGAGTAGCCACGGCGGATTTGTGCGATAAGTAAGGCGAACACGGCACCCAATAAATTCTGCGCCGTTTTGTTGGACAGTGCAGTCTCGATTTTAGAAAACACAAAAATAAGATCAATACGAAACGACCTCGGAGCTTTCGAATGGTCTCGACGTAACATTTCGAGTCTCTTATAATTATCTTTTCAGACCGAAAATTTTGGAGCTGTACTAATCTAACCAAAAAGTTTCCACGTTACATGAACGTGTTTTTCCGCCACACGTTCGCCGGGAAAACTTTCAGACATATTAAGGTCCAAGATCGCGAAAGTTCACGTAATGGACGCGTAGGAGATTGAAGTCTGATTTGCAGAGAAGACCCCGCGAATTAATCTCCATCGTTGAAATGCGACTTTGAGGAAGTTGTCGGAATGGGTTTCGTGCGAGTGGTACGAATATGGTTCGGGCACGCGATCCCACGTGGAAATTAAATTCGACGGTACGATTGAAATAAGAATCAACCGTTATGATTCTGACGAAAATGACGTGACCGAAAATTGATCCTGCCACGATTCCAACTTTGCTAAATCCAATTCATTTTGATGAACCAATTGATATAAAATTACAAACTTTCTACCGTATAATATGATACAAATGCAATTCTATTAGGATAAATCTAGGACAATTATGGTGAAATTAAAAACTTTCTACATATCATATCAAATCTTTGTTTTCACGCTAGGCGAAGTATTTGATCGAATAAAATTGTACGATGTAACGTATGTGTGTTAACTACGAATATACATGGAGAATCTATACGAAATTATCAAGAGAACTTGATAAACTCTATAGACATCAACGTCATTCGTACATCAACGTCTTCCTAGGTGAAATTTGAACATAACTCTTTCGTACATTTTGACGAAAACAGTGGTGAAGCAGGTTCGAACGATGATCTGACAGTTCATGAAAGAGTCATTCAATTAAATATCCAATGTCGAGGCTGAATAAGGGATCAAACGGAACGCGAAACCGCGACGTGCAGCCATCCTCTCGCGACTTCACCGACGACATTAAAGACCGTGATTTCGTAGTCACGCGAGCGTCACGAGTAGAAGAGCCCGTAACCTTTGTGTTCGCCGATGACAATCATCGCTTTAAATCCGACAAAACGTATTTTCCTCGCCGATATACAACGCAGATACCCGTTGCCCGCTACGGAGACCCGTACAATGCACCATTAAACCGTAAAATCTTCCTCGACATTGATAAACAATTTCGTGGCCTTTCCACGATGCTTCACACCGTGGGAAAGCGATTCTTCGACCCCTTTAAGTCTCTCACTTATGCGTTATTTGCATGTACATTTCCGTACGGGTTTCTTACTTCGTTTGCTTTTGTACATCGTACAATTGTTTTACTGCCTTGACATTGCACTGAAAGATCGCTTTTTCAACGATCATACTAGAAGTGCTGATCAATTTTCTTGATCGAGGTGTCTGATAAATTTCATGCAAATTAACCTGTTCAATGATCTGTCGCGTACAGTGGATATTCTCGTTTTGTCATACATTATCGTTTTAATTTATCTCATGTATTTCCTCTTGTAATTATTCTTTAATGATTCTCCTGAACATGGGGGATTAATAAAAACTGAATCAGAATTACGCAAAGGTCATTGACCATTTCATTATGTTCCTCATAAGGATAACCTTCAATAAAACCAAACTTCCGGCAGGTCTAGAACAAACAACCCTCTAGTTTCCGAACCGTTTCCCCCTCATATCGCTAACAAAGTAGTCATTCCCGTTGGCAAGAAAAAGCTCGTGAACCGCGACATTCTCCGGGCCATTAGCCTTGCCCGTCGACTCGAGTTCCGCTGTCGCAGTCCGAGATGTCGATCCGCGCCATATTGCCACCCCAAAGTGTCTCTATCGTGCCGACAAAAGCAACTCCGTCGGAGAAATGGTTCCCCTCGCAGCATCGTCCACGAGTTACTTTCATTCACTCGTCGGAGCTGTGGAGAGTCGATGGCAGAGCAGTTCGATTATCCCCGCGTCGACGGGAGCGAGCAAGTCATCACGCATGCCCGTGTGGTGCGCCGCTCGCAGAGCCCCGGCACATCGTCCGCTCCGTGGAGACGGCAGATATTTTGACAGTACGCCGCCCTGCATCCTCCGCTCGATGACACCCTCGTCGCGACCTGTCCGCTTCGTTTTTTCCGTCTGATCATCCCGTGGTCGGGCGAGTCGCTTAATTCCGCTCGAGGTGCATCGCGTCGTCCCTCGAGCGGCGTCCGACAGCGCCGCTCTCGTAACCGGGTCAGTCGATAGACTTCGCGGAGTGTTAGTGCCGGTGTTGGTGGTGGTGGTGGTATCAGGGTGACTCGCGAATATTTCACCTCGAGAAGGTGAGGTTCGAACGCGAGTTCGTCGTTCTTTCCAGGGTGCGAGAATCGCGGGGTGGAACATCGATCGTTCGCGATAAGCTGGTGTTCGGCAGACGATGGGGGTTCGGTGATCCGTTTCCTGTTTCGTAACCGCGATGGGCACTCTCGGTGATCCTTTTTTAACGACTTTCTGCGGGGACGCGAGCTGCCACGGAGGGCCAACGCAGAGTCAAAGGAGTATGCTCGTAGTTTCGCGCGTGGTTCTTCCGTCAGACTCGGAAGGAGAAGACAGCGGAGAGCGGAAGGGGGGCAAAAGAAAGTAAAATAAAGGGAAGCATCACCCGGAAGGCCTTGTCTGGCCGTTTCTCGAAGGATCCCGGTGTATTTCAAGTGGGCGGATGCCGGTGTCCACGCCAAGGACACGTATCCTCGGGCGCGAGGGACCGGAGAACAATGAGGATTTCAGCGTGGAGGCTCGCGAGGATGCCTTGTCGGGAATGCAAAGTCCATAGCGTCTCGTGTCGGTCGTGTTCCTCGACGTCGTTCCCGTTGAGACGCGTCAACGAAACCTAGCCGGGTCTCGGCCATTCGACGAGGAGGAAAGGCGGTGCGCCTCCGCGTGGGAATAAATCGAGCGGCCACGGTGACACGGGAACGAGAAAGAGAGGACTAGCTGGAACAGGACGAAAGGAGCCGCGCTCTGCAGGACGAGCCACGATAAAAGAGAGGCTAACGAGCCGAACAGGATGAGTCACTTCGACTGGAAGCTGCTGCGCCGGAAGAAGGTACACCGGGACTCTGTACTCGACGAACGCGAACACACTTTTCGTGCTCCTATTCCGAACTCTTGACCCCTCGCATGCCCTGTCACCGTTAAGCTCCATTTCTACACCGGGCCCAGCTGCGAAATGCACGCCTCTTTTAAACAAATACGATATACACAGCTATTTCGAATCCCTACTGACATCTATTCTATCAAATTCTCGACGAATTCGAATTGTCCTGAGAATTTGAAATGGTGCTGCATATCGTGTTCGAAGTGGATTGCGGGAATGGAGAGGCATCGAATTCGACACAGCGGATATGTAAATTAACGGGGAGGTTCTATTTTGGTTATTTCGGGTGACACATTCAACTGTTCCGGTAGATCCATTTCTGTGTGTCTATCTTTTCATCGTATTGTTTGATCGTTTCGAGAATGTTGCAGTTTATTTGTTCGTGACTTATTTCTGTTGCTTCACGGTGTTTTCCTATAAAGAACCGCAGTGATGACGGTGATTCCGTTCGATAGGATCTTCGGTTCAACCCTGAAGAAGTAAACTGTAATCAGAGAACTAGCACGATGGAAATCTTTGCTCGACTTATCGACCCACCGAACGATGGGACGGAATGTTGCTGGGTAAATCGATGATGTCTCCCATAATAGAGACGTTGCCAACCGTTACCATCCATTTGTCAACGATGGCAACAAAGTCGTTGACAAATGCCTGGCGCCGTCGATTCCCCTGTTCGATAGAGATGGTCGTTCGGCAGATGGACAGTTTCGTAGCAATTTCCGTAGTTGGGTCGTTTTGGTCGTGCTTGTTATCTCTTATGATGAGGCGATCATTCTTTCGGGCTTTCACGAGGGAGAACTGGTTCTGTTGTATCATCATATGTGGGGGCTTTGTTATACGATTATTATGACTTGCGGGAGTATTTTTTTTGGGAAACATTTTACATTCTACTTCATAATCTTAAGCCCTTAAATCCCTAAATTCTATAATTTTCAAATTCAAGTTCAAGTTATCAAGTTCTACATCTCCAAACAATTTTTAACAGATCTGCAAAGCTATGAAATCTAAATTTTACATGTAACAATCAGCAAATTGCCTCTCGGTTGGTAGTCATATTTTTCTTACTGACTTGTTCAGAGTTCTATTGAAATGATTTGTACGCAACCCCGCAGCGAATCGTTACATTAATACCGGAAGTGGTGGATCATACGTTTGGCTAAGGAGTACATTTACCTCGTTCTTCGCTGAATCGTTGAAGCCTATTAGCTTCCTTCTTGTCCCAGTTGCTTCGCAGTTTTGCTGCATTGTTTCCACATGCTCTTTACGGATGTAATTCAGAGGTTCTGCTTCGTTAAAGCTACTTCTGTGCGGTCGTTACAGCTTCTAAGATCTGGTTGAGGAGAGCCAGAGCTAATGGGAATTTCGAGTCGAACGTAGCAACCAAAGCGTGTACGTCGCGTCGTCTCGACGGTCGATACTCGACGTTCGTCGTAGAAAAACCACTAGGGAGACTCGGTTAATTAATAACCGGGAATAACTACGAACAGAAAGACACGCCGCCACGCTCCTTTCAGCTTCTCCCGGCATAAATCTAGCATACCTTGTCTACCTTCGTGTTCTGCCCTCTCTTTTCGTAACTTCGTAACCGTGACTCGTTCCTCGTGTAAAATCTGTAACAGACCGATATGTAATTAACTGTTAGACGAATAAATTTCGGAGAGTTATACGATCGATTTCAAGCAGATCGTATGAGGTAACGGTAGATCTTTTCTATTGGAAATTCGTGAATGTGCGATAAGTACGATTATCTCGTTGTATATGTTCCTTTTTACCGTGTAGCTGCAGTGGAAGCATTTTCTGACGAATCACTGTTGTGATGACTCAACACACCGACTAACTGATCAATTAACGTTCCCATGAACTAACTTGTGTTATGGGATCCAACATCCTTACGAACATTCAGACCGATGACTATAGTTATCGCTGCATGTACAGTATTGATTCGTAATAAGCAACAGTTTCGTGATTCGTAACAAGCAAATTTCTATCCCTCCTTCTTTATTTGAAGTCGGCCGCTGAGTGAGAGATCCGAGAAAAAGTGAGAGGTCTGTGAAACCACAGAAGTCATAAATTTTCACGGTTGACCGAACAGTGTAGTGGAAAGAGGACAGAACATGTATATTGTTTTCTCACTCTGATACATAGCGATACATAGCCATTCATGAAATTTTACTAATATTAAACAGAGGAAGCATGTATGGTCTGTCCTTGTCTAAAGAATAACATCGCTGCTCGACCGATTACTTTATAGTTTACCGCGACACCCAACCCCCTGTTTTTTGTACTCGGTCTCCGTCGTCGAGCTCGGGAACAAAGGCAAGCCGAATAGTATCCCTGATTCGTAACAAGCAACTGGCCAGTCCCGAGCGAGTTGCTTATTACGAATCAATACTGTACTCCGTAAGATGCCTCAAGTCATTGCAAAGTTATGGAGATTGAGCAGCCTGGTGAAAACGTTTCTGGAGCTCAGACACAGTACGAAACAGTACTCCAGTAGTACTCGACTTCTGTTTCAGTTTACGGTACAGGATTTGAATACGTACTACTTTATGTCGGAGTGCATTATAGGATTAACACCTTGACCTATGATTTTTCAGCAGATCAGTCAGATCTATTGATATAATGTTAAGACACATAGGGAAGGGTGAAATATTAGGTACACAAACATTTGAGCGTTAAAAGGTGGGTATTTAGAAGCGAGTTTTGACGTCGAATCGAAAGGAAAATAGTGGTAGGAAAAGAGGTCGTGCAACCGTATTGCAATGGCGCGGAGACCTTTCCTAAGTCGTGGTGGGTTGCAGTGAATCTCCGCGTGCAAACATATCTTGGAGTAGATATCTTCGTCTGGTTTCAAGACCAGTAGCCTGAAACCCAGTTCCCGAACTCGAACAGCACAATCAGATAATGTAGTACGTCGAGATTGTTCGTGCCGCTGTAAGGTTGGTTATCCTAGCGGCTGAAGCGGAGTTACGAGGCCGCGGCGCATAGCGGCGTTGTAATTACACCGATCATTCCGCTTTCTCGAATTTGCCTGGTCCGTCCCGCGCGCGGAACGCTCGCGATTCGTCTCGATGAGGCACGATTATTGCTCGCCATTGTGTGCCCATTGTGTTGCGAGAATCGCACGTGCGCGACCGGCGAAAGACACGGCTCTCGATTCTTCGCGTGCTAGCGAAAACGGACTCGCGGGGCCGCTTCGTAACTCGCGGCACGTTTATGCGGCTTTTATCGCGCTGAAAAACGGATGGGAAAAGTTGGGGCCAGCTTACGGGTATCGTGCGCCCCACGAACCGCTTCTAATTATCGCTTTACATTCGCCGGGAGTACAACGTATTATGAAACGGCTCTATAAATATCATCGAAACAGCCCTATTAGCGGCATAATGCAAACTTTCCTGCATAAATTATCGCCCGACGCGAACGGAGAAAGCCACTTACGGCTTAATTCATTTCACCTTCTCCAATTATCGTGGCGGAACCGAGCGGGATGAGCGAACCTATCCTTGCACCTGCACGTATTTACCGTGCTGCCGAATTTCGTAACGCGGATCGCTGGATATTTGAGAACTTCCGGATTCCGGGATTTAGTGGAATTCTGAGGATTTCGGGATTTGGGGTAGGTAATTAGAGAATTCGAAGGTTTAAAGAATTGGGGACTTGGAGGAATTGGGAATCATGAAAATTTGGGAGTTTAAGGGTTTGGGATATGGATGTTTGAGGATTTGGAAATTTAGGAATGTGTGGTCATAAGTATTCAGAAATTTGAGAATTAAGTAATTGTACAATTTCAGTATGTATAAACTGCAAGAACAATAAAAGAGTTGTAGAATATAAAAATTTGAAGACTCGATTAAAAGCTTAAAAATACGAAATCGAAAATTTCGCTGGAAAGTACAATTAACCTCGAACCCAGCTATCGTCTCATCGATTATGATATCCATAATCGCTTTCCACTATTAAAGTCTCATTTCACGTTTCCCATACTAAATTTCCAAACCGCGATGCCACATAAGCGTGTACCTTTTCAACATTTCATCGGTTGCTACGATGATGGCAAAAAGTGATTTATGTGCATGGTAATAAATCGAATCGCGTCTTTGCTCGCGAGTGCCGTGAATCTCTGTAGCGAAAGGACACCGTGGAAGCTCGTAGCTGTTGACCAGTTCCCACGCTCACGGGCTACCAAGTTTTTCGTTTTTCGTCTTCTACCGATTCAGGAATCACTGAAAGCTGCTTGGTCCCCCGATCACGTCGCTTTTAAGTATTCATGCGGATGGGCATTCGAGTCTGAAGTACCGTCACATCAGGAATCCTACTTTTCCTCTCTAGAATATTTTCTGTTTTCCATCTCGTGATCGTTCACGAGTCTAACTTGTATTTACGCGCGTGTTCTTTCGCGTTTCTTTTTTCACAGGTTAATAGCCGTTCAAATGTTTTCTGCGTGGAAAGTTCAGTACAATAAAACTGAACTATTAACTTCTTCAAGGATTCTTGTGTGAACGTTTACTTTTAAATTCCTCGATGGATCACATTGTTTTTTAATGTTAGCATTTGTTGTACTGAAGACGTGGACTCAAAGTTGACGACAAATTTAGTGTGGACGTAAAATTTCAAGTTTTGCATTCTTTTTCTTCATGTATATACAAGTTTTGGAATGCAGAAACATTTGTGGGGTGGTAAAGTACCCCTCTATACCGGGTACAAACAAATATATCACCGCAGACACGTGTTTTGAACGAAACAATTTACCAGAATTCAGTTTAGTTATTGTATAAATGTGCGGCGTGCATTGGCTGCTATCGACGCGCGGTTTCTCGTAATGGAAAGAGCTTTAAAACATTTCGGTATTCAAACCGCGATTTGGCCGGAAAGCGCTGGGAAAATCGAGCGGCGATCGAATAGAATTAAATGGGTTTTTGCCTGCGAGACTATATGGGATCGTCGATTGCTTTGACCTATGACAGATTCAGCACCTTTGCAAATCACCGTTTTTTCATCTCCGTTCTCTCATTAATTTTATCTCGTTCGATAATCTACGATCGTAACGATAGGAGAAAGCAATAATAAATGTGCTAAAATATTTCTATTTCATTAGAAATTTCTATAAATGCCATCGCCGCGAATTAACCTGCTGCGTCAGATTAATAATTTGCCAGATTCGATAACTTTTGCATCAAAAGGGAAAACAGATTTTCCACTGGTTACATTCGATATTCCCACGAGCCTTGGCCGTTCGAGCAGAAACGTCACGTACTCCTTTATAAGCGAGAGAAATCGATCTTGTTTATCGTGTATCGGTCGAAAATCGGCCGTCTGGCGGGATACGGAACTTAGAGGAAAATTTCGCAGTCTGGGCAAACGCCATAGTGTTTGCACGGAGTTAAAGTAGGCCAACAGAAGCGTGCATTGGCCAGCAACGAGAGGGTGGAGGGTCGATGCAGTTACGAATCAATAATCGTGTCTGCAGTCGGCTATTTAAGTTTCGTCGGCTACACTTGCTCCGGGAATAGCCCGATCCCCGGGGTCAATGATAAACGATCGTCGATTTTTTCGCGCAATCGAAATTCAAGAGTTACCCTCAATTAGAAGCTTCAGAAATTGAAGAATTGGGGCCTCGAAAGCTAGGAGTCCTAAGTATGTAAAATTTGTAGTTGGAGGATTTTGAAATTGGAGAAATTTAGGAAACTTGTAATGGTCGATGTAATTGATGCCTCAAGATCTGATGCAAAAAGTAATGTCGAAGCGAAGAAATACACGTGTACGAAATGAGGCAACGTTACATAATATCTCTAATCATCGTTATTACAGTTTCTACTCATAATTTTACGATCACGTGTAGACTAAACAGGTATTCGATAAGATCAAGCAGGTCATACGTGTGTAGGAGCAGTTTTTACCGTAATAGTTTTCCGTCATGACTTCAGCCCTGAAATATCGTTCCCTGCTGGTGCAGTCTTCGTATAATTCACAGCCGATGTTCAAGATTTTCGAGCATTAAATCTCCACTTTCTAGATAATGTTAGGCATCGAATACTGTACCATATACGTAGTCGAAACTTCATCGGTGCAAAGGCAAATCGTGCTTCACGATTAACGGAAAAACACCGTGTCTAACCGCATCCGGAAATATCAGATTATTTCCTAGATCGATGTTAAAATTGTTCCAACGTTCTCGTTGTAAATAAATGGGCGAAACGAGGCGTCGGGGAAAGTTTAATAACCCGTATAAAAATTACGGGGCGTCTAATCCTGACGCGAAAACGTGAAGCCACTCTATAAGTCGGATGGTTTTACGGCACTCTTTAAACACGCGAAGAGAAGCTGCAATTCGTTCGCTCTAATGGTATTGTCAATACAATTTTTACGAGCTGCTACGCCCACTTTTCTGAAAACAAATAGCGCAGGAGCGGTTGCTTTGTATTTGCCTTCTCTTGCTTCACACTTCATCCTGTACTCACCGATTGTTTGTCTATTTTCAAAATGCCGGAGAAAGCCCGATTTAAGTGCACGCGTTCAATTTAACGTTCTCGTGGACGTTCTACAGAATGTCTTCTCGGATTTTCGTTCAACTGGGCAGAGAATTCCCGTCAAGTGGAAGAGATCGATCATAAACGCAACGATCGACGATTGAAATCAGAGATTCGCTTTCCGAGGACTGAGCTTATATGTTTATATGAAACTTTCGTTTGTCGTACTTATTTTACACAAATTTTCTTATTCAAAATTTTTCAATTTGCAGGGTTACAGTCGCACAAAATTAGCACCTAGTTTAAAGATTGACAAAATAATTCTGACTCGGTCTATAGTATCCATGAACGAATTTATCGCCGTGTATCTCAGGGAGGAACATCCCCGAAATTGAAGAAAAACAAAGAAGGAACCCTCGAAGAATTGCAAGGTTGTTCGATCCGGTGTAAAAAGAAAAGTGTTTCGGGTCGGAGGAAGTATTGGCATTTCCGACTTATTACGAGAGATGGATACAAGAAGGGTTTGGTCCTGACAAGCGATATACTCGGCGATTTTCTAGCTGGGACGTCGGGTCGTCGATAAAGTGTCTTATTATAAAGCACGGCTCAGTCGAGTCGCTCAAGCCCGTCTACGGGGTGCAAAAGGATCGGGGGCACTGGCTCCGTTTACCGTCTATCGTATCCGGGTGGGGCTGAAATCGATTTTCCTCCCCTGTCCGCACCGACCCTCTCTTCCTGAGTCGCCTCGAGGACTCCAACCCCGTAGCAAAAAGCTTTTTCTCCCTCACTGCGGCGTTACTTTGTCAATCTGTCTCTCTCCGCTCATTTCCCTCCCTTTTCGATTCCTCTGGTCTTACCTTGCCCTTGGATTGTACATTTCATCGGGACGACCCCTCTGCGTTATCGAGTTTGCCCCGCAGACTCCGCTTCCGGTGAACCTGCCCTTTCATGGCGTCCAATATTTGGGAAACTGGTCTACTCGAGTTAATAAGGGGATGAGGGTGTGTTTCATTGTTTTCGTTTCCTTTTTACGAGATGGTGAAACTTGCGAAGCTGCGACTTGAATTAGATACTCGAATTGGATATTTGTTTCATTTGTCGAGTGAGATTTTGTTCTAAATAATTGGGGTTCTGATCGAATGTTACATTTTTAGCGAACTAGAAGGCATCTTTGGTCTTTCATTTTTAATATCTCGTTGAAAATTTTACTCTCATTCGTTCATTGACGTTTAGTTCAAATTTAATTCGTACATAATTCATGTTCACCCAAAAAATTGAGAGACGTATACACCTAACATAACCTAACCTGCACCTCACTTGTCACGCGAGTATTTGATGGAAACTATTAGAAGTTACCGAGGGCTATTGTATACAAGTTTCCGTACATATTCAAATAGTCTGACGATCGATACGCATACCTAGCAAAACCTAACCTCAGTACAAAGTTAGTTCGGAGGTGATCAAAAGTTTGACAGTGACACAATAGGTCTCCTCGACTAAACCAACGATCGATACTGTTCCATTACGTCGATTTAGATCAAAGATTTTTCGCAGTAGATTTCGCAGGGAAAATAAATCAGGCGCGTATCAACGATTCATCCGACCCGTGCATTATGGTGATCACGTACACTCGTTACTACCGTAACGTGCACGATGACCGGTACGTGGTTCGTGAATGAAATTTCGTTTCTTCCAAGCTAGGTTATAATGAAAACTTCATTGGATAGTATCTGGACGTGAGCCAAACTTCCCTTCCCTTTGCTTCTGCATCGCGTAAATCCGCGCGGGAAGAGCGACCCTGAGTACATTTACTAAATTGAATTTTCTCAAAGGGAGATTTTAAAGAGGAAGGCAGGAGGATTTTCTCTGGAATTGTGCTTTGTCAAGGTAGCTTAGGTAGAACGTTGGCAAGGTTGCTTTGGGGAAACGTTGTTGAATTATTTTCAGTAAGTACTTGAGTTGTGATATTACGTATGATGGGAGAGGACGTGGTGATAACATGTGTAGCGATTAACCGCGTGTGGATTATTACGCAGGGTGGTTATATTGTTTAGCTATCACCGTGCGTAGCGGTTTGATGCGTGGAGATTACCATGCGTGACATTCAATGTGTAGCTAATGCGTGGTGGTTGTAACACGTGGTGATTCTATTCTATAACTATTCTACGCGTGGCGATTTATAAGCGTAGAAATTCTAATGCGTGGTGATTCTAACGCGTGGGGTTCTAATTCATAGGTATTCTACGCGTCACAATTACCACGCGTGACAATATCAACGCGTAGTAAATCTAATGCGTGGTGACCCGACGCGTGGTGATCCTAACCTATAACTATTGCACGCATGACAATACCACACTTGACAATTACAACGCATTGTGACTTTAACACATGATAATTCTAACACCTGTCAATTTCACCACACAGCAATGCTACTCGTGGTGTTCTAACAAACTGTGATCTAATGTTGAACATTACAACATGGCGTACCAACGCGAGATCATATGCAGTAATGATACAATATAGAACGGAAAAGGTTATTAAAGTGCGGAATTAACGTAAGAGCCTTAAATGAAAGTTTGTGAAGGCTTTCATAGCCAGGCCACCCGCATGGGCTGGATTTTTTTGCAGCCAAATTTCTCTCGTTCTTTGGACGTGAAACGCGAACAGGACCTTCCGGTCCGTGTGTTTGTTACCCGCGGTCATCCGTGTCTACCAGCGATTCTCTATATTCGCTTTAGCTGACCGCGATTATATCTCAATAACCTTATTTCATGACGATCAGCTACGGAGACGTCAATGGACTTGGGTGAAATTTAAGCTCGAATTTCACGAGGTTTCACGCTCGAGTTATTCGAGAGGCCCGATCGTCGGGCATTAAAGTCAAAACGAGGCATAATCCCGTCGAAAATCTTTTAATCCTCGATCGAGACGATCGTCGGTACTGTGATCTAATCTGCTATTATCTTTGCGTATCGTCGTTCATAACTATTCGCCAATTTGCTGAATAGATACAAGCTATCAGCCTTGTCCGTAATTTTCTCTTAATTATTCTGTGATTTGATGGCAAACCGCGATACGATATACACGGGACATATCACATTTCGTTATCTGATCGTAAAATTTCAATATCAATTATCGTAACTCACCAAGTAGACACTTGCAATTAATTTACTAGGATAAGTGTAACAGTAAATAATGGGTTTGAACACGTGTCGATAAAAATAGTTCTGTACGTGCACTATGTTGCCCTGAAAACGCTCGAAACTTGCTTCGTAAGGTCGCATGACTGTGCAAAAGTACCAGCCTCTCGCGTACGAGCGTAATTCTGATTAACGATCATGGTTTAAGGAGCCATTTAACGCTTCTGGGTATTTACATTGAATCGGATCTGTTCTTAAGCTGAAATCAAGCGGGAGTTGATTGGCTTCGTAGAAAGTCGACTTCGGTTGTTGTATCGCAAAATCATCGAATTTAATATTTTTTAACGTTTCACTGACCCGATCTCACGATTCATCCGATAACATCTTTTTCTTCTTTTATTTCTAAATCAATTTTAATCTCGCATTTCCGTTCGTTCATTGAATGAGTTGCAAATTAAGGCAACTATTTTTTTGCTTCTAAATTTCAACTTTCGTACGAAATCAATACCCTAACATTAGTCAATCTGATTAATGATCCAGAAGTGTACTTAAGTTATAAATTAACTCGTTATCCAGGTTGTGCGATAATCCAACCACGACGTATTTACGTGCAACTCTTTCGTAACACGGTGTACGCGTGAGACTGGTACCAGCAACAAAATTAACAAATTGTAAGCAGCACGGAAAATTTGTTGTTCGAGATTGCACGTAACATCAAGATTATCGAAATAAAAGAAAGTCCCGAAGGAGCAAAGTGGCATGGGACAGCAGGCAATACTCTCGAGGCTAGTCTCGGAAGGATAGTTTGTTCATAGGTTGCGTGATTTACGAACAAGTCGTCCAGAACGCTCCTCTCCGTTTCCTAATGCAATCCATTCCGCTTCAGCAGCCTACGGCGGACAGATAGAGTACCGATGTATAAATTACTCGCGGGCCAATTAACATTGTCGTTGGACGAGTGGACGCCTCGCGATAACCGGGCCGTTCGCCTGCCACCTTTTGCACGGGGGTGGGCAGCAAGATTAATTAAGACCTTTTCCACTCCCGTGAGCTTCGCTATCTCGAGAGCGTACTCGCGGGAACCCGTTCCTTACCTTGCGAGGAATTAATTCCGCGAGTAAATCGCGCGCGATCGTTCGCCGGTTTAAGTGTTCCCGGTCATTTCTTTCTTCTCTTATTGCCAGGACTGGTCGACTTTACGCGTGTCAACCTCGGCACCGTCTCCCGCGTCGTCACCGTTAACTTCTACAAAAAGTTTACGATCCGCTTTGAATCTCACATTTTCCCTACACGATTATCCAACGGAGAAATTTTACAGCCAGTTGCGGAGGACCTGGACGGCGAACGAGATGCTTTTACGCCTTTTCAAATACATATTCATACGCGAGCTCCGTTATTGAATCGAAAAACATTTCCATCGTGGTTCGTAATTTAACTTCGTCGAAAAAGTGAAACCGATTTAACCAGTTTCTGATAGAGCATCATCAGACAGCTTCAAAAACGAGTGTACAGTTACGGGATGAAGAGTCTAGTCTACTGGACAATTTAGAAAAGTCGTATCGATAAATTTCCGGGACAAAACACGTCTCCTTGGAGATGGCAAAAAGAATTCAACTGAAATTCAGCTAAATATCGAGGAGTCGCCGTTACTTTTATACGTTGCGTACAAAGATCGTCATCTTCCTTATATAAATTTTCTGCGAGGACATGGTACTTTGTATATTCCCCGTGTGGAGAAACTCGGATCAGGAGTATACAGTTAGTTGCATTTTCAAATGCTCCATCAGTGTCCACGAGTCGCAGTCGACCGCTACTCGGTCCTCCGTAGCTCTGAAACATTCTCTCCGGAACGCAAACACGTATACGTGCATACGTCGTTTAGCCGTGCGTTCAGGAAATGGTTGGCGTTTGAACGTCCCATGCGACACGTTGGAAAGATGATCCTTGTGTACGCAACACCGGCAGCTTCTCTCGGCGTTCGCGATTACACGATATTTCATTGTCTCGTTGAGCATTGTTGCGCAATTATCCGCGGCCGTACACCCTTTTAGCGAGAGTGGTTGCGTAATGCTATAATGCACGTTTACCGGTGTACCCATTTATAAAACCCCGTTGCGGGCGCATTGACGATCGGTAACTTCTCGTTACCGCGACTACCGTGCTCCACGGTCCGCCATTTCTTAACGGGTTCCCGTGCACAGGACACCGTACGCTTATGTTACCGGTGCACACGCATCTCTCACCCACGGTTCCGGCGGTGCGGTGATTTAGCGCCGTCTGTGATCGAATCCTGCAATGCTCCGCGTTGATTTCACGTGACGCGTTGTATATTACAGTAAATCCTCCCACAGTGCGGCACTTGTTTCCCTCCCACAGTGCAAAACGTCTCTTCCTGCGCCTATGTTACGCTCGCTCCAGTCAGTTCAAGTGAAGTACGAAACTCACCGCGGTCCCTTTGATGCGGGCTGACAAATTTTCAGTTCCAATTGGATATTGCTTCTGGAAACACTGTCGGAACATCGTCAGACATTTAAATGTCTCGCCGTCTTTTATTTCACTTGTTAGATAGGCGAGCCAGCGACGGCTCGCCTTTGCCGGCGGCGAACAAAGGACAGCCGCCGGGTTTCAATTTTCGTGTCCACTATTCCCACAGTGAGTATTTTCGATTCCGGCCTCCGTTGCACTGTGAGAAGAATTACTGTATAGCTTTCGAACGGCAAAATATGTCATAAATAATCGGAAAGGAAAGGTTGTCACAGTACGCTGACTTTGCCAGACGTTTTAATCGAGATCGTTGGGTCAAGAGTTTCAGTTTCGGAAAGGGGAAAGCGATCTTGGACACATACTTCGATTGCCGTGCATGCGCAGAAGCAATGCTGCGTACTTACGCCGCGCACAAACCCACATTGGTACACGGACGCGATTCATTTTACGAATTACGTAGCGTATTACATCTTTATTGTGGTTGAAACTCTTTGTGTAGCGGTTGGAAAGCGCAATTCTGTTCTTTAAATGACAATTCCATCCTCTCTATTTACTCGTCACAAGACCCCGGCTCGTGTCCATTAAAGAGGCAACGTACCAGCGAGAAAGTTGAATCTTTTTGATCTCTCTGTTGGCGAGTGCGGGAGTGCCGCAGCGTTCATACACGCGAATGGATTCTGTTTACGACTCCGAACAAACAACCGCGGATAAAGGTGGAATTTGATAAAAAAAAGGCAAGCGCACGATTGCGATTCGAGAGAAAGGGTGTTCGTGTACGTTTCATCCGTTCTCCTCTCACAATAAACTGGCAGGACCGTTTAGTATTCTTCCGCGATTTTTCCGCGCGTGGCGCAGCACGGGAGGAAAGGCGAAGACGGTGCTCGAGCGTACTTTCCCTCTTGATGGGTTCGAGGAAGACCTAGCCGGGGAGACACGCGCTTTGAATGAGCTGCTTGCCTCGAAAGATTAGCTCTTCGACTCGCTCCCACGCCTCATCTCGCTATCGCAACATCGCCAAGATTCAATCTCGTCGCTTCCAGACTCCTCGAACGATAAAACCAGTCGGCCGCGTTGTCGATCCGCGCTCTACCGCGAGGCCAAAGCGCTCGGCCAGCCAAGACATGCAAACTCTGTTAGCGTAACGAGCAGCTGCTATTCCGTTAGACATAATGACACTCACTGAACAGTTCGCTTCCGAAATCCTTCAGATACCGTATTTCGTTCGACTCGACGATGTATTTTAAGCATTTTCAGATTTATGCATCTGTTTTCGCAGTTGTCGCGAACGAGATTGTTGCTCGAGTGTCTCAAGATTGCGTCGAAATTGTCTCGCGAGATTGTTTGCAAATATGGAGGAGCCTGTAGACTTATCTAGTAGATACCTGTTCGCTGATCATTTCCGCGTTCTCTATCGGGTCCCTGTGTTGCACCGTGGTCAGGAGAATTGATATCCTCGGGGATGAACCGTTTACCGATTTAGTCTGAGAAGGGACGTAAATCTGTGGAAATATGAACGGAACAACGAGATAAGCTCCTGATGTATTCGAACAGCGACTGTGAGCGATGGCGACGTTAAATGCGATACCAGTCCTCCGGTTTTTCAGCCTTATTTTTGCGCCGTGAAACGCGACACGGAACTTGATGAACGCGTCTCGCATTTTCCAAACGATTATCGACCTCACCTGCTTTCATCTCTCCTCGTGTTTGTCCCGAGTCAGCGGTTCGGAGATCATGGATATCGATGATCAGCCCTTTGTAGATGGGTAAAGTGGTCCTCCTTTGAGACTGTAGGTCTTCAGATTTTTTCAAGAGTCAGTTATTGTTATTTCGAAGAAAATGAAGCGACGAGTAATAATCCAAAGATGCTATCAAGGACTTTAAACGACGATTTGCTGTAGCGTAAAATGGTACATAACCCCAGCACCGGTACGCTATACACGATTCCGTAAGTCAGAGTACCGCGTGACTCACGACATTCTGAGGATAACAGAGCATCGTTCCGTATTTCAGAAGGCAGGGAAGCAGGAAGTCGGCGTGCATTATGAAATCGGAGATATTACGCGGGGAAGTTGTATTCACGGTGTTCTTATGGGCACGGTCCGGGAAGGTGGTGCTGAAGCGTAGCGTAAAATATCATCGTTATGCACCGCTCGAGGTTAATATTAGCCGCGGCGCCGTGTCCACGATATTTACTATAAGCCCATTGTTTTATGCGGCGCTGAACCTCGTCGGACAGCCGCTGATACAGTTGTATTACGCGCCGCACCTCCGCGCTACCAGCTGCGGAACTTCGTTGTTGCGAAATGGAATTGAATGACCACTCGCCACGCTGTTTGCGTTCGCCTTCGATCGCTCCGCTCTTTTTTATCCTTTTCTTTCCTTCCGTTCAACGGCTTCTGATTTTCCCATCGTATATCAACGAGAATTAATCGGCCTACGAGTTGCGAAACGGATTGTTTGCCTCCATTGTCGATGCTGTTTGCTATTTACTTTGAAAAGTATCGCTATTGTTAAGATACTTTGGGATGTTTATCGATTCCTTGATGTTTGCTTCGCGATAGTAATTTCGGCTTAATTAATATTGTTCTGTTACATCACGACTTATCAAGCTTTAATATCTACTTTCTTGTAGTTCAAGAATCTTTAAGTTCTAATGGGAACTTGTGATGTAACTGAAAAAATTCAGAAACGAAGGGGAAGCCATTCCCGAGCCTCGTAATAAGAATAATCTTTGGATTAGGGACGATAGCCTACTGACAGTGATGTAGTCCACTACGAAACTACCCTCGTAAACCACTGCGAACCACTCTCACGAATTCGGTTCCTAGTCCTTTTTTGCAAAATTTCTACGTATATCTAACAAACTGAAAAACATGGTCCGACACATTCCCCCAGTCCAATATCCCAAATGGCTGTCAGACAAACAAATGTGAATACAGAAAACACTGAAAGCTGGTGGTAACAAATTGGCAAAATCCATTTCTGTAAATTATATAACAGGAGAGAGTAAATGTATTATACTCGCTGACCATTTGTCCAGGACACATCCATTAAGCGATATTAATCGAAATAACTTTTGTTTCAGGTGATACCGGCGGAGCGCCGCGTTCCAGAGAAAGAAGAAACCTGGACGCTGGCTCCTGACCAGGACTCTTGTACCTTCTTCGAGGAGTTCACCGAGCAAAAGTCCAAACCGTCCCAAGATGACGAGAGCACGCATTCGAGAATCGTGGGAGAGGCAGTTCCCGGCGAGAGCAACGAGAACCCGGAAAGTGGTACTTTGCCGAGGACTCAGGAGACCAGGAAGAGCAAGACGAAAAAAGTAAAGAGCTACCTAAGAAAGTGTAAAGGTGCGTTATCGAAAGGTGACGAGGCAATCGCTGAGAAGAAACGTCAAGAGCACTGCACCTCGTGGTACCTTGACGAGTCTCGAGTTCACCAGGAGGAAACGGACGTCTTTCCAGAGAAACCGACTGAATTCCCGGATCAGAGGGTCTCGGAAAGCGAAGAAGTCTCTGTTGTCGCCGCGGACGAGGACAATTCGAGTTCGCAGGTGGACAGCGATCCTTTAACGAGTCCTAGCAAGGACGATGTTCGTGACGAGACTACGGACGAAGGTCTGGCGAGGTTAGCGGACGACGAGGGAAGAAACGAGGGAAGAAGAAGTCGGACGTCCGTGTACGAGGATGCCAAAGACTCGATGAACGAGCAATGCACCGCGGACGAAGCTCCCTCGTCGAATAAAGCGGAATGCGAGAAGAACGACGCGGTCTCCCTCGAGACGCTCACTACGGAGGACACGAACTTGAACAAGTGCGATTCCAATGACACTTTGATAGCGGAAGTGACGGAAACGGTGGTCATCGAATCGAACGGTGCCTCGTTTGATGTTGATCAGGAAAAGGAACCAGAGTGTCGGGACGAAGAAGTGGAAAGTGAAGTACTGCCAGCTTTATCTGTGCCTGGGGTGAGTAGAACTTATTCTGAATCAAATATTAATATCTCAATGCAGTTTTTGACATAGTTACATTCTTCGATACGCTGAATTTCCCTTGTTAGATTTAGGGCACCGGGTATACGCGTGTATTTCTATATCCGAAATCCCTATATCCGTAGTTACTCATAACACGAGATTCGATCGTGGATAGGATCGATAAGATCGATCTCCCGACGCGGATACGGTAGTATCGAATCTAACGGTGCTTAAGTTGGCAAAGAGAGTATAAAAGGAACGTACAGCGACCATTTGAATACAAACCACAAACGGTTGCCGCATGCACGGCAGTAAAGCAAATTGCAACACACATAGAGGTGGTTCCGAGCTGGCCTCTCCGCTCAGTAATTTATGCCGCCGCTCTTAATGCACTTGTACCGATGATTAAAACGTAATTTCCACGGTTACGAGTAAACGCGGGCTCGTGTACGGCCGCGTTTTTCCGCGGCTTTCATGATTTACGATGCCCAATTTAACCGTCGTCCAATGATTTACACGCGCCACCGCCATTGTACACGTGTATATACCGGTACGCAGCCACAAAACGATTTCTTGTAAACATCGAAATGCGTACGATCTAACCAAGTTCGTCACATGGGAACGGAAATTGGCTGAATCGGGGAAAAGGCAGCGCCAGTCGAACCGATGCGAATGCGTTTTTAACGCTCGAAAGTAGAGAGCGGAGCATGTGATGTAAGCGATACTAATTACGGGCATTAAGATGCTTATTTGAAAGTTCTATTAGAGGATTTTTTATTTGTTACTCAACTTCGGTTCAGTTGTTCCCACACACCATTTGGTAAACAGTGCATTAACTTTAGACTTCTACATAGAAGTACGTATGTTAGGAAATGTAGAGGATCTGGGGATTTAGGGAAACTGTAGAAATTGGTGGATCCACTTCTGGATCCACCAGGATAGTCCTCGCTATGGGTTCGAGTTTCCGCAGCGGACCAAAGCACGACACGAAAAGGGACTCACTGTTATCAGCGAATTTATAAGGAACGCGTGGTCCGAACACGCGAAATCGTCCGTGCTGCTCGTTCGATCGTTGTCTCGAGACGAAATTCGCGTGGGTGTAACGCGGGTGAGATCCGCGTGAATTTGTCTCTCGTTTATCGATCGCGCCTTATCGACGACAGTCCGCGGGGGAACACGACTCGTGGGATCCGAGTACGTGGCTCGTACACGAGTTACCGGCGGGTCAGTTGACAAACGATCCCGGCCGGTTCGGTGTTTCGCGATTCATGTGCCGAAAGGCACGGTTACACGCCCGTCGTTGCAATAACGTTGCTTCACGCTGCGCCGGAACGCGCAATCGTCTCTCGTGGCCAGGGAAAAACACTTGTAAACCCCGCGGCGAAACGCGTGTCCCGGCTCGCATGCCAGCGAGCGCTGTTCAACGACCGTAATTGAAACCTTCGGGATCGAAATTGAAAGCTGGGCAAACAGGAACACCGTTCGAGCCATTTCGTTGCTCCTTTCCATTCTTGCTTGCAGAATGTAAAAACTCGATGCAATCAAGTTTGGGGTCTAATCGAATAGTGGAAAAGTCTATAGGAAGTAGTCTATATGTGGTGACTACGTATTCATCTGGGAAGGTGATCTACTGAAAGTTGCAAGCAGTGTCGAGAAATTTGGAGCGTGTCGTTAGCCTGGTTAGCCGTGAATCCTCGGTCGATTCCACTTGTCTTGGAAGAAAATTATGCCACTCGAAGCGTGTTCGGTGACAGAGGCACAGGTAGGCAATAATCGGGCGCGTTCGCACTGGCATTAGATCGTGTTCAGTGAGCAGATCGAGACACCACCGCTAGTACGCGCGCACAGGGTGGCGTAAATCTGACGCGGCCGACAGCGTGGCGATCGCCGTTGAAACGCTACCCGATCATCAGTCGTGAAAGTGTAGCCAAGGAAAATGATCGAGAGCGATTCGTGGCTCTCGCTCGGTGCATGCCGAGCACGCCTTTTTGCATCCTCGTTCGATTTCAGCCACGCACGCACAACACCGTTACCTCTGCTCGACCGATTATAGATTAAGCCGCGCCTCCGCGTGGAAAAACGATCGGCGAAATACGGCGCTGGATTTATTGTAATTGACGGTAATGATGGTTTTACGTCGCCGTTGCCACCACCGTCGCCATTTAAAACAGCCTACTCGTTGCCTGCGTTTCGTTCACCGCACACGACACGCGTTTACTCGCAACACGTGCTTCTCCTTCAGGGGTGAACCGAGCGTGTGGGCCGGCAACCGTGCATCTAGTCTGCTAATTTTTGCGCCTCTACCGTGGGACTGAAATTATCGAAACGGGAAGAGTTGCAAAGTCTGTGGGCGATTATGGTCATTTTTTAATATTTGGCCGGGACATATGTAATAGCGGGAGGTACTTTCGTTAGCTTACTCCGCAGAGATTTTCATGTACGATAAGGAACTCCTACAGTGTATTTCTATGGGTTACATCGGCTCGAATTATATTATCATTCGTTGTGTAGTAGCATTCTGGAGTGTTATCCGTTGTATCACGTGTTGGGTTCCCACGTATTGGATTACCATGCGTTAGCTTTTTACGACACATGGAAATGCTGCGTATGAAATGCATTGAAAATCCACGCGTCGAAATAAAACGCGTCAAATTGTGAATGCTTTGTAATGCAACGCGTCGAAATGCAGCGCGTAGGAATGCAGCGCGCCAAATTGAATTCAAGTGCATTGCGCTGAGCTGCAACGCTTCGAAATGCTACGCGTTGGAACGTGATACGGTAGAATGCGATGCGTCGAATTTCAACTTTTCGAATTGCGATCCTCCGAAATATAATGCGCTGAAATTGTAACGTACCGAGTTGCAACGCGCTAAATTGTAATACGTTGAAATTGCAACGCGCTCAGCTTCTACAGCATGAATTGCTACGTACAGCTAACTGAAATTACAACGCATGATAGTACAACGCATCGAATTCTATCAAGCTCCATTTTCACGCTTCAAATTGCTACGTTGCAAAACACAACGCTTTGAAATGCACCGCAGCACAGTGCAACGAGCCGATATAGAAATGGTCGAAACGCAACACGTCGAGTTACAATGCCCCGAAATATATTCTGATCTACATCGATCCAGCAATGTCATTGTTCAAAGACGTCGAGACAGGGATCGAGCGGTCGAAATATCGACTCGGTTGTTTGGGTTCGCACGAGCATAACCCGGAAACGGCGGTCTGACACGAGACCCGGGTCCGTGAACGTTGACACCTTATTATCGAGGTGCTCGGGGCCAACGATCATCGGGAAGAAATTGCTCGGCGAGCTCTCAGCGCCAAGGCGAAAGTCCCGGAGTGAAAAGAATGGCCCGCTAAACTATATTCCGATCGGAAGTCACGCGGAATAATCCTGGCCGTGCTTGTCTCTCTCTCGAATGGATATCGGGCCTGCGATTTGATCGGCGACTCGCGATCGACCATAAACCGCCACGGTTCAACGAAGAAACGATCCTTTATCCGGACACTCGAGAACCCCTCCACGTAACCGGGGCTTATTCAATATCTTCCATATTTAAAGAGCCGCGATGGAGATGCTAATAATGAAACTAGAAAGGTACCTGTTCGACTCGCCGTTGCAAATCTCGCTAACGTTTCCTACTCGAGTCAACGATCTATTAACGTCCTTTGTCGCGACGAATCGGTTGCTTGTTACGGAAATTTTCACAATATAATTTGATCGTGGTCAATTCTGAAATATTGCTGCACTTCTAGCGATGGAAATCGACACAGGCTTTGAAACAGCACTCGGAGGTTCTCAAGAACTGCTGGACTAAAATTGTGATACAAGTACAGGGTGATTAAGGAAGTAGGAACATGGATTAGGGTATTAGTAAGGTGGTCGAACATCGTCTGAGATATCCATACTAGGGTAGTAAATCACGGTAGCGTTATATTGAAAAATGAAACGATCGCGTGCATGATAATTAGTCCGGCAGGTAGGACGAAAAAGCAGGTATTACAGGACCGATAATTAAGAAGAGAAGCTGTCGGGTAGAATTATCGGAGGAATTATCGGTGCGTCTAATCGGCGATAATTCTCGGATCAGGATGTTCTGCATCCTCTATCGGTGATTTTTGAATCTTTATGGCGCGAGCCCCGCGATGGTGGGTCTCTCTCTCGAAAAACGGCTCGTCATTAATATTCTGCCGTGTTTGAAACGGCAACACCCGATACCCACCACTTGGAGCGTATAAGATTACAATCCTCTCTCGCTACGGTACCTGACTACCGTTAAATATATGTTTTACAGCGTGTTCGGCTTCTCGCTCGTTGAAGCATTGCCGTATCGAGAACTGTGGCTCGATCGAGAACACAGCCAGATCGTTGCTCGACTCTCGGTGCTGTCCGCGCGACGATCCGAGATCGACTTTCAAGGTCGTCTTGTTTCCAAACGGATTTCAAGGTGCAGCCTGCGCGACACGTCGTCGACTAATAAGCAATTAAATTTCGCGGTTTTGTCGGACACGCTCACGTTCGCGATACCCGTTGCGGTTCGCCGCATTCAGCGACTCGTTCCTCGTTAATTAGTGTCGTGACCTGACACATTTTTCCATCCTCGTCTTCCGTGTCGTGGAATGTTAACGGCATAGGTGGATGATGAGCCGATAGGAGAGTGCCTCGAGAGTTGTATCGGCTTGCGTTTCACGGAGGGTGATCAGGATGTTAAAACGCGGTGAAAGTGACGAGCGCCGAGGACTTCATTCGAGACGTCACCGTTTTGCGATGGCTAATGCGTTATCCGACGTTTCAAATTAAATAGACGAACGCTGCTCGTTTGGAACTTGACGATAACGGTACGCTTCATGCATGCTTCGTTTCAAATTAAAAATCCACGATGAAACATGGATTCTTTGTCTGGATAAAAATCACGGACTTCAAGGAAAATATCTTGACAAATTTTTTAATATAACATAAGAAGCTTTTGAACTAGGCATTTTGGTATTTTAACCACGTCTACAGTAAGCGATCAAATCGTTAACGTATCGGGAATGTCTGGTATAAAAGGAGTTAACGATAATGGTTACAGATACGATTATTTAATATTTTAAATTAGCCTAATTGTCCAGACGTATACGTCGAGAGAAAGTGATTGGCCAGAGACGCTCTAACCGAGACGCCCTGTTATAGTCGACGTTCTTTCGTGATGCTCGTGATACGACCATATCTTCTTGCTGCACCCGATGCACATGAGCCGTGCCGCGCGTGTCATCGACGAACGGGTCACGTTTCCGGTAATTAATGGTTCACGTCATCGACGAGGTCGAGGCAATGGTTACATCTGTCAATTGTTCGCTGTTTCCGGACGTGGATGTTTGAAATCGAACGATCCACTGCTTTTGTTTTGCTCTGACGCTGACAATTAGCGAATTAAATCGACGATTTGCTGGTTGTCATGTAGACGTAATCCCTATTCTGCTTTGTTAGTCTATGATTTGTCGATTTGGAAATATGGGAGTTCAGGAATTTCTGGGGTTTGAGAATTCGACAGTTTGGAAATCTGTTTTCCTTAAAATCCGTTAGCCCCGAATCTCCGAAAACGCTCGCAAGTTGAAAATGCCTGAACTCGAGTGAAAAGATCCCGGTGCAGCGTACAGCTGCGAAAGGAGAGCTCCAGTTCGTGCAGCTGTATCAGGCAACGGTCGCGGTAACCCTTTGTCGCTCGGCTACACAGGACGTCCCACTTTCTTCCATCCTGGGTGCTTCAATCATAACCTCGGAACCGGGTCCATAAATTTGTCAGCGGTCGAGCAAAGATAGTGGCACAAGAAGGCTCGCTAAGCACGATCGTCGTGGCTCCGTCGGGACGGAACGAGTGTGGGGGCCGTGGGCCAACTGCACCGTTGGCCCAACGACGTGGAAAATGTCATCCTCGTGGCGGAAGAGGAGCCTCGACGTGTGCCCGCGATCGTGGGATGTGGGTCACAGGGCTCGATGGGTGTGATCGGCTCGGAAAAAGCGAAGGAAGCGCAACCCACGACCCCTGATGGGACACCACAGGCTCGCCTCACGATTCTAATGACCGTCTATTACCTAATAGCCGTGCACAGGATGCTCTATGATTTTCAGACGTGCATCTTGGTCATCGTTGCTGATACCGTACCGGCAGGAACACGGCAGTTGGTCACGTTGAGACTTTCAGACAAATTTGCTGATCATCGACATCTCTGAGGTTAAGACCTAAGCAGAAACTGGGCGAAATTTGATGATGATATTTTGTGTTCGATTAACTTGTTAGTTCGATTGATTTATTAGCAGAGCGTGTTCGGACAGAGTCTAAGGAAATTGAAGTGCTTAAGCAAGTAGCTGCGAGTAGCTATAGAACTATCGCTCTTAGGTACTTGGATAGTTTGAATAACTTTAGTTTGACGGTGATAGCTTATGTCGAATCGATTTATAGGGTTGTACATGCAACTACATAACTACACAGCTATACCGAGTTTGTAGTTCAATTTGTAGAACTTCACAAACTTCAATGTGCTGAACTTCAAGTCAAAGTATTAAAAATTCAAACAAGATCGAGTGAGTTACTAGCGAGACCCGTCACAGTACATCAAAAAAATTGTTACCTAGCATAAAGATCAGCGTTATGTAAGAATTGCCATTTTCGATCCAACAGTTAGACGCTTGCGTAGAGCGAGGGTGTATTCGTGATCGATCGTCATGATTCATCTGGGTTCGAGGAACGAATATGGGTTACACGGAGCCGTACGATCGTGCCATGGAAATAGAATCACGCAATGCTTGTCCTAAATCCAGGGCATGTCGTTCTTCAGCGCGAGAAGCACACGAAAGCTACGGAGCCTAGCGAGCAAGGCAACGGGCGGTGTTGGTCGCGGCCATTAATCGACCGTATCCTTTAATCCTTCAGACGTGTACAGCCGTAACTGCTCGTGGCAGAAGAAACAACGCTCTCGGGCCTTCCTTTTGTTCCTCCTCGACTTCCGCGCCGCGACGTCCACGATACTGTGGCGAATTTGTTCTCGACCCTTCTTCTTTTCATCCCATCGAAAGCACGCAGTTTGCTGGAAGCAACTTTAGCTGCGAGCGAGATGAGGAATTTTCTTCGTACAGTTAATTTATGCAGTTAGGTATACTTAGATGTTGGGAAGTTAAGATTGATTCGAGTGTTTGAACTGATTAGTGTGACTGATTGATATAAACAATTGCTCTCCTATCGCAAACATGTACGCGACTTGGAATATACTTTTTGGTCTAATCGATTATTTCTATGAGCGTCGTGGTTCATCTCATGGAGAGCGAACTGCACGTCCCATGTACAGTAACCGTTTCTTGGATCCGCTCATGATTGCCTAGGGCACCGTTAATAAATTTTTCATGTATCATTGAATTTAATTTCGCTCCACTGGGTGGTCTATCAATTGAAAGAGTCTCGATATACGGCAACATCATCGCGAATCCCAAACGTCCGTTGTCCACAGAAGACACCCGTCGTATTCAGCCTCGCTAGATCCGAGGAACAAAGAGCGTAATAATAAAACCTTGTCGAGGGAAGAAGGAAGAGGAGCAAACGAACCGGCTAACAAAGATCGCTCGCGGTAAAATTGAAAAAGTTGACTGGATCCAATTCATTGGTTCCAAGTGAAAGCAGTTTTCGTTGGAAGGGTGGTGCGTTTTTTCTCGCCGCGTGTGCAACAAGACACCGAGACGGTTTTTACCGCTCGCGTAGCGCTTCTCTCTTTCTTTTCTCGTCCGATGGTGGCCTGTATGACCGGTAGAAAGCACCGACGACCGGTTGATCGCACTACACCGGTTTCTTTGGCAAAGAAAGCCGAGACCCGGCTAGCAGAGGGCTCGTTGCGCGAAAAGTCCGCGGAGAGGCTGAAGAGGAAGACGAAGAGGAGGAAACAAGAGTGAAGGAGGAGGCGCTTTAGAAACGCTTGTAGTCCGTCAGCCAGTACGACGGTGGATGTCTTTCTTCATTAAAGACCGTTCAGACGTCCCGGTGTGTCGAGGCGTCCATCTGGACGGCTCTATCGGGGCCCTGTAACGACGCCGGGATACCCCCCTGGTGCGAACAGACCCGTTTTCAGGTGCAAAGCGTCTCGATAGTCCAACATTTTTCGGTGTCATCCTCGTATCTGGCATCGCAATTAACCTTTCCATCGTCACAGTGGAAATGTATTATTTATATTAATATTAATAATCTGCGTCACCAGGTTCATGTGCACTTCGTTCGTTTTTCACGTTATTCAAGTTGAGGACGTTTTCTATGTTGCACGCAGACAACTGGTACATGTTGTAATTGTATGCATTCAGGTCAGATGCATCCAACTCTTACGTATTCAGCTTCTACGTAATCAATTCGCATACACGCAGTACTCCTACGCATCCAACGCACGCAAGTCCTACGCGTTCGACTCTTTTTTAGTATTCAAAGTCCTACGCGCTCAAGTCCCACGTATTCGAGTCCTACGCATCCAATTTCTACGCATGTAATTATTACTCATTCCATTTTTGGGCATGCAATTCCTACGCATTGCGTACTTAAATCGCGTTCAATTCGGACGCATTCTATACATTCAATTTTTACGCATCGAATTGGTACACATCCAAATCGTTCAACTCCCACGCAGACGGTTTGTACTGATCCGAATTGTTCGCGTTCAGTTTGTACGTCCAATCCTACGCATTCAAATCCTTTGTATGCAAGTCCTACGTATCTAATTTATGCGCATTCAATTTCACACCTAACTCCTACGTTCAAATACTTTGCGTCCAATTATACTCGTTTAATTTTTATGTACCTAACAACTACACGTTCAGATTCTACTCGAGTCCGTATTCAAATCCTCGTTCAATTCTCATGCAATTAATTTTGATGTATTCAATTACACATTCAAATGTTACGTGTCCAAGTCATATGCAGGACTCGTTCAATTCTTACGCAATCAATTTTGTTGTATGCAACTCCTACACGTTCAGATTCTACTTGAGGCATCCGTGTCTAAATCCTTGTTCTACTGTTATGCAATTAATTCTGACTCCAACTTCTACGTATGCGAATCTAAAATTACAGACGCATTATTGATAGCGTATATGCTGAAGTTTGAAGTATCCGCGTTATTCATAGCGAATGAAGTTTGAAATTTCACGCGCCGAGGTGTAAAATTACTCTCCGTTTCCGAACAGAAAATTGCGTTCTTCGAATCAATTTCCCGTCTCGCCTAACTGTCATATTCAGGACTAATACAACGTTGCAAACATTCGACAGAAATTCGATTCGTCCGCTAGCGATGTTCATATCAATATCTAAGCATGGAACTTCCATCGATCTTGTCGGTGATCAAGGAACATGTTCCCTCGGTTCCCATGGCTGTTCCATGGAATTTTTCCGTGTTGAAAAATCGGAAGAGGAGAACCGTATAAGCGAAGCTACTCGAGAATCAATATTTGTCGTCTTGTCTAGCGCTGTCTCGAACGTGGTCGAGTGTGCTGCTCTTTCCATGATGGATTCTTCGGTCGCGTTCGCGTAATCCTTCAGAACTTTCTTTCTCGTCTACACGATATTCGCGGATGAAACACGTAGCCGTCTCGATCGAGAAAATTTGGTATACCGTCTCGCTGACAGGCTCATCATCGCGGCGTAGAAAAATGAAAATGAAAGTTCCGCTAAGCTGGCTGCCAGTTAGAAGCTCGTGTCCGCTCGGCGTGTTTGCACACGGCAGCGTGTGTTTGCGTTCGTGCGCGATGGAAAGGTAGCCGGTTGATCGGTGCTCGAGAAGTTAACGCTCCTGGAAGCGGATAAGCTCGAAACGAATACGCTTCGAACGTTTTCCCATCGGGTCACCCATGTTCCAGCGGAAAGGGGTCAACGGTGTCGAGAAGAGCACTTCACGGCGAGAAAGCATTTTGGACATTCTGGAAACGTAAACATGGTTGAGTAGCCGGTGCATCAACCTGCTTAGAGAAAGTTACCTTCCTATTTTTAGGGACGATTAGTCTGGGTTACGTTGTCATAGATTTTGGGTATTCGATGGGTATGATACTGTTTGATCTGGTAGGCGGGTTCAATCAGATTTTGTAGCGGTTCTGATATAATTATAAATTTGAAGAGGAGGATTCGTTCTGATCGTACAATGTTCACTTTAGGGTCCCCGAGCTGTTCAGCGATCGATAAGATCTTGGTAAAAAAGATGGCAAAGAAGCTCATTAACATCAGGATTCGTTCCCGTGAACGTTTCCAACAAAAAGACCGATACGGATAGTCGATAGCGTTTCGAATTAACAAGGTCTCGCGAGCTCGATGGCAATAGCAATCTCCCGGCGTTCGTGGTCCAGCTCGCGAGCGTGGAAAGCCGAGAGGTGTACCGTTCGAAAAGCGACAACAAAGGGAACGGGGCTGGCTAGAAGAAACTGGACGATAGCGAGTTACATGTCCTTTCCATCGTGTCTCTCCGATTTGCATGAAGTTAGCCTGTTACGGGACGGTCGGTCGACGAAGGAGTAGCGGCGCGTTTCCACCCACGCGAGCGTGTGCCGGTGGCTGGCTGTTTGCGGATATCGTTGCAAAAGGCACCGCGGCCTAGCAGCTCCTAAACGCGCGCGAGTGACAGAACGAGCTTACTGTGCTGTCCGACGCGGCGACACGCACAATGCGCCCCTGACCAAGCTTTTACAGTCTTTATCACTCGAATCTACTAGGCTGGGCTTACACGCGTCTCTCTCTTTCGCTTTGTGTTTGCGCCGATTAACCGCCGGGGAAACTGTCGCCGACCGGATTCCATACGCGTTTATTAACCATTCCGTTACTCACGTTTCCGAATCCAACTACGAAGCTGTACTATCACGTAAAATCCTCGACAATGTACTTATGAAACGTATGTTCGATATTGGACTCTTAAGGTCTTCTTAAGAAATTTTGTAATTTAACGCGTTGACCGTCATGGTGATCATATGTGATCGACTTGTGAATTCAGGTAAATAATTGTATAGGTAAAGCAGACGCAGGGAACTTTTGAGAGCTATCAATCTTGAGACAATAATATACACTAACAGATTAAAGAATGAAATTTGAAGATGAACTACGGTGTCTGACCATAGTGACATGATACCTGACCACAGTGTCTGACCACAAACGTCAGCTTCTACTGTGGCGGTGTTAAAACAAGAAACGTGTGAATTTGACTGATTTGGTACTATTAGTAAAATATATTTGCTTCTCAGATGTTACTCTCCCAAAATGAAACATATGTTTGATACGCTGATATTGTGACTCGTGTTCATTATGGAATACCACGTATGTTTCCATTGTGGTTATTATCGACCTCGTACGCGTGGATATGAGTAAATGTAACATATATAATAAATATGTCGTCATATTACACAAAAGCAATAAAATGTCATGTACGCAGCAATGTACAGCGTATAGGGTTAGCCTGGAATTGTATCACTATCGCACCGAAGCTGATTTTCGCGGCGGACAGAATCGTGGCTCGGTTGTGGTAGAGAGGCAAAATTATCTCGGTTGTCCGCATCCCGATAACACAGTTCCCCGTTTGATATCAACGAAACGCGAGAACGATAAGCGGCGCGCGTCCAACACGACGAGAAGTTCGCACGCCACCCACGCGAATTAACTGTTTGGCTGCGAGAACACGGAGCACGCTCGCAACAGATAACGTCAAGCCTGTGACTCGTTTCTGCCAGCTAAAATCTGCTTCGTCTCGCCTTAAAACGGATCTTGCTACGCGAAAACCGTTTCGATGCAAACCGGAATCGAAAATGACCCGGTGTGATAAAATAAAGTTCGCAACTAGAAGAGACACGTACGTGACACGCGTGAGAATCGCGTTCTGCATGCTTTCGATAACAGTAACGTGATTAATTTATGTTCGAACGTAAACGTTGTACTATGCACTTTTGCAAAAGAAATGCACGTCGAGGTGATTCAAATAATTTTACCGATATCAATGTGTTTAACGATGCGAACGCCGTGTCACTCATCGTCTTAATAAGAAAGGAAAATTGAGATACCGAGCGGAAGATCTCGAAGGAATGACGACTTTATCCCTGGCGTTCTTCGTCAGTTTAATTGACATTAATTACCGTGTTCGTTAGATGCGGCTACGTCGTTTCAGGTGCGCATTAAAACAGCGACGTCCATCAACGCACAAAGTCCTTACACAGAAAGCAACTATCCAAAGGGTAACCGTGTGCTCGACCGCGGCTTGACTTATGCAATTAAACCAGTATTTTCTGCGCGGCAAAATTGTTGACAAAACATTAGTTACAGTTGTTGAACAACGTTGAACACTGGTTCTAGTAATTACCGGAATAACCTGTCGAGAGAGAGAGCAGCGTTCATAAGCGGACACTTGTTGAACAGCATGACGTTCGATTCAATTTTAGATCGAACTTTTCTCAAACCGATAACATATTCTATTTCTCGTTGGATATTTATAGACATTTCTGATTTGAATTTTTCACGTCGATACTTTCGATTCGTTTCAATCGGGACGAAATTGCTCGAATATTTAACCGCAATGTACACCGGGTAGTACACGCAAAAATTTCATCGCGGTGCATTCGGCGCGTTAATCAACGGGATTTAATTAATCGCCACGCATCGGCCGACCGGAGTTGAGCAAGCTTCCGCGCGTGGAACGCTCGCGTTCCACTCGGAAATATTTCAGCCATTCTGACTATGTTATCATGCTGAATGCCAGCGAACGATACGGCTAACACGGCCTACTGAAATATGAAACGTGAAAATAATTAGTCGCAGCGATTAGCATTACGCGGGCTAATCCTCGAGCTGGAACGTTACGCGCTTTAAACGCGCTGATGTTTTCATTCTCGCTTTCGACGCTGACTCGGTTGCTGGCCAGCTCGGTCACGCCACGATTTATCATGGTTCTGCTTGTCCCGCTGTCCCAAGTCCCCTCGACCCCAAGGATCTTGATTAATAATCCCGGCTCCTATGCTTGTACGCACCGATGCTCGCACTTCTTCCACCGAACACGAACACTGCTTGGGTGGTGGCCTCGCTTAATTATTCGCAAGTGATAGATGCATATTTCTTGCACGAACATTTCCCAACCGACTCGAAGATGCCTCGATTCTTCGACTGACCTGCTTCTGCCGCTTTCTGCAATTGTACGCGATAACAGCGTTGACATCTCGAGATAGCGGATGGTAGATGGTTACTCGAACCAGTCTCGTATTCCCAGTTTATGATTCTCAATTCTCGGGAAAAAATCTTTTTTCTTGGGTCTACGCAATAAATCTGTACGATCCAGTCCGATCCAAGATGGTTACTTTCCAAGAAAAGTAAGAAGAAAAAGTTTGATGTCATGTTTGATGTCATGTGTCATTTTGATTAGTTTGATGAAAATGGATTTGGGTTAGTTTGTTTCTCAGATAATAAATTCATATAGAAGTATTAAATTTGACAAATAATATAGTGGTTAAGTAATATTCCATGAAGAAATACCCTTAAATTTTGTATTCTTGGAAAAGTATAAAAACCCATCAGCTCTGACATCGAATCAAGCAACGTAATATCCGCGGACAGTTATGGCAATAGCTGTGATTCGAGTTAGAGTTAGAATTGCGAAACGTGACCCGTCGATGGCCGACCCATCGCTAGTTGCGTCTAAGGGACGGTAACGACGACGGGTATTAATTGTCCCGTAATTGCACTAACAATTGATGGGGTTATAATTTAAAGGAAACCACGATCCGAACGAACACGTAATAACGCCGTCACTAATTGAGTCACTGATTATTGTACCGTTTTCTAAAGACTTGAACCTGTTCTAGAACGAAAGCTCAGTACCTCGGCTTCAGTTTGCTTTCTGCAGCATGGACACGGATGCAATCAGGAAGGGTAACATTTATTTTACCACGGTGTACTCTTGTCTCGGTATATGGTGCATTCAGGATTGCACTTGGATGTGGAAAATTTAGAAACTTAAAAGTTTGAAGATTTATACTTCTGCAAATTTAAGAGGTTAAGAATTCGTGAATTTGGAAGTTTAAAGATTTGAAAGTTCGAGAGTTAAGAAATATGAAAGGGTATAAAAGTCTCTCCCTGCAGACCACGTTCATGAGCCATATACCAATACTACTCCTCAGATGTTTATAAAGGTCAGCGACCCGGTTCTGAACCGTTTACGAACAGCGTAAACTTACCAGGCAAATATTTGCGGTATCGTCGCTGCACACGGTCGGCGTAGGGTTAATAAAAGCAGCCGCGGGCAACGAGTAAAGGCGGTTACAGAAGAAAGAAAGAAAGAAAGAAAGAGGCAGAGCGTACATCCCGGTCGAACCACTCGAGAGGTGGTTGCTCCTGTGGTCGATCGGTATGAACGTCGAGATTCGAGTTTCCACCTACGAGTCGCCGGAAGGGACGTTTCCAAAGCAAGAGGGATTTCATTTGCCGTGCGATTCCGCTCGAGAACGGCCGAAGGGATCTCGAGGCGGCGCGGCGTCTATCCTTTCTTTTATACGGCACGCTCGATCCCTCGTGATCGTCGTGCCAAGCGGTGAGGCTAGGTGAAAGTCTATTTCTTCCCTGCTTTCTTCTTCCTTTTACGCTTCTTTCTCCAATGTTATCCGCTAGTCCTAACATTGGCGTAACTGGAAGGGAGGAAGACCACCCCTTAGGAAGCGCTGTGATACAGCGCGGTAATCCCCTGAGTAGCAATATATGTGATAATACGGTCGGTGGTAAAATGGCTGGTGGTTATACCGTGTGAAGTCAGGGTATAGTAGTTTAGTACTCGACGCGTGATATTTCGGAGCATGCCAGTCTAACACGTGGTATTTCTGTGCATAGTAATTTTTCATGTAACAATGTAACGCGTGGTAGTTTGGGACATGGTAATTTGTAGCGTGGCTATACGACACGTGACAATACGGCGCGTGATCATAGAGTGCATGGTAATAGGGCGCGTAGCGATACAACGCATAGCAGTACGGCTCATAAAAATACAGTGCGTGGTGATACAACTTATAGTACTACATTACGCGTGATAATATATCGCAGTCATTTAGAACATACAAATGCAACGCATGGTAATACAGCATGTGGCAATACAGCGCATGGTAGTAATCGTACAACACGTGATAAAATAATATTGCTCAGCTATACAACGTTTGACAATATGACACAAAGACACAACCTACTCATACAACCCCTGATGATATACCGTATACCCATAAAACGCATAGCATTCCGAAATGTTCCTCTCACTCTATTTACGCCACTGTTCAACGTTTCTTTTCGCGTGGATCAGCAGTTCGGGGTAGACAACATAGATCTTGGTCGCGGAAAATCGCGTCTAAGCAAGAGGAAATCTGACTCCCTCGAACGCTGTACTCGTTCATCACCGGTGGACTTTGTTACCGGAGGGATACGGCCATTGCACAACACCGCGCGTGGATCTCGCGATCTTTCGTTCCACGGTGATTTACGGGGTGCGCGAACGCGTTTCCTGGCATCGTCGGTTCCTGTCGTTTCTGGACATCGATAGGAAATGCTTTACGGATACGCGGAAATGTTCCTGAATCGTGCACCCGCGTTTTTCTATTGCCTTTCATCCGTGTGTGCGATCCGCACGATAAACTCTGTGGCATCGGTGTGTGGAGGAAATTGCGGTCTCTATGCGTGGACAGAAAAACTTTTGGTACTTTGATAAATTATTTTTGTATACAACTCGTGTGGAGTATAGAAGCAGTTATGTTAGATTATATTATAATCCAAATTGTAAGTCCAACATACAGTATAGAGGAAGTAGTTTGTGGGGACAGTAAAGCTTTAGGTGCTTTGATGAGTCATTACAATTATATTATAGTACAGATCATAAGTAAAAGATTACATACTAAGTCAGGAATTCGATTGAACAAGATACCGGAGGGCATCATGAATTGCAAAAGTAAAAGACACGTATGTACTATTACGACACATACAAGGAGAAAAGTGCAAGACTCCATTTGTCTAGAATACGTCAAGAGAGAATAAGTTATGCACAATTAAGTTATTAAAAATGATCGTGCAGCGTTATAGCCAGTGATTTTCGACCGCAACAAAGTGTAGCGTTTACATAAGAAACTTAATCGAACTTACCGCAATTTTCTTCGAGTTAACGACACTTCTGTGTAGACCACCGCCGAGGTTTCTCTTACGCAAGCGATTGCAAGCCTCCTGTTAACCGGCTTGATTTGCGAGACAACGTAACGCAAGAAAATTGGAGCGTTATTGTATCCGTTGGAAACGAGGGAAACGATCGCGTGTGGATCGTTTGTCAGAATTAAAGCGTTTCCACGACTTCCTTACGGCTGATCGTTCCCGCAGTCGGTAATTAATTTCGACGGTGCACGCAACGCAAATTTCGTTCCACCGATGATAACTTTCGACCTTTTCGCGGTATCTGGCGAAACTTATTGCCCGGTTTCTTAATTACGACGTTTCTTCGATGAACGAGAAAGGAGAACAAAGATATTCGCAATAGAAAGTATACCACTGGAAGCTGGCTGAAATTAACAGATTCTTTGTTGTACGAGCAATGCAATGGAGCTCTTTTGTTTCTAACAACTCAATTATCTATATCTCGTGTCTTCCGGGATTGTAAGTAAAGATTAAATCCAATCGTGTTGCAAGTAGGTTCAGATGTGAACGGGTGAGGGATCAGGCTTTGAAAATATTTCGTTACGTAACCTATATGTGGTACGTAGTCACAACAGCTTATTTTTACGAAAACTGGTTGATTGCTAGTACTATTCTTCATACTTTTTATACTTATACTCCAAGACTTAAGTTAATACTTAAGAAGGTCAAGTCGTGACCTTCCCCTATGAAGGGTATGTAGATCGTTAGTACGAAGATTGAATGAAATCTTGAAAACGGTTGTTCCAATGAAAAATCTTGTAGAGTGATTTTTTGTGCAGAAATTCCTAAGCTGTAAATCTTGTAGTAACCGTTTTTGTCGTAGAAGCGACAGGTAACGAGATATTCGAGTAAGTGTGTCACTTTCCGACTGTTGACCCTCCGCGAAGCGTTTAGCAGGGGTTCAACATGCGACATGTCTGAAATGGCAAAGTATAGGTTTCTAAAAACGTAGTTTGCTAGTAGTTATTTCGCATAAAAATGGTAATTTCCGTGGACTATAACGGCGGCCTCGTCGCTCCTAGCGCCAGTCGGAGCGGAGTCACAAAGGGTATGGGAGCGACACACCCACCGGATGCATTTTATACACTGTGCTCTGGTAGGTAACCCACGATGACGTCACCGTCCTATATACAGGGTGCCACAGCCGTGACCCGTCGTAGCGACCTGCACAGAACACACCGATTCTTTGCTCGCGCGAAAGTCGTTGCGCGAGCCCGAGTTGTTCGCTGACTAGCGGATTCCTGATACCACCACCGATAAACCCGCCACCAGAACTAACCCAACGGAGCATGACGCCATTTGTCGGTGATTTTCATTCGGCCCTTTTCCACGCGAGCCACGCGGGAAATGTTGTAATTAGAACTAAACGCCCTCTCTCTCCGCTCTCGAATGTCCCGTCAACGTCAACTCTGACTCCGTTGTTTTCTGCGCTCGAGGTGTCAGGCCCGGTGATACGAGGCTCTTTCTCCGTCTTCCTTTCTTTCTTGTCTCTACACTGTTTGCCGCGGTTATTACACCACGGTGCCGTTCCGTTGTTCGAGGGTTAACGCAATCGAGAGTCACGTGCACCACAGACGGCAATAGCCTGGATAGAAATGATTTTTGCGGGATCGTTGATCCGCGAACTCCCCGTTGCTTCGCGCCATTTTTGAGTACCCGACGAAATAATCGGTCGGCCGCAATTAAATTCCGGACAGGACGAAGATTGATGTATGGGCTGCCACGGGTGTAGCGATATACGATTCTTTCGAGTGTCTTTCGTCCGCGGCTCATTTTCATCCGTTCGATCTCTTGATC
Source organism: Megachile ligniseca (assembly GCA_945859555.1). Lineage (NCBI taxonomy): Eukaryota > Metazoa > Arthropoda > Insecta > Hymenoptera > Megachilidae > Megachile > Megachile ligniseca. The sequence goes on along the minus strand of OX243781.1, from coordinate 13,173,038 downwards.
GGGCACCGTAATCGAACCGTGTGTCTGTTATGAACCATTCGAGTGCCGGAACGGGGAAGCTGAAACTCGTTCCATAGGCTTCTAGCACGCGTATAGAATTTTATTATCGTTATAATATTAGAAATTCTGTCTGTTCACATTGCACATGCGTATCTTCATTCACGATTATCCAGAGATAATTACTGTTTGCTCAGTACTAGGGTGGGCCCCAACAAGTAGAAAGTGTAGCTGTGAATTGATTAAGACGAAAAGTTCCTTCTACTTTACACGCTCATAAACTTCGTAATGTCAATTCCGAATTGTAAGTAGTAATTGCAGTTCTGAAATTGAGCAAAGCGAAGACGATAAAATCGTACAGCATCGTTTCCCAAGTAAAGTTTGTGTAAGCAGTAATCAGGGTTCATCGACCTATCTCCGATCGACAACAGAGACCACGACAACTTTATATGTCACCGTGATATTTCTGCTTAAAATCGATCCCTTATCTCGATTCCACGGCGAACACGGTCTTCCGTGGATGGAACAATGCTCGGCTTTGGAGAACGCTGAAAGCGACGCCGTTCGATCCGAGCGGAGCGAAGCGATCGCGCAACGACGACTCAATCCGACCACGGTACATTCCAAGGATTTGTTTCCACTCAGATTACAACGGCAGATACTGGCGACAACCGGCCGATATTTCATGCCAGAAACGACCACCATTTGGCGCCGTTAATTCATCGAATTCTACGATTGTTTAATCCTGTGCGAGAAAAAAAGTTACAAAGTTAAGTCCATTAGGGGGTGACATTCAATCTTAGATCGTATTAGTGTCGGTACATCGTATGCGATATACATAGATATTTAGGGTTATACAAACATAGAGACTCACGCATGAAAATGTGTATAAGTACCCCTGTAAAACCGATACTGTGACTACTTAACTAAGTAGTCGCATGGGGTAGCGTATCGAACCACGATAGACTATCGTTTCATTATATGCTTTCACCGATATTTCCTCGAGTTCGTCTCGTTAGCCAAGAACGGTGCGTTCACGGTGACGCAGCGTCGCGGTAATTATCGAAAAATCCTCCCGCAAGGATCTCGGTCGTTAATTAAATCGCCGCAACGAGGAGAACAGGCATCGGAAGCGAGCCAGCGAACCGGTTGCACAATACACCAGAAGCGCTCGCGATATCCATCAATGCTGCGTTGTTTAGGATCACGATAATGCAACGGACCACCGAGTCGAGAGTCAAAGGAGAGGAAACTTTCTCGAGCGAGACGAAACGAAGCTCGCGACCGGAGGACAGCTAAGGGGGCAACATGGAAACGCGCATTAATCAATCTCCGCACGTGGAAACCCGTGCTTACCTGATCAACTGCCTCTCGCGTACGCTCCCGATAAGCTTCGTAAATTCTGACCAAGCACGTGCTCCAACGTCACACGTGAAACTTTGTGCGCTGCTGAGCCGTTTATTACGTTTTCTGTTCCTTCGAACCTCTGTTTCGTGAAATTTCGAGGTACGAGATGTGCACTTTATCTCGCATTGCTGTAAGCATGGAGGATTATTTCTCCAGGGGAACTTTGTGCGATCTCTGAATTACACATCGTGCATCCTGAATTACAAGATCCTTGTTCGAGGAATTTGCTGAAAAGGATTTCTAAGGAAAACGCTGGTTCTCCATAATTGCATTATTATTGTGGTAGTAAAGTTATGATAGGCAAGAGAACCATAAAGCAAATGTTCGATATTTAACGGAGTCAAATATTATTCCACAGAGTGCAATAAATCAAATTAAAATCCGAACGAAAGAACAAGAAAGAAATGAAAGGGGGTTGTAACGTTTAAACGGCTATCGCTTCAATTTGTAATGTTCCGATTACATCGAGCGAACAACTGTTACCAACGTCATAAACAAGTAGCATAAATCAGCCATTGTCTTGCAGCACCGCTCGTGCAGCGAGTATCAATAATTTTCACCGTCCAACGAGAGCGGCTAACCCCTCTCGGAGATAGGCCGATCGGAATAATGGGGCTATTCTATCGCTCGTCAGTACCAATATTTGGCCAGTCGAAATTTATGGGAAAAGGGTAAGTCGATGGTGCATAAAAGGCTCGTTAGGGGAAGAGATCAGGACGTCCCTCCAGGGATTCCAGGGGATGAAAACAGACACGATCAGGGCTCCACGCATAAATTAAGCCCGGTTCACATGCCGGCGGTTTTAATCGTGCACCTCATGAGCACATGTTTATTAATGTGCATAGTTTAACCCTGTATTTACGCTTAGGTGTTTGTAGCATAATTTATTCTTGGCAAACTAACCAACCCTAGTATCAGTTTGCCTTTTATTATCGTGTGATCAAACTAATCTGATACGTGAATGTAATTTCGTGTTGAAATTTGTATAAAGTAAAGAAGAGTAAGATGACAAATTTTAAAAAATAAAAAAAAAATTCGTTTGATAAGGAAAGCAGAGTAATAAGTTTCATGGGTCAGATCACGATTGACCCGGTCCCGGTCGTTTAAGAGTTAATCAAGAGGCAGGCACGATAGAAATAATCGAATTCGGAGAACCGTAACTAAATATGGTGATTGAAAGCAAGTCGAATCGCAGCGCCACGAGCGTCGCGGGCGCGATGAAGCTGTTTCGATCGAATTCGCTCAAATCTCTGCAGCTTGGACGCGTATTCATTAAAATTTGCTGCAGTCGAGAGAGCAACAGGGGAAAGGTCGGCGATACAAAGCCGAAAGCCGGCATAGAAAGAACGCGAGGAGAATTGGGACGTCAGCGAGCTCTCGCAGCAACCCTGCTGCCTTTTTCATGCGGCGTTCTCGCTGACAGCAAAGCGTACCGGCCGCGGAATTGAAATTGAGCGAGAACGCCATAGGGTGGGTCTTGATTAGCCTTCTTTGTTTAACTGGCCGCTTTGTTTAATCGCGTCCCGTTACGTGCATTCCCTGTTACCTTTTGCACGCCCACGTCAATTTGCATTTTGCACGGAAGAATTATTTCAGACTCTCGTCGAATTTTCCTCGCTAACAGAAACCGCCGGCGGAGGGAACATTTTCGACCAATTTGGGGAGCAACCCGAATTTGAATTTCAACCCTGATTTATAGTGGAAAAGGGTGTAACGCGCCCCGTTTAGTTTTTGCAGAATTTATGGGAGATTCTGCAAAATTTATAGGAGAGCTGCTCCTATTTTGGATAATCGTTCAATGTTTGAGTAAAATGTTCTCGATGGACACGTCGTCGGTGATCGGTACAATCGAGTTGAACGCTCGACGATTTCGTAACGTTCTAATGTAATCCCTGGAGATTTGTCTTCGCGTGACGCCAGTCGCGACGCGAAAACCCAGCCATGGGAATCTATGGCGATCATAATGGAAACAATGAAACGCAATAGAGAAAACGAGCTCGGGACAGAGACAACTTTTACTACGAGGCATACAGACATTTTTCTCGTCCGAGAATAATACAGATCGTGAAAACATTTGTTACGCGATCTCGATCAGCCAGACATCCAGTCTATTCTCTGCGATGCGTGTCCACATCGTAGAATATAATTCATAATACACACCTCGTGTATACTTTATGTATATCCACATTCAGTCAGACCAATCAGTCTCTCGTTAACCTTCGACGAAAAAATCTATTGATATCAACGAAATCGATCTCGAGTACAACGTTGTGCATGAAATAACGAGGTGGTATGTTGACGAGCGCAAGATTTTCGAGCATCCTCGTTCCAAAACCGATTTCGAGGCCGGCCAAGTGTATCCAGGGTGCGGTGGATCAGGGCGGAAACACGTGGGCGATCGAGCACGCGTATAATGGTTACGTCGCAACGTTCCTTGGCTCGAGTGGCTGCTAAACTGCAATGTTTATGCAGTCTGGTGTAACGATCCGCGCCGATATAATGCACCCACATCGCCGCCGGGACGACGCACGCCACTTGTCCGCTTCGCTATTCGAATCCCGGTGGGTAAGCGATCCGACCAGATAACCGGGCTGATGCTGCGACGCCGTTCCGCGAACAACGAGCCGATTTTGCTGGAAAGTATCTAGTTTACGATCTCGAGCGGACGTCCAAGAGGCCGGAGCTCGACAAGCGGAAAGAACGAAGAGGCTCGATTCGCTTCTTTGTTCATTCACTACGCGCTTTCGGTTTCTGCCCCTTTAAAACTTTCACGATTTGCGATTGGGTTTCTTATGATTTCTTGCCGTATCTGAAGATCGACGTTCCTGTGATGCAATCGATAAACATTGGATTTTCCTGAATGAGACTTTCGTCAAGAGTACCAGTTCGAAAATTCGACTGTACAGATTGACAGACCGAAGATGTACGAATTAACATACCTTCTTAAAGAGCACGTTCTTAGATTTCGTTGAGAGTCCTGACCGGTTGCTGACATAAAATTCAATTTATTCCCCTTGTTTGTTCTCACCGTGTTGGGGGAGATCGGCGTCGATAACAGATTCTGCCGGCGTAGGCCATGATTCCATAACAATATGGAAGAAGTTGGGGAACCGTTAGCTCGCCCGTGTCCCCTTGGCACCGAGTCGCTTCCCGTTTCCGGAACCCGAGGTTCAACCGTGTTAAAAGCATCTGGGAACGCGGAAACTCGAGGCGCGATATTACGTAATTCAGGAATGCCGTCACGTTGCATCCTAGCTAAATCTTAACAATACGAGCATCTTGGCTGGATGTCAGACATTAATATTTAATCGCGCGGCGAAGAAGGAAAATTTACGGGCTGAGAATGGCTTCGATAACGGTAACCGTGTCTTATCGATGCAACGCAATTACACGGTTAATCGTCGGCCTATCTGTTCGAATTGATCTCGTTGGGATCGATCTAGCCGCCTGTTCGAACGTAATAATAATAATTGTTAAGCATTCGGTCGACTGTGTCGCGATACAGAGATACGAACAGCAGTATCGTGTTACCTTTTCGTCGATAACAGTTCGCTGTTAAATATTTACGATGCAAACATCTTATTCTCCATTATGCATTAAGTCGTTAATTAACGTCGGCCGAGCAACGCGAATGGTGTTTAATTATGCATTGTTTTGTAGAACTGCTTTTGTGCGTGCTCACCATGTCGAGATAAAGGCTACTTTGTTAATCATTAGGGATGTTGCATTCAATGGGACGATCTAACTGTTCATAATTGTCCTCTTTGAAAATGCAGCTACTCGCGAAACAAAGTTACCTTCGTAATTTCAACCTATCGTGCAGGATTATAACGGGTTGTGCTACCCTGTATGTCGATATGATCTTAAAAGGATACTCCCTCGTAATGCCGAGGACATTGAACGTAGCTAATTTTGTATTTACCTTTTATTATACGATCATGTTACAAGTTGCAGAGTGGTTGCATATTATACATCGCGATTATCACAGCTTTATTCCACACTTCTGTATCAGCAATCTATAAAGATTTCTGTCAAATTGGTCTTGACCTTCAAGATCAACGTTTGTATCGAGAGGATAAAAAGATTAAAAGATCTGGCGGTTAGAAATCAAACTGTTCCCTTGAAGATAACTTACAAGTTATTCTTTCCCGATAGCGAAAGTATAACTTGTATAACTTCGCAGAATATACAGCTGTTTTTAAGCATCCAATATATTACCGTAATCTACCCCAAAACGTAACCTCATGAAACAGAGAGCAATGCATCTCAACAGAAGGGCCATTTTGTTTGCAGGGTCGTGGAGACGTCGCCTCGTTGGTCCGGAACTTACTCGGACCGATTTACGGCGATGGTGTTATCAATCTGCTGATAAGACAGGCCCGAGACATCCTGGTGTGCGCTTATCACGGCAATTTGGAGAACTTCCTCAGGACTTATCTGTCACCGGCCGCGTCGTTGCTGGCGGAAGTGAAGTCAGCCGCCTCCGAAACGGTGAGTCTTCTTTCCATTCGCTTCCGTTGATCGAAACGAGATCCTGAAGAACTGGTCTCCGGACCGGACTGTCCGCAAGGTAGAAAAGGTGAAAGAGAGGAGAGAATGCGGTTCGACGGACGGATTGTTCCGCGAAACGATTAAAGTAATCAGTCGCATGCCTGGCTACGTCCAAGTATGGCTGCGCGTGGTTTGATCCAGTTCGCGGGCAGTTGCGAAATCTGACTTATCGCCGCGATGACACGATACTCTATTTATATAACGTCTGACCGATTTAATCGCCGATGAAAGCGCACCGATCAAATGCACCGAGAAAAGCCCTCTTTTTCTTGCTCGAGATATTTGCGCGATGGCCGCTGAACGTGTCTCACTGCCGAGTTCTTCACACTACTTTGTGATGTCGAGTGTTGCTTTCTTTAAAGATGAAACAGTCTTAGGTGTTGTACTGGTCGTTACATATCGGATGGACAGTTTTAAAACGGTTTTGATAATCTAATAGGGAAATTACATTAAATTACATTAAAATATTGTAAAATATCGCTGTATCATTTTGAAGTTTAAACCTTAATGAAAGTGCCTACATAAACACCCTATTAATACACGTGATATAATATGGCTGGCGGTCAGTTTAGGTGGCTTAACCAGCGATATTGAAGTCGATGAACGGTCAAAAGGTGCTTCGTCAAAAGCATACCCTCGTGTCTACCCTAGTAATCGCTTAATCAACACCTCTCGGTGGTTCACCGAGATTAGGTTATGTCGTCACGTGTTTCCCTCCCGTGAAAACTGGCCCTACCAGGCCTAGTTTTAATTAACGTTTGCGAATCGACGAAGCTCGAGAATCGTCGTCGTTAGGTCAGGACGAAGCTTTTGCGAACGCCCTCTCGAGACACATCGTGCGGCTGGCGTAGCCCTCGACTTAAATAAATTAACCCTCGAGAAGGCACGTGCTTCGACGCGCCCTGCAACCCTCGACATTCGGACTGCGAGATTGCAGAACGGTTACCCGCAACTACAGGGGTTATTAGTGACAATCGAGGGGAAGGGTTGCTTTTCTTCTCCGGCCGACTTCTATACGGCTCTCGTGCCTCGAGATTCTTGCCGCTTTAATTGAATTCCCTGGCGTTAATGCTGAATTGTCTCCGCCGGAATGCTGCGGTACATTAAAGGGTGAATCTTGCGTGCTTTATTGCGGGAGATCGAGTGCTCGCTATCGATTTTATTCGCTACGGTCATTTTCTACTCTTCCGTCCTTTAATGTAGAATTATCAGGAACTATAAAGGGCATTAGAAAGATTTCTAATATTCTATAATAGAATATGAACTATAGTAATTGTTAGGATGTTTGTGCATTTATGATCAATCTACGAGATTCACATCTAATCTGTAGGTTATAGATAGCTGTAGGAATATAGGGTATTCAGCAATTTATGGTAAGCAGGAGTGTTTGAAAAAAGTTAGGACAAAACGATTCATAGAGACAATGGATTAGGAAGTCCCGTCGAACCCAGATCGAGTAAAGCTTGCAGAGAAGGCACGTTTAATAGTATACTCTATTTTCCTCTCGGAAACCAGTCTCACAATGGTTCGGTATCGTGCTTTGTGCCGTAGGCGCTGCACTAATTGCAAGAGCAACCGTGGCACGAACAAAGTAGCGTTCCCCGAACAAGGAAATGCCGAATCGTTGTCGAAGGAGTTGGCGAGGGACAAATTTCCAGATCGACAGTACCGGATATATCTCATCTCGCGGCACTGTCGTCGTCCGTCGACTGACAAAGCCCGGCTCGTAGCCTATATTAGGTAGAGAGCACCGGTTAGCCTCTCTGCCTACCTACTTTCAGAAATTCTGCGCTAACGAGCCTACAGACTCGAGTACGCTCCGCTTTCCACCTTTCTGGACATTGCTGCCCCATATCTGCCAAATTGTCGCGAAACGACCCGTCCTTTTCTTTATCGCTCTTCTGCCTACAATTTATCGTCCGTCGCTAACGATCGATACACTCTATTGTGCAGAGATTTCACTCGATGGTCGTTGCGCCATTCGAGTATAATTGTAATTGCTACGTACGGGAATTCGAGGGTACAACTTGGGAAAGTAACGAGTTGCGTTGCAAACAGCCCTTGAGGGGTTGCTGGTTTCTCTAACGAGTACTGGTCACTGGTGATCGATGTCTCGAATGATACACACGAGTGCATGTTAGCTTCTTTTCGAGTATAGAGGCGTAGTAAATCAAAGGTAATGCTCCGTTTGTTGGGAGGACACGCCTCCGGAGCCCCGAAAGCGGGGAATTACCGGGCGACCGCGTGCAAAAGTACGTATAAATATTCTCCCGTTCGTCGTTCCACTTGTAATCGAAGTTCCACGATTCGATCGCATAAATTTCCACGTTGGTTCCACGTTCTACTACGAGCATCGAAACGTTGAAACCGAGCGAGTCGAGGTCACAGAATCGCGAAACGATATTTACGGTCGTACCGGTCGGCGAGTGTCGAGGGCGAGTCCGAACTCGTTTTCCAGTGGACGTATACGGATCGAAACGGTCGTTATTTCGCGAGAAATTATTACTATTACGGCGCGAGCACACGCGACTAACCTTGTTATCGGTTATGTTGATACCGCGATTACGGATGCGTCGTAAAACGAGCTCGTAGCCGGCAAACGTTGCAGACGCCCCGGCTATATACATACACCGACGACCGGAAAATCACGAATATCGTTCGCAAGATCCGCCGCTTTAATTGGATTCAACCTGGGCGTAGCAGAGCTCTATCGAATTACTAGAGCATCGGGTAACTCACACGAAAAGGCATTCGACAGCTCGAGAAGTCGTATTTAACGGAAGATAATTTCTGTTTCGTCGTACGCATGGGAAGTTATTGCTCTTCGACTGGATGGCAAATTGCTCTGATTTACGCCACCGACTTGCTCCTTCGATAAACGGATCGTGCATGAATTCTTGGTTGACTGATGATTATTGAACGACTTCGCAGGAACTGTGTACCGATAATTTGGGACCTGTCCGAGTTGGTAGGGTCCTCATTAAGGTAAATGATTGTCAGATCATGTCGTGATCTACTTTCCTCATGCTTGATTGGCTGACAGCTGTAACCAATTGTGCCTTATGAAAAATATGTTTGTAGGTTTAACCAATCTGCACCTTTTTCGGTGTCTTGTTAGGGCTCTTCTAGTTACACGAGTTTCGTTCAGCAGCGATCATAACGCGCTCCGAACCGAGTAGCGAATGCACCTGTGCCTTTACTTTTCTGTTGTTCGCTCTTTTCGAAGATTTTTTTCTTAGCCGGCGAGCACGACGGTCGGTATCTAGGCTGGCATCGCTTACGCGTATCACAGCGGCTCATTGTTCGCGGAAGATTCAATCTTGACCGTCCAGAAGGCTTTCTCTCTTCCTGCATCCGCGAGCGGCTCGAAGATAAATGAAGCAAGTGTTATTTTCCGTAGGCTCGCTCGCGCGCGCCGCTTTTACATAATGAATAGGGAAGTAAGAAAACACCGTTTGTGCGTGTCGATCGTTCGCTTATTTTATTTGTTCCATGACGCTGTATTATCATTTTTCCCGAACCATCAGATTATCCAGTCTCAGAAAAACAACCGAATTAAATTTTAAATAGAGCCGATAGCTGGTACAAAAATTAGCAAATCTACGCGAAAAAAATGATTACAAAATATGAAACAAGATGAACAAAGATGAAGATGGACGAAGCTGAATTTGAAATGCCCTGTACGGAAGTAGGAAGTTGAAGTCGAAATGTCAATAGAAAATGTTCGTATTCTGTACAGTAGCAAAAATATCGATGACCCCGTGGCATTCGACTTCTTCTCACCCTCGATCCGCAAGATTTCACGAACAGTCGAAGACAAACTCTCTTATAACCGCAAAAATGTGTAGTCGACAGACGGTAGCTAGCTCGAAAACGAGGATGCCTCGTCTCATTGTCCCCCGTATAGAGGTCGGTCCTCGTTTGGTAGGCCATCCGGTAAGTAGGTAGATAGGTAATGCAACCAGCCAGCTACGTAACCGATTGGTTGCGGGTTAAGTAGCTGCTAGCACGCGGATACACTGTCTCCTCGATACCGGTATATCATCCGAGCATCGGTTTCATCATTCCTCAGTGAAAATTTCTTGCGACGTGAACCTCGCACGATACAATCGAATACTTTGGTTTACAGTTTAATGAAACATACTTTGAGCGTAGGGATTTGTTTCGGATAATGAGTACAGGGGGTGAAGTACTACTTTCCAAATGAACTTTCATCGAATTAACTAGTATGAAACGAGAAAAATGAAATGTGTTTAAGATAATAGTCTGATTGAACGATGGAAAAGCTTTGAACGTAGGGTTGATCATTTGGCGTTAGATTATCTCCGCTAGTTAGAAACCGACCGATCGAAAAAGTAAGTTCTCTTTTCCGCAAGATCGCACAGATCAATCGAATTACCGGACCACTTGTCAGATCCTAATGTTCGAGCAGGCACGGTGTACAAATTTATGGTGGCAGAAGTCGGTCACGCTAGGCAGCGTGTATCGCGAGATATCGAAGACGGAAGATCATGGAAATCGCCTTAATTTAATCAATCGCAAATTATAGACGTGCCTGGGCAGAGAACGTAGCTAGGATCGAGATGATCGAGAAACCGGCCGATAGCGACGCGTGGGCCGGTGTTTTCCGTTTCTGCTCCCGGCGCAGATCCCTCGTTCCTGGATTCGAGATCCTCGGATAGCGACGGCAGAAATATATATATCGGTGGTTTACACGAACGCTCCGAGAACCTGGTCTCGCAATCCCTGGTCGAAACCCGCAGCCTTCAATCATTGTCAATCAGTTCGGACGAGGCACCGTTACCGGTGTCTTCGATGCACCGCTCCTTCGGTACTACACCTACTGCTATTCTTTCATGGCGTCCCATAGCCTTACAGTGCAGTCCCGTTTTTCACCAATTTCGTCTACACCCTCTTACTTACTTACTTCTGCACTCATGATTGCCTGTTTGATCGATTACTGTTAATCCATGATTTGTCAAATGTTACTTTAATATACTACTCTGTACACTCCTTAATTTCTTTTACCAACTCCCTAATTTACAAAATAGTAAAGGGTTCACAAAATGTATTACAACAGTAGTAGATCAATGAAAATATATGAAGTATAAAATATATCAAGAGTGAGGGGATGTTACCGGTAAGAAAGTGGCGCGAAGAAACCTAAGAAATCAAAGTGCTCGCGTTTCACAAAGAATGAAAGAAAGATCGTGAGCGTTTCTTGCTCTGGTCGGAGCGTACGAAGGCCGCGAGAGGCTGGAACGGTTTCCGTGATGCTCGCCCAGGTAGTTAATAAATTAGTCCCCTAACATCGTGGACGATGAGCAAAAACTAGCGCTACTTCATAAGCTTGTTCTTCGTGGTCGTTCTCGTGGCTTTGCTAAGTCAGCTTCGGTAGTAGGGAAGAGCCGCATTCTGCCTTAAACAACCAGCACGTTAGGTATCTGTAACAGAACAGCGGTCCTCTTAAAGGAGATACAATTTAATTGGAGCTCAACTTCCTCAGCCTTTCACCTTGGAGACCATCCTTCTGCCTGTCTCGTTCGCCTTAGTTAGTTAGGTTTCTCGTCGCGTTTCGATACCTTCGATCGTCCTAAAAAAACTGGTATTAGGTTGCTGCAAAGTAAATGATTGCTTCACGTTCTCGTATTTGTATAATTTGGACAATTGGATGTTACTAATCGTATATATTTAATTCATACATATTTCAATTCTACTGTTTTATACCAAAAATCTTGAATTAGATTATGTCCTATTTTGGATCTGAAATAAGCGGTGAATCGGATATTCGTTTTCCAACAATTGATAGATCGTTTGATCCCGAGGCAAGCGACTTTGCATCAACGTAAATATCTGTGATTACGGCTAATCAGACCGGTATACCACATGTAATAACAGAAACGAGGGAAATTAATCGTCGATTAGGCCTAACTGAGCCGGCAGCAATGATAATCCGCGTTACGCGGAATAACGTCGTGAAACGGAGAAAGTGGTTGTTGGTGAATTGTCGAATCAAACGGTAGTCAACGGTGGCTAGCTCGTGAAAGCAATCATACGTTGGTCCAGATTCGTCCGCTATTAACGAGTACGTTTCCCGTGGTCCACTCCATTTCTTCCGATCAAACGTTCCTATGGCTTTCACGCTGCTCCCTATCTTTATAGTATCATACTGCCTCCAGATCTTACCGCCAAAAGAAGAAAGTTTTGTTTCATATTTTCTCAATCAACTCCGTTCGTAACGTCATCTGCAACTGTCGCTTTCGTTTGAGTGATACGTGTATGATAAACTATCCTTATGTTGCCAGGTATGACCATGTAAGAGATTTCCATATAGTTACGTGCGAATAAGCACGTACTGATATTACGTGTGAATAATACTGCACGTGATGATACAACGCGTTGAGATATAGTTGTCGAAATAGTATGTGTGGATAGTACCACGCGTGATGATAGAGCGCAGGAAAATAGCACATGTAGTGGTGCGAGAAACATCACAAGTTAATAGTACAGATTGTAGAAGTACTATTCGTGGTATCGCATGGCGTGGAAATACTATGGGAAGATAGTACAACGCGTAGAAGTTCTACATGTGGCGATACAATGCGTGGAAATACTACGCGTGACGATACAGCGCGTGGAAATGCAACGCACGTGTGATGCAATGCGTAGATATTACAACGTATGGTGATACAACTCGTGGAACTAGTACGCGTAGAATGCAATGTATAGAGTTACAATTTACACCAACCCAACATAATAGATAAAAATGCGTTGCAATGTAACGAGAGGCCACCGTAGCGCGTTAGCACGATACAAAATAACGGAAAATCGAAGCAAGAACGCATTCTCACGCGACGCGTTTCGAGCACGGCACGAACAATCCGAAGGATCATTAGCCGACGACGTTGGCGCATATACGCGTGATACATCCGCGATACTCAATCTCCTTGACAATCAATCACGAGGAAACAACCACGCGCGCTTTCACTGAACGAACGCAGCGCTGCTCTACGCTCTGTTTTCGTACGACTGTCATCAATATTGCGCGAACCAACTCGGCAGATCGATTACTGTCGGTAATTATTTAATTTCCTCGGCGATCTCGACCGGCCCACATCCGCGATGCCGATCCATTATCATCGAACCGCTATTCTCCGCCACCTGCTCTCTTAGCCTAGCGACTTCCCTCTGCGTGGATTAACGAGCACCACGGTAATAAGTAACGAGTCCTGGGGAAGATGCTTTCAGAGATTCAATTACATTGTCCGCGCCAAGGCATAACGATAATTGTTCGCCATCGACTTCCGTTCGATGGTATATTAGCGTTAATGACGGTGGTTGCACTTTTTTTCTTCGTTCGTTAATCTGTTCAAAATGTTTCTACACGAAGGTGCTGATGTTTATGCGCTTTTCAAGTTCGTGCCGATATAACGAGGGTCAATTGTACGTTATCGACTATTAGCGTTAATGATAGGTTGCACTTTTTCTTCGTTTATTTTCTTCAGAGTTTCTATACAAAGTTGCTGATATTTATGCGCTTTTGAAGTTCGTGACAATATGGCGGAGGTCAGTTGCACTATTAGGCAGTCGACTATTAGCGTTAATAATATGGGCTGCGCCTTTCCTTTGTTCGATATCCTATTCAAAAAGTTCGTAGACAGCGTTGTCCATATTCATGTGCTTTTGAAGTTCGTGGCAATATATCGAGAGTTTATCGTAAGTTGTAATTTGAATGTATACTAGGGCGGCGACAAGATACATTGCTGCGATTCGAGAGAAACTTTGCGGCACGATCGAACACGTGTGCCATTCGTGTTTACAGGCTCATTCGAACGTGCTTTCTTGATGAAAGGGTAACGCGTGCGTGATTATGCTTATAAAAACCTACAATAAATCTCGGTACGTAGTGGAATAATTAGAGGAGGATAGCGGAAAGCATTCATTTGCTTCCCGTTTTGCTCGCGTTACGGATGTCTACAAATTAATTTTTTACACCGACATAGTCGCATGGCATCGAACGTGCAATTTAAACTTGTACAGCTTTTTGGAATTAACGTGTAATTCCGCGTAGCCGTCGGAATCCTCTAAATTGTTATACATTTACACTCTCGAAGAAAGGAAACGGTTATCGACGTCTATTAAACTGCTTTTATCTAGAGATACTTTGTGAACGTGTTGTTTTGCAAAATATGTTTACGAACATCGATTTATAAAGACGTTAATTATTTTGTAGAAATGTCTGATTATCTGTGCGTTTAGTAACAATATTTTTGGAATCTGCTATTTAATTTCTCGACGTAGGGTAAAGTATCTAGAAATAGGGGTGAGTCGGATGCAACGCGGGGTAGAAACCATCGCGTTATTTCTTGCGAGAAACCAGAGATGGCGTTGTCGACATGTAATTCTTCACGAGGTAGGAAGGTATGATTTTGGGCATTTCGGGAGTTGGAAGTTTGCAGATTTTTATGTTTCGGTATTTGGAATTTGGAGATCTGGTAGTTTAGATATTTGGAGATTTGATACTCAGGAATTTACAAACTTTCAAGGATCTCGATATTTAGAACACCCAACCATTCCACCCATTCCATTGACCAATGACAACACGAGCACTCGATGGTATTTAACGCTGCCATTTCAGCAGTAGCTCGACAATTAATTGGAAAACCATCAGATTTCCCTGTCCGACCATATATCCGCGACAAGCTAACACCGGCTGCGAATCAGCATAATAAAATAAGTTGGCGGCGGTGTAGCTTAAACCACCTGTCTGTCCCGTCGCGCGTAATTGTCCCCGGAGCTTTTAATTTTATCGGTTTGCCTGGTCGTTTAGTTCGGGCTCATTGGTCGTCGATTTCTCCGCGTGTTTCCCGCGGTAAATTTCTTATCGATTTCACTCCATTCAGGGTCTCGATTCTCGCATTGTTCGCGCGGCCATTAGGCCCCGTTTGCACAGCCGGCTTGCCGCGTGTGCGTGTCTCGTTGCGTCGCGTGTTGCGTGCAGTTTAGGTCGAGGTCGACGTTTAGGGTCTATCGACCGTGTGATTTCCGGCAAACGTGAATAGCCTCCTCTGCGTTTGGGGACGCCCACCGAATCTCCATTCAGGACGTGCCAGGTTACGATTAACCTATTTACCTATTGATCGATCGGCTCTTCCGTCAGCCTTGTTTCGTCGCGGATCGATGTGTATCCGCTCGTTGTTACGCGCAATTAACGACGAGGATGTTGTGTCTGTCTTGCAGCTGTCGCGGCTGATGGCCGACGAGCATCCTTGCGTTTACGTAATCGAACGATCGATCCAACATCGTATATTCTTCGAAGCTGCATTTCAGGAGCACATGGTCTGCTCTCAACATTCGACCCTAAATCTTTTGTAGAATATTTGGGGAACCTACTTGCAATACTAGTACCTTCGAATTCTTTTATTCAAGGTATTCTTTATAAGGTTGGTTCAAGGTTCTTTGTTCAGTCGACTGCTTTATGCAGGAACTGGTTTGGAAAGGGGTGATCCTACAGATAAAAAATTTAATAAAATTG
Source organism: Megachile ligniseca (assembly GCA_945859555.1). Taxonomy (NCBI): domain Eukaryota; kingdom Metazoa; phylum Arthropoda; class Insecta; order Hymenoptera; family Megachilidae; genus Megachile; species Megachile ligniseca. The sequence continues at coordinate 13,157,548 of OX243781.1, read as the reverse complement.
GATTCGAACATTACGTTTAAGAAAATATATGTAAGATGACAATTGCGAGAAGATCGTAATGACCGAACGTCGATCAGTCAGTGACCAAAAACGGGACTCGAACGTTGCATTTACATAATGATGTAATACTTTCCGTTAAATACTCTGCGAACCAATTCGATGCGTACAGACAATGAGGACGCTCATTACTCTCACGCAATAGCTCGGTGTCGGCATGAGAGAAATAATTGCGCGTTGTTCGGCCGCATCGGCAAAGATTTGTCGGAAGTTCGAGCGGCATGCGTGATTCGTGAACTTCGTTACCCGTGGGAAAACACGTTGCATCGCGTTATTTTACATTGTTTTAACCTCGATGTACCGTAGCTCCGCGTTTGTATTCCGAAAATTAATCGCCGCAACAAGTATCGAGGCGGACACGAAACGTTTATGAAATTCTTATTTTCCCGTTATTTCCAGTTATCTGCCTTTTGAATATTCTCTTGTGGGATTTTTCGTTCCCTTTGCAATTTAATTGCAATTTCGACTCCCAATATTAACTGAGTTTATTATTAGACCGTGGATGCTTATGCATTTTTTATCAAACGCTACGAAATGGAACGTAAATCATATTAAGTCGTAGGTTATGGATCGCAGATTCATGATTTATTCATAGGTTACGTATATCATTAATTTTAAATATCTGAGGGTGGTTATTATTTAGTTGATGGACATGTAGAGATTTGAGAGTATGGGATTTTAACATGTGGGAGTGTAAGAACATATGAAGTTGGGGATATAAGATCTTGATATACATACATGTATATGTAATTGAGAGACACATGGGATTGGTAATCTAAGGATTTAGAGACATAGGACATAGATACATCAGTGGCAAAGACAGCAAGCAAGACACGTAACGCATTCGTCTGTACTTTAATTGCATAATTTGCGGACGTAAGTTGGCGCCAGAGTGTTTCCATCCCCGAGGAAGCTTATCTCTCGCTTCCATGTGGCGAGACTTTTGCACTCCGAGTCGGAGTAATTAAAAGTCTGCCGTCGTCGATCAACTTCTCGCAAACGAAAGTTCGAAGTTGGAAACTTTTCGCGAAGCGATGCACTTTGGCACGAGACCGTTAGCGGCGGAGCCAGCTTGCACGCGGATTCGTACTTGGATTTTCGAGACCCCTCGCGCTCCGTTGGAAGAACGATGCTTCGTGACTTTGTTCTCTGATCGTTATCTCTTTTTCCACCGCGGTTAGGTGTATTCTGACCGGATATTGCGGAATCTTGCGCGTTACACTCGAACGGTATTTCGAAAGGGGATGATTTTTCACGTGTCTTCTCGAAGATAGATTGTAAAGTTAAAAAACCAGACTCAGAGGTACCGGAAATTACATTTACATATAGAATATGTTCAGCTGTTCGTTACGTCACCGTTAGAATATTTTCGGTGCTTTCACGGTCTAACTATCGAACGTGAGAGTTCTAATTCTTTCAATTTTAAACCCGCAGTGGCTAAACTTAATTTTAGTAATTAATTTTAGAAACTGAACAGCTATCCATCAATCCGCCGCTATCCTCATTTCCACGGTTCCAATTACGAACCACGGCTATCTCGCTCTGGCAGCGCACTAAATCTTGAAATTCTTAAACTCGTTACGACTCAACGCTCGGAAGTAAAAAAGCGGAGGTAATGAAATCGGTCGATTCCCAGGCTCGTGTCAATTTTCGGTAAAATTCATCCGAACGAGATATCGTTAAGGGAAGAATTCTACGGCAGAAAAAGAACGGGATAACTCATGCAGAATTCACGGTTAATCGCGGTCTGACCCGTAAGGTGACTCAATTACCAGACACACGGGCCACCGACTCTCTCTTTCTCACGTTATGTATCATCGACGAAACGTGTAAACGTACGTAGGTGTTCACGGGGTCAGCATAAATCGAGCTCCATTAAAATGAAATTTTCCACGGGAGGAACCGTGGCACGATGGGAAGGAAATCGAGGCAAGAGGAGGGCGGTGGTGGCGTTTCAAGGCGCACCTTTCGGCGCGTACTCATTAATTGGATCGCCAGGAGGGACTTGAGGCCAGGCACGGCCTGCCTCTACCGCTTCAAATGTTTTAGTAGACGCTGCGAATTTTCATGCGGTCGTAACGTCTTGAAATACTCGCGTGCAAATTACAGTATCGCTTGCTTTAATGTTGCCCACTTAACATTACACCCGATGGATGTCGACATCCGCGTAATCGTATCATTATCGAGTGTCGATGTTGACTCATATTTATTAGATATATTCCTGATTCGATGCCGTTCCTGTGTCGATAATGCAATGGTAGATAAATATTTTTATTTAGAATATTTAGTAAGATAAACATACGGGGCACTAGTCAAACTTGAAAACAGATAACATAACATTATCTTACAGGTATAAGATAAGGGGCTTGTAAAAAATGTTTTTAGTCATGTCAGATGTTTTTGAGTATTATATAACAATATTGAAAAATTATCGAATATACCGCTTTACCGTGTGAATGGGACTAATCATACTGGAGGAGTGAGTTGTAAGGGATTTTTTGGATCGTCCGTCCCTTCAGCCGCGCCTGCTGGCGAATAAACGTTCTCATTTCACCCACGATAGGCGAAAGCAATGGCGTTGCCGATCGTAAATTTATACGACTTTTCAAAGGGACTCGCCACGTAAACACAAGGATAGCTCGAAGCTGTTTCCTGGTGGAATTACAAGGGAGTAGGATGGGAGAACGGTGTAATGACGTTTGTTCGGGGAATCACACGTTCGTCCGTGTCTTTGGAAAGCGAAAGAATAAAGAATTACACGCTAGACGGGACGATAATGTAACGCAACCGAGGGAGATGCCCTTTCCCGTTGTGCAACTTTTACGTGTTAACGTATCGTGAAAATACCTCGGATACTATCGTTCGACAGTGCGCGTTGTATCTCGTATGGCTAGAAATGGAGGAATCATCGCACTCCCGTGGGAAACTGTCATTTTTATGTACTCCATCGATAGAAAACACTTTCAGCGGTCTGGCTACTATGTTTAGTCGGTCGCTTAATGCTAATTGATTAAAGGAAACTGCTCGAAGCAAATTACGAAGGAAGAACGTAATTTTGCAATCCGTTCGGAGATAACGGATCTGAAAGTATACGCTTCATTGAAATTACACTAATGCAAAAATAATCGCGGTTTTTCTTATATTTATTTGCGAACAAACTTTAGTTACTAATTACCTACTATTCTAAAATATAACATTCAATTTACTAATATAATCTAATCACGCAAGAAGGGGAAATATTGGAGAACAAGGAAACGGATACGCAGGAATGCGATCGGTGAGATAAAGGCGAAAAAAGGACAAGATTCGATTGGCAAAAGGTTGGAGTCGTGGAAGAAGCGTAGGCAGCCGGCAGCAAAGCTATCCAATGGCGCGGCGAATTTAATTTATAATCGAAGGAACGGTTCGCGCGTGCACGATCGCTCGCGTTCCTGGTCGCTCGAGGGTAGGAAGAACGCGCCGCGATATTCTAATCGGCGTGACGACGTGATACGCAATTAATCCATCGCGTGTCAGTGTCCCGCGCCAACACCATCGCCAGCATCGTTGATAATAACGCATGCAACGAGTCTCAGGGGCCTAACTCGCGCTCTCGGCGAGCCTATTCGAGCGGTGCGTGTTGCTCGCGCACGATCGGGCCCCGCGTGTGTACCGCCGGCGATTATGATTAATAGCGTTGCTATCGGTGCATGAACGGTGCAAAACGAAGACAAATAGGCTGCGCGGACCTCTTTAAACGCGCTCACCGATTCGCTTGTGTTTCGCGTTCGAAACGGTTCTTGAACACCCCGGATCGAATCCTCGTGCAGGCACGGTTAGAACTTTTTTTTTTTAAATTTTCAAGTATCTTGGTCCTTGCAAGATTTCAGAAATCATTCTATGATAGTCAACGTTACCACTGCTATTATCGAATTATTTTTCGAGAAGTCGTGACATCGCAACGGACAGCCATAATTTGCGGAACGTTGACAAACGGATGGAAAGGAACGGTAAGAAATCTCGGTTGCAGCGTAATCGATAAGCGTGTAGCGTTGCTAAAACAGCGAGGGAAGAGCATCGCGGGCGCGGGTCGTTGTACCTTCCTGTTTGGAGTCACGTGCGCGAGCTCCCTTCTTCCTCTGGTTTCTCTCTTCGTGCTGGATAATGGATGAGTCCCGATATTTACATATTTTTCCATGTTCGTGCCGTGTGCCGGGCCACGGCTAGGTCAGGCAAGGTACAACCTAGCACAAAGTAGCACCGATCCGTGTGTTTCCGAGCTCTCCGACCACCTGAAAGGACTACCGCGTCGAAACGGTTCGGTCAAGTCGCTTCCTCTCGTTCATCTGCTCGTTCCTTTCCATTATGGACTCATAATTGCATGATACACAAGACACACATGGTACATTCTCAATTTGTAAGCGACCGAGGCTTGTAAATTATCGGTACACCACTGGCAGTAGTTCCATTTCAAGTCTTTCGGTATCTTTCAGTGATTAGTAGCTCTTTACAGACAACTTACCAACTTAGTAACCTAATAGTTCTCATGATGCAAGCAGTAATTTACGCTTCTCCATTATTCAATATCTGTTACAAGTAATGCGACATCTTTTGATAGCTCATTACGTTCGCAGTTTAGTACACTGGTTTAATAATTTGATAGTTTGATAACAGCTCGGTGACTCTGCGAGTTGTTTCGTCGATCGTTTATAAACTCGAAGAACTCGGTAAACATTCATCATTTCTTGACATTGAACGTTCCTCGTGACGCGACGTATTATACATACAATTCAATTTTGCTGTTACAAGCATCCGCCGTGTTTAGAGGACGCGGGGCTTGCAGCATTGTCTCCTGTGGCCACGGAGGGATGGAATCCGTCGAATAATGGAGACTCTCCCTGTTTTCATTATCCACTCGGTTCAGGGAATTTCGAAAGGTTGTTGGTATCCGGTGCGTTCCATAAGGGCGGGGCTAGTCTCGTGGAGAGGACCGTCGGGGTTGAATGGAGGTTACTACCCTCGCCATGGAGCAGACGGTGATTTTTCATTCAGACATCTCTGACTACCCCATGAAACTTCACTGCCACGATATTATTAAACATTCAACACCTTCTGGACTTTAAACGTTCGAATTTTATTAATACAGGTAGTCTGTTATATTTCACTTAGCAGCGTTCCTATTTTTCATGCTTGCTGATGAAGGGAGAAATAGCAGGGTTACATAAAGGGATAAATAAGGGTTAATTTTAGAATCGTTGAATTTTACTTTTACTTTAGTTGTTTTTATTTAAGATGAACTGTTAATCATTAAACTTATGTCGAATAAAAGTTTGTACACGTATGTTTATCCAAACGAGATGAGATGTTTAAAAACATCCGCGTAATAACATACTGGTAGAACATTAATAACAATTAAAACAACTATGCTTAAACGTGTAAGTTAATAACATTTCAGCCACGGATCCATAAACGTACGCACCAATAAAGTGACGTAATTCGAATAATTTACATCAAGTACATAATCAGAGTTCATGAAACCGGTAAGCGGTCTATAACTTTTAGAGCGGTAGTATATTTGCCGTTGCTAATTAACTTCGAATTGCATCCACCGGTGCCAGTAAATTAAAAGGAAAACACGGTTTCCCAATCGTGTGTGGGTAGATACCCTCGTAAAAGAGAATACCGAGAAATATTTACTAGGGCAGATCATATACAATTGCAATCTGAATCCCGTACTCGTTCCTTGTTTCTGCAATAAATATTTTCTACGATAAGTATTTCAATGCGTACCACTTTCTTATAATTATCTTTTGGAGCTATAATAAAAGTTTTCAATTGCCAATATTGTAAATAGTATCGAGTGATGCATGTTCGTAACCGGGAGGAAAAAGTGTATAATTTTAAAAAGCTCGAATTAAATTGGTAATTCGAAGGTGGTGTATTGTTAGAGAAACGAAAGGTAGCGCACACGCGGTATCATTTTGAGCGGGATTGTATCGCGCAAGGGGTGAAGCGAATAGAAGCGATGTGCGTCGAAGGAGCACGAGCGTTCGGAAAAGTGTGTAGTGGGGATGAGGGGAATCGAGTAGTGGGGAAGGGAGCCCGGGCAGAGTCGGAGCGCGTCGGCGGCGCTTATGCGGTCGACGCGGGGGCATTGCCGTCGTGGCCGCAGTTACGATCCGATCGAGCGTCACGGAGCGTGTAGCCGACTCCTTTCGCAGGACACTCGCTGCCAGCCAGCCAGCCAGACACGTGTTCGCGCGTTTTGTCTCCGTCTTTCGAAAATCTCTCGAACGGTGCCTCGAGTCGACCTTGATTCGACGAGCGATCGACAGGATGAGCGTACTGAGACGTCCGGAGTGGCTGTCCTCGGCGTCCTCGACGACGCGTAGATGAGGATTTCCCGACGATGAGAAATTTAACGAGCAAAGTGAAGTGACGTGGTCTCTCTCGCGAGGATTTTTTACGCGAGCGTGGCCCATTGAGCCGAAGCCGGTGAATGAAGCGACCAGAAAGCCGACCGATTCGACGTAGGTCAGTTTCTCGAAGGAGGTCGTCGATCGCGGCCGTGCTCCGTTTCTTCTAGCTCCGAGAGGACGATGTCCTCCGAGTCCTCGGATTCCAGCTTGCCTGAAACGTCGGGCGATGACAGGATCCCGGAGAGGTCTTCCTCTGGAGCTGTGATCGTTAGTGGATTGTAACTTTACGAATTCGTTCTTGGCTGCCGATTTAATCTCCCGTTCCGTTTCGTTCGACTTTTATGTGATATCGAGTCCGTTGAATTCGCGAGTTACGCACTTTATCGAATCGTGACAAGTGTGCTTAGAACGTGCCGAAGACTTGCGTCGTCGAGCGTGATTTAAGTGGCCAGTGCTTGGAGTTCCAGTTCGCCCTTTTGGGATTACTCTGCGAGACTTCCAGGTAAGTTCTTTTTTCGAGCAACATTTCTTCCGTTCTTACAAGAGTTTATGTCGTACGATTCAGGAAGGGTTAAACCGATCGTGACCGGACTTATGGAGAATGTTGACCTTGACCCTATAGTGTCCATATGAAATATGCTATAGACTAGACTCGCAGAGCTTTGACCGTTTAAAAGTTACAAAAGATTTCATCTTTTTAACCCAACTAGAATCGTACCAGTCAAAATTACAATAAATTAATAACAAAGATAGATCACTTAGAATTTTTTCTTAGACTACTTCCATAATCAGGATTATAGACAGAATCGAAATACAAATATAACAATTCACTTAAATAATCGAGATACAATTTTGTATCCAACGACATATAATTTCTTGAACGATAATATTTATAAATCTGTCGAGGAAAGAATTCGAGCGACAAACTGGTTAGCTCCTGCAATGTTTACACTCGGAATAGACGGAAGTTCTATTGGCTGCGTCGCCATAAGACGCTCCCCTCGTTCATAAAATCGTAGAAATAGGTTTTACGCGTGTCACCCAAGGACTCCTAGTCGAAGCAACGATTCTTACCCTCGTGTCGTCTCGAGTGACATCTTTGCAGCTCTGAACGGTACTTGTAACGAGAATCGATTTGGTTGTTTTGCGTGCATACTTATTTGCATAACCGTGTTGTGTCGCGGTTATGGCGATCGATAAAACTCTTGGTCGGAACGCATCGGGGGATAACTCTGACGATTGCGCGTCTGGCGTGGTTAACGGATATCGTTTCTAGTTTTCTTCGACTTTCAGGCGTATTGTTCGTTCTACTTTCGCGACCGATCGATCGCTTTCTCGCTACCTGAAATGGTTTTCGATTTTGCCGTAATAAGACGTCGTGTTTAGTGTCCCTTCCTGAAACTGTCACGCTAAAGCATTCGCAAAGCATCAAAGCTTCAGATAAGTGTTTCAGTTGAAATATGATTATCGTTATAGCGAATGAGACAAATGGTAGTGTACGAAACGTTGGGAGTTCGAAAGACCAAAACAAACATAACCGTGCAAAGGCTCGGTAGCATACGTTGAATGAATGTAAAGCCACCCTACGGAAAAGGCAACAATGTCTACGGAGCGTAGGGAAAGGACGGCTGCAAAGCAGGCGTTTTGCAGCCACTCTTCTCCCCGAACGGTATTAAATATCATCAGGAAACGGTGTAGCGCTACCATAAATCGCGCGCGTTACAACGGGCTGCCGGCCCGTAAATCGGCCTTGCGACACGTTTATTTCCAAGCGCCATTAATTAAAAGCCAGGCTCGTTTCTAGCCCCTGCTCGTCGCGTTACCTTTGCTCGTCGTCGTGCCGTGAATCGGGAAAGGCGAAATAATTACGCAACCACGAACGGGAGAAGGACAGTTACACTCGTCCGAAATCTCATTTCCATTCACGGCGTTTACGGTGGCCGGCCGAAACGAGTTTGGCAGCTCGGATACTGGCATAATCGCGTTTATCTCGACGACAGCGGTCCCGACGCGCGAAAAAATGTGTCACCTCGCATGAATGGTCCTACGTGTCTTCATTTTTGTCGTATCCTTTCGCGACTTCTTTCCTTCTTCGAGGGAGAAAATCTAACTCGACGCGCTTTGATGCGGGCTCGACGGCTGTCCGCTCGTTTCGACTCCCTTTTAGCGATTCGTTTTTGATCGTAAATTCCGTTTGGGAATTTTTTCGTTCCCCTCGTCTCTAATTTAACGCCAGCGATAAATTCTGTTTCACGATTCGATCGCGTTATAAATTCTGCGCTTATGCCTTCGTATCCGCTTGGATCGGGCCCGCGATGCAGATACAGGATCGGTGTTCGCGAACGAAACAAGTTCAACATCATCACATGTCGGACGTTGAAAAACTGAAATTGGATCGTGACGGATTTCACGAGGAACGTATCACGATAGTCAAAGTCCGAAGTGAACTCAAGTGTCCCTGGTATCTGGTTAACTTCATCTCGGTGCACGAAATCGTGCGGCACAGAAGCTGATTCGCGTGTTCGAGTGCCCCGTTGTTAGGGGTCAGTTTGCCGGAGGTTTCGTCCAGGAAGCGACTACCGAAATTAGAGCGGAGCTTATCGCGACCAGGCGGATTTGCCATTGGCGACCAATAAACCTTTGGGCCGTGAGAAAAACGCTCTCGATCGGCTGTTTAATCGCGTACCGATCGTGGGGACTCGACGTTCGATCTCACGCTCCGGCGATCGTGGATTTGAGGCCCCTTAGCTCCGTTCTCGTTATCGTATCGTTCGCTGGGCGTGTATATCGTCCGCGTACAAGCTTCACGAAATGGGCTAACGTTGTTACAATCGCCGATAGCCGGCCGTTTCGAAAGTTTGTCCGCCATTCGTAGACTCGAAGAATTTCGGACGGTCTCGGTCGCGTTTCTTGTTTTCTCGCGCCGGACAACGATCGTCCGTCTCGTCTTGACACGAATCGCTTTCTCGTCGATATACGATTGTTTCGTACTTGTCGGAAAGCTAACACCGTTTAATAGCGTTAATCTTTCGCGACGAACGCGTGTCGGTTAAACGTACCACTCGTCGAGCCGATAGTCGTTCAACGAAAGCGAATAGCCGAGCACCGAGAGAATGAATATTTATGCGGATGTTCTTTTATCGACACGCCGCGGCGGAAAGAGGCGCGAATTAGCCGGTGAAGCGTAACGAGGATTCCGTACGAGTAATTCATTCATTTATTCCTTTTCTACGGTGTCAGCCTGTCGCGTTCAATGTTACACTCTTCTTGTACGCGATACACCGATGGGAGAAACTTGCTTCGTTTCTTTCCGAGAACGATTCCTTGCGATGCTCACTTCAACTATTAATTAGGTTATTTCTTCGACGAGACATGCATCGGGGAACATGCGGACTTGAACACATACTCGTCTGAAGATACAACAATTTCAGAGTATAGGAATTTAACATCTGGAAATTTGAGGTATAGCAAACGTGGACACGTACGAATCTGGGAATATAAAAATTTAATGGTATAGATCTGATGATACAAAAACTTGAGGATATGAGAATCCAAAAATGTGGTGGATTTAGGAACAAGTAAGGAATCTACGAATCTGCAAACGTAAGAAAATACCGAAATACGAAGATATTAGAATGTTGAGATACAGAAATATAGAGCTAGCCGTGGATACAAGAACGCGGCAAATTGTGCGTGCACGTAATCTTGTTCGTAGAGGCACGTATGTCACGAAGTCGTTGATTTTTTCGCTCGAGAAGATACGCAAGCGTGTCGAATGAACCGGAACGCGTCGCGAAGCGCGAACACGCGTACGATCGCGCGAGTACGCGCGAGCCGGTGCACCGACCAGTCGTCGTTGCCGCGAATCTCGCGGGCCGATCTTTATGGGCGAATGACGTAGCGAGTTGCCGGTGCATTGGCCCGAGGCCCTCGTAATATCAATGATATGAATTATCTAACGGCGTGGGCGTACTTGCGGCCTACCAACACCGGCCGCTTCGGCCTTAAGGCGCATTCCCACACGTGTAACGAAGGTGCGCGGTCAATTTCACGTGCAACGTGTTCTACGTGTCCGTTTCGCTATTTTTCATCGTGACAAAGAATCTTTCATGCGAACGATTCTGCTATCTGAACTTTGTAGTCTCTCGAATTTTTCTGGGAAGTTATCTCTGTTTACTTGTCTATAAATCCATATGTGTTTATCTATTCTCTGTATTATTACTGGAATACGGATGTTTATGCATTTATGATACATCGAGGTCTGCGAATTGCAAATAAATCATGTAATCTATGTGATTCACTTATCGATTACGTGATTTATTTAAGTTTGCAAATTTATTATGAATATATGTACATCTGAAGTTTATTAGGATTATATGCGAGGAAAGTGTGGAATTCGCATTTACTGACTCTCAAATCGAAGTGTTAGAGGGAACAGCCAATCAGTCGATTCGTACCTTTTACTGTGCCCGATCATTCCTATTAATTTCACGAAGTAATCCTATTAATTTCACGAAATCGAACGACCAACTGGAAAGATCCGTTTAGCTCCGCACACCTGGATCGCGCGAAACATCATCTTTATTAAGGTGGCGTGTTCGGTGCAGCTAATAAAGACGATTCCGTTCGGTATCAGGAGGATAATGCCGTTCGCGGCCGGCTCGGTACGCGCATTCCACGCTGCCCACTCGGCTCGCCAGGTAGCTCGGGGTGGGCAAGGGTGCACAGAGGGAAGCGGGAAGAACAGGACCGGGCTTTGAAACGGCAGCTCGCAACGAAAGGGGAAGGAGGGACGTTTAATGGCGCATAATCGAGCGATACGTGGGCGATGCGCGGTCTCGCGAAACTGCCGATTTCGTAAAGGCTGATCGCATGCAGGCAGGGACCGCATTCTCCGCTCGGCCGACACGCTGCGAGAAAGGGAGCTGCTTCGTATATCATAATTGCCGCCAGGTGCACGCGCGATCCGGACGCGACGCGGACATTGCCGACCAACCTCGACGACCCGATAATCGATCGGTGTAACGAGCTGTTCGAGGAGTTGTGCGATCGTTGAACGCGTCGCGCGAAAATTTCGATGCTAATTTCGTGCCGAGAGCGCTTTTTATATGCCCCGCTTCACGAGCCCCGGGATTATTTTAATTAAGTCGATCGAATCGGATCAATTTCGATTCAAGGGTTTACGACGTCTCCCTTCAAATTCACCGGTATTTTTAAACGAATTCTCGGACTTTATGATTTCCTAAATTTCTCGAGTTAATTAAGACAAAATAGCCTATGTTCCATAATTCGGAGATTTCTGTCGGATCCGAAATTTATTTGTACGAGCACCATGGTGGCACGATTAGAATAAAAAGGTTAGCACGAGTTATCTAACGGTGTCCGTGTCCTCAGAGGGATAATCGGAAAGGAAACTGCCGTTTTCAGGATTACAGTGATCCGCGACCGTCTTCCGTTTTTTCATCCGGCAAAGACGGCAACCTAGTTCGAGTTAACGTTAACGTCCAGAGGAGCTCCTCCGGGCGTTTAATGCAAATTCGACGATAATTCGGTGCAGGCCGTTGCATCCTATGCGTAATCGTGAACAAGGTGCTCCGTAATAATGCTCACCGGCTGATCGGTATCGTGTACCAGGATTGTAGCAAACATTCCTCAGCTTGACGATTCTGATACAAGATTGATACTGTTACGTCTTTCGTACTTTAGTTTAGCATTTTAATTCCCTGCATTCATTGGGTAGTTGCTGATTGGTTAGGTTTATTTAAGGAGATTCTAGTCTGGGGCAATTACCGATACCTGCAACTTCTCAGGAATGTGTTCATTATGAATACGGTATTAACACATTGAATTTTAATTAATTATGAACCGAGTGAAGAGGATCGCTAATATCGTTAACCGGATACTGCACGATAATTAAAGCGAAGGAGTGAATCGCATCCTTATTAACTGGTTTTCTATCTTTGTCAACTATTAATAATATGTTTAATCTAGGTTTCTAATCGTGCAAATTAATTTTATAATTAAAGATAGCGTCAGCACTTCAACTTAGCAAACAACTTCCTTTTTTATTTACACGTAAAAAGGCAAAAATGTGTTGATTATCGAATGTTTCTGGCCGGAAGAGTGCGTACTAGCAATCGTAGTAATGGAACGATCGCGCGATGCAAATTTCATTCGCGATTATTCGCCGGCGTAATTCGCGGGGAGGGTCGAATTGAAACGGGGCGAGAGGCAACGTTTGCTAGCTGCATCCGCGGAACGTTGGAAAGGTCGCTGCAAATTAAATTAAACCACCGGTTTTTCTCTCTTTTCCGAAACACGTTTGTCCCGGGAGTTTTCCTCCGCGTCGCGATTCCCCGAACTCGATCGAGAAGCGGGCAAAAACGCGACGACACCGAGATGCGCAATTATCTGGAAAAGGAAACGAGTCCGGCTCGGTTTTCCACGATTCTTCGCCGCGGCGATAAACAAAGCAAAGTGGAATGTTTAGCGCGAGCTTCGTTCGCGGAATTGACAAATTAGCGGCGTTAAGGCGAGTGGGCGAGCGACACGAATCGCTTGGTCGTTGTCGCGGAACCGCGTTAATTAATAACGCAATCTCGAGTGGGCTCGTAGAGCAACGGGGCCACCAACGATGCGAAAAATTCCTGACGCAGGATTCCTCGCCGCGTTGTTCTCGAACAGATTTTTGAAGAACGACGGAACGTTGTTGGGCGATTTTTGTGTAAAGCATCCGTGTAGCTCGTCGCAAAAATCCAGCTAACAAAGTTGCGTCTACACGCTCGGGCAATTTGCACGATTCAATTCAAACGAGCGGATTGTTACGTGGTACTTTCCTCCTACCAATTAGACACTTTAATGCTCGTATATTTCGCGGAGTTTGTTTCCCTTGTACGCATGAAATCGTTAATAATTAACGAGGAAACCGACTGCTCGTAATCACCACCCCATTGTGTGTTAAGATTTTGACAAGTCGTTTCACATCCACAGATTGCTTTTCGTTCGTTTCCTTAATGTTTTGATTACCACGTCACTGCATCCTGATGAATTTTCAATTACGCGCGATAAGAAGAACAAAACCTTGCTATCAAGTCGAGCATCGAGGCATATGTCCGTCGCTGTCAACGCGTCAACGTTTCTTTTTATAGCTGACACTAATGACTGTACACGGCAACTCGCCAAATGTAAACGAATTTTTATCTAGAAACTAATTCGTTCTTTTTAATCGAAAGGCAAGTCGACCGATTGTAGATAAGGCCGTCGTGTGAAATTTTATTACACGCGTTTCGTAAGATACTATCTCGTGTAGGAAGTCGCTTGATCCAGGATTACCGGTACCAAAAATTTGAAAGAATAATTAAACAAGACGCGAGCGATCGCGGGACACTTCCTCTTCCCCTTATCGCGCCACGACTTAGCGATTCGAAATCGATTTGCTTGCAGCAGGTTGCTCGCGAGAGACATTCGTTCGCGCGAAACCCGTCGCTGCTTTCTCTTCGATCATCTAGCACCCTTGTTCTCTGCGAATCGGCTCGTTATCTGACCGCACGTCGATCTCGCCACGAGTTATGCAGCAGATCACGGATTAATCGACGTCATAACAACGATTTTTTACCCCCGTCCTGTTCCGCTCCCTTTGCAGCGAACACCTCGTTCGCGTTTTCCTGTTTATCTGCCTTTTCGAGACAGCTCTCACAAAGCCTCTCTTTGTTCCGTTATTAATTGTGACCCGTCGCGATCGCACTCTTTTATCGTCTTACAGGCGCCACGTTACACTACATTTTCGTATGAATTACTTGTGTACTCAATTGCAGAACTTTCCTAGGAAACTATGGCGGCGGTGATAGCGCAGGTCTTCCTCTTGCTTATTTATACAAATTTTTCAAGATTTAAAATATCAAGATATTTGATATAAATATTTGATGACTTCCGGTTTGGAGATCCATGAATTTTAGGATCTCAGAATTCAAAGATCTTGGACACAAGTGAAAAATTTCAATGCTATTACATTGTTTGTTTATCGATTCATCGATGGGTGTAACTGCTATATAGACTATTATTATTATAAAAGACGCGATAGATCCTTTAGCATCGTATACCGAAACAGCATAGGTTCTAGAAGCTGTCCGGGTTCTCACGGAAAGACGAGACGTCACGATTCGAGGAGATAATCGTCGGTCGGTGGTTTCGATCGCGCGAAATACGTAACGCGACTTTCGCGCGCGAACAAAGCGAGCACATCCACGAGCACGCACACTCGTCCGTCTCCAGGTTGTATTGTGGGTCAACGGTCGTAGGTTTTCTCGACGCGGTGGTCAGAGACCCGGACTCGCTCCGCCTGCCGGTCGTCGAAGATTTCGCAAGCGGATCAAGCGTTCTCAGGTACGCGATAGTCGAGCGTGGCGCACGGCATTTGCATGTCACGTTGCATAGCAAGCTGCGAGCGAAGGTAAAAGGGGAAGGTTCCCTCGGGCTGCTCTTTCGATTAGTCCACGATCGACGCGAGATCGTACAACTGACCGATGGAAATCGTGAACTGTTCGCCGAAAACCACCTTGAAAACCGATTTTCTCCTCGGCAAACTTTCTTCGCACCTGCAAATATTTGAACGTGGATAAAGGTGAGACTTGTAGTCTCGAAAATCGAAGCTCGTTTAATGACGGTGTGCGTTACCGTTTTGAAACTCGAATTGATCGGAGAGAGTTGCCTAGGCGGTGGACCGGTTGCTACATTTTTTTCCGCCGGCAAACGTTCAGGATAATTGATTCACGTTCGTTGGTGACATTTTCAACGCTTTTCCATTCCGTAGCGCGACTAATCCGAAATAGCAGGGAGCACGTGTGCCTGGCGAACGAGCATTTGCATTCTGCTGGTAATAAATGCGCTTTCATAACCGTCTCGTTACCTGTCCTCTGTGCTCGTATCGAGATCAACGTCAGCCACGGTTTACAGTTTCATTCAGTACCGATTACGTAACACTGCCGATCCTTAATGAACCTGCGACTTCGCCGGCGAAAAATCAATTAATCCTGCCTGCGCGATTATTCAACGCGTGAGCAGAGTCTATTCTTCGAAGATTTCATTCATCAACCGGTTTCGTTCGATCCCGCGATAAATCGTTGCACAGTTTCACGGGGAAAAATTAATTACGGAGAACGAGTACACACCGAGAATAAGCTTTTAATCATAGGTAATAGACTACTTACGATCAATTTCATTCAGCCGATTATGCAAGACAACGTTATTGAATCGTGCCGAGATTGGTTAACGAAAAATTAATTAACCGTAGCCACGTGGCAAATAGTAGTAATGCTAATGTTCGTTGATTAGAAACTGGCTACGATTAACCGTTCCATTCACTCGACTGTGTAATTGCGGCATACAGGAATGTTTGACGAACAGGTTTGGATACAAGAAACCTTCTGAATCGGTGATAACTGCTTGTAACACGAGCGAGCCATGATCGCTTTCGAGAACTCCGATTAATTTTAACCAATCGCCAGTCTCTTTTATTGTACTCGTAATCGACACATGTATTACGTATTCGACGTACACGCATTCTTAGAACCGATACTGCTATCTGGAGATGCGCTCAATCCTCTCTCTTCGACCAGCATCGCTTTCTAGCTAACAAACAATGAAAACTGCCAGAGTAATCTGGGCACATTAAGAACTTCCTTTTCATTGTAACTCTTTTTGTTGTTGTAAATTCATTGTTGGTAATCGCATTGCTGACACTGAAGTGTGTGAAAGGGAACTGGACACAGCGTAGTTGGGTGCTGATAGGTATTTCTCCATTTGAGAAATTTGAATTTATAGATTTTATAATTTGTTAGTTTCTGGATTTGAAATACCGAAATCTCTGAATACCTGAATCTCTAAATTTCTACAGAAAAATATTTCTACACAAGAAAACTCTTCCAAGCGCGAAATAGGAATTGTAGCAAGGCGATGGCGGCACAGCGTACAAAGCAGGCATCCTTGGTATTCGCAGTGCCTTGGTATTTTTAAAGATTACAGTACATTTGCACGTACGTAATCGGCGTCGAAAGGGTTAAGAGCATGTACCGTAATGAATGCGACGTTTTTGTAATGCGTGCTCGTCGCACGAGCGTGTTAGGAGGTTTATACGCGAACGAGCAAGAGTGCAGCGAGCGGTGCATTGTTCTAGAAGCGCGCGGATGCATCGCGTGCAATAGCCCAGTTTGCAATACGAAACCATCTACGAGGCACGACTCGAGCCTCGAGACACGCAGAAACACACGAGGTACATAGGTCACTACATAATCCCGCTAGGTACCGCAGTACATAAAGTAGGCCCTACGTGTGCGCGCGAGCACATTCGCGGCCTTATAAAGAGGAACACGAGGACTGTATCATATTCCAGCTCCGTACAGTTATATGCATCGCTAACTCGGCTATTCAGACACGGAGAACCACTTTCCTCCGTTTTTATGCTTTTCGGTTAGGTTACGGCGGTTCGACTCGTTCCTGATCTATTGCAGATGTTTATGATTTGAATTAATTAAGTCAAATGATGAGGTAATTGAACGATGGAGATTTGTTGCATAATATAAAGAATGAGACGATGTGGGAAATTCGCTAACGAACTTAATTGTGTGCGCCGGTGTTAATTAAACGTGCCTCTGCGCGCTTTAATGCGATTGCAATCGTTCTCCAAGGTTGTTCTAACGATAATTAGCGGATCGTTTGCACCGACCGTGGCGCTTGGAAGGACTACAATTTGTCGATTCATTCTTCGTTAATTTAACCTGGTTAACCTATAGACTAGGTATCGAACCTAAACGAAATCGGAGCGTTGCTGAAAAATTCTCAGAGTCACAAGACCCTTTGCACCAATACCTAGTGCAATATCGAATCCCATCGATGCAGATTCTGATGCAGTTCAATCCTAGATCACCCTCGCTATGTCATAAATTAGTAGTCGGTACTTCCCGTGTACAAATACTCCGTACGAAACGGTAAGAAGTTGTCGAAGAATCCGTAGAAACACAGTGTCCGAATCCGGCAAAATTGTGACACTCGTAGTTGGTCGGCAACTAATAAGAGATCGCGATTCTGTGGATGCAGCGAGTTCGCAGCAGGCACGCACAGAGAGGCAGCCGGAACAATGCATAACGAGCATTGTCTCTTCGCTCCGCCCTCCAATTCCATTCCACGCTATATTGCCTCTATCTTTCACTCGGTTCTCTCGGCCGCATGCACACCGACACGCAATCGCGATCGGTGGCTGCAGGGAACGAGAAGGGAGGGCAGAATAAAGGGAAGGAAAAAAAATGCAACGGTAACACGGCCAACATGTGCGCTCAATTATCCGGCTGCTTAGCTACGTTTCCGACGATCGTGTCCACCTACAAATAACCGGCCTAGAGAAAAGGGGAAAAAGAAAAATCCGCGGTACAAGACAGGGCAACCTGCGAGCTGGCTAGCGACCGCTCGTCAATCCTTTCATTCACCAACTCCATTATCTGTCGTACAGCTCGATGGACAATCGACCGGTTGAATAAGTGGCCTGGCCGCGGCCTGTATATCGATCGTGTAATGGTTATTTGGTCCAAGCAGGCGATAATGTTCCCGTGATTCATTGGACGCTCGGATTAAAGGTTATCGGTTATCTATCGGTGCACCGCGTGCTTTCGATTCCACGCAAAAATTATTGTCGTCGAAAGGTGAGAGGTTGCGCAATCGACCTTTCGGCGGTTCGAAATTCCTGGATTATCGATTGCTTGTTCAGATTTTTCGGACATCTTTGACGAGTCACGTGGCATCATCGATTTGGTTGCAACTTCGAGAGATAATAGGAGACATCAAGTTTAGTAGTTTTTCAAAACCACAGCACGCATCTTTAAGAAATAGGAGAGAAATTTAGGTTCGAAAAAGTCATTCTTTTAATAACATTTAATTTTGGGGATTAAAAAGTGATGCAACTGGTAGTCAATTTCAGTAAGAATTCAGTGATACAAATCAATAAAGTATTCTTGACTACTCGAATCTCCATAATTTCTTCTGAAGAAAATTGTGATATTGGAAACTTTTGAAGTGCCTTGAATTTACCTCGAAGTAACCTCTGGTCACCGCCAGCAGCGTTTGAGTGAAACATTGACGGATTCCGAGTCGAAGCAAGAATCAAGCTCACACGAAAAAAGAACAATGAACGATAAATCAGCGTAGCAAATAACAAATCGATCGGGTTCCAATGTCTACCGTGCAAGTGTTACGAGGAAAATTAATAACGTTAACTCGAACAGAACGAAACAAGCGATAAGGGCACTCGACGGCCCATTCATCGGCCCCTGAAAAAGCTCGTTTCGAGTTCCCGTACACGGGGTTCCGCCTGTTGCGCGATAAATCGATCGCGACAGGGCCGCAGTTGGCCGAACATGTGTACCCGGCTGTTTGTTGATCGTTCGACGTCCTCCTGCGCCTATGAATTACCCGTTCAATGATCCTCGAAAACGTCGAGGCGAAACCCTTTCCTCGCGAGTACGCCGCCCACTTCTCCGCCATTCTCTCTTCCCCTCGATCGTTGTCTCATTCATGAGCCTGACCATTATTACCCGCTCTACGTGCAACCTCTAACGAGCAATAACTGACAAACTCGCATGCCAACCTCGCGGCGAGAGGTGCGTTCCGAACGGTGTCGTTAAGCGTCGACGACCAGCGCGCGTTCCGTGAGCGAATTAAAATCGAGCCGCGTGCCATTTCCAGCTAATTAATGGATCGTTCGTGAAATTGATCGGCTTAGATACGGATGCAATGATGCTTCTTCTGGAAAGTGGCGCGGTTAAATGGCTTAGAAATTATTGTTTCGCTCCGAGAGGTCCGACCATACAGTCGATGGAACGTAGCATGGGGCTGGAAATTAATTAACCCTATGGAACCGCATTGGCGTAGGATTTTTCTTTTGTTAACCATTGCTTTAGTTCGCCACGCGTGTGGCTATGTGTTGAACGAGAGCTGCGGTAGCGCAATCACTATGCCCTATCACCACGCGCTGCTACGGCTTGCGTTCAATACACGCGTTGATGTGGATATGTGCTGATTTGTCATGCGTTGCTGTTATCGCTTGTTAGATCACTACGCAGCGGATTTCAACGCGTCGAATTTCAACGAGACAAATTTTGACGCGTAGCGAATTTCTGCATGTTGCGTTGCTATGCGCCGAATTGCCACGCATTGAACTTATATATGTCGAACCTTCACATTGCGAATTTCTACGTGTCAAACTTTTACGCGCCGAATTTCCACTTTCCGAATCTCCATGCATCAAATATCCCTGTGTCGAGTCATATGATATCTGCCCATTCCAGCGTCTAGCTACGCCAATGTGTACGACTCGCTTTTCAAGGCGATAAATGTTCCACTCTTATCCTGATGCTTTTATCATCGAACGTGTAAGCTTGTAAAAGGTGAAAGCCTGAAAATTACGACAGATCGTAGGTATTCTTGGAAAATAGGATCCAGAGAGCATGAAAACCTGGGTCCAGTCATCTTATCTAGCACCATAACTCCTCTGTTACTTTGGATTCGACAGTTCTTTTTATTATTGCCTTTCTAAGTGAAAGCGATAAATTAAGAATGGGAGAATTATCAAAAAGTTTGGTAATGGTACGGTGAGAGGAAGAAATACGAACGCGAATAATTTCAGTGGTTACGGAGTGTACTGATCAGACAGTGGAGAGACCGGTCTACAGCGGAAGAGGATATAGCTCGATCATCGCGGTTCGTTTACCACTCGTAAAACGCGAGGAAGCACGTGTTGGTGGCTTTGAAAGTCATTCTTTTCTTTTCTGGAAGCGTACCTTGATGATGATCGTGTAAACACAGGTGTGCTGCACTGCCGATGCACTTTATGCGCCTGTAAAGCGAGTCGAGCTAGCATTTAAATTGTAATAAAATATGTATAATCGAATGGACATTGCGTCTGAACTTTCCAATCCCGCTATTATTAATGTCGCGATAAATATTAGGCGTCTGTACTGAACATCGTTGACAGCAATTAATGTTAATAACGATAATACTTGTAGCTAGGTATATACGAAATTTATTGCTAATCGTGAAAGAGGCAATGCTGTTATCGATCGAAACGTCGAATTAGCATCGGCTTGACTCGGGAGTATTGCAGTAAATCATTTATCAAGTTTGATTGATCGACTTGCGAAAAGGTTGAGCAAGTAAATAGCATTTGCAAGTTGAGGATTTATTATGAACGATTGCGAATAACTTGTGCATTCTTTGCAAAAGGATACACTTGACAAAGTCAACACATTCCCATGGGTTTACTGATGACTGTTAAGATTGGAAACGCTGAATACCAATATTTCTTGACTCGTTGATAAATTGCTACTATGGGATGTTACTTTATTTGCATCGAATTGCATATTCGAACGCTTAGTCTGTTACACCCTGTGCA
Source organism: Megachile ligniseca (assembly GCA_945859555.1). NCBI lineage: Eukaryota > Metazoa > Arthropoda > Insecta > Hymenoptera > Megachilidae > Megachile > Megachile ligniseca. The sequence goes on along the minus strand of OX243781.1, from coordinate 13,136,659 downwards.
TCTGACTATATTAAGGATACTTGACCACCATATTATATCTGACCAACATATTTCATATGTGGGAAATATACATATGAGTAATATAGTTAATGTTTTGGTAACAAGAACCGGTACGAAAGAAACAGGGACTAATAAACCGAAAGATTTATGCGCACAGAGTGCAGCAAAGAAGTAAGGTAACTTCTAATTTCTGCCAATATGAAGACGTTCGGTGACTCGCTACCGAACTCGCGTTACCCAAGAAGCGGCTCTAGCCGGTGATAAATCATCGCGGCACGCAGTCGACGAGCATAATTTAGCTACGAATAATAAACTGCAGCTCGGTATAAGCGATTCGCGCGCGAATTTGCATTACTCCGAGACCCGTTAAGCTCACCCACGCGACCGGACGAGATGCTTCATTAACGCGAGCCTCGTCGAAACGAACTCGCTTCCTAGTCCCCTGGTCCCGGGGTCAATGTATCCCCTGTAACTCGATCCTGGAAGCTGGATCCATCTCTCTGTACTTGGCGAACATTTTCGAAAACGAGTGGGTCGTCGGCACGGTTCGCGACCGAAATGTGCCCTCCGTGTTCGTGCCCGCGATCTTATCCTCCCACGTAACTGCCGTGTCCAAACTTGCGTAACTGCTCTTCCGGTGCGAGACAGTATGGAAGATCTTACGTCGCTTGAATATAGAACAGGGTGGATACTGCACGGGGTGTTTGAAACACACTCTTTCAAAATCCGGACTAGATGTCTCATTCAATAAGGTTCATCTGACTTTCTCATATCATCTGACTGGAAATATAGAATTTCATGACTTAAAAGTACCAGCAAATACCACTTATGTTACATCAATTTACAGCTTGAACTTCAACGAAGATGACCACATAACCGTCCATCGATATTTTCTATCCAAAGTGGTTGTTTTTCGTCGAAGAGAATGATTCAAAAAGGTAGCTTCGCGTGTGGAGTCACGTGGCGGTACTCGGTCGCATCGTCGTCCATTTCGAAATGATTCGTTTAGATTTAATTGGAAAACGCGTGCGACCAGGTAGACCGATGGGAGACGAGTCGGCAGCTCGAACGGAGAAAGAGAGACAGCCTCGCTGGAGGAATAAATTTCCGATAACGGGCGTGTGCGTCGTTGCACGAGCTGGATAAACACGCGGCGTGTGTGCTGTACCGCGCTTAATATGCGCATACTAAGGGACTCGCTGTTGCTGCTCGCAGATGGGCCCAGTTGATTTATTGAAAATCGATTTGGGACCGACGTTCCCGTTGCCACCGCTCTACCGTTTCACTGGCCGACGTCGATTACATAATAATTACGGCTAATGAATTCGTCCGCGGCGCGTACTTCGCGATAAGGAACGTCCAACCTCGTAGATGTCGAAGACACTGCATCCTTGCTTCGTTGGACTTACGGTTAATATTACCGAGGGACAATTTCGAAATTTGCAAATTTCGGTGTGTGGAAATTTATATGGATGACAATTTGGATATATAGAGATTTGGATGTCTTGGGCATTTAGATGTTATGTGAATTCTGGAATTTAACAATTTGGAGATTTGAGTACTTGACAACTCAGGTATTTGAAGATTTGGGAATTTGAAACTTCCCATAATGTCTGATAACATTCTAATCGTGAGCGTTAAGCTAAACTTGCAGTCGAAGCAAGTGACTAGTAACCCGACGCAAGTTTTGCGAAGGTATCGTGTCACTGACCAGGGCAACACGATTATTATAGATCCTGTATTTCCCCGTGCGTGCGTGGGCCCGTTTATTTGCGGAACGCACGCGCCCCCGAATCGTCACGCGTCTCGACGCGTATGCACGCACGCGTGGGTCGATCGTTGGACGCCTCGCATCTGTATTCGACTATAAAATTAGAATTGTCACTTCGACTGCTTTCACTGAAAGCAAATGCATCATAAAATGTAGCATTCAAAATTAATCGTTCATCAATCTCCACTTCTTAAAGTTCTTTTAAAGTTTAAACGTTCAGCATTTTACTGGGAAATGCCAAATAATAAGACGTCCGACAACGTCCCTCTTTCTCCGCTTAACAACGGCGCGATGTCTCCCTCCTGTTAAGCTCTGACATAGTAACAGGAGGAATCCGAGGGAAAAGTCAACTCGTCCTCTGTGCGTTGCTTCTATTATCTATTGTCTTTTCTTGCGGACAGTGTGTTAGGAGAAGTGGCGCGGTCGCGCACGTGTAGCTGCCGGTATGCGACAGTGGGAGAAAAGGTAGACGAAGCCTTTCGCAGCGTTGGCGCCGATTCCATACCGGTAGAAACAGGTAGTCCATCTAAGTCCCTGGGGATCGGCATCGCCGTATAAACGACGCGTCTTGAATTTCATTCAGATACTTTTTACGACGATGATCGTTTCGAGAACCGATCGACGTGTTCCTCTCAAGTTCATGGCGCTGTTTCGTCGTGTATGTTTATCAACTGACAGTAAGAAGAAACGGAGAACTTTTAGCTACGTGGTTGACATTCGGAGATGCTACAATCAATTTTCCAGTCGAAGGTCTAACATTTGATTAGAAGATCCAAACAATTTTCATTTAATGTACTTGTCTGTGACGTTTTTGATTTTTTATGTGACACGAGTAAGCACCTGATATTACATTATAGAATTGAACTCTTTAGGGATACATTTATTACGTCATCATTTATTACGTAGACATTATCATCGTCTTCTTTTATTTATATAATTGCTGCAGATTTATAACAAGTAAAATGTAGTTACTGTATAGAATACGGTTATACGATGTAGAAAATAGCTGCAAGTACGTGACACTAGTAATCAAAGCGTTAAGCGAATGGTAACGGTGGCGAACGATTCACGAACAAAGTTCCACGGCTGATTCATTAGCAACCGTTGAGTTCATTAGCAAGACTGGATAACCCATAGATAGCCCCTTGCGTGACCCACGCGCAGTCAACGACTGACCCACAACTCCTAACATAACGCGATCCATAAACGATCATTCAATGAAACCGCTGGAAATCGTAGGGTAACAGGTGATTCATGAATCGCCGATCCATTAGTAATTTACACGTGACGCGTGCACGATTTACGCACGTTACTTGCCGTAAGTTCATTTACAGCTTCTGAACACACGGTAGACACGGTACACAGAGTCTACTTGATACAACTTATTGAACAAATTGCTCGCGGTATCTTTTTTGACGTGTTCGATATTTAGTCGGAAATTAGTTCATTAATGCATTACATTATATTATATGGACTGTGCATGTGTATGTACTAAATCATATTATATATACTATATCATGCTCATATAAAAAGTTAAGCAATTTTGAAGCTAACAACTTCAGAAATTCGAAAATTGCCATTCGAAATTGCCATGTCAGGTAACCGATTTTGTCGGTATTCGAGCAAATCCGCTGGAATAGTCGGCAGAGAGTTAAATTATCCGTATAGTGTCGCAGTGACAAATTTAACGACGTTGTCCCGATATTCCGACCAAAACGAGGATTCGCGTTGGAACGACAATTCACCGTGTGGTATGCAAACTCGTTAAACACGTTGAACCGTGGTCGAAGAGTGGCGTCGATATGAGGTCAATAACACTGAAACGATAACGAAGTGCGAGAACCCGAGGCTCGTTTCAGCGCGAACGAAAGAGCGAGAAACCGGTACCGAAATGCTCTTCACCTATTTTAAATCGCGTTTCACGCCCTTTATTCGTGACCAGATGTATCGCGAATGAAAATACGAGGGTCCTCCACAGAGTCCTCTGCAGAGAACACGATTTTCCGGTTGAAATCGCAGGCTCTTTATTCGAGCCGTCGTTCACGGTCGAGAATCTGATCGATTTTAGACAGGACCAAAGTGTCCTGCAATTCGCGAAATTGCCAGTTCCTTTGTTTCCGGCTCCTCGGAACCCTGAGGGACGAGATGCGAGGGGAATTCAGTCAGCACGCGGCATCCTGTGTTCCGCAGGAGCAGCAGAGAATTATGTCCTTATTGTATGTTAATAGGATACCCTCGCACGAGCCCCTCTTAAAAATAGCTGCTGAACCCTCGCCGTGTCTCCTCTACGCCGTTGCTTCCCTTTTGATCGGTATTTTCTAGTTTCTGAAACTCGTATTTTAGATAACGCCGGTCACGAGCCGAGGCCTCTTTTGTGATGTTTCGCAGAAACTCTTATTATGCGTCATTGTGAGCCTCCTCTTTGTGCTGGCCAATAAATAAGCCCGTTAACCCGACTGTTATCCGAATGGGAAAACGGTAGATGATATCGTCCCATCAAAATTGTTTCATCTTCTTTCGGTCGCTCGTTCCTAGACGACAATGGGTGAAATTCCTTTCACCAGATTCATCGTTTCTCATACGCAATCTACTACGATTGTTTTTGATCCTCGCCAATTTCCAAATTCTCTTCGTCTGATTTCGCCTACATTTCTTACATCACCTCTTAATCTTTATGAAGTTAATCTTAACTGGGGTATTGAGCTACTGGCATATAAGTTTTCATATATAAAAATTGTGGGAGGAATAGTAGGGGATGTAGGGATATGACGCGTAGACGCGTATGATATACGGGAATGTGGATGTACAGAAACTTAGACATACCACGAATGTGACACAATCGAATAATTCAAAGCAGCGAGTTTATAAAAAGTTTTAACGAGCACACGTTTCTCATAACTGGTGTACAAGCATTAGCATAACATTTCGCATAGCAACGCGGCGATGTTTCAAAGTTTCACTCGGCACGAAATTAGCATGACACTAACGTAAGACCAGCAGAAAAATAACAAAGTATGTAGTGCACGAAGTGTATGACGCGGTATTAAGCGGTAGATAGTCATTGCTTTTGAACACAAGAACGCGGCGGCTTTCTTGAGTTTTCTTTTACGACAGAAATTAGGTACGTGAAACCTGGTGTTTGCGTCAAATCGTTAGTCGTTCGCAAACTTCTACTTTCTATTCTTGGCTAGGTTATCTAAAAACATATCTAAATCACCTAATAAAGTTGACTGTCGTAATTAACCTGATTTGCTAGGTTAATAATGTACCTGATTCACCTGATGTTTACAACGTACTAAACTCTCACTTGATTCAACAATCTTCTTTAATTCGCCCGAGTCACATAATTTCTCCGCTGCGTTTCGTACGTCGAAGTTTCTAATACACCTGATTAGCTCGATTCATTCGGTCAACGTAATTTACACGTAATTTTTTTATTCGACAAAACTCGACCAGTTACAAAACGCGCGATAAATACTCGAGAGAATTTGTCCAGGTTCTCCACGCGCTTTTTCCTCGACGAGGGCTGTACACGTCGTTCAGCTGCCGCGCGGTGAGAACTCTCGGAATATATCGTTTGGCGCGTTGTAAACGAGTCGTCGTTGCCGCGTCACGACGCTCTTCTCCGAGATAAAGTTACGAGGAGCGTTAACGAGACGCGCCGCGAGGGCTGGTGGGGCCAGTTGCATTTACGAGCCGCTCGTAAACGTGGCCCGAGGGGCCCCGAATCGGGGCCAACATTTTCGACACGCCTACTCGACAACCTCGTATTTTTCTTTTTCCACCGGGATTTCGGTACCTTACTCGCGGAACGGTATCAAACATTTAACCTGCTTCATCACTTTTGCAAATTAACATTTGGGGATGCTGGAATTTGGGAATATGGGGATTGAGGAGTATAGGAAATTGGGGATGTAGGTATTGGGGATATAGGAATTGGGGGATGTAGGGATTGGGGACAGAAATTTGGGGATATAGAAATTTGGGAATGTAGAGATTAGGAATATAGGAATTTGGAGATGTAGAGTTGGGGACATAGGTAGTGGGGAATATAGAAATTTGAGAATGTAGAGATTAGAAATATAAGAATTTAGGAATGTAGAGGGAAAATTGTCCCCCATTATAATTTAAAAATCCTTGACATAGTCGTCATTGATGAGAACTAATAAAAAGTCACAAGTATCGAGCGGGAGAGAGATGCAACCGAAGTGCATCTTGGACAAATTGCATCGCGAAGAAGAACGATCCGAGGGTACTATATCCCAAGGCTGCAGTCGTACGTCTCGGCTAACTTTAGTTTTTGCCAATTTCTCCACTCTCCCTAAAGTTATTTCGGACATGGCAGATTGCCAGGGCTATGCGTTTACTAGTCGACGGTCTATTCGCGAGACCGAATCGTGACGACTATATATAAACTCGCCACATATTTGCATTGTTCTTAAGAGTGTTTTCTTTCGTGTTTCAGGTATGTACTGTTTGGATACCGGTCTTGGATACACCTGAGAGATACGTGAGATAAATCTATTGCTTACCTTAAAATGCGATTCCTAAAAGGAAATGTTAAGACATTCGCAGACTTGGTTTGTTGTTTTACTTGATTAAGTTGAACTTTAGTCAATGATGTTTTGAACTGAATCGTAGATTCTTTGTGTATACAGAGTATGTTTAACCATAACTTTCTTGCACTGATACAGTGATAGTATCAAAATACTTTCCCTCCTCTTTTGATATGAATTTTTCAAACATATTAACAAGAAACAATTAAGTTGCCCAGAGATCGAATCTCAAACATTCGAAACCAATTTAAATTCCAGCTAAGTTCATTCGAATCGATTTCAAATAAAAGCAGAACAGGAACACGTAATATTACGTCAGCGTTATTCGACTACAAGATTACTAAAAGATCCAATACTGCATTGGTAGCTATGTCTGTGTTAACTGCTTAGCCGGTTCCTTTCTTCTGACAGATTAATCTAAATTCCCCGCGTGGAACAAGAAAAAAGACAATTTCCTCCCGATCGCGAAGCGAGATTTTTGGCCAACGAAAAAATCGATAGGAATTTCGTTTCGATCGTTCCGTATCGAGGAGCGTGCAAATATCCAGAACGCTGCACCGCCGGCATTCTTCTGTGGCCGGAATATTTTTGAACAGCCTGTAACAAACCGGTGGTACCACTCGGGCCTTAATTTGTTCTGTATGCACTTAAGTAGCTGCTTTAACAGCCCTTAAGACAACGTCGGTAACTCGTGTGAACGCCCATTACGACCGTTAAATTGAACAATTGCCGTCGATGGGATCCGCTTTAAACACCTTCGATCTCACGCGCTTCATCTTCCCACGCGTGAGACAAACCGCGAGCTAACGTCCAACCTGTCCCGTTACTTGAATATTAAGTGGCCGTGTTTCGCGAAAATCTCAACTTTTATGAGATGATGGAACGTTTAAACTCTGCGTTATTCACTTTTTTCGTTTGCGAAGCACATGTTGCAATTTGAAGTAATATAGTGTTAGAGTACTAATTTCAATTTGGATTTACTTTTGAAATTGGGAGAATTATTGCAATTTAGTGTGTATTATAGGCACGTGTTAGTTTATGTACTGCTATCAATTTCGACAAAGCGTAATCAGATTATACCTATTTGCAAGGATTTCACCAGAGGGTAGGTCCCGACGTTGTTTACAGGGTTAGGTAGTCACGTAGGTGGAACACGGATATACACGTTGGTGTAATTCTTTCCTCATGTTTTATTCTAAGAAGGAATGGGCGGTCCGCTTTGAAATCAATTGCTAAAGACGCGTTACATACTCGGTGGACAGGAGCTCCCAAGCTGTCTGTCTCTGTTTCTCCGCGTGGAAATATAACAACTAGAAGAAAGAGAGAGAGAGAGAAAGCAAGTCCACGAAGCGAACAAGAGAAGAAGGAGTGGACCGCCGCTGCGATGAGACGCTACCCTCCTCGTCGTTCTCAGCAAATGAATTCAGTCATGAATATGTATCGGCCGGTCTCATAACTGAATTCATACCGTACCGGATCAGGATGTATGAGTTCCACTCATGATGAACGGAAGTCGCTACCGAGTTATTCCACAGAATATTTCCGACGATTCTTCTTTCAAGCAGAGTCGATAGACGTCGCTTCTCCAAGTGACAAGAGATCGCTTCGCGTCAGATACGAGAAGTGCTTGTTTCAAGATTTCGCGTTATCATCCAGCCACCTTTGTGTACTTAGAAGCAAACCGAGATACGTATTATCGTCTTCACGAAATGAGAAAGTAGCCACGACTTGTCACTTAGAAGGACAATACCTCTGCAAGATACGCCGTAGGGTGTAGATAAAGGATGTTTATGTTGGCGTGCATGTGCACGCTAGGGGAGGATGGATGATAACAGGGGTCGGTAAGGTAAAAAAGCAACCCTAGATGAAGCAGATAGGATCCAGAATAATGGGTAGAGGAATGATTGACGTTGTAATAGAGGGAGTTTGCTGGACTAAATAGTACCTTTCAACATATGGTGCTCTCTAAACATCCTATCTTGCCATTGTATTATACCAAGCACTTTAAGCCTTTCATCGTCTAATTTTTCATAGTTCTATAGTAATAACAGGTACTAATTCTGTACACACTTCATTACTTAAATTTCATGAATTAATTCAAAATACATGAAAAGCCTTCACTTCAGAAGCAGAACTTTTTAGAGTAACCTTGACAAATTTCGCAGGCAAGCGATATGAAATGAATCCCATCGTAGCGACCGATGTTCCAAAGGATAGTTGTAAAAATGAGAGTTCGACGGATAGGATAGCCAGTTAAGTTTCGTCCTCGTGAACGTAGCTAGCAAAGGCTGTGGAGTTGCTAGGAGTCTGCCTCCTAGCGGGGTCGTAGGGTCGGCGATGTCGTGTCTCTGTTTTGCAACGCGTAATTACCAACAACGGGCAGGCACGCCGTTCGAGCGCACGGCTGCCAGTCGAGCGCGGCATTAGACGGATTTTTATGCGAACGCGTAACGAACGACGTTTTGCATATTCTATGGCAGCCAGCCTGGCCGCCACGTTGTTCTCGGTGCATTCAGCTGTTCCCGAGACCCGAGGCTTACTTACTCGCGACCAAGTCCCTCTGCAACTGCAGCCGGTGTTCCGTCACGCGCGAAGACCTGGAAAGTGATAGTCCACCGCCTTCGGGATGCCGATTGTTCTTTACGACCACGAACATTTATGCTTCTACGTCGCGAACAAATGATTTCGATACGAACGATCACTTAGCGACAACGCGTACTAGTCTCTGTTCATTACTAATTGTTCCCTCACATTATCTCTCATGGGATATGTAGAGATTTGGGATATGTAGTAATTTGGGATATGTAAGAATGGGAATCTGAGAATACAAGGATCTGGTAAAGTAAATACTGAAATGAAATAAATGCTGAATCTTAAAATTGATGTCAAGTCCATTTAATTTTCCACAAAGCTTGTTTTCCATATAGCTCTGAGAATGAATGAAATGCAACTATTTACAAATTGCATAGTTAGGGTCTCAGGTAGAATAAGAAGAATCGGTTTATTATGATTGTCAAAGTCTTGAAGAATCGTCGGCTGGATGACGTTTCGCATGATCGATAAGTTCCTAGACTTAATATTCCGCGTGACTGATGTTTACGAGGTAATGAGACCTTACGCACGTATGTACAGATGTCGCAACTTTGCGAAGATAATTATGATTAATGCAACATTTGTTCGTGTTTCCTCGCGAAACGAAGTTTCAAGAGAAGTATCTAGCTTTCGAGCAAACGTATGTGAAACGAATATGACTGATCGAATTGGATCTAATATTAAGTGCATTAGTCTGAATTCTAATCAATTCTAACTCTAATTACCTGCTGAGAATGTTTACGGTATAAGGAAAGTAAGAGTTCTGTTTTCAATTTTCTCTGATAAAAAATGGACGTACATTAAGATAATCACGGAAATCAATGTGATTCATGGTACTTTACTGCTTACCTTCGACTTTAATAAACATAAATTGTACATTCACAATATGTTACATAAATTTAATCCATAATCGTTGAACACGATATTGAATTCCTGTCGAAGTTTCGTGCAACGCAACTTGTAATCGATCTCCAGGTGATTTCTCGAAACAACGAAAATCGAAGTTCGGAAAGACTCGATGATAGAGTATCGAAGTTACGCGTGTTCGATGCAGCAGGATGCATTCTCACGGGTATCCCTCGTGCGTCAGATAAATGTCGTGCCATCGGGACGTAGATAAATGATAATACTCGTTGGATCTCGGTGTACGTACAATCCTGAAAAGACAACAGGATTGAAACAGGAATCCTTGGCATTACGATAACGTGTTTATTACCAACTGCGCTCGATATCAGCCATGCTCGGCGTTTTTCCACTTGTCAGTTGCTCTGTTCCTCGAATCGAAGCTAGGATCAGATTCCGTGAATGTCAAGTTCATTGCGAAATGCGCATTCAATTCTTCCCTTTCCTAACGTTATTTACGTTCTTACATCGAAATTCAGTAGGCATTTCAGGACGTATAATTAAGGACATATGTGAACACAGAAATTTATATACTATACTACTACTATAGGGTTGTAGGAAAAAATACAGAGCTACATGTCTATGAATCCAGATAAACGTTCTAGCACGTACACGGTTTCCCTTTTGTGCCACGGACAGTTCCCAATCGTTGCCAAGAAAAGATCTCCAAGCCCACTTTCATAAATCAAAATCCGCGAGTTACCCGAAAGAGAAAAAGTGTGAATTTATCGCGTTTCGATGCGAGAAAGGCAGCCGTACAAAAGAAAGAACGAGAAATGTTAGACTCGCGGCTGATAGGAGCGCGAGTCTATTACTCGACGGGTGAATTGCCGCGAATGGCAGCTAATTCGCGTTTCTTTTTTCCTCCGGTTGATACGATGTTGCAAGTATAATATACGTGGTCGAGTTCGTGGAGCGTTGGATCGTGGGTGTGCCCGAACTCGCTCGCCGAGCCGAGTCGTGAAACGCTCGAACTTGTCCGCGAACGTGATCCCGGTTAGAATCGAGCTCCGGATGTTAAGTACTTGTTCACGGCGTGCTTTTCGCTTTCGCAGCCGGCCGTTGTCACGATTCGACGGAACCGAGTGACTGGTGGTCAACTTGGTCGAATAGAGGGACACGTAGGGACGCGCGGCTCTGTCACCGTTGCTCGAACGTCGATAATGAACATCGAAGATCGACGGGATTATTGGTCACGTTCCTGGCAGATATCGATTTTCGAAATTACGCTCGGGCTAATGCGAGACAGCGACGCGATTTCACCGGGCCAGCTGCGAATCGAGACTGTGTGAACATTGACCGTGGACCTCGTTGCTGCCACTTTTCTACGTGATCGTCGCGTGACTAGAAAAAAGATCCTCTTCTTACGATTCATCGGGTGAAACGAATACACGTTCGTAGGATACGTAGAATACAAGTATCTTGACACTTACATCCACAAAACCGTACAACCATTTGTTCACAACAAATATAGGAATTTTATCTTCTATTATTTCAACATTTCTACCTCTCATTGTCTCGACAAAGTTCGACTAATATCGGAAAGGCCGTTTGTAATTTCCGTGCATTTTGCATATTTGACGATGCTCGTATTCTCCTTTTGTTAGAAGGTGCACCGAGAGAAACTGGTAAGGCACATCGAAGGTGATGAGTCATAGGATGATGGTGTGAACGGGGCCTAAGTTAGATCCTTCGGGTCTCACTGGGGTCTTAGACCGTGACCGGTCGACACGAGGCCCGTCACACGATCGCACGGTTCCCGATCTGCCGATCCTCGTGGTCGATTCTACCTCCTTTCCTCGCACTCTAAACTGTCCTTGGGTTTCCTGTATACACCGTGTCTTTAGAAACCGTCGAATCTCCAAGTTCCACACTTTCAATCTTTCGAATTTCATAAATGCACTACCTATTCGAAACTTTGATACGTAGTATTTCATCTTCTTATACTGACCCAGGTCATGGAAACGTTGAAATACGTGATGGGTATATATGAAGTAGTTGGATGTAGGTACGTATGAGATAGTTAGACGTGATCATATATGAGATGGTTGGATATGGGTGTATATGAAATAGTTGGATGTAGGTACGTATGAGGTAATTACATGTGATCACATATGAGGTGGTTGGATGTGAGTATAATATGAAGTGGTCGCACGTAGGTACGTATGAGGTCGTTATATGTTGTCATACATGAGGTGATTGGATGTGATAGAAAATCGTTTATTCGTAGGAAATTTGTTTATCCATAGTTGTAGAAGGTTTCATAAGCGACGGTTTTCTAAAGCCACCATGTATAGGCTTGCCACGAGGCCATGGAACTATTATGGGATCGTGACGGCGATAGCGCAGCGAGGCTGCATCGTTCACTCGTCGTCTACTCGTTGTCGTCGGCGTCGATAGTCGTCTTCGTCGTGTCACCGTTCCATGGCCCTGCTGCACTAGTTTCCCTGACCGATTTCGTGGCAGCTCGAGAGCCGACGTTCTGCACGAGCTTCGTGAGAAACGCGAGGAAACGGAGACACCGTCGGATACGATCGGTCGGCGAACATTTTCGTAGATCGTTAGGGGACCTCCTTAGGGTTTGGCCTCCGCGTGTCTGCCTCGATTCACCAGGATCTCTAATTAGCCGCAGACAATGCGGCTACCTTTCCTACCGATCGTGGACGGATTTTCTTCTAACTAGATATCGGAGCTTGTTTCATTCTCTTTCATACCTTACATGGAAAACTATGAAAATATATGGTCATACTTCGCGGAGTATCATGGCTGAATGCCGAAGAAATTTCGTTCGGAATGCGCTGTTGCATTCGTTGTCCTCGTATGTTCCTCGGGTATTTTACTTACAGACTCTGGTATAATTCTGGCTTATCAGGTGGTAAAGGTTTATGGGACGATGTAATTCGATTAGTCGACTGCATTTTCGAGGATTATTAAATTGTAGACTAGTGATTATCTTAGTTATCAAAGTACATAGCATGTTAACTCGTGTATGTACATTAGGATAAATTTCACGTCGATTCAGTCATATTAGAGTTCTGTCGAACTTAGGTTTCCGCGTGAGATATTTCACGAAGATTCGAATCTGGTGCGCGAAGAGGAGACGCTACTTTTCCAGGGCTCGAGCGGCGCTCTTTTCCCTTTTGTCCCTCCCTCATAAGACATTCATATATTCGAAGGATCTCGAGGTTTCCTGGAAGACTGGCATTAGAAACCGGACGGGGAACCGGAGACCGGCTCTCCTTCCTTCCCGATTTGCTCTCGACTCGGTGTTTATCTGAGCCGGGATCCCACGGTGGTGGCTTTCGTCCTTTGACCCTGTTCTTTCTCTGTTTCTTTCTCTCTCGGCTAGGCAGATCGCACGATCGAAGCCAGAACGCGCGCGAACCGTCGGATTTATCGCGTTTTGATCATCGCCGTGCCATTGATATACCGTTCACGGTGCTTTCTTTTCGACTACCAGGGGACGTTCCCGGTGAAACCGAGAGCGAAGAAATCGAAAGCGAGAACTCGGATCTCCATGGCACGTGGGTGAACACCGAGTCCTTTGCGTGCTGGATGCAGGATCGAATTCTGTTTGGGATTCATTCGATCCTCGTGCGTTGGCAATCCTGCCGATCCTTTTTCTTACTCGAATACGCAAGCATAGGTAGATCCTTCGGATTAATTTTCAACTCGAATCGAAATCGAACGAAAGTGAAATGGAATTTAAAAGAATCCGAAGTAGAGATCTACTGCACCGGAATCGAAGTGGAAGTAATACAACCGTAATGAAACTCGAATCGAAATCGATGGTCGCGCGATCGCCGTACATAATCCTCGTTGTATATAGCTCCCTCGACAACCAGGATACACCGCTGCGTCTTTGTCGAGCACGAAGCACCGCGCCGCGGCGTATATAATTCATCGTGTCAGGTTTTATCGTTTCCGCGACGTTTTATTGAATAATGAGCAGACGTAGCGGGAGCGTTTGTTTCCCTCGCGCGAGATTTCACGGATTTTTGCGCGTTCCTGCGGCGCTTCAACCTCGTTCTCGTGCCAGAAATTTCTGTCGCAATATCGTTTGATTAGACACACGAACTTAAAGCGGCGTTTCAAACCGCCTCACGAAGCAACTGTATCTTTCGAGCTGAACTTTCCAGCAGAACGGATCCCCGCAACTTCGCAATAATTCAACAGCAACCTATTACCAATCGCAGCGCCGATACCGGTGTCCCGACACACGGGCTACACGCGCCTCTCAATCAGTAAATAAGTGTCAATAAGCATGCAACTCTCGAGGCGGTTAGAATAGCCGGGTACAGAAATCGGACGCATCTAACACCGGCTAGGTAAAATAAGTCAGAGAAAGCTTAATTATCTGGTGGATCTGGAGGAGACGAGGACCGACGGGACGGATCGAAACTCGCGAGGCTCGCGTTTAATGGGACAATAAGAGCGATGGAGGAAAGATTCGTGGAGAGCAACGGACCTCCTCGTCACGGAAAGCGTGGAGTTCCGCTTAACGCGGACCTAACCACCGCGAGAGAGCGGAGCTTGGAGGCGCGATCCGGCGTGTTTAATGTCACCGCGGCACCTGGACCCGATCAGCCAATAAAGATGCGATAGGGGAATCGCGGAGAAAGCTGCCTCGAGGATTGCGGCGAGCCTCTGCGGGGGTCCTCGACCAATATCGACGAGAAAATGGCCGCTGATAATGTTTGCACGATTATACGGCTCGTTCCTTGCTCCGCTGAGAAATGATCGAGAATAACGAAACTTAACGCAATCAAATATACAACTTATGCGGCTTACGGGATTTAGGTATTTATGTACATCTGACGTTCTACACATATGGAATATGGGGATTAGAATCGTAAGGGAATTGGGATTTCGGGATGTAGGAATATGAAGTGGAAGAATTTTCGGAACATAGGTATCACAGAACGCAGAGATATCGGGACATAGAGATTTTGGAACATAAATAATTCTGGGCGTAGAGATTTCTGGACATAGGAATTTTGTAACACAGAGATTTCAAAATATAGGGATCTAGAAATGTAGAAATCTGGAGATATAGGTACCGAAAACATAGGAATCTGGGAATAGAGAGACGCAAAGAATGGAAGAAAAATAAAGCAGAAAGCAAAGAAGAAAGTAACGGGCGGGTCTCATGCGCACGCGACAAGCTCTCCAGATTCCAGCGGGGACTATCGTAAAGATCGCGAAACCCTGTTGTCGCCGTTTCCACGAACCAGTTTCCATGTGTCGTGGCGCGCGGAGGAACACTCGTATTTCGCGGGTCGGAGAGCAGAAAAGTGTCGCCGCCCACGTGAGATCCCGTAATTCAGCAACATGTGTGAAAGCGCGCCGGGATTATTCCGCGACTCCGGCACGAGAGCATAGAAAATCGCTGGACGAGATAATTCCGTGCCGAGGAACACGGGCGTGTTCTTCCTTCTCTTCGGTTTCGATTTCTCGTTAAACTTATCGTCTCAGGTATTTAAGACCAATCAGTGTACATTTACGTGCTGAAACGCTATCTGTACACGTATTTAATTATCTATCGCAACTCTACGAGTGCTAGTCCAGTTTATCGCTGTTGAGAGTTAATTAAAAAAGGATAATTTACGATTCTTGGTATTCTATGATATACACGTAGGATCTACACATTAGTACCACTGATATATACCATTATTGTTTATACACTTTTTATATTTATTTATCATTATTATAGTTTGTTGTCTGAAATATGATGGAAAGATGCGACTCATCCTAATAATCTTCGATCAAATAACACCGATACCTAACACAAAAGCTAGCAACGTTTCAAATCCGACCTAACAGCCCTATAATTTAATATTTCTGTTGCTGGAGGAAATCTCCACCTCTCGCACTCAGCATCCCACAATTAAAACTTTGCAAATGATACCCTTGTATCCGAAATCGTTCTCAAAAGCTATTCTGCCTTGGCACACGTTCCAATTCGAAAGAAAAGAAAAAGAGTCAGGTGAAGGGCAGGTGGTGGCGAACCGTTTGGACAAATCGACATGGTCCCTGTTCTGAATCTCGGATTCGCTGACACGATCAATTTGTAAACAACTGACGGCGGCAGTCCTTGTTCGTCGGATAAAAAGACTGACTCGGACGAGTCGAGCAGCGGGCAAAAACGAGTCGCGTTTCCACGGTTCATTACTACAGCCACCGTTGGGTCTCCAGTGGCCGACCGATCGATACATACATATTGCATGATTCGTCTGGATCTCGCGATCGCTAGGAAGTGACGACTGGTCGCGAGCCCATCGCGCACGGAAATTCCCTGAGGAATCTGGGAAATTCACGGACTGCTTTGATG
The DNA here is from genome assembly GCA_945859555.1 of Megachile ligniseca. Lineage (NCBI taxonomy): Eukaryota > Metazoa > Arthropoda > Insecta > Hymenoptera > Megachilidae > Megachile > Megachile ligniseca. The sequence continues at coordinate 13,120,506 of OX243781.1, read as the reverse complement.
CGTTTCAGTCCCTAGACAGTTCCATGTTGCTTTCAAATTTATTATTAACATTTAGAATGTCGTTTCTCTGGTTCTTTTTTAAAAGAATTTATATTTTACGAGCTAAATATCGTGGAAATTGACGCGGTGCAAAAAGAGAAAGCATTTGGCTAACTCAATATATTGCCAGCTTCAAGAGTCGTTCCCTGTTACAGCTTCGGTTGCTGTATATAGTATTAAATTATGAAATGTTATCACGTATTTTCAAATTGTGTATTAGTCCCAATTTCTATGCAGATTCGGAGCTAAAAACGTTATTATCGATTCAGTGTATTCGTTACATAAGTGCAATTTTAATAGGCTTCAACCTTGTTTATCGTTGGTTAGGGAGATAAGAATCGGTGAGAATCACGGGAGGTTTTTGTTCGAACCTGAAATTTGTAGTCCATTGTTTCTAGCCGGACTTTATATGCAACAAGTATCATTTACGACTTCTCGAAAATGAAAGAAACGAGAGAAATTTTAGAACGTACGGAAATGTTGCACGATATATAATCCAGAATGGGGGCCGTAAAACTTTCGAGGAAGTAAAGTTGAACTTTTCCCATCGCGACATATCGTTTTATTGTTCGCCACGTCGATATCTTTGTACACACAAACTTGTATTTGTTCTGCGAACGGAATATAAAGTTCGCACCGATTCGGTGAAAGCATCTCGCAAAATTGTTTCTGCGAATCAAAATTAATTCCACGCCTCTCGCTTGAATAAAGCGAATGTATTTATCAATTTCATAGGAGCCGATGTTCATTAGAAACTCGTAGCGCACCAGCTTCCACAATCTTTCGTTCTCATCTAGCGTCGGGAAATCTGCCGTTCAGTTTATACCTACTAGTTTGCTGTCAAACCGCGGAACCATAACGTTAACGATGGCCGCTGATTAAGGGAACAAACAAAAATCTCTGCCGTATATTTCGTGACGAGAGTAAAAGTCCCGATCGGGCGAAGTACCACTAGAGAAAGTACCGAGATGATGAAAAAATTATACGTTGCGTGAGAATGTTTTCACTGATGATCACCTCCTCCGCTATTATTCATCTCAAACTTTGAAACGATCGTCCTCGATCTTTGCTTCATTCATAATTTTAGAGTTATTGGTTTCAAACTGATGTGATAGGGGATGTTCAAATTTGGGTAAAAATCTATAAAAGACATCTTCGGACACAGAGATTTAGAAATAAAAAAATTGAGAAGATAAATATTTGGAGACCTGGAATTTTGGCTTCTCGTGTCTGAAGACAGGAATTCGAGTATGTGGGGATCCACGATTATAATAATTTGGGTACATAGTTATTCGTGCATATAGAAACTTCGGAATACGCGCTAATAAGTAGACTGTAAAAATATTCTCTTTCAAAGTACTAATTTCGTTTCTTACATGCAGCGGAAAATTTGCATAAATACCAGCAGCCGACTAATGACGACAAAATTCTATGTCCCAACCTTGAATCATCCATCTCGATTATGTTAAGCGATTCTTCAAAGCCATGCACGAGCATTGCGAGCCTTTTCGATTACAAAGTCACCCGCGGAAAGATACTCCGAGCAGGAGGTGTATTCTTCTTAAAGTCAGTGATCACAGCGAAACATAAGAGGTCTTTAGGTAAAAGAATGGCGTGGCTTTCGGCGAAATGGTCGAAACGTTGACGAGGGTCTCGAACGATTCGAGTTTAATTGCTGCCGGGAGAACCGATGATTTTCTTCCGTCGTTCATGGCCACAGAAATCCCCTTATTTTCCTTCGTTTTTAATCATCTCTCGGAGTCATCGATTCGCGGAGACACGCATCATTCTGTGCACGTCGAAGGCCACGCGACCCGATGCCTCGAGGACACGTCGATGCATCCGAGTGTCTCTGTTGTTCGTTTTTTCCCCGTCTTCCCTTCGCCCGAGACACTTCTCGCTGTTCTTCATCCACGTGGTCGTCCTCGTCCGTTCGTTTCCTTTCTTTTTCCCCGCCGAGGATCGGGTTCCTGGAAAACACGCTCGCTCCGGATGCCGGCATCCGACCATCGGAAATAATAGTCTGGCCTGTGCGATGGCGGTTTTCGACCGATGGGAATTCGATTGGCAGGAATTCCGTGTCGTCGAACGACGCTCGTGAAAATAACATGAGCGAAGCTGGTTCTTGCAACTCGAGAAACACTTGCCAGCTACGAAATTCGATTTCTGAGATTGCTTTCCTATCTATTTGGCCAGCGTTCACGCTTTCAAGATCTTGGTATAAAAGCTAAACGATAAGATAGGTAAAAAGAACGGCGTTGAAAGAGGAGATTCACGGGTAGCAACGTTTCGTGTGCGACAATGTTACAGTGCTGCAACTCTAAGGGGTCGTAAAACGTAATTTAGAGTTGTCTGGTACTTTCTGAACCGACAGCTTTCAACCTGGTTGTCGTGGATTTCAATGAAATTTAGCGCGACAGTCACAAGTTTGTAGATGGTACACGAAGGTAGTACATTCTCGAAAAGTTCAACGAGCTCTCGACCCGTCATTTGCAACCCCCAAAAAGCGGTTCAGAAAATACCCTCCGTGCAACGCGAGTGACCCATCCAGGCGAACCCTGAAATACAACCGCACAGTTGAAGGGAACTAACAATGTGTCTCATTATTCCGCGTTGCACCTGTACCGCTAGGTTCGCGCGTTCTTCCGCGAGTCGGCTTACATAACGCTGTCTCGCGGCGCAGAAAATTTACGCGGAGAAACGAGAATACCAATTAGTCCCGTCGAGCCGGAGGATTTGTCTTGGTCACGATTTATTCGCCGGGCAGGATCACCGCCCTTCTGTTGATCCTTTCGAGAGCCGCGGCACGACGACGGATGTCGTCGGTATTTTTCGCGACAAGATCGCCAGCGTCGGCAGCTACGATTACACAATACCCTGGATAATTCCGTGACGGTGACCGGTCTTCACTCTCGCCTCGTTAACCGAGAGATGTCTGCTCGACCAGAGGCCACGAACCTCGTCCCTTTCCGCTTCTGTCGCCGCTAAGCTGGTTCCTGTTCCATCGCCAGAAGAACTGGAAATCACGGTCTCCGCGTTCTTGTCCGGCTACGAGTCCGCCGATGATTATCGCGTTCACCGGAGATCCCGTGCCTGTTATTCCTTGTCTCGTGAAGATGTCCTCTGCTCAACGGGAGAGGCATTCGCGAACTAACAGGAAAACGATCTGCTCTTTTTGAGAGCATGATTGTTCCTGGAACGCTCTCTGCCGACGACACAGGACTTCTTCAGGGAGTATTAGGAGGTTTCGGACTTGCAGAGATCTGTAGTTCTCGATAAACATCAACAGTTCTCTAGTTCCTAAATTTTACAAAAATCATTTCTTAAACTTAATAAGATTAAGGTGGTTTCACCCTGACCGAAAGTTCCAATCATTCCAATAATATCAATTAAAGCCATAGTCCACTTTGCCGTTCATTATAAATCGTCACTGCAGATTTTAAACCGATTTCCCATACTGTGTGTACGCTAAGAACCCGCGATACAGGAATGGACAGGTTTATGGTGTTATTACAATCCTGCACCCAGAACCACCATAACTCTGCCGAGACTTAAATTGTTCCTTCAGCGCTAATTGAGATCTTCTTTACTTTCCCCGTGTGAAAGTAGGATCGTTTCTAATTATTTGATCCGAATTAAGTTCAAAGCACCAACGCGACGTCAAACTCGTTAATAAATAATCTCTAATCACAGCACCCATATCGAACGATCATAATTCGTAGTTTACTGCAACGCCGTTTCTTCTGTCGTTGCAAATTGCACAATTGCAAGCAACTGGAACGCGGACACGCGCTCGATCGTTTCGCGGAACACGGGTTTTAAAGGCACGTAAAGGCAGAATTAATAGACGCTTGTTCGCTCGTATCAGATTCACTCCATTAACAGTTGGCGATGAACGAAAAGGTCGTTCGCCGGGTAAATGCCAGGTAGTTCCTCAATGAATTCACGATCCCTGGCTGGACCGTTCTACCCGACTGTATTCCATCGCGACTTCTCCGCCAACTGGTTCCATTAGTCATCGAGCTGTACCCTGGCTATCATGGGGTCCGTTGATGTGCTTTCCATTCGACTGGGTGGTCCGTCAGATACCTCGGGCAAATCGGATTAGGATCTGGCATTCTTCTTCCTTTCCTTCTTCTTATACTTCGAAATCGTCCGCTCCCTCCGCGGAGATGCGTTTTAAAACGGAAACGGAAATTGACCGACCTGTTTCAGAACTTGGTTCAGAAATTACCTTTTTAGGCCTCTTCTACCGGGTGCTTTGGGCGCGATTTATATCGCGAGATTAGAATTTTCTTTCGAAAATGCAGTACGTTCGAAGCACGAGAATTTAGGGAGAGCCAAAGAGTCGCATTTGAACGTACATAAAGTCAAATTGTGGGAGAGCTTTGAATGTTATGGGTATTAAACAGTGGTCGGTTCTTGATCTTTTTAGAGCGTTAATCTACTTATCTGCTTACGTACAGTTAAAAAGGTGACATGATCCGAACGGATTTGAAAGATTTCGGGCTCGAAAAGGTTTCTTGCCGCGCGATCGATATTATCCGACGATTTACAACGGGGCATAGCGAATCGAATCGGCTCGAATGTAGAATAATCTTTTTCACACGGTTCCACGAAAGTTCCGTTGTTTCAGGTCGAAGCGTTATTTAAAAGGCCCGAGTCAAGGTTTCGCGTCTCGGCTCGAACGTTGGAACGTTGTAATCCTACGGAGATAATGATGCATCGGGATCCGTTTAATTTACTACCGTGATTAACGATGGAAAGCGAAGGCAGTAACCGAACATGTATATTTCCATGGGCAAGCATCAGCTCGCGCGTCTTACTCCCCCTCTTGACCTTTTCGATGCTCACGTACCAGCCGGGACTCGCGGAGTCCAGAAGAATCTCGTTGGCTTCCGGGAGGAAGACGTTTTTAGTGATGGATTGTTCGCCGTTTTGTCCAGTTTGCAGCCGGGATTGAGATTTATCGTTGCCGAGGGGAGCTGTGCTCGCGCACAATCGAACCTGGTACACGTTACGGGGAGAAAGATACCTAAAACTCGATAAGAGTCATCGCTCATACGTCACAAAAATTCACTATTTTCTGTAAGGTGTCTCTTCGGAACGGCGTATTCGATTACCGCTGCGTCATGTCCAACACACGATACTTGTTCGTTTTTGGTATACTCGGTCGGGACAAAAGTTTCCGATATCGATCTATTTCCTGTGATTTCATGTCTTTCATTCCAAGTTACAAGAAAATCTAACTGTGCACATCGACGTAAAATATGATGCGACAGCATCTGTACAAAAAAATATGTCTACGTTCGTGAAATACGAAAATCGATTATGTTCGGAAACTCTTGTACATGTACAAGTTGTCCCGTGATAAAGTATCGTTTGATGTCATCTCAGCACGAAAAAATGAACACGAGTCTTCAGCCGATCGTACTCGGATGAAACAGAATTTGTTTAGGACACCCTGTGTATCAGTGGAATCGGTCGACTCCAGTTTCGCCAATTTAACAGAACCAGAATTTCCGCTAATTGCCGACCTTCACCAGCCATCATCCTCTTACGCTCCATCAGCTTCTAATTGAATCTTGCAAGAGACTGCAAACGGAGATTGATGACAGCGGATTCCACGAGTTCGCGGAATCCTTGACGATCGTGGAGGATCGTGAAAGCAGTCGTTAAACGCTCGTTACAAAGTGGAAAGCGAACGCGGTGGATCTCGAACTCGTTCGCGTAAACGGAGAGGATCCTTGTCAGTCACGCGAGCGGAGGACGTTGAAAAGGGGCCAACGCACGCGACAAGCTGAAACGCGATCTCGGTTTCGTTTGGCCGAACAACGATCGCGATTTCGTGCAATCGTCTCGCAACGGCGGCTACGCGAGCGTCGATCCACGACCGGTAATCGGATTAGACACAGGTGTGTCGTTCGCCAGGTTACGCGAGACCACTGACACTTTGTGCTCGAGATACTCGTTTGACGATTAGATTCCCTGGATTAGATCGCTGCAATTCTCCAGGAATTCATTTTCATGTTTATGTTCACTTCCGAGCTTCGATACTGTCTAATGAATACAAGTAACGACCACAATAAACTGTTATAGCAACGAATCTCTAGTTGAAAGTTCTACATTTATCGGTACTAATATTCAGTATACGAGTTGAAAGTCCATGTACAATTGTAAACTTCGAAACTAACATAATTTAATAGCACTTGATCAAACTTAACCTCCCTTAACCTACATAACTCTGTTATCTGTATTTATTTCGACATCTCCCAAGATAGATTACACTTTATTCAGTTTTATTTAAACTTCAAAGCTAACTTGACTCATTGTCACGTTTGACACGCAAGGTAGGTGAAATCTACTTTCAGATTCTCGTTCCAATTTATCAGAGTACAGGTGTCGATATAGCAGTTAACTCGTTAAACGAGACAGGCGATTGCTTCGCCATGGAAAAGGAAGCTCACCCCTTTTAATCATGCAAGAGAAGAAACACGGCCTCGTCGACCTGCATGGAGACCCAGCAAGGCTTCTCCGACTCGCGTGCTTGCTTCCAGCTTTTTACTAGGAAAAAGTACACGGGGTGAATCGTGCACGACAAATCTGACGCTTGTTGCAACTTGTCGAGGGTGATGCTGTACTTGTCGAGGGTTACGTTGCAACTGAGGAAGAGTTCAGGTGCATGGGGTTAGGAGTGTAAAGAGGAAAAGGTTCAAGAGGCAAAACTAATTACTGCAGCCATTAAACCTTGAAAATAAGTTGTCTGCATGTTTCATTGATTCGTATGGGAACATTAAGGTCGATAAAATCAAAATCATATAGGAACATCAAAATGGGTAAAAGAAAAGGACATGTAGGATAGAAAGTTACACAGTTGCATTTCTTCCACAATTCGAATCATCCCCAATGAACCCAGCCAGAAGTGTTAATTAGAAGAGTAGCATCGAGCAGTCTCGAGGATCGGCCTTCGTTTCCCATCGTGACGCAAAGGGGTCTGACTGGGCGCAATTAAGTCGTAATCGAGGCTAATTAGGCGAAAGTGCGAAAGACACGCTCGTGTTTGGGTCATGGATCGCAGCACGCCCACGCGTTTTCTCCGCTTCTTCTGGTCGGACTTTCACGCGGCGTGGCGCGGCTGTCCATTATCCGCGCGCGCGTGTCGTCGAGCTTTTTCACCGCGTGGGCGCGATCGAGCGCATTATTCACGCGCGTGCGTGCCAGCTAGCCGGTATCCGCGCGCGTAGCGAATCGCCGGCGAGTTTTGCTCGCTGGTCTGCGTCGGACGGGACCGGTAGATCACGAGACTCGCCTAGTCCCGAGGAAGGTTCAGCGACGTGCACGCGAGCCACGAACAATAATTATCCTTGGTCCCGTTACTGGAAGCCCCTCGTTTCGGATCGTTAGAGAGCGGCTTTAAGATTTATACGCGCGGACATCGCCTTATCAGGGCGGTTCTTCGCCGTGAAAGGCCGGGAGATGCTTTACTTTTCTACTTGGCCGTTGAAAATCGACCGGCTACGACGATTTACGACCTTATCGATCGATTTTCTTTGCCTTTTCTTGCAAAAATAGCAGAATGTACGAGATCGTACGAATAAGTTTTCCCGGGTTTTGCCAGACAGTTTCGTAATACGAGTAGATTTAACCAGCAAGCGGTACAGTTGCGACACCTGCTGTGGAGCACCCTGTATAGCCACGGTTATAAAGCTACAGATTCCTTCGTTCCGGCTTCACGAGCTCGAACCGATTCTCCTTTGCATACATTTTGTCGCCTCGCTCTGCGGCTAAGATAAACAAGAAGCTTAACGTTTCCAGGACAACGAGCGTATATTCTTTCGGAACCATAAAGTCGTGCATACATTTTCGTGCCACTCGCAGCCGGACGTTTCCCAACTTTAAAATTCCGATTTTGACGAGGGCGCCCCGTTGAATTATGCAGGGAACAAGTTCTTTCCCTTCTTCGTGTAGATCCGTCGGATATTTACGTATTCGTCCGCTTCTAACGTCTCGTTAGGCGATACTGTTCCCATTCATGGACCCGTATCTTGTAATTTGCTTCGGTTCACTGAAGTGTTTCACCTGCAGCACTATGGTTTGCCTCTCTGAGGCAACAACAACGCGTTTTCTTCGCTCGTTTACTTAACATCTTGGACCGAATCGCTACCTCAAATATATCTTCCAGTAATGGCTTCCATTTAACGGATTCGTCGGTGCATTGAAAAACAGATACATGTAACGTGGGAATGCTGTAATAATTATCGAGGTCAACAACATTTCGGGGTGTTTTCATTTTAATTAATGAGCAAAAATAAATCTCTGTTGAGTCACTGGGTCTACAATAAAGAACCATTAACACTGTCACATTTAATTTGATCCTTGAACCGTGCAGACGTCCTTTCGAATCGATTTCAATAAATTCATTTCTTTTAAAGTTCCTCAGTTTCTATTTTCCTTCATGAACGAAGTAAATTAGCTTCCCCGATTTATAATTATATCGCCTGAAACGCTTTCGGTAAGAAAAGAATGCCATTACCTCTCGATGTTTAACGACCTCATAAAATGCAATCCACCGAACCATCTTTGGAAGCGTTACCTTCGAATATACATACATATCTGCACTTCAGACTCGCAAACAAGCTTCACTTTTACGCGCAACGTCGATATCAGAGCCAGCGTTGAAAACGTATCAGGAAAACAGGTCGTTGTCGAGATTTGTAAAAGAATTTCTCGGAGGATCGTTCGATATTGGTCGATTTCGAATGCCAAGGACATGGAATACGAAATTCAAGGCGTAAACACGTCGGTTGGTATCGTCTCGAACCACTTTCGAGGTCTGTTCGTCTTCGATGTTGGCGCGTAGACGCGAAGAGAACTGGTATCGCGATATCTCATGGCGGCTGCCGCCATTAAGCGTAGATTGCACTTTCGTGGTGGTCTACCACCACGGTCTATGGGGTTATTACCAACGACCTGCCACCCAAGATCCAGGTGGGTGTGCCGGCTGCTCTGGCTACGTCGCTCCGTTATGCTAAACAGCGGTGTCGCTGAACGCTTTTTTTCATGCGATTATTCTTTCGACTTTCAAATCATATCGCAGAAAAATTAGAAAATTAGTGCGTGAGTTTAACATCACATTTCTCCTTGTCTATTTTGTGAATTACAGAGTAGGTAAAAGAAGGATGTTATGAAAAATTGTTAACGTTATGAAATACTTGTATAGTTCCGATAGCGGCAATATAACGCGAGTAAACTGTAGCAGAGTGCCACAGAAATCCAGCGATCATTAATAACGTTCTAGTTGCTCGTTCGCGAAAGAAAACATTTCTATCGATCGAGCGGTGCTTGGTTATCGATTAGTAAATGTCGCCCCGAAGCGACCACTCGGTATCGTATCCGTAACGTGAAATGTTAATCGTCGAAACTGGTTAAAGCGAGAACAAGCAGATACCGTGGTTTCATCACGCACCATCGAACAGCGATAGAAGAGCATCGGGAGTAGATAATTGCAATTAACGGAAGCAAGAGAGATTCGACGTTGTTGTGGATATAGGAGAGAGCATATTCGCGTTAATATCGGTTACGAGATTGTCGATTGTATATAGATCGACTGTTTCAACGATACCACTCGACCGTGAGCAGCTTTTCCTATCTCGTCTTAATTACAGCCTCCGAAGGCGTGGCGTGAGTCGATTTTGTTACCGAACAGCGATAGATACGAGTCTTCCACCGGGTCACTCTTGGGTGTTCTGTTTCGTGGAAGCTGAACCTTGCGGGAATATCGATTATCGATCTTGCTGGTCAGATGGAGAAATTGAAACGGTGGTAGACTTCGTGTGGTTGATGGGATAAACTTGTATCGGAATTCCTAATATTCGTATTAAGAATCGTTCGAAATGTATGCAGAATATTTTGAGTCCCTCAATTAAAGAGTTCCGTAATTCGAATAATCCAATAATTGAACAGCTATCCGTTGAAAATTTCATTCTCGCTCTGTCTCGTATCGGACATCAGGCAACAAGTTTATCGCGTCGATAATGATCGCGCCATAGGAAAACGTGATTTATTAAGCGGACTTCGTGGCCCGGGCGCTCACTGACCTGCCTCGTTATCCTTATCGACAAAAGAATATCGTCAGGAGGAGGCATTTCCTGCTCGACAGTGTCACGTCCCTAATAAGATTGCGTTTACGCGCGCGCTCGTTCCCTCGCGAAGACGTGCGCGTATTTTTCAGCGAGTCACCGACGCTCTTTCTTTCTACCCTTTACGTGGGGATCATCGGTAAACTGGCTGCGACGCGTGCGTCGCATATGTACGTTCCGTGGACGCGCTGAAAACGCGATACCCACCTTGGACGACGACTCCGAACGTGTTCCTTGAATCGTCTCGCGCGTGACATCGATCCTCCGCCGTTTATCGCGAGGGCCTGCGCGATTTTCTGACGAGACACGAATTAATGCGATGACTCGCTCGTTGAATGGGGAACGAATTGTCGCTGAATGAAATTCAATGTTCAATGGAATCGTTCGATGAAGGAGTTAATTGGTATTGGAAATGGGTTGAAAAATACTCCGGTGCATCTAAAACATATATGTGCTTTATTTTAAAAACTTGGAAGAACTATATCGTTTCAATGCCGAATCAAATCATTGTAACTTGGGATCTGAGAATCTGTGAAATGTGAATGGCTATTGTGTGTACAGGAAATTTGGAAGGTTTTTTGTAACTATCTTCGCTAATGCGTTAAACACACGTTCAGATAGTATCCCGCCAAACGAGTTCTATCGTGAAAACATAACCTCGTACCTGCTACCGCGGAACGATTGCAATTAATTGCACCGTGAACGTTCTATCGGACTGCCGTGACAGCTGTTTAGCAGCGCTAAGGCAAGCGTGTACGCGCGTTTACAGGCGGAAATGAATCGGAGGCGCGTATCGGCGTCGCCTTATTTACGCGAGGAAAGCGCACGTTGACGGCCGATGATAATTATGCAGTCTGATGCTTGGTTGATGATTGTTAGTCACGAATTTTGTTTTCATCGATTTGTTCTTCTATTTCCATTAGTGATTTCTATTTCGTTATTTAGTGAGAAAGCACCAAAGTTATTTGCACATGATATTAGTTTAGACAATTATGCTAATGAACGGTGTACTTATTTGCATAAACGAATTTCTAGCTCTCTATTAAGAATAATAGTGTGTTACATCCAATTACATTGTTAACGACTTTTTTCTTCCGTTGCAGGTATGTACATTTGGATGCTGCTTTACGTTTAAACCTATGGGATCACGTGAGCTATTTTCAATTTTAAAACGCATAGTCTAGACAAAACGTTCGTTTTAAATACGCAAAACCCAAAATATGACAAATGTAATCTCCCATACAAATAATCCTGGTAGAGGAATGATACCGCAAGCAATTAATTCAAATTTAATCGAACGATTATTCCGTTCTTTCTACTCTCGCGTGAATTTCTCCCCAGCAATTTCTCACGACACTCGCATCCCGTTTTACGACCGCAACGATTACGCGTTAATGAATTCCTCGAGGGATAGGGTTGCGTTAGCTCTCACTCGCTCCTTCACGAGAGTTTTTTTTCGACGCTCGTTTCCTAGTCTCGCAACAGGACGTTTCACTCGGTATAGAAGTGGCCAGAGTCGCTTGACAATTTAAGCTGCTTACCGTGGCGAACGGGATCTAATGCGAAGAGTAACTGCCCCTGGATTAACACGTTAACTACCAGACCAGGTTGGTTCGTCTGGCTGTTTCCACCTCGTGCCGCTTTACGTCGCGGAGGATCTCCATCGACGCACCAAGCAAATCCCGTCGACAGCGTTCAACTTAGCGGATAGGCTTGACTGCCTTTGAATTAGACGTTACTCGTGATGGCTTAATTGCTGTGGTTTGCTCGTTTCGATATTTGCAACGCTCGAGATAAGCTGCGAGCCGAGGGAAGTGTTTGGAACGATTAATGAAATGCTGGACTTTTTATAATTACAAGAGTGATAGGCGGTTCGTGTTGGTTCAGCTAATTGATATTTCAAATAATGCAGTCGCTCGGTACCTCTATGCTATCTTCTCTCGCGTGGCTTCTAAATATTCTTTCAAGAAAATTGCTAATTTTTTATATTAATTATTAACAAAACATCAAAATTCTTGTGATACAATTTAATAGACTAGAGATGGATGAGCTAAAGTTAGTCGTTACTAAATTGCAAATCGGTAAGTGCATTGTACTTTCCAATGTAACAGCCATTTTGTGCTGAGAATTTTCGTGAGACGTTTAATCAAACCTTAAGCTTTAATTTCATATATCATACAAGATATTTTGCATTATTTTTACTTCATTGACACATACTAGACTTGATATGTTCAAAAATCGTTCGTCCTTCGTTGTAATTGGCAGTCAGCCATTTTGTCTCAAGAACATCTCTGAAATGTTTATGTAGGCATCTTTATGGAACCTCAAGCTTTAAATTCGTGTATCACAAGTGCTATATTGCATTACTTTTATGTCATCAAATCGTGTCAGACTAGACATCAACTTCCACAGTAGTGTAAGTCAATAATTCTACGATCATTAGCAGGAACATGGGAAGTATCCGTGAAATTTTCGAAAGAGAAGGAAAAGTAGAAGAGATCTAGGTTAAAGGTATGCCGGGAGATCGGAGGCGTCCCATGGCCGATCTGCACGCGTTCCGCTCGTTTTCCGCGTCGGCAGAGCGCGTAACTCCATCCGCGTGGCCGTTCCTCTCTGCGTTCGAGGCTCTGCATTATTAGGTATGTTAATGATTTCCTGTTCGGCAAACGTCGTGGTCGCCGGATAACTTACCACCACCACCTGCGACCGCCTTGAGTACATTTGCCGACTTAATCGTAATGCCGAGAATAATTGGCCGTGGATCGCGAGTTAAGAGGTAACAAACGATCGGCCGGGATTAACGAGAGACGAATAAGCTGGCAACGGCAATTGAATGCGCACCAGCTCGGCCAGCCAGCAGTCCGTGGCCCGAGGCGATGATAAATCTGAGAAGCATCGAGCCAACCGTTCTCTCTCTCTCTCTCTCTACCTACACTTTCTCTCTTTCTTCCCCGTCTATCGCTCTCCGAGAGATAACTGATTAATCGTTGCGTTGATATCGGCCTCTCCGGAAGTTGGCTTCGTTGGGTTCTGATTCCTCAATAAGCGAATGTGGCTGAGATCGGTTGGGTTGCAACTTGTTTGGTATCGACACCTCGATACGCTGCAGACACGTACTCGTTACTTTGTTGCTTACTGCATGCATTAAAAAAGTTGTTCGGGTAATTAGTAATTAGAGATACGAGACGAAAAATGGTAGTATCAACTTTATAAAGGGAAAGTTTCAATTGGAAAATGAGACGGTCATATTTTAAGTGCAAGTAATCGCAATTATAGCGTGTCTGACTACGTACGTCTGTTTTCACTGCGCCATTTAACGTGTTAATGGATAGGCGATTTTGTTTTATTCGCGGTAGTAATTGCTTGGGAGGGGTTGAACTATTCAGCGAGTACGATCGAGTGCTTTTAATGTGAATAACGGGTATTTTTTTTAAATTGGCGATCGTTCGAGGGTGTTGAATGCTGTGGTCTTCGCTTTGGTTAAATACCAAGTTCGCTCACGTAAATGCTATTTCTAATTCAAGTAAAATTTTATCATAGGCCTATGTTCTAAAATAACAACAAAATTCGGAGTCTAACTTTTCAACTCGGTGTCTGCTGTTCTTCGAAGTGTACTATATTTAAAACTTCAATTAAAATGGCTGTATTTCTTTCAAGATTTGCACAGCTATTTTCGACCTCTTCGCCCGAAGCTTTTAAGTCTCAACCTCGATCTGACTTCAAAGGTTCAGCTGCATACTCGCAAAGCGAACTCGGTAAAGAATTCATACTCGACTCGAAATTAAAAGACTCCAGATTAGACTCGGCTTAAAAAAGAATTCCAAGCAGCGAGTAGAAAGATCGCATCCAGCGAGTTTCGCGAGATCTTTATATCCAAACGAAGCTCGCACGGTCGCGATATTCCAACCGAGATAAGGCTGAGAAGGTCTCGTTCATTTTACCGAGTAATTAGCGGAGGTTGTACGGTCTCGTCAGAGGAGTGGCGCTAGTAATTTGTTGCGGCCTGGGAGAGCAGCAACCACCGCTCGGTTAGCCGTTGCGAATCGCTCGCTGAAATATCGCGCCGAAAACACGCCGCTGCTGCCGTGTTGATTTAAACCCGAGCGTGGAATCTTCCCAGAAGAAAGAGAGTCGAGCTTGCCGGTCGCTGGAATTATTAGCGTGTCACCGTCCGACAGAATGTACGACAAGGTTTTTGAGCGCTCGCGAGGATTCAGATAGGCGTTCCGTTTCGAGGACGCCGGCTTTTCTTGCTCAACACGGGTGTTTGGATGCTGCCGAGCAGAGAAATATGTTGATGACGTGGAACAACTCAATCAACTTGCCTTCGTTTTTCTCCCTCGATTATCTCTGCCTTTGTTCTTTGTTCAGTTTTTGAGAACTTCGGAAATTACAAATTTATCTTGAATGCGTTACTAATCGCGAGACAATCAGACATGTTAGTTTCTTATAGATATCGCATAAGCTTATTGTTACATAAGAATATAACTACTTTGTAAATGTAATAAATACAGGCTTTTATAATAGTGAATACAATGACGGTGAATGGGTGTACTTTTTAAAAAATTTTTTGAACTGTTTCTACTCTGGTGTTTTTCCTTATGTGTCCTCTTCGGAAAGTGTAAATTTTCCTCAATTGTAGAATAATCAATTTGCATATACTGTACAGACCCCTATATAGCATGTATATCTTTCGATTTCCTAATAGTTATTAAAATGGTGAAGCAAGAATTAATTTAATCGCGTAAAAGTCGGTCGAGCAAGTAACTCGGGCAAAGGAGTAGCAAACGTCCCGAGGGAAGAAGCCGCGAAAGGTTCGATCCGAGGGAAGCTACTGCGATCGCTTTTCGAGATTAATCGACGAGATAATCGCGCACGATGCTCGCCGCCGGAACGAAACTAATGAACGGACACATAAGCAGCTCTGCTTGATTTATAGGGAGCGGGGAGACCATTACTATGGGCCGCATAGATCACGGTATGCGTGAGCCTCGTAAATGCCCTCGAACCTTCGTTACATGCAAAGATGATCGACTTCCTTCTTATTGACAATTACGTGCGAGATGAAGAACAATATTAGCCTCTGGGGATGTCTTGTTGGTGCAAGTTTTATTAATTAATACCGAGAAATACCAGTTTGGAATTCCTCTGGGAGCGTTCAATTGTGCTGCCTGTGTTGTTTTAGAAATGTCTGTGGTATGAAGGGTGGCGAATTTGATGACATTGAATTTTGGGGATGTGGAGTTAGGAAGATGTTAAGTTCGGGGTTGTTGAATTTGCGGAATGCCAAGTTTAGGATGTGTCGAATATGGAAAATGTTGAATTTGATGGATGTCGATTTTGGGGAACGTCGAGTTTCAAGAGGGGTTGAATTTGATACATGTCAAACTTGTTAGATATCGAGTTTGAAGAACATCAACTTTAAACATCAAAATCAAAACGTCACATTTGGAGTACATCAAATTAGAATATCGAATATACAGGACATTCAGTTCATTAATGTCTAATCTTTTAAACCAAGTTTATTAACGTCAGGCATCAATATTCAACCAACGTCTGACTAAAACGGAACTATTCCACTACAAAAAGCTACGTCCGTACAAAAGGAAGACACGTAGAACGTATCTATGCACGTGTTACCGCGAACATTTATATTCGTTTATTAGACAGATGAAGTACATAGTAGAAATTTGATGGGTATTTCATGGAAATGGTGAGAATACTTGGAAGTACTTTTATAGGATAACAAAGCAAGGCATGAAGCATAGGTGCACGAACGATAAGCCAATAGCTGACTACGGCTTCTTTGAATGACAGATAATGGAATACGAATGGACGAACATCTTCCTCTGAAACATACAGCGATCAATTTCTCTTTGCCGTTTAGTTGATACGTTCAATTTCCGACGAATAAGCGAACGGAATCATACGTGTTTCTGTGCAAATATTTCAAGCGGGGCGATCAAATTGGTATTACCATTGAGATTTATCAGCGTGATTGCATTTCCTCTTCAGTTACGGTAACAACCGTTTATCCCCTGAATCCTATCATCCGTGATTAAAGTTCGTGCAGGAGATAAGCTTCTTTCCGGAAGATATATATTCGCTATTATCAATTTCGCTAAATATATCCAGTCGATTGTTCCGTCACAGAAGCCATTTGTCGTATAATAACCATAATCGTTTACATTGGTTACAATAAAATAATCGGATACTGACAGTGGTTCCTAATAAAACAAAGTAAAGCAAGAAAAAGATATCGCGAAATCGTATTTTTCAGTAATTAAACATCCCGATGATGATTTGGTACGACACAGAATATATTGACACGTTATAACGCACAGGCTATTAAACTTCATCCCGCTTCAATTAACGAAGAATCAGCAACTCACTGCTCGGCAAACGTACCGACACGGGAACAAGAATCGAAGCTGAACGCGAGGAAGTCTCGTTTCCAGCCTCGTGTCCGCTTGTCAGCTTTCCACTCCGATAAAATCTCGTAATCAACATCGGCGAAAGGCCACCTTCGGGAGCGTCGTACATCACGCGTGATATTCATAATAGCCACCATGTCGTGGTTAAGTATACGGCGTGTGCTTCGTGTACGAACGAGAACGGGTCAAGTGCGTTTCTCGATGTTGTTCGCTTATTCGCGAACAGCATTCTTTGGAACGTTGAAAGGAACCGTTGTGCCGAGCTGGTGACAATCGTTCCTATTATCGTAGAAACTAGAAACACGATACCGGAGTCGAATTTAAATTAACCAACAATTTGCAACTTTCTAATGCTCTTCTACTTCACTTCACTTTCTCTATGTTCATGAATTTATGTTTCTATTTACGCTTAATTTGATATGCTTTATGGTTTGGAACGTGAAACTGGTCGGTGTATTTCGAGATAACCGCTGATGAGTTATGTGTGCCCGTATATATTAATTTATTTACGACACCGTGTATATTCATTTATTACGAGTTGGGGCGCTGAACAGGTGAGAGCTGAATTTGAGAGATGTGGAATTTGGAGGATGTCTTAAGAGATATTGAATTTGATCTTTGTCAAGTTGGCGGTTGGAGGGTTGGGAGTTGGGAGTTTGGAAGGTGGGAAATGTTGAGTATGGACTGCGTCCAGTTAGGAGATGTGAAGTTAGGTAGACGTCGAGTTTGAAAGATATCAATTTTGGGAAGCATCGAGTCGAGATACATCAAGGATGTCGTGAGATGTGAAATAATAAATATCGAATTGTCAAGTGGAAGACACGAAGTCATCAATATCATGAGAACGTCAAGTGTGCAATATGAAAAACCGAATCGAAATGACGTAATTATCAACCCGACATCGATCAATCTCGAGTTGGAGACACAGTATGATCATCATCGAGTTAAGCGCATCGAGTGTTCACCTGGTAACTTGAACATCATCACCCAGCGATGAACGGTGATTCTCCATTGTCCCAATTACACAGGAACGCGCAACGCTCGGCAAAAAGCTCATCTTAATCTCGCAGCAACTTTAACCCCGAAGCAACTCTGTCATCCTCCAACTACACATCGCAATCATAGAAGACGAGGACGAGTATCAACTGTGAGAACGAGCGGGCGCGTAATCATCGTGTAACTGTTGCACGTAGCGCGAGGAAGCGCAGAAGCGCGGGCGGAAAAGCAGAGGATCAGCTTGCACGGCCGGCTAGCTGGAAGCGGACGAGTGAGTGCATCCCCGCGTTTGGCACGTTGCTATTAGAATCGCATTAGAGGAGCCGGAAGGCGTTGCTGGCAATGAATCATCGCGCCACGACCTCAAGGGTTAACGGCCGAAACAATTTCTTAATTGTTTCACCCGAGTCGCGCGAATTGAACGGCAGCACGCTTCGCTTTTTAATAAATGACCGAGCGAGAAAAGCAACCTCGTTGCTGCTGCTTATCGTCGATAATTATCGATGGATTTATGACCACTCACGGGGGTACAATGTTGCAAAGGTACCTCTTTCATCATCCATCATCGAGATATTAATTTTCGAAGAGGGGCAGTAACTTTTAATTGGATTTACGGGTTGTCGGCAACGTGAAAAAATTCTTGTTGACGTGGACAAACATTGTGGCCAACCCTTCTACATAGTCACTGGGTTGTACCCTCTTTCTTTTGTTTTTAACCCCTTGCACTATTTCGACGAGTCTGACTTGTACTTTACTTGTGATCAATTTTACTGAAATTTGTATAAACGCATAAATACACGAAGATTGAATTGGTCCCCACAGGATTGAACACATCACTACGACGTATCACTCGTAGAGGTTTGATGTATTTGAATCTCGTATGTATCGTTCTCAACAGAACAGCAAGTTGTTCGCGAACGGTGGACGATGTTTTTTCCCGGAGTATATAGCTGGGTCGTGTGTGTTTTATTCTCGTGGTGTGGTGAGTCTCGCAGGTTTCAGAGGCGGCGTGGCGGAAATGGACGGCGCGCTATAATCAGAGCAACACAGCGATTATTATTCATGCGGTACGCGTGACTTTGTGCGCGATAATGTATGCACAATGCAGCCGCAGGGATGCGAGCTGAAATATTGGCCGGAAGAGAAATTCCACGCGAGGCCGTAATTGCGTTTTCGCGGGGGAGCAGAACGACGACGACGACGATCGCGAGATCGATTTATCAAACGATCGGCGATATCTGTCGCTTTCCCGCTCCTTTTTCCCTTTGCTTTTGTATCACTCGGGAATTAAGAGCGTGTATCGATATGTTGTACAACTTGTACCGGGAAATGGAAGTCGATCGCAGATAGAAAAGACGTTTGGACAAGTATATTTTCTATGGACATAATTGGATTCGCCGGGAAAATAGAATATACCGATTGATGAGGAATAAAAGCGGATTGGTTGTTGACGCGTTGATTCATTCGACAGGAAATTGTCGTAGACAATCCGTTTTTAATAACTATAACCTGATTGTGAGAAACTAATATTATAAATAGTGGTAGTTCTGCAAGTAAAACGTGTTTAAAAAGTGGTAACAAATTTCTTACGTCGAATTATTAGCAATTACATATCTTAACTTGGTTCAAATTATGTAAGTGGCGCGAAGTAAATAATGTTTCGAAGGCTTTTCTAATTTCATTATCTAAATTTGCTTTATAATTTCGTCTGGCGTGAAAGATATTGCCACGTTGAATCATATTATTTGGATTTCGCAAGAACCAGTTCGCGAGCCGCATGAAACGTATAGGTATCAATTATGCTCGATGAAAATGGATTAAGGAACATTACAATTTAAAATGAAACCACTTGAAACGTTACTATCTCGCCATCTACTGGAAAATGATACGGTTGCGCTCGCATTTTTCATAACCAAATAAACGAATCGCGCGTGTGGATAGATTTCGAACAAGTGGCACCTTCATTAATCAATTCCTTATTACTAATTGCGCGCGTTCGTAGTCTCTTTCTGTGTCGTATTCTTTCAAAATCTGTCCATTTTTATTTGATCGTTGAATTCTTTGTTGTTCGACTTTGCCGTCTCATCGAACCTAACAAGTAAAGCAAGTGGCCGGTGCCTGTATTCGTTAGCTCGTTAATCCCGCCGTTAATTTAACTGCACCCTCATTAATCTTCGCTTTCACTCTGCTACAATTGGTATCGGTAAAAAGAAGGTGGTATTTAAGCGTGCTCGGAGAAGCTCGGCGTATTTACCTCCCACCAGGAATACTTAAATGTTGCGGTGTAGGATCGCACACGACGCACAGTCGAATCGAACAAAAACCGAATGAACGAACAGTCGACTATTCTCGCCGGTGGTTTCCCGAAGTGTCGTAAACCCGCGACGGGTTTAATTTACAGCGGTAATATTTCACCGGTGGCAAAGTTACGCATCGGTACGATCGATCGGGGGATCCCGTTAAAGCGGAGGTCTCAATCGAACCTGGCGTTTTCCCCGATTTAAACGAGTCCTACCAGGCTTAAATCGTCCGACGATTTGCCAGCGCCGAGCAGCCGACTCGTTTTAAATCTCCACGGATCCTTAAGGCTCCGTGAGATCTTTCCGGGCTCGAGGTGCTCGTCTCACCACCCACGTGGCCAGAGCTGTCGAGCCACCGATCCTTTTCATCCTAAACGAGCGATTCAAAGCCGGGACGTAAGGTAAATCCCCCGGCATAGTCACGGACAAGTCGTATATATTTCGCCTGTACCACATGCTCGCAAGGTCCGAGCCTTTTTGCCCCCTCTTGTGCACCGTGTGTGGTCCTTTTATATAATTTGTTCCTCCCCTCTCCACGTGGACCTCTCTTCTCGGACGATTGTGTTACACGAACTTTTCGAATCCTTCGAGGAACACCCTCGCAACATCTATTTACGAGTTTGCCAACATTCGTTGCGCAATTTGTCAAAGGGTACAAGGACTGATTTTAACTTCAACCTACAATTTTCCAAGTTGCGTCATTCATAGATTACTAATTATTATAAGATATATTACAAGATCCACCTCAACTTGTTATACCCTATGGATATAACTTAGGGAATTTGAAAAAATTAAGTATCTCCGTGATTTAGACATTATGGATACAATACAAAGATGCAAATTAGGATCAACTTATCCATCTGATAATTTTAATGATCAGTGATTCGTTGTAATCGCGACAACCAGGAAGCTAAGCGACGAATACAAAAATCAATTTGCGACATTTAAAAGCGTGTCCCCTTACCGTGGATGTCGACATACAACGTGCTTTCTCTGCCACAACAAACGCTGCTTCCATTACGATCCTTTTTCGTCCCATCACCCGAGGCTGTCCGACAAAAAAAATCATGCCCGCGAAACGAAACTGCTGGCCGGTTTGTAATAGCCGGTAATTGTAGGTGTTCCCCTGTGGGAACTCGCGTTCGTAGCGAGATACTTTTAAGCGCCATTACTCGTCGCTAAAGTCCGAGCTTACGAGCTTTCGAGGCGTGCGTTCTTCGCGAAGAAACGTCGTTGCGCTCTGCTCGCGATTTCCATGGGTAGAAAGGGTGAACGCGGAGGCGAGTTGTAACTGGTTCGAGAAGATAACGACGCGACGTCACCATGATAATCGATACTCTTCGCGATCGTCTCGTAAATCACTGGCAGCTGCCTCGGAACGGTTTCCGTTGGTACTTTTCCCGGCGAGTAGACTGCCTTCGGAACCGATCATAAATCTTCGAGTTTGCGTGGAAGCTTTAAAAGTCAAAACTCGAGCGATCTGCCGGGGAAGAATCAATTGTAGCTTGGACTGCTTATCGATGTCGTTTTATTTCCTTGAGGGAGGATTTAAATGACGTGAATACTTACGATCCCTCGCTCGAAGAATAATTACTTCTGTCGCTTAAAAGTACCAGTGCTCTTTTCCTTCGATCAAAGTTCGCGCATCAAGGCGAAAATTTTATTTCGGTCTTTATAACTGCTACCAGTTAAATTGAAATGTCCGATCGCGTGAAAATTGACGTAATCTTTAAGGAAAGATTAGTGTACTTTCAAAGAGTTAATTTGTTGGAAGAAAACGATGCATCATGCCGACCGTGATGTTGAAATTGACAACAAAAGCATCTTTTATCTGTCTGAATTGCATTTAGATTTAGATGTTAACGGCATCTAAATATATCCATTCATTTCCATTCGATGATCAGACAGTTGAAAGAGGAGCGGACAACTTTCTAGCGTTATTTCTAGCCATAAAATGATGACCCCGAACGTAAGCGTCTGAATACGAATGCGTGCAGACGACGGCCCTGTGACCGGTGGTTATCGCTGCACTTATCGAAGCCGTTTCACCGAGTCGATTCGTAAAGATCGCCGATCTAACGATCGCCTGTGTTCATCCACGTCGTACCATTCAATTTTCCACGAGGAAAAGAAGGGCGGCGATCACGAAGAGTTCCCACGCGACTATTTCTCATTGCGACCTCTCACACGTATCGCACCGAGCCAAACATCGAACAGTCGATTTCTGTCACGTACAAATTCGACATAAAATATCGCAAAATATTCTACGATTCGTTCCGACGTTCCACGCAACGCTTGACCTTTGATAGCGAGCTAAATCTTGAATCGTAAATACGTCGAAGGTGAAAAATGCTGGACAGAATTCGTTTAGAGTAAAATAGAGATTAGTGGTACAGGAATTGAAATTTACATTTATATAAGCGTAATATAAAGAACACATTTAAATGCCATAAAGAATTTAATCGCGGATTCATTTCACCAGACACACGTCTCGTTCTCAAGCAGCAGCTTGATTTCTCCGGCGTCGAATTTATCGACGTGGTAATATTTGCACGTTAAAGAGGAAGGGGTCGAGGTTAATCGCTGTTCGTCAACCTCTGTGACCGAGCAATCCGTTCATCGATGGTTTCCTCGTGAAAATCGCTCGCTCACCGTGTGTCTTTATTGTCATGCCGATAGACGAAAGAAAAAAAATGCGAGAGGAGACGGTGATTTCTTCGACGAAGCCTATAATTTTGCGCGTGCTGCCAGCTTTTCCTACGATAACCAACTAGACGTTCGCGTCGGGATCTGTCGGGTCACTTGATTCAATTTCAGTATCGATACGCTCGCTGCGTCGATATTTTCCTGATTCGTATCATGCATTTTAATTTTTAATTTCAGAATTTATTATGGGGACTTGGGAGTTTAGGAACTTAAGAACTGAATCTGAATCTAAAACCATGAAAAGTTGAACTTTCAGAAGTGCAAAAAAATTAAATAAGAGATGAAAACTGCGATTTTGAAAGTTCGACATCGCATGTCGACCATATAAGCGTTGGCTAATGCATTTAAAGACAAAGATCCGGCATCCATTACAATTGCACACTAAATATTGATCGGTGGAATGACAAGTTAACAGATTAAGCATAAACAAGGGACATGAATCGGTCGAAATTACCCCGTCGCGATACACAGACATGAATTAATGAATGGTTTCTTTGAGGCGCACCGGTGCCGGAACAATTGTGTAATTGCGGCTCGCGATCGGTTTTCGAGAACAATCAACGAACAGGCGGGAAAAAGTCGAAACACGTGGTGTATATGCAAACCGGTCGTATTTCATGCGGCGAGTCGGCGCTTATGAGTGCCCCCCGCGGCTTTTATGCGCGCGGCGTTTGAACAATGAAAACGGCTCTACTGAAATATTGTAATGGTGGAGCGTGATGCATCGACGCGGTGCTCTCTGTTCTCACGCGTACCAGGATCCTCTGTGTTCGCGTGTCTTACCGGAAGTATCAGTCCCCTCCTTGAATAGTCCACAGGATTAGAAAACGGTGACGGGATCCTGATGGATTTACAATGTACTTTACCGCGGAATTTCTTTCGACCGTGGACATTAGTTGCGAGGATTTATTTGAAAGCCTCTTGTTCGCAGCTTTTGCGAAACACGTTGAATTCAGGAATAGGAATTTAGAAACGTAATTTTTAGTAGCGGAATGGGTGAATCGCGTTACATCGTTACGTGTGTACAGTTCTTTGAATATTACTTAGATCGTATCTGCTAGAGTACCGCGCGTTATATCACCGTGAATTATATCGTTCAGACGTTAATCCTGAAAGTACTTTAGTTTTTCCTGTGGCGACTTTCGAGCGAGCGGTCGAGGAGATCGGTGTCAAGCAGTTCCACCGGGTCCAATTTATTTCGTCGTCAAAAAAGCCAAAAGAAAGAACCGGTCGCTAAAAAAGCCAAAGATGAAGCGAGAAGCGGCTGGAGCGTTTTTACGAGTTTTCGCAACGCGGTCGGGCTGCCGTTTAACCGGCTTCATAATTGCGCTCCTTATACGTGCGCGGAGATAATTGTTTTTGCATAATCGAGATGACTCCGGGCCCGGCGCGCTAGCAAAGAAACATGCCGCGACCACGAGAGCACGCATGCACGCCGCAAACGCGCGAAATTGTATTTCGCAATGCGGACGATTGCGCTTTCGAACGGCATGCGACTCTCTGTGCAAAGAAGAAATCGAAGCCGTACGATTATCGATCGATTATGTAACCGTGGAAGGTGATTGTTAGTAGCCGCATCTTTTGAAAGTCGTTTGTACTCCGTGTAATCGCAATTATAGTTACGGTCGATCGATTGGTTAACGTTATTATTGAAATCGATGAAAATACCAAGATTTCCTTCTGTGAAATATTAAATAAACGTTTGCGAAGATTCGCTGACGTCTCAGCGTACTGACGCTCGATTCGAGAAATCGTTCTCCTGGAGCTTCGGGGAACAAGAAAACCTTCATCGCGCAACCACGCTGCAAGCGTTCGTAATGATTGCATATGCAGTCGAGATGCATGCGTGCACTTGGATGAGATACTTGTACCTACCGAACATCAAGATGATTCCGTGGCAGCCGCCATCGCGTTACTTCGTGACGACTATGAACTAGACTCGCTTCCATTCCAGATTACCCGGGGACATATTCTACGAGAGCGCTATAAAGATGGGGTAATAGGCTGTTTAGTGTTTGCCGCGTAAAAGCTACCAGGACTGATGGGTTTCTGGTACTTCCTGGACGTTGACACGACATGACTTCCATAATTTCTGATGTCCTGTTCCCGTTTCCATTTTAATTTCTCTGTCTCTAATGTTGCTCTAATTCTTGTATCGTGGGATTAGGTGCCTATTAGAACTTATTACTCTTTCCGCTACAACGATTTAAATCGATACGTAGCGTCGTTTCTTCACTTGCGATATCTCTACATATTTCCACATACTGTACCTCCATGCCTCGCACAAAAAGAGGCAAAAATAAGGTAACATTCCGTAGTTAAACTCGTAGCTCGCTCTTTAATCCGAAAGTAAGATGCAAACCCCATGAAAAGTTGTACCGACGTTTTTTCGATTGCCAATAGGTCAATAGTTGCAAAGTGTCAACATGATTACCAGCTGTTGATTAGATCGATTAGATAGTCCATGGTTTTCGATCGAGCCTCGATGATTTTCAATTGAGATCTTCCTGAAGCACGGCTGTACACCATCGATCACTCCTTAAGACAAGCACGTGTCCGCGTGTAGTTAGTCGAGAACGATGCTGACAGAGGTTAAAGTCACCGTGAACTTAGTTTCACCGAGAGGATGCGGGCGATTCGATAATCAGAGACAGGATGCGTCTGCCTAGGGGGAGACTTGGTTGCTCGTTCGTCAACAAAGAATGTCGATAACTAAATAATTGGTAGTCTGTTAATTAAACGACGCAATTTACTTGTATGCTCTATATTTAGCCGTGGCTATCTTGGGACCAGGGAGCTGCATCGCTCTATCTTACGTCCGCTCGTACTCTTGGTTAATCCTGGTAAAATGGCGAAACTTGTTGCATTTAGTTAGTTCCGTTTGAAGTCACATATGATGCAACTTTCTGTTCATACGTTAGTAATTAGGATCGCGGTTGACAAATATGAATTTTAATATGAATTCTGTACGTAGGTGCACACTTTCTATGCGTCGAAGTAAGCCATTTGATACATAATCTACTGATCGCAATCAATTCAGAGGATGGTTAGACAAGAATCTCGGAAGACTGCAATTGCAAATGACCTCTCTGGTACCGAATACAGGAAACAGGCGCCCCGATAGTTATCTCTGCCATCTGTCTACACGGTATAAGTGAAAGTCCACCGCGAAATATCATAGAGCACGTAAGAATTCATATTTGCATGTGTTCCAATTGTAAGTGATCGAAGTTATAAACAATTACTCGTAACTAAATCTAAACGAGCCCACGACAATCGAACACTCTATTCTCCGTCTATAATGATACCCTGTCGCGTATCGACCAACTATTTTGACCCTCCATCATCCCCCATTGTATCTGTCACTCCACGATCCTTCGTACTCCGGTAAGGAAAAGGAGATAGACAGGACCTCTCGAGTAAAAAATAGGAACCTGTCTGGAATCGACGTGCATCCTTTAGAGAGTTGACCCGGTTGGCCTCGCCCCGCGGACTGGATAACAATCGCAATAATTACACCGTGAGAACGATAATTGCCTGGCGGAGCGCGGTGGTAGGCGAGCTAATAACGAACGACCGCCGTCATATTTTCATGAAATGTCACATCAGATAATGGCGGGTTGCGAGAGCCGGAAAAGAATCTGCGTCCGTGTCCCGGCACCGAGTGAAATTGCTGGCCGATCAACCGACTCCCTTTCCTCTTTGACTCGATTCTCGATTCCCGATCGCTCGCTACCCGGCTCCAGACCGACCACACTCCGATAGGATCTGCTCGACGTAGACGACAATGTTGAAAGTTGGCTCATTTTCTTGCTGGCCCCGTCAGAACTCGTGTCCAGCGTGTTATCTGTCGCGTACAGGAACGCTGTTTACGGTATCTGATCGGTCGACGACGCGATGTTTGCTGTCGCATTGAACGTTTATCGACGCGAATGATGGATGTGCTCTAGGACCTACGGTCTTCTACTCGAGAAAGCTGCGCCAAGACGTTTTGGACCATTTTTGTTCCGATTCAGCTGGAAAGTTTGCGCTGATAGACTGGTTCTCTTTCGGAGAAATTAGGTGGAGTCGGTAGATTGATCGGTAACATACTTTGGTATTACGCCACTGATGGACAGATCGGTGGCCATCGAAGACCTTGTAGTCTACCGAGAATGTACCTAGGAGGAAAATTTAGCCTGAGACTCTAAGACTCTAGGGGAGCATATAACCTAAAGAGGACTCGAGGGTAGGTCCAGGAGAAATCTGAGAATTAGGGACACCTAGTAACATCTTCCTACTCAGTAGCAAGTTCGCTTCGTTCCTTCTTTTAACGAGAAACTGAGCAAGGCCAAGATAAACTGATTAGTAATAATTATTACGAGTTTCTGTGTAGCGTTACATCAAGATGTATCTGGGATGTTGCTAAATCACCTTGTTCTGGACACTTCGATGCGATAACGCTGCAGAAGCTTCAAGTGCTATTATAATATAATATATTGATCCTGTGTTATTTATCTAAGCTACTCTATAAATGAAAGCAGCTACCAGGATAACCAACAGATCGTACCCATCTTAACAACCATTAATAAACAGGCGATTAATGATACGCTGCGTTAAAAACAAGGATAAAATATAGCCGTGTACGATCGTTTGGATTACACTGAATTTCCCAAAAGAAATAAGTGTGACGCATAGATAAGACGGAAAAGTTAGGCTCATTAAGCGATCGAGCAGCGAGTTAGATCGGTTTTCCTTGAGGCAAGGATAACGTTAGTCAAGATAGAGCGGGAGGGCTCATTTAAGGCGACGATGCAATTCATTATCACGGTATCTGCGATCACGTGCGTAACCAGCTACCACTACGCGAGCATCCGTCTGGTGAATTACGATCGATTCATCGTGGCCGACGGTGCTATCGAGTTAATAAGTCCGAGTCCCGTTCGAGGCGATCGCGGATGCCGATTAACACGTCGGATTATCGCGATCCTCTTGTCGTACCACCGTCTGGAGAATTCCGTCTCACGATTCTTCTCGTTTCGTCGATTCGTTCCTTTGGTCAATTTTTTCATCCGAGAACGCGTGGTTATTTGTTAAATGGAGTCGAGTGTATCACAAACGATAGTTTTAAGCTCATGATAGTTCTAAGCCTTGGCAGCTTGGAGTTTTATAGCGTCGAAACCTTACAACTCTGAAACTTCGATGAAGCCTTGAGACTTTAGAATTTAAAAGATAAAGAGCGATGCTTCCAGAGCTTGGAATTTAACGAATCAGAGTCGATCGAGGCATATAAACGGTGAAGGGAAAGTCCGAGCACAATCGAATACCGATGCATCGAAGGTTGATTCATAGTTGACGCGAAGGAAATTCCAGCGAATTTTTGAAACCTCTCCGCAGGAAAGTTCTCTGTTAACGAGGGCATAAATATCGCTCGTACCATGTCTAACGCGTCACATTTTCGTCTTGTCGTAAAACGTTCTTGTCTCTGGAAGCTCACTTTCACGCAGACACGCGTCTCTTTGGTTCGCGAAAGGCAGAACTGCGAAGGATGCGCTTAATGAACGGTTCGCGTGCATCGACGTTTCTCTGCTCATCTACCTGTGTATCGCTGGACTAATTAAGCGACGATGATAAAGGAGAAAGTGATGTTCCAGCGTATTTTTTCTTGGTACCTTACAATGTGTAATTGTCTGCGATTGCGATCGAGACGAAAGGAACTTTTGGCAGATCTCAAAATGCCAATTTTCGACTTAATTAGAACATTCGTATTTTCGACGCCGGTAATTAATGTCCTTAACATTCAGTAATCGACTATGTAGAACACACTACGCACCGTTGGGGGTGATGTTTGAGATTGTCGACGCTTGTAATATTAGCGACAGTGAAGTCTATACGAAGTGCAGGCATTTAACGAATCAATTTATCACACCTTAATCACGTTTCTCCTGAAAGTTGTTATCGCTTATCAACGAGCGTCCTAGAAGTATCGGTGTCGCGGCGATTAATATGATTTCTTGAGCGGAATGTACGCAGCCGGATACATGCTAGTCAAAGAATTTTTCTCCCGTTTCTGACAAGATCGAAATCGATCTCGAACCTCATTGGATCAAGTAAGAAGCCATTCGTGTGTGTTTCTCGGTATACGCGAGCAGTAGGAACCGGGATTAACGAGGCTTCGTCAATCGCGTACAAGCGTCTGTCAGTTTGACGGCATCCGGTACAAGACGCCTTCATTCCCGTTTGATCGTTTATTACGAATTCTTCCCGTTCGATCGAATCGATACCCGATCAACACTCGTTTGTAACGATGCACTTTGTCGTTTTCTTCCCAACTGCTAGGCGTGACTTCAAATAGAGCGGGTTCGGTCAAACGGAGAAAGTAAACACGATTACTGCCGGATATCTTGCATTTTTACTTTCCCTATTTAAAGTGGCATGCTTTCAAGCATCGAAGGTCTCGAGGCTTTGAAGCTGTACGGCTTCTAGATTTACTTCAGGTTCTTAGAACTCAAAATTGCGAAGCTTCAAAGTTATCGAAGTTTCAAGATCGATAGAGCAATAGAAATATGGACATGTTCAGAATTAGTCGATGTTTCATAATCTGTAAAATCGTAGAATTGTCTTTTCTCCACAACTTTATTACGCTATTCTTGTAATTCAATCTATTGGGTGGAACGAAGAAAACAGCTACGGTTCGAATATATGAGCGTTCTATTCACTCGACAGTTGCAGGTCTTGGACAGATAGTTCACGGTCACATAAGTGGACAAATTCACGGTCATATGGGGGAACAAATTCGCAACGAGTGGAGAGGATCGCGATCATATATCCGGACATCGCATTCCCGTACGGTTCGATATCCCGGGCAAGGCTCCGCGAGGAAATAGCGATCGCGAAACTTAACGATCCAGAGCGAAGCGTGCGCGAGCCGGTGAACGTTTGATTTACACGCTTCCTATCTCCGAGTATCCGCGGCGTGTTTCTTCGCGGTCGGATCGAAACACACACGAGGCGCGACGTAAATTGAAGGGCACTGCATCGGTAAATCACGGTGCAGGTGAAAGCCGGTTAGTTTCGGCGGTAGATACATCTCTCGCGGACCGTTTACCGCTAATGAGACACGCGGTGACAGTCACGGGCCTCGTTTCTTATCGCGTCCATCATAAACGTCCGGTCTCGCGTCGACACGCCGATTCCGTTCTCGCTGTCGCCGCACGTTGCCCGTGATTGCTCGCGACCCGTCCGCGTTATGGCGTTTCCCATTCGATCAAATTACACGATATTACCTTTCCTCTGTCTTTCGTCCAGGTGTCCACGTCGCTCGTGGCTGCACCGATTCTTGCCGGCGTAACGAAACGCATGAAGTTGTATCGTTAAAATGAATTATAGGCAGATAACGGTTTCTCGATACACCGATGGGGATTCGAGAGGATGTCGGTTTCTCTTGGACACGTGTAGGTCGGGCTTGATTAGGTGCAGCGAGAAGAAAGTAGCTTAAAAACGGCGCTGGTGCAATGGGGGAATAAAATCTTAACAAGATTTCATAACGGGTATTCATAATCTAGAATTTAGAAATCTAGAAATTTGTAGAGGATGTCGTCAGAGGCAAGGTTCGTCACCGGAATACTAAACAAGATGCATCTTTACGTATCCTTGCCTTACACGTTAAGGGTGAATTGCAGCTGTCACCGAGGGTATCATGATAGCCTAGATGCGAGCATACCGAACAGGACTCAGATACGATTCGCAGCTGGATCGTCAAAGAATCCAGCGGATAAAGCGTAGCGTTCTATTCTGAACGAAAGCATTGTCCATTCATTTGGTGGTACGATCGCACCCGTAACAGTGTGTCCCGGAATCTGGGTTAGTTCCTACTCGACGGCGTTCCTGCGCTACCGTTCCGATAGGACACGCAAAGAAAACCGCAACACGTGGCACGCGACACACGTACGCGTGTAACACGCTCGGCTTAATTAAGCCGCATTCCCGCTCCGATTGCGCAACCCTCTTCCCCTCGGCGCGATATGATCTTTCGACGCGGCGAGCAGGCAATCGGCGCGCGTGGGAAACCCTTTTTCGCGATCGATATCGAAGCGGAATTCGAGCGACAACCTCCGGGAGAGGGGGATATTGGACCGCGTTGATCGTCGAACGATTTTTCTCGGGGTTGTTCGCGATTTTATTGTCGCCGTTATTTATGCTTGGCCGGCCAGCCTGCTCGCTATCGATATCGTGCATCGAGCGGACACAATGGGCGTTGATGTATGCACGCCAGTGGGCATACGCGTTATGCTGAATTAATAGGCGTAATGAATTCCTAAATGACTCTGACCGACTCGAAGATATTAGGTTGTTCTTGGGTGCTATGCCGTTGACGGGTAGATGGGTTCGCTGAATCGAGGATCGAGCCATTTTGTTCCTTCAAGGTGTTTGTCAATCTCTGCACTAGTTATCCTTGAGATGTCGTTCATTGCATTATCCAGTACTGGAATAATTGTGCTATACTGCACATGATTTATTTAGAACGGATTGTACAGAAGACAATTTTCCAATTTACTGGAAGATTGGAGAATTCAAAGACTATGTGAAGCGAAAGAGTTCTTGCATAGATATTGTGTTTGAATACGGTACCACCAAAAAATTGCGGTCATTTCTTGTGGTTACGCTCGCTGCCAAGGTTCGAAGAAACTTCAGTCCCTTCGGGAAGGGAAACGTCACGAAATTCCTGAAGAAAGAGGACGATAAAAAGGCCACATACCGGCGGCAGTATCTTCGTCTCGTTTAATTTCCGTGCGGTTGGTATGCAGGCAAGGTGTGAGCATTCTACCGGTCGCTTTTATTCGCGCGTTGCACCGTCTAATTGCTTACACGTTGGGCCGCGTACATCTCGGTGCACGTGGGCGATGCACACGAGGGTAGCTGATCTTTTAAACATTCTGACAAAGAGTCCTGGAATCTTTCGTTCGTTCTTCGCATTTTTCTGCCTATTCGGATTACCTCCGAGCTATACGATCACCATTATCACGAGTCGATTAACGAAATTCTTGAGAAAACGAATAAATTATGACGATCTCGATGGAGCAAAAATCAGGAAAAAAGTAAGGAAATTCAAGAAGATGATTTGCCACGCGTGAAACGTATTTGAATCCCTATGTTCCCAGTTTCGAGAAAAGTCCCGAAGAAATATTAACTTAACGAACCAATTAACTGGCCCATCAGCCGAAGAATAAGTTGAACGCAACTGATGGTACGCAAAGTGGTCTCATCAGAACAGATCCAGAGGCGTACACTTGATCTGTTAGAGAGGCGTTAACGTATCTCGACTCTGTTGCATCCTCGTTCCCGATTCCCCTTCTCGAGGGGCTAGCTAACGCAATTTGAATCTGATTAAATTCCGACCGCATTCTCGCTCGTCAAATAGGAGAAACCGTGAGACACACCAGATACGACATCGTTCGGCACGTCTCCTGTTGTTGGCTCAATTTTGGGCGTATCCGCGTAACGTTGATTACTCTCTAATCAGCTTGATTAACGTTCCCTCCAAGTGCGGGCTTGGCTGCAATTACCCTTCCTTTCGTGTGTAACGTATTTAGAGGAATTTCATTAGCCATTGTGCTTCCGGCTTGCTTTTAATTAATCGTCCTTGATTGTCCCTTCTCAGCGTTCCCCTCTTGACTCGAAGATGATGGAATTGCCGTGGGAAAAACGATAATGCGACTCAACATTTTGTCTGTTCATCAGAATTCTCTCATCAGATTTATATTTTCAATTACGCTAGATATGTCAAATCAATTATTGCTTTACGAAAGGGTATTCTCATCGTTTTTGATTGCCATAGGGACGATGTATGTACCTATATAATTTGGCTACAAAAGCTGATGATTTTGTTACAGGAAAACGAATCGGTGGTACCGGAAGGCTGGCCTCTGACGTTGGGCAGACGTGGCCTCGTGCTGCAGCTAGGAGAGCTCGAAGCCTCCGCGCTACGTCTCGGGGAATGTTACCTCTGCATACGCAGCGCAGCTGCAGTTGCAACCACCTCGGGGAGCGGCGAAGCTGCCGCTGGTGAAACCGTCGAGCGGAATACCGTCGAGGTGAGTCACGTTCCTTTGTCACTTTTTCATTTCAATTTACGAATGCTTGGTCACTCCAACTTCCGGAGAACACGTATCACCTATTGCAATTTTATTCTCCGCGACCATATTTCCTAACAATCTCTCAAATCATCGTACCGCCTGAAGAGTTGGAATCCAATTACTCATTCCTTTCACATAGCAATTCATAAGTACCTCGTTAATCGTCAGACTAATGCGGTAATCGTGTTATATTGACACGCATTGTATTCGTGCGCGTTCTATTGCCATGAGTTGTGCTACCACGTGCTGTGCTACCACGCGTTGCTGCTCCACGTGTCGCATTAGCATGCCCCGTGCACTATCAGGTGGTATATCATGAACCGCACGCCAAATATTACCACTTATTGTTAGGGGGTTGAATTACCACGCGTAGTACTATCACATGCCGTATACTACATGTCATAATACCACGTATCGTACTACCACGCACCCCACTGCCACACGTTGTACTACCACAAGCCGTACTACTACGCATCGTACTATCACGCGTTGTATTACTACGCAACCTAGTACTACACGTTACATTACCACGCGTCGTAGTTCCATGCATTCTAGTACCACGCATTATAGTACTTCGCGCCCTAATACCACTCGATGTAATGCTATGCTATCATACAGCGTATACTACCATACTCCCTGTGTTATCACATGCTACATCATGTGATATGATGGTACGCACGTGGCCGACCATCACCCGCCATAGTACTACGCATCGTTACACGCTATACTCGTAACGTGTTCGTATGTTGATGTACCATTCGTTCCAGATCGCAGTAGTTTGGCGAACGACGTCCATGAGGGCACCAGGGTTCCTCGGCTGGGACCGCGAGGAGGAGTTCATGGACTGGCGGGAGGTGACTCGGAAAAGGCAGGGGAACTCGAGCGGGACGAGTAGCAGCTTGGTAGGGCCGCAATCGTCGAGTTCCTCGAAGAGTATGATGCGGCCTCGTCGAAGATCCCGGGAGGAGACTCGTTCGAGAACTCGGGAGCCAGGTTGCGTGTTCGAACACCGTCGCGAAGAGACACGGTCGATCGATAGGTTGGAGTGCAAGAACTCGAACGAGACTTGCACGGCGAGCGACGAAGTCGAGGCTGGTCACGCGGTGATGAAGTCCAGGTCGACGTCGAGTATGGACATGTGGAAATCCGGGTTGGACGTCGATCTAAACGGAACGCCGACGCGACCCGGACCAAACAACTCTTCTAGTCTTTCCGGCGACGATGGTCGCGTCAAAGTGAAGAGGTGCGCCAAGGTCGTCTCCTCGTCGACCATGGAGAAGTGGAAGGAGACGACCAGGTGCGAAACCAGGAGTAAGATCCTCGTTCCCGAAGATCTGAAAACGCCGTTACGGTTGGACCAAGCTGTCCTCGGACAGAAAGATGGGAACGGGGCCGGTATCGCGGAAGACAGGCTGCAATACGTGCGACACCTGGACGAGGTCGGCGACGAGGAGCTACCAGCCTTCATCGGTAACCTTCTGGTCTCCGTGGAGAGGAAGATCGAGAGGGTCTCGCTGGACGACCTCACGTTCCCGTGTCCAGCCTGCAGGAATATCGACACCGACGACCCTTTGCTCGGCTGCAGGTGTGCCGGAGACGAATGCGCCTGCGGAGCTGGAGAAGACACCTGTGACTGCTCTTCCTCGACGAAGACGAGGACGGAGCAGTCGGCGAGGAGCTTAGAGATCGCGGGCATCAAGCATATCGACAGCGACGACGAGGAGGAGGTGCGGATGGGATTTGGTAAGTACCGCAGCAGGATTCTCCTTAGTTATTTCACAAACATATTGGACACAGACTGAAGTTTAAATCCAAATGGATATATTTCGATCTCTAGTTTCTTGACTTTACGTCTACTGCTTTCCGTTTACCGTAATCATCTCGATTCCGTTTGTTGAACATTTCACGCGATAAAGTTACAAACTCCTCTTCCGCGAATCGTTCCAAGGCGTATTTTCCTGAAGTTTGTCGTCCCACGTTCAAAATGGGCCCATTCTGTCCCGCGACACATTGGAATCGTGTTTTACAAAACGTGACAGCACCTACGAGTAGCCTATTCCCAACAACTTTATACGAACTAGCTGGTATGATTTATCGAAGTCCTCGATGAACTTGAAATTCTGTCGGAAGCGTCGCGTAGGCGGCGCAGGGTTGTAAAGTGGCTACTTCACGTCGCAGCGGCCATTGAAGAGTTTCCAGCGCTGCTTCGATTCGCGTTTGTTGTTTGCAAAAGGAGCCTGACAATCAAGAAGACCGATGTGACGTTCCAGGAACGAGTTGTATTCGATTGTGCCCGCGAGAAAACCGATTTAATACGCTCTCTCGAACTCGGTTCGTCGTTTCGATTCTTGAACTGGCGGATGAGACAGCGTTTCCCTTTGAAATTGCTCCACGGAGCGTAAACACCGCGATCCAGCCTCCTATCGATATTAAACAGTGGATTTGCATTTTGTAATTTTACGCTGAATTAGAGTGTCGTGTAAAGTCTCGAATGCTATGTAAACTTGTTCCTTAGAATCGTGATAAGCGTAATTATTCGATCGTGTCTTTTCATTTACGCGGTGATTTATTGCGACTCGCACAAGATGTATCTATTCCCTGATCTGAAAAAGGAAACCTCCTCCGTGTAATATACCCCATAAGAGAAAAGTAGGAGCAGTTGTCCGGTTCAAATTTATTAAAGCCCCATAAAAAATAGTCGTTGGACAAAGAGTTTTCAGCGTGCGAACGCACAAAACGTTAGAACCGCAAAGAAACCGTGACGACAAGAAAGACGTTGGCCTCCGGAGACCGCAAATTGTATGGTCGATGATTTTTGTCCGGTTTTATTTTGAAATAAACGGAGGTATCCGAGACGCGTCTGCTGGCGAAGTTCCGTGACTCGACCGATCTGTTTTCGCGTCCTCCCACGCTCGTCTTCCGGTATTCTTTAGCATCGCCGCCGCCGACAGGTTTGCGAAGCGGCGATCCCGTGTCCGAAACGTTCGCCACCCACCCGCTCCAGCGACCATTAGCGGCGTGTTTGCGACGACGTAACGCTGACTTATGGTATTTGTCTCCTCTGGATACACGCTTACGTAACGGGCAACCAGTGCTGGCTCGGTGTCATCGCGTAGGTGAACGGGAATCGTTCCCGCCTTTAATTCCTAGCGTGTCGGGCGCTGAAAGGGATTCCTGGCATTGTTCGAATTCGAAGGCAATCGGTGAAATGGTATTCGAGCCGGAATTCCTCCTGCTAATCCTGTTGGATGGCTGCGATACGCTCAAATAAAAGTATCCTCGAACATCGAACTCTTTGAGGATTATACAAACTTATCGAGATATAACTTCAATTTGGTCCTATCTTAAAGAGATCGAAACTAGACTTTGGAGATAGATACAGTCTCGTGCTGCTTATATCCACTTCGATATATATTTCGATTTTAGGTAGTTAATCCTTTCGATTACAGTATCCATTGTCAGTTTTAATTCTTACATTTTTCTTGCAACAACATTTACTGTTTTATTAAACAAACGAAAATAATTGAAACCAGCTCAGTTATCCAAATATCCGAATATCGCAGTGTTTCAATATCAAGAGGTTAAGTACACATCGAATGACATCGAAAAAGTAAGTTGTTTCACGAGTCGATTAAGAGATACTCGAACCTCGATTGATAGTTACACTCGGACAAAACGAAAATGCATACATAATTCATAAGGAAGTCGGTCGAAGTCTCTTGATCTCACCGGCAGTGAAAGAAGCAAATAACTTATTTGGCGAGTCGGTGGACAGGCGTGCGTGGGCAGAGTGCTCTCGGCCATTTATGTCCTTAAGC
Source organism: Megachile ligniseca (assembly GCA_945859555.1). NCBI lineage: Eukaryota > Metazoa > Arthropoda > Insecta > Hymenoptera > Megachilidae > Megachile > Megachile ligniseca. Next base: position 13,083,959 of record OX243781.1, on the reverse strand, counting down.
GAGGACGAATCACGCGAAACGGTGTGGGCCGTGGTCGGAACGATCGTGGACGAACGGGAAGCCGTACCGCACAATAGGCCCGGTGCTAATGAAACGCGACGGCCGGCGCGAAGTCACGTCCGATCATATGGCGTTAGACGAGCCGCGATGCAGCTTCTTCCACTGACACTCGAACAACTTGCCACTGGTTTCCGTATTGCTGCGTCTTAGCAACCTCTTTTTTTAGTTCAAGCTCTCGTTATATTTTCACGCGGACCTTCACATTAATCATTCCTTTTGGTCCCCCGAATTTATTCATTTTGTCAATTGTTCGCTGTAGCCCCCAAGAAACGATAGCCTATCGCGGTTAAAAATCGCATAATTCCATTGCAAAGGAGGTACATGCCATTTAGCAAAGTGTTTCGGTCGAAGTAGCATGTACCTGAAGGTTTGATCGAATTAAAGTGTTTCGGTGTAGGAGGCTGTGTAGCACGGCTTGATTGAACGTTTGCCTCCACTAGCTGACTATACTTAGTAGCTCATTGATCGTCTCTATGGCGGTCCTCAATCATATCTGCTTAAGCGGGGAATCAAGCAGCTACCACAACAGAGGCTGTTCACCTCTGCCCGCCCGCTCTCCATGCGGTACATAATGGACGATGTTAAACGCCAGGATAAAATAGTGTCTGCGTTTCATGCTCCGTCGCTCGATCGCTACTTTCGATTGTATCCGCGCCGAATAGCCAACGATTTCTGTATTCCGTTTCCTTTTATTTCCCCGATTATTTTCAGGGAAGCTACGTTTCTTTATTTCGTTGTTATGATTCTGTAATTGATCCTTAGAATCTTATTATCGTATTATAATCGTTTTTTCATTCGTGATGAATTCTGCTCATAGAACTCTGATTATAATACCTGGAACTACCTGGAACCCATTTTATCTTTTCCCTGCTTAATGGATTTTTACGAGCAATGAACTGTCACTTAGTATATTTCTTTAGTCCGCAATTAATATCACTTAACGCGCCATCCACATCTGAACGCGTCTGTTTGCGTAGAGGCTGATGGTCTGCAGCGTCTATTGATTTTTCATTTCCCTGGCAATTCAATTATCCAGCAGGACAATTGGATTAATTCAGGCCCTTAATTCCCTTGCTCCCGACAATTGAGTTAGATGGCTCGGCTCCACACGCTATTTGCTCCAGCGTAGCGGTCGTATTAAATATCAGGCATTAAGGACAAAGACACGATCGAAACGCGAGATAAACGTGAAATTCGCGCGCGAATGAAGCCGTCGTCGGGTCAGTCTTCAGCCAAGCGAATAAATACCATCGAATTACACGGGCCATTACTCTATGAGTTTATTTGCCAGCGAACGAACACCGCGGATCCCATAGGACGCGAGGAACAACGAGACGGAAGGCCATTACTAGCTTCCTCCTATTACCGGAGAAACCCTTGGCCCTTGATCGAGTTACCGGCCATTTTTAGGGCTCGTTTCCAAACGTTCGCAATGATGGATGAATCCTGTCTGTTTTACCGCTATACGTTTCATTATATTGACACGTAAATATCGTGCTTCATTAAATCTTTCGAACACAACGCTCTTCGTGACAAATGGTAATTGCTTTGTACATAAAACGATATGATGGACAACTATACTCGTTGAAGAATTTAGGAATTCGGGATTGTAGCAAATTAAAAATGCGAAAACTTAAATTCCTGTGATCTCCAGCTCAGATTTTGTATTAAACTATCGAGTGAAAAAGTGTATCGAGAAATTTTGTTAATTATAACGAATGGTTTGCGTGATTCGATGAAAACGGAGATCGTCGATCTTGGCTATTAGAATTTCTAGAACTTCCTTGAACCTGACCGATTTATCCGTCGACACGAGTTCGCACAGCCATTATCCGGCAGTGTTTTCCATTCGAAGTTAGCTGAAATCTGGCGCAGCTGGCGGAAGCGGTTAAGGACGCAAATGGAAACTGGAAACGATCTTCCACGAGGCTGTTAGCTTCCACCTTCTTGGGAACGTCCCGTGGTCTCCGCGTCTTTTCCCTCGATATCGTACGTTTTGCGCTCGCACAAATTGCAATAAATAACCAGATCCTCGACGTTCATCTTCGCTAACCGTGAAAGAGAAGGATGAATGGCGAATGCGAACGTTTAAATCGCAAATGACGCGTCATAAAGTCCGGGGATCCAATCAGTCTTCGGTTACGAGTCAATTCGAAACGATATTCTTATTGGATGGAAAACCTTATGCGACGTTATTCCTTATCGTTCTTGCTTCGTTTCGTGTTATTTAGGTTACGTACATTTGTACGATACACGTCCATTATGATTAAAGTCCCAAGTTACATTTTAAATTTTGGTTCCATCGAGTTATTTCTATTTTTTGATGCCTTACGGTATGTTAAGCGTAAATTCCAGACACGATTTCTCGGTTATCTCGTTTGAAGTAGACGATCGGAAATCATGGGTTGGGTAACGTTAACCCATATTCTCGATTACCATCGAGCTGTGAAATAGTAAATTTGCGAACGAAAATGGATGCGACGAGGGTGAAATCGCGCACGATCTCGTTTCTTAGCACCTTGTTTCACGGTTTGTTGCTTAGCTCCTTTGATAAGGTGATCGAATCAATTTGGTCGAAGTATATTTATTCGAAGGCGCGTTAAACGCCTGTTGCAAAATGAAATATACGAAGGTGAGATATTCCGTAGCTGATCATTATGCGTGGAATAATTTAATTTTATCTTGTAATTTAACGTGTCGAAACAGGTACAAAACGGTCTTGTTTAGAACATTCTTGCCGTTACCGAGGCTGTGATAATAATTCGTGGTTACGTTATTATCGATAGAGTATCGACCGGGAACACCGCTGCAAAGCGAACAATTTCTTGCACCAGTTGAAACGTCGATTTTACAGCGTTTCAAACGAGTCGTGATTTTTTCTGTAGCAACATCGTTAGACTGTCTTTCGCGGATATTTGTGTGGAACGAGGTAATATTTGCGGCGATATTATATCGGGAAAGCTGTGCGACTTGAGTGGCTATTTCTCGCCGCAACGTTTTGCGTTTAATCGACGTACATTATTCCACGGTGCGGCCTTATTGCCTTACTATGTTGCTGATCGTAAAGCAACGGAATGCCGAGTTTTCTTTGCAAATAGTGTTTGCGGTTTGATGCACCTATCTCGAGGAAATCACCGTTTATCGGAAATGCGCTTATTTGCACCTCGACGAGTCCTCTTTAACTCATAGCTACGATTCTCTTCGCAAATTTACAATTTTCATGTTCTCAACTGGCTAAACGTTTAAACGTAAACTCGGCTGTACTGTTGTTAACTTCGATTTATAAAAACGGACAAGCAGATACACCGGTCGGCGCTTAGCATTTTTTTCTCATCGATCAACGATCGTTACCAAAATTCCAGGCACCCGGTTAAAGAAAGGAAGTAGGCTGAAGCGATGAACCGTTCAACCGGTTCGTCGTCAGCGAAAAAGGTACAAAGCCGCGAATTGAACAACAGGCGCGTGATTAATACGTAACGATCGCAAATGACTGCAACGAAACGGGACGTCCAAATCGGCGGCGCATGAAGAACGACACCCGTGAAGAAAGAACCGGTTCCGTCTTTGATGCATTAACGTGCATTAACCCAAATTCGTAGGTAGCCAGACGAGGGACGAATTTGTCGGTGGAACGAAGTCGTTTCGTTCCTTTCGACCAATCTTGGCCCTGATTGACCTGACACGAGCAGTCCGGTAGCTCGACAAACAAACTGCCGTGAAATGAAGCGATTAGACCCACCTGATCGTGCTCCCCGCACTAAACTGACAAATCTTCTTTATACGATTTCTACGCCGGTGTTTTCTCGGGAAAACTCGAGCTACCATTTTCACGCTCGGGTAATTGCAACGAGACAGCGTGTGCGTTTGTAGCGAAACCGATTTAAGTTGGAAAGAATTTGTGATGTTCTCGGGGCGCAAATCGTCGCTCCAGGGCAACACAACGCTTCAAATCATACCACGTTCTTGTTTCTACGAAAGCAACAGCTGCATCCGCGTGCAGCAGCATCCGATTACGTATCAGCGACCTCGATCGTCCCTCATAGACTCCCCTGTTCCCTCCCTCCCATTCGGATCATTATGTCAATGATCTCCGGCAGATCCGAGAGGAGGAAGCTCGTCCACATGCATCGAGCTCGAACTTCCTGATTCGTCTCGATCGCTAATTACTCGTAATTGCTATTGCTAAACGCGCAATTAGCAGCAGCTACAGTTACGATTCTTGGAAATCGGTAGAGGAAGCGTTTCTTGGTCGATTTAATTCGGGGATGGTGGGTCCGATCGCGGAATATCATGATGCAGAAGATCGCGTGCTGGGGTACCGTTTCTTCGTGGAACCTCCCTCGAAGCGTTCGGTATCTCGGGGAGCCAGTTTGGCGTCGAAAGCAAGCGCATCAGCTGTTTGGCTCGCGTGACGTCGAGCAATCAACACCGCTTACACGATCGTCCGGAAAAGCGAACGAACATTGACCCATGAATCTCTCTGCTTTGCACGTTTTCGCTGGAAATTAGAAATCCGCTGACACTGGATACGACGCCGATTTCTTCTGACAGCTATAAAATAAGTAGCGAACGAATCGGGCGTTAACGATCCAATTAACTAGCTAATTGCTGCAAACTGAAAGTTGAAACTTTGAACATTCTGGATTTATCACGCTTATATTTTCTTTGGAGACAGTACGCAATTTTCTTAGAACATGTCGTTTAGATCGAATGTCAAATTGAAGTTATAAAGTGTTCTCTACGTATCTACGATTTTTTTCTATTTATCTTTCCTTCGTTTTACTTGTTTCTCCCCTATCTTTCATTCTTCTGTTTCCTGTCCATTCACGCTTCCGTATCTTAATCGTCCTCTGTTTTCCATTCCACGTTTCTCCTGTTCTTGTATCTCCTAACAAGAAAATAAACGAGAGAAACGCAACAGAAGGAGCATGATCGACGAGTTCCACGAAAACGACACCGATAAATCATTGATAAACCCTCTGATTCCGTTCCCCTTATCGTTCTTGCAGTCTCCTTTGTTAATAAAGCTAATCACTTCGTTATAATGATGCATTGGCTCCATTGTCTTGCGAAACTGTGCAGCAGACAGGCTCGTTATCGCGCAATTAACGCCCCACTGTAACAAGCACGAGATTTGCATTTTAAACGAATCGTAGAAATCAATTACCACGGTTTTATGGAACTTTGTTTATTTCCTCTCGAAGCGGAAAATTTAAACCTTCGACAGTACAGGTCTTTTTATTATTTATAGTTGGTCAGGCGATTCAAGGGTTAATCGAACTCGTTTCGAAGACAGATTTCTAGTGATGTACATTTATTTTACTGATGCTTCCGTTTGAAGCTCCGAGCCATCTCGAAAGTTAGTCAAATCGGAGCCGGTCGTGCGAAACGTTTAGCAGCCAACTATTATAATTTCCATCGTCTCTTCCGGATTTCTTCTGCCGGATCAATTTATCCGCGTTAGGCTCGCAACAAAATATATCGAAATTCATTATTAGCACCATTCCTATAAATTACGTCTCTTAAATCATCGACTCTTGCGTAGCTGTCTCTGAACGTTTGTGTTCCTATTCCTCGATCGGATCTCGGTGCAGTTCGCGGTTCGTAGCGGTACTTTCCTGACGAATTTTTTCGTTTCCGGCTCGCGTTTAGCCGTAAAGTCAGCCACAATAAAGCATAAACCGCGAGCGGAGCGTCTTAATTGCCTGCAATTAATTTGTCCACGTCGTGCGGGTAGAAAGTAAGCCTCGTCTTCTCGCGGCCGCAGCCGCGATTATTAGAAGGCGAAAAGTTAGTTGCGTGCGTAGTCCGCCGTTCACCTTCGTTGCAGAAGGTGACGAGGGTTAAGAGGTGAGATTAGGAGGAAGCCCCTCGAACTGGGGGGTCAAATTAGCGAACCGCACGATTCCAAGCTCGTTTCTTCCTCGGACACGTTGCCGATCGCTCCTCTCTACATTTGCACCTTCACACGCGCGTTTGCGTGGGACGCGAGCTCGTGCGTCGCGTTCCATCGATCTTGATCGATGAATCGAAACTGCCCGTTTTCTTCGATTCACTGTTGCGTATGGCACTCACGTACTATCTTCCTATATCCAGTATAAAAAAACATACGCTGAATTTCTAAATCATCCCGAATTTTTTCCTAAAGCTCGAAATCCCCGAGTCAGCAGATTTGGCATCGGGATGATCGGTAGTGAAACACTCGAACAGACATTTGCGTTGGCCGGGTGAATCGGGGTTGGGAAAAGTCATTCGATATCCTTTCTCGGGTGAATCGCGGTCATATTTGTGCAACTGTGTTAGGGTACTCTTTACGCAAACCCCATACGATCTTATATCAGATTACCGAAATCTGCTGGTATACGATTCCGTCGTCGATTGAGATACAAACGCGACAACCGGAGATCGGATTCGTAAAGGATGCGGGAGTAACGAGATCCCTGTTGTCTCCTGTTTCAGGAACGAAAAAGAGAGTCGAGGACGTGGTAGCGCCCAGGACCATTCACGACATACCGGAACACGTTCTCACGTGTGGCCTCACGCTTCCTGGTAAGTCTGCAAACACCTTTTTTTCATCGTACTTACACGCTGTAAAACTTGATCGAATCATTCGATTTCTCTTTCTATTGTAAGTTCTTCGCGACGAAGTCTTTGGGGGACATACCGTTAATGGGGTTAACTTTGACCAGATTAGTGCAACATTGATCCAAAGCCAGAATAAATTGCTAATGCTAATTGCCAGAGTAAATTGCTTTCTTGGTACCTTTTGATTGTTGCTGCTTACTTTTTCCCGTTATACCACTTTGAAGAACAAAGTCGAAATGATCATGCTTGCGGGATGAAGTTACACTAATTCAACCAAAGTTACCTACATTTATACAAATGTACGACTCATGACTACCACCTGTTTTGCAACGTCCTATACAAATCCGCCGTAACGAAAGGGTTAAAGAGCTTCTCGTAAGATTCGAGACAACACGTTAACGCAACTCGGCAAAGATAACAACACACCTTGACCGTGGAGGAGTATGCGGAAGCCAGGACACACCCACCGCCACGTGGGCCTGTTAAGCTCCGTTCACACGCCCCCGCATCCTCGCCAGCCGCATCTATTTACGTGCTTGAGGACGTTCCAACGATACCGCGGCATTCTCTTTCGCGCGACCCCTTCTCGTATCCTGTTTATCCTTTCCTCGAGGCTCTCAGCTGGCCGGATCCGCGGATGTCTAACTGTATTCTCGGCCCGGTGCTTTGTCAACGATTAACCGACCGCGGAATAAAGGTGTTCGCGTTACGAGCTTTGAAAGGACTGCATTGTGCGCGGTCAGGATTGCTCGATCAGCGCGGAAAATCTTTGCGAAAGATGCCGGTTTATGGCCAGCGGTCCTTGTGCATCATTATATGTAACAGCTCGACAGATTAATTTCGATAGCAGGGTCTGATGGATACAGGGTAGTTGCAGATATATGAGCAGGAATTGTAGGTGACAAGGTTGTAGGAATACGACGCGATGTATTCGATGTGTGGTGCAATGGATATGCTGTGGATTCGATACTGAGTAGATTCGAAATGTGGTGTGTTCGGTGAGCGATGGATTCGACGAGTATGCTTATTATACCCAACGCGTAGAAATTCATGGTGTGCGACCATTTCCAACCTCTTCACACAGTCGCTCTCCTCTTTTGGAATGCATAATTTTCTCTGCATTCCGTGCACCTCGCGTGTTCAACGTCCCGCAGAGAAAAGGAAAGAGCAGTAGAAATATCGATACAAGTATCTTCGAAAGAAAAATGTTTTAATTTCCCCGTACTTTCTCAGAATTCTTATTCAAAGTTCATCCGATTGAATTTCTCTGCTCGTCGATCGATCATTGAAAACGTGTAACATTTTATTCTGCGAGCTATAGCTTGCTTTCTCTTTCTGGATGCCTCTTCCCTTTTTTTTCTTCCCCTTGCATCAAAAGCACTTCCTGTGTTCTTTGCCTCTCTGTCGTGCTTCACCGAGCAGTTTTGTGTGGAGTGAGCGCGTTAAACGGGCGAACAAGATGGCGGGGAGGTGTCCGTTTCGAGAAGAAAGTAGTCGGAACAAAGAGATGGACGGTGTGGAATTTAATTTTAACAAAAAACCACGTGAAACGGTTTCTCTCTGTTTCCTTTGAGGATGAATACCTCATCGCGTGTGGAAGGAAGTCGTTCGACTCGAAACTTCGTGCATTCATTCAGGAATCTTTCATTTTATGGTGGCTCGGAAGTTTCGTCTTCTCAGCCATTTAATTCGCGTTAAAGGCACGTCCGTTTCCTTGTTTCTTCGGATCGTTCGTTCAGGTGTAACTCTATAATCTTCCAGCATTCTCCTACAAGTTTTACCGTGTTATTAATCAGTCCACGGGATACATTTTTCGAATGCGCGAACAATTATACTGTCGCCGTCAGCGTAGAAAGTAAAAGGCACGCTCCGAAATCCGCGGATGGGTGAAAGGAAAAGTAGAGCTCTGTGTTTTGACGGTGGAATCTAGATGTTTATGGTATGTGGTTTCGGAGAGAATCGCTGTGTATATTTACATTTCACCGATCACAAATTCTACCCTATTACGCAGGAATTTTCCTTGATATTTATTCCTGTTGACTGCTCTGCTGTAGATACTAATTTCAGTTTCCGGGAAATATGGAATTTTCCAACTTTGTGAATTAAGGCCATTGAAATTTTCAAGTTATGGAACCCATAATTTTAAATAATTTTACGAGCCTCTTAGACTCGAGGCTTTGGGGTCGTAACACCTTGGAACCTTGAGAGTTCTTAATCTTTGAAATTAAAATTCCAGAACCTCTGAAATATTTATACTCCTTTTCTTCGTATCCTCGACTTTTATATACCCATATCAAAACCTCAATTACTCAGGTATCTAAGTTTATTCTTGTAGGTTATTCCGGTAGATAACATATCTGTTTTAATCGCGGTTTCTCAGTCAATTAAACGCGAGCATTTCCGCCCCTGGTACAATTTCGCACGACTTATTTGTCATGGTTTCGACCATGCTTTCGCACGCTTCCCGATTCTCATACAAAACTTATCGTCCAATTATACCTCAGTTTCTTCCCGATTATCTCGGTATAGTCTTCATCATTTAGTCACTACCGGTAAAGTAAATACAATCAAGATCTTATATTTTTGAAATTTAATAAAAGAGCGTGTAACTTAACTCGTTCTATAAATACCCTTATTTTGCCGATCATTATTAGAAACACACGAATCATCCATTTTCATTGTTCAAGACTAATGAAGCATAACAAGTTTCAAATCATCTCGAGGAACACAAACACGGATAAGCCTGTTCTCTCGCAAACTTTCCGCCAGCAGTTTAGCCGCTAGAGTAATTCTCCTCTCCTCTCCGGGCAGATCCTCTCGAATCGAGCCTCGAGCGTGTAAAGAGCCCCGGAGTGGTTAACTGTAATCCCGTAGTTGGCAAAGCAGCCGCTTTGTCGCCGATTAGCCAGTTGAAACGGTGACCGTGCTCGTCCAAAAGAGGCGGCTCGAACAGGAAGAGGAAGCACAGGCGTTCGCGAGGGTTCGCCTTCGAGAATCGATCGCGGCTCTCCTTCACAAAGCATCTCGGTGTCTCGATCGCGAAAGTTGCTACGACTTTTCTTCGCTCCAAGGCGTCCACGCTTCAATCCACTGGTCGATACACACGCCCGTGTTTGATCTAATTCCGAGCTCGCAAAACACTGCCTTTCGTCGCTCGATTGAGTCGAATCGACGCTAAACGTCTCGAAGAATGATTACTTTGTTACTGTTCGTTCGTTAGAGCGGAAATTATATCTTGCGTAGTGGAATGCGTATCTCGAATCAGTGAAACCCGTCGATTTGATAGTGCACCATTGGTTGTGATTTGTTGAGATTTCTAATGTATAAATTGTTATTAGGGGAGTGGTTATTGGGGTACTCGTGGACAGAAGTTTGGAGATTTGGGAACTTGGGTAATTGAAAAAAGAATTTAGAGATATAGTCGTTTGGTAATAAAGTCAGCAAATTCATTAAAGAACACAGCGTAAGGAGCGTATGTAAAGATGTGTTCGGCTCGCCTAGACGATCGGATGAAACATAATTTCTCATTTCCAAGTTATTTTCTCGTTTGCAACGATGGTCGGTTACGCGACACCGTGTATTACAGCGCGTTAATCGTCCCTTAAACGACGAGGAGAACACGATCGAAGGTAACGATACGTCTGAGCGTTATCAACGGCGATCCCACGACACTGATATACTCTTAACGCAGCACTATTACCTGCAATAGCGAATTACCGTTATTTCGAAGATCGAGGCTCGATTATTGTAATAAAGCGGCGTAGGGAAACCGCAGGAAAATCGGCCATTTTACAGCCCCCTCCCTCTTCACTTTCTGATTTCAAAGCTACGATGCCCGGAAGATCGTTTCTCGTGTAAAAGGGCGAGGTCCGTATCCGCGAACCGCTCCACTAGCTCGTGCACGGATCAAGCTAAATCATCTAATTCATGCTCGAGCACACGAGCGCGTAATTTAGCCGAAGGAGCTTGCACGTGAAAGCGGCCCTCTCTTTGCGATCGCCCGACAATAAAGATGTTTGCAGAGCCGTTGACCCGGCGACTTCGATAATCCACCATCGTCTGACGAATCTCCGCTTCACGATACTCCATCGAAAAGTTCACGGATACTCAGAAACGTGCAACACGCCTGATATTTGCGGGACTTAATTGGAATTATGAGAGTGCAACACGATAAAGAAATTTCCTGTGCATCATACTCTCAACTGGGTGTGTTCGCGATTTTAGAATTCATCCTCTTTTCAATTTCATGCCTTGATGCTCTCGTTGTACCAGCATGCTTCGTTATCGAACGTTCATACCGTATCGTGTGTTACGTTATTGAATTTGATCGATATAAAACTGTTAAACGACCAATTAACATCGACTTCAGGAAAGATATTTCATCGTGGATGCATTGTATCGAGAGTTCCGTACCATCTGTTCAGACCTCCGTGGTATTTCGCGTGGGTGTAACCGCATAGTTATACAAGTGTAAAAAAAGACTGTCCGCGATAATTTATCATGCGTTTGCATCGCCGCAAAATTTACGTCCCCTAGCCCGGATATAGACGAGTTATGATAATGGCCGCGTTTATGCAAAGGACAGGCATTAGACTAATCACCTATGCACAGTTTGCGGTACCTTGTTCATTGTACCGGTCGCGGACAGCGATAATTAAAGACCTTTCCCCGGCCTGCTGGTTATTAGTCGCGGCCTGTTACCGTTGGATTTATGTTAGCTTGCCAAACGATGGAAGATTCTCCGAAGAATCCTCCAAGATAAACTTATGAATCAATTTTACAAATACCTATAATAGTACGTTATTTTCTTTCAAAACGTAGACTTACAACTTACATATTAACCCATTTGCAATTTCAAATTTAATCCATTGTATTCATTTTTGTTAAAATGCACGAGGTTTATGCTCCACAAAATCTTAACCTAACTTCCAACCTTTCAATCTAAATTTCTTTAGCATTACATTCAAACTCAGGTAAAAATTGTGTACTGCAACAGTATATAAGGGTGTTTGGTCCTGAAACCCATAATCGTTGAGGTTCTCCATAAAAATTCGTGACTCCGTTTCAAATAAGACGACACGAGATCGTTGGCCGAAGCAACGTAACATTATATGATAACGAGAGGAAATTTGGAACAGCAACACGTAGCAAGAACACATTGTTTCATCGTCACACTTGCTAACCGTGAGCCGAAGAGGAGGAAGCCTGGTTACGGAATAATAGCGTTATGATTAAAACCGGTTAATACACGGCTGAAACGGAACATTATAATTTTCGATACTCGATAATCACGAATTCGGCCGTTGTTTTAGGAGGCGATTCGAACCGTGAACCGGCTACGTGAGCAATTACGCGGATAAGTTGTCTTGTATCTTGCAGAATTCAGGGTACGACCCAGATCCTCGGCAAATGTCCGGCTAAAGTTTCGTCGAGACCGATCGATTCCTTGTTGATCGATAGATCGTTCTTGGAACAGGTTTTATATACAAATATTAACACTTTCGAGCCTTGTGCATACATTTGTTTTAAAGACAAAACATTGTTAACAAATTTTCTCATGTACAAACTTACTTGTATATGTGCATAAATAAACTATATGAAAAAATTTAATAATTATAAAAAATAAAATTGAAGTTCAGTAACTGTATAGTGAAACGTAACTGTACAATACATTTTCGCAACACGATGTTAGAGTTTGTAGAGTGAAGAAATGACAGCGGTCTAAGTTCGAGAGGGTTAAACAAAAGCAATAATTAACACGTAAGGTAGGAGGATCTCGATCGGTCGAAACACAGGTTCGTTTAGAAGCTACAGGATCGATCGCGCGAATATATGTATCATCGATACACGCAGGCTGTCTCATTAAGCCGGTTCAGGCCTGACGATTTCATCTTTCATCCGAGCGATTAGAGAGAGCGACTGACCGACAATAAGTTCCGTAACGAGGCAACAAGAAGATCGCTGATTAATGAAATCCCCCGATCGCGCGATAATTCACTGTTTGATTAATTCGCCGATTATTCACCGATCGGCCCGCTACAAAATACCCGGCCTCGTTCCGACTGATCCGAGTCGTGTACTTCGCGCTGATTGATCAGATAATAATTCTCCGAGTATTTAGAGGAGGCGCTACGATACTGCTACGGTTAGGTGAATTATTGAATGAAAGCGCACGGCGATTCGTACATTGATTAATTCGACGATAATTCCCCGCAACGTTCGATTAACGAACGGCTCGTACGATTCGTTGGAACGATTAGATCGAGTTAACAGTCAGTCAACGCGCTAATACGTTCAGATACGTTAGAGATGCCATTGCAGATACGCGTTGGAGGTAAAAGTATAAAGATACAGAGTAGATTAAACGTATTTATCTAAAGCGTAGATGCACTTTCGAGCATTAGCGTAAAAGGTACGAAACACATAATTGAAAGGAAGAAAAGGTAGAGCGTGAGAATGTTCGCGATTCGTCGAAGCCCTCGAGACATCGAACAGAACCGCACGGTCTCTCGAGGCCAACAGATTTTCAATTTTCTTAGCCAGACAAGTTAGCTCGAGATTCGCGACGGTTCTCCCAGTTAATAGATTACGAACGGTCACGCGTTAGCAAGCACAGCTCGAAACGTAGCCATTCGAATGGCACGCAAAGTGAGGTGCAAAAACTTAATGAACGCCGCCGCGTGCCGATGAATCGACCGATCGGATCGCGAGCCGATCAGATCGATATCAACGCTGAAACCGTCCAGCCCGTAGCTGCTCGAACAACTATCGGATCGTTGCATCGTTGTGTCGCGACGTCTCGCGGTCTCGATTAACTCTCAATGACTTATTCGTGGCGTTAATTGCAACGATAAACGACCAACCAACGATTGTTTCGAACATCGGCCTCGTAAACCATCCTTACGCGGAACACCTGTACATCGTTCTTCAACGTCGTGCGGTTTCTTCAAGGGAGATCTTCTGCTACCAAAAATGGAGTAAAAGCTACTTTCTTTTCACGATTTTCCTAAACTCTTTCATGTCCATTCTTAAATTTCTTCATTCTCAGATCATAGACTTTTGAATTTTTGTATCCTGAAATTACCAAGCTTCAAAATCTTCCAAGATCTTTTAGATTCCCAAACTCTCAAATCAATATAAAGAATTTTGAAGTATCAAATACCGACACGTAAGAAGATAAATTCCAAATTTTCCCGAACCCGAGTGGAATAATCTCGAACACGCGCAATCGCTGTCGACAACTGCACCTTATGATCCGGCAAGAATAAAAAGCAAGAAACGAAAGGAGGAACAGTTGGAAGGAACCGTTCGCACGGGTAATTCGCGTGTGCTGGAAAACTTTCTGAGAACTCCTCCGATCTGTTCCGAAAGTATTCCATACGTGTACATAATCTTGTACTCTGCCTTGTGGTCTAGAATGCAGACGGTGTATGTACATACGTAGCGAGTTCGTGCGTGGCTAATGCGGTTGATCCAATCGTCCAGGTGATAACCATAATCACGTAGCAGCTAGGTGTACGGAACGTGTCCGTACCGCCTCCGTTAATGTTGTGATTTGTCGTTGCAACCTTTTACGACACTGTTGCAGAACGTGGCTGAGCATTGTACATAGATTTCATAATCGACACACGATCTACATCGAGCTTTTCCGGGAACGAGATCAAAGTTTACGAAAAAGTTACGCTCGAGTCTCGGATATGTAATTAACCGCTACACGGTTGTGAGAAAATTATGGTCCGGTTCGTTTGCTCATTTTCATCCGATGCAAATGTGGAGCGCTCGGTTTCCCATTCGTTCCCGGCACGTTCCACGCTCGGTCGATTAAAATTCGCTCACCAATTAGCAGCTCGATCCCGTTCCACGTTGGACAGCTCGGTCCGCCCTCGATCCTGCGTTTCTACTCGTAAATAACGAGGATCGTGCGGGCGTGGGACCCGCCACAGGGGTTTCGATCGAAGAAACAGGCACGTCGGTTGGGGAAAAGGTAAAAAAGCCGGAGGAAACGGAGAAAGGTGGATCGTACACGTTCGATCGCAATTTTCTGACTACCTCTACCGCGATCGTTCGACGCATAACAAAAATCTTGTAGGCAGTGGATACTTTGATAGGTGCTGCAAACAAAAATTGTTCGTGTCTTCAGTTGAAGATGTCTGGTTTCAAGATGTCGATCAACATGTATTAAACATACATTGACAACCGTGTTTGCATCCGCATCATGGAAATTGACATTCGATCTTGAACATATGGTTGAAAGTCCCCGCTCAATTATTACAGGACGTAAACGCGTGAAAAATCGTACGGGCTGTGTAGTTTAGAATATCCACGAAGAACGTAGGAATCGGTAGATCGATCGAGAACACTATGATTCGAGCGCGGAACCTCGATTTGCCGGACGATCGAGCCGGCCAATTGAGCTATCCAGGCCGCCGACAAATTACTTCTTCCTAAGTCTAATATTTCAAACGGGCTGCCGCCCACAATTTCATCTCCGGCGTTCGTTTGAACGCGGCTGTTGCCTTCCAGTTCTCGCAAATTGCCTTCCCTCGTTTCCGCATCAAGCGTCTCCGACGATCCATGGTAAGAACAAGGCTTCCATCCTCCAGCTGCCGTTTCGTTTCGTATCGTTTCATAAGAGGTTAAAACGATACCGTCGAGTTTCCCAGCTCCTTTCGTTTCCCTTTCGCCACACTTCCGTCGCGACTTTGTCCACAGCTGAATTCGTTTCGTGTTTAATGATCGAATCGGTAGCCCGTTTCTAACGGAGATCCGTCCAGCCGCCTACTAATTGGCCGCTTCGATCTCTCCCATAGATCCACGGTAACGGTCACGATGGATAGATAAAACAGAGGCGTGGTTCACGTCATTTTAACGTCGCTACGTGCACGGGGTGGCGGTGATGCCACGGGGGTCGGGTCAGGGATCGAAACGCGCCTCTACGCTCAGCTGGAACTCACGCTGTGTGCTCTATCGATGGAAAGTTTCGATAAAAGAACGCTGTGCCTCCTAGATCGAGAATCATTTCGATAGAAATTAGGGCTACGCCCCGGTTTCACCGTGAATTTTCATCGTGTTGCAACGATTATCGTTGCCTTCGCAAAGGTCGACGCTTGCCGGCACCTAACGATGTTGCATGCAAATTTCATTATCTCGATAATAGAAAGCTACTTGCATTTAATATTTGGCTTTGACGCGGCGAACTTTGTTTCTTCGTGATCAAACTGGTCCAGGATCGTTGCAACGATTATTCGTGCTAGTCCGTAAAGGTCTATCCGTATCGCTAATTAAATTTTTGTTCTTCAATTCCATTCACTATTCCTTCCAATTTCTTACGTGATCAGACACTTACTCTTTTCAGACATGTTCCCAAATAAAAGTATGTAGGTCTATAGTAGGCGTAATGCTATAGTAAACTAGTGGAATGATAGAGTAGTCACACAAAATAAAATTGCATAATTTAAACGCCAATCGACCCTCAAACACTCGGTTAACTTTTGAAACGCGAAGAAGCTGAAAACAGCAGGCGCCGTTCGTGCTTCGCGCGTCTCGCATGATCGACGAGCGGTACGCAGAAGTCGATAGTCTGTCGAAAGGTGAAAGATCGAAAGGTTAATAGAGGTCGAACGTTTCTTTTTTCTCGCAGTGCCGCGAACGCACTGGCTCAAGTAGCGAACGCATGCCAACTTTTGTGAAAGGACTTTCCATAAATAATATGTTTTTCTCGGTATTAATCAACGTTTAATATATTCGTCTAACAAGCAATTTCCTCGAGACTGCTTGCCCGATAAAAAATTCAGAATAGCGGATTGGTTCCTTTGAGGCGAGACTGTTCCTGGCAAACTTTCGCTTCAGAGACTTCGGTCTCGAACGATTGATTCGGAAAGAGGAATTATTCACCGAATATTCTATGGAAGGAAAATTTTAAGATAGTTCAGGTATACTTTGCGGAATGGTTGATCTATCGATTAAAGTTTTAAACGTTTGAAGATCTTGAAATCTACAAATTTCAAAGTTACAAGATGTCAAGGTCTGAGCGTCTCAAGGTTCGAAAGTTCTCAGGTTTCAAACTTTTCAGATCTCAGATCTAGGTGTTAAAGGTCATAAGATCTCAAGATACCGTAGCCTCAAGGTTTATAGGTGCCAACGTTCCAAGCTTCCAAAGATGAAATATTATAAAACACCGTATGGTCTTCTACGAATTAAGTGTCAGATCCTCATCGAAATTTATGCTGTATCCAAATATCAACAGTGTTGCAGTCAAAGTATTAAAAGCGAAAGTGATCGGAAGAAGTAATGACAAGTGATTAGAATATGCGTTGGAAGGAAGCATGAAAAGTTAAGGACTCGTTCGTTCACATTAGCGACACGCGAACGAAGGAAAGTGCGACTGGAAACTACCTGTTCGTCGTCGGAAGGATTGTAATTGCAGATCCTTCGGACTGATCCGCATTAGCATCGCGGGGAATTTACATCGCGACTCGGCATGAGAAACGTAGCGGGAATCGATTATTCCTCGAGAGAAGCGTGTTGGTGCGGTTGCAGCGACTAATTAAGCGATTATAGCGTTTCGAGCGAGCTAACGAGTGTTAATCCAGAGCCGAGTCGTGCCTGACAGAGCTAGCTAGGGTCAGTCTGCCTCACGCTCGCGCGAGCACCACGATTATTTTACTTATCAGCGTGTTTAGACCAAGTTGTACAGGTTTCTCTGTAACGTGCACGAGGTACGTCTTCTGCCTGGTTACTCGATGACCGCCTTTCTTATTATTCTGTCTCCAATTAAAATCAATTTCTTCGACGCTTCGGGACCGGGATACCTGTTTCAGGATCGTGTTACGCTAGAAACGATGATAAAGCACGGACGGTGGGTTTCTTCGGAGCCGCTTTTCCCAACGAGCTAATTGAGCCATTAACCTTCTCTGACTATGAATCGTTCGGTTGGAAGGAAATTAAAGTTTTTCGACAAACGTTCTCTCGTATTTTTAACGCGAAGAGATATACTGAACGCTGGTTTTAAACTACCATGGCGTAAATGCTTGAACAATTATAATTTGTCTTGGTAGCGTTAGGGTATTAAAAAAGGAGAAGAAAGATTCGAAGGCGAACGAAGCGGAGAGGATCGGTAGTAGCCGCGAGGCGTCTGCGTGCCGCGCGCTGCTCGTGAGAAAGATGAACGATAGTCAGATGGATACGTCAATACGCGTGCCATTAGTCATATGCATTTTCGATTTATCGCCGCCCCGTAAATCCCTGATTTCTAATTACATGCTCGCGATACTCACCGTTCGTCGAAACGGTCCTTCTCGCTTTTCATCCTATTTCCGTAGCTCTATCGCGCGTTCGGCTTAGATCGATTTCTATTAAAATGAAAACGTCGATGCGCCGTGAAAAGGGGCTGCAGGGCGTAGCGGAACGTGCAATTCACCGACACCTGGCTAACTTATTGGCGTCGATCTCGTCTGATCCGAGAGCTGCATCGGACGGAAGATCTATGCGGGAGAAACTCGAGTCTCCTTCTAGTTGAATAACGAAAATTACGCGTATTTTCTATTACTTTGCAATTCATTTTCATTCAATTTCATTTTATTTAATTATTGATAGATGAAGACATGTTAATTCAAAACGTCAAAACTGCACACAAATGATGCACATCGTATCCGAGCATACGTACATTGTGTTATTTTGTCCGTGTGTCGATACAGAAGCAGTAAATATCGCGATGCATTTTGCGATACATACCATGAACGTCAGGCTGGAACAAGTTTTACACTCGCTAGAACTCGAAACGAGGATCGTGCGCTCTCGAAACGAACGCATACCCCAACTCTCCTCCCTCTTTGAACAGAAGAGGACCTCGTGAGCGTAAGTACGCTTGATTTACGCTAAAAGCCAAGTCGGACCGGCGTTCAATCTTTATCGAGGGGGTAATGCGATGATGATGGACGAGCGACGATTTGTAGAGGCGGAATGCGCGCCGCGCAGGATATATGCGCGTCCGCGCTGTGGAACGGTTATTATTGTAACTCGATCCTGGGACGCGGCGCGCCAGGTAGAAAGCGCAGGAATTTCAGGGAGAGACCGCGGGGAAATTCGATGGGAATATTGTTTTCGAGGTTCGAATCTTCGCGATGTTTCGTGGGAAACGAAAGCGTCTGAATAAAGTCATTTCTCGAACGCCAGACGTGCGTGGATCCAGCCGCTAATCGGTATCAGCCTTTTAACGCTTTCCTGCTCACGTATTCCCGTGATTTATCGTTTATATACCTTTTTACAACCGAAAAAGATTATTCCCGCTGCCTAGGAATGTCTTTTCTGCGAGACGAGGAAATTCATGGCCAATACTATTAGATAAAAGCTGTGCACACTTGTACAGTCGTTCATTTTTAATGCCATTTCTTTCTGGAATTTTGCAATCTTCCATTCTGCACTGATATTTGAATCCGTATTTTATGATCATAGTCGTTCTTCTTCTTAATTATTCTTTAGGCAGAAACAACCCTTTAGTACATAAATAAAAGAGGTATGAGAAGCAGAGGGATACTTTAAATGTTACAAGAAATGATACTTTATGGATCGAGGTCCTACAAACATTCTCATACTATGATGTAATAATACATGTAGTAATTATATGTAATAACAGTTGGATCACCAGTGACAGATAATACGCAATGTACAATTAATAAGGTGTTAAGTAATATAATGTTATTGTCCGGATCGGACGATTCGAGCAATTAATTGAACAACGTGGCCCAAAGGTTGTCGCGTGACGATCAGTCACGCTCGGCCGCAGACACTTCTCGTGTTAGGTTCTCAGTTTTTTTTCCCGGAAGCACAACGTTCTTCACTCATTGCAACATCGACGAGAGCAAGGATAAAAAGCGGCGAGTCTGTTATACACGGAAGGATCGGTGCGGATGTGTGAAAACGTCCATCGGACATCGTGCCTCTCGTGACAGCGATGCCAGTCTATGAGCTGCAGGCAATCCGTAGTCTCAACGTCTTCATCTCGCGGAGAAACCGCTCGTAGAAGGCCGCCAATCGATCGGTTATGGTAATCCTAGTGGCTGGCTGGATCGTAAAAAAAGGTCGCGTCCGCCAGCGTGATTTTGCATTTCCTTGCTTCGAGAAATCACGCCGAGCAGTGTTCGATGTTTACGACGCGATTAACCGTACTCGTTCCCCTTGGTCGCCTGCCGATTTTCTATGCAGCCTTCGGCTTCTGTGGAAACGTTCGAGAACTCCCGAAGAGGTTGGCCGAATCGATCGCGATCTTAAGAACTTTGGATCGTGAAGACCGTTCGAGGATGACCGTAGAAATCCGGTAAATTGCTTAAGTGTGAATTATGAAAGAAGATGTCCGAAAAAATGGGGTGAATTAAGTTAGGAAGTTTGTTACACAGGATCTTATTGAGAGAAAATGGAGAAGAAGGATAGTTCGGTCTGAACAGAGAACCTTGATCTACAATATATTAACCGAGATACATTATTCGATACGTTGAGCAATTTGAGTTTACCATACGCTATAATGGCTAATACGCGAAGCTTCGGGGTACTAACTACACAGGAAATTTCTTTGGACGTGATTTACAGTTCGCTGTCAGAAGTGTACTTAAATTTACAAAGTTCGACGTACAAGAAGATTATCAGCACGCGAGTAACAATGAAAGATCTCGAAAGGTCATAACGTTACGACAAGGCTGAAAATGCGTAGCACCTGTACCATGATAGCCCGCGAAGCGTGCACGAGTCTCTACCCCCTGGCATCGAGCATTATTATCGCGTTACCACGTAATCGCCCATATAACTTACACCGCTATGAATTATCATTAACGCCTCGAGCAATCCCTCGGGCGGAATTCGAGCTGTTGCTCGTGCACTCGTTGAGGTGGCCGTGTTTGTCGTAATGGCACGTGTCCTGAGAATCACGCGAAACCTTTGTCCGTCAATTCCCTAAACGTTTGTCGCACAGGACTACTCAATTTTTATCTCAGCATTAATGTGATCTCTACGAGACAATTGCGAAAATTTGGAGCAGCGATATTTCTTGTAAAGCGGCGAAATTTTCGGATGATTCCAGTATTCGAAGATCGTCATAGAGGCAAAGCACGTTCAGGATTTATCCGGCTTCCTGCTCGGTGATCATATCGCGTGCACAGGGTCTAATCGATAAACAACGAGGCGATTGTAAACCAACATCGATCGAACGTTAGGAAAGCCCGATCCGAGGCGATAGGGGGATCAACACAGGATCCACGTCGCGAGTCGGTCACGATTAAGACAATAAGATTTTACGATGTCCCCTATTTCAGCCACTTATCCTACGGGGATCTGACCGTGTTCGGGACGTTATTACATTTTCATCGGTGCACTGCTGGTTTCGTAAGCGACCGAGAGATTTTGCTCGAAGATGACCTACTCCGCGGCGCGCGATAGGCACCGCTAAAAGCCAATCATTTAATAACTTACGCCCGGCTCCAAGATTACGATCGTCTGTGGTACCACGGCGAATCGGATCATGCTCTGTAATCAAATGTTGTTACCGACTTTTATTACGCCGTTAATGTGACTCCGGGTGCGATTATTCTTACGTACGCTTCCTTCTGTTACACGCGTATACTGTGTTGCGAAAAAACCGAACTTCTCGAAACCAAAATTGTCAAACATTTTTGACACTTCATCGATACGAAACTGTTCCATAGATAAATTCCTATGAGTCCATTTCTAAAATAGACCCGATAACTCTTGTCCCAGCATTAAAGTTACGATACCACGTTTTCAGTTTTGAGAAATAGACACCTTGTATGTCTGACAGCCTGAAAAACAGGTCGAAATTCGGTCCCTTCCGCGATGTGTTTCTTTTTCTTTTTAATGTGCATCCACGCTGAATGCGTTATCTTAAATCTGAAAAGATGCAATAAATTCGGGCGATGTCGTTTTTACTGGCAACGAGACGAAGTAAATCGTCAGTGTAAACAGTCATTGATGCAACGCGGTAACGATTCGAGGGTCGGTAATTAATTTGGGGATTCGTGTTCGCAGGCTATACGGATACGAATGGCAGACCCGTTCTCGAGTTCGAGGATGACCCATCCAGAAGGGAGACTCTCACCGTTAAAGAAGCGTCGTCGTTTCTTCTCTACCTCGCTCGTTTACCCAGGTACGTATCGGATATATTATTATATCATTGAACGAAGTATCGTATATCTTTCTGTCGCTTGATTTAATAGGTTTGATTCACGTAATCGAAATTAATTATAACTCTTATCGTAATAAATTGCGTAAGGAAAATTTCTCGGGTTACTTCTGCGATATTTCACTGAACTCTTGCACGCCGATAGCTTTTGATATTCCAAACATTCTTGGGCGTAATTTTAGGTTTTTTATCTTCGTTGCAAACTTGTACAGCGATACAGTAATAAATTACTTGATGTAAATTTTACAGACATTTCTGCAATATTTTGAAGTTTTCTGTTATTACAATTTTATTTTGTTGATGTGTAAAAGCTTTTTTTAAGTCGATAAAATTGTGCAAGGAAGAGTTAAATGTTTGTTTCTTTTTCTCGCAACATAGTAATATTACTACTATTACACGGCTGCGGCCACGTGGCGATAAAATCGAAAAGTAATCATCTGTCTGTCAGATTGCACGAAATATCAGACGGTACCTGTTCCTCGATCAGGAAATTGCACGACAGACAATTTGAAGGTGTTCCGATGTGGAATTGGCACGGGATCCCATTGGCGGATCGAAAACGAAACGGGACAAGGATAACGATAAAATAAATTGGCATTATGCTCGATTCTTATCAATGAAATATGCACTTTCTCCGAACAATGGGCATATTATGTAATGCGAAATATATTCAGTTTCCTCGTGCACGCTTTCCTCGATGCCGCGATAATGGACCCCACCGTTATTCAAAATTCTATTCCGACGCGTTAAGTGGCGCATGATTTACCGCCATTCCCGTCCCGCCGCCTTTTATTCTACCGCTCGAACACCGTTTTAACGCGTCGTCGATACGATCGGCAAGTCCCGGAGAAGAGAAAGAATTCAACTCGGAGAAAGGGCAACACCTGTTTATATCCTCCTCGACTATCCCCGCACGACAATATCGCTCGTTTCTCGAAATTATCCCGTTCGACGAATAATTCAACGAGTCTACAATTAACAAATTAGAACATGTTCACATTAGAATTAATTTTAGAGCAAGAGAATCGGTAAAGAGATCGGCACAGATGTTTGCCTCGTTCATTCTCGAGGTAGCAATTAATTGAAATTCCCGATAATGTTGGTCGTTTATCAGCGTAATTGAATTATCCGGAGGTAATTGCTCGGCAATTTTTCGACTCTCGAAACGGCTATCGCTTAGCGACTGGTTACAGAAACGTATCGCACTAATTAATAGCGGTGGCCAGATTACAGGTAGACGCTCGTCTAGGAGATTTTCTGAGCGAAGAAGAGTGATGTCGAGTGAAACGATACGCAAGCCGCGATTTTGCACCTCGTCTGTGATTACGGTGGGCGGTACCGGTCATGTTACGATCGTGGAAAATTATAATTATTACGAAAACCGTGTTCGATCGCGATCGCTAGTTTGTTTATTTGTTGGAAAGCGCGCGACCAGACTCGTCCCTTCCCTTTCGAGAGGATTAATAAATCGTCGATTCAGTGCCGGTCAATTGCAGTCATTATTGCCGGCGATCGCGGAGGAAAAGCAGACACAGATGAGCGTAATAAATCGCGAGTGATGCCCGAAAGTTATATTTTTTAACCTCGGCCAATTGAATTATACGAACAGGCTGAGAAGTGTGTCAGTTTTTAATAACGTTTTCCATTTCTCTAACGAGGATATTTATTGGTATTATATACTTTCATTACAAGACGCGACATTTTAGCTATAAAATTTTAATGACCATACTTTTTTATTCCAAGCATTTAAATTAATCTCTCACATTTAGAACATGTTCCTTATCGTTTCATTTCGCAGCACATAAAACTGATCGACCATAATTGGAACGAGGAAACAGGAATTAAAATTTATAACTAATTTATGGCTCAGCGAAGTAGATAAATATTGCTTATTTTTAACGTCAAATATTTCTCCAAGTAATATATGTCTGAGAATATTGTAGAATGTCTGAGAATATGTGGAAGGTGTGAGAAATCAAGATCCAGGAACGTGTACATTAATCTTTTGTTTCGTGACGTTTTTAATAAAACATTGCAGAATTTTCACAAGCAATTAATTAATAGGAATACGTAGAAAAAATGCAACCGACCCCAAACAGCAAATTCTCAAGTTCTTTCGTTCATCCACCTTCGCATACTCTTCGGGTCGTAAAACATATCACGTACGATAGCCACGGCAGCCCATTGCGGTATCGTTCATCGTGCAACTTTATGGTGCCCCGTGCAACCGTCTTGTTCGAACAAACCCCATTCGAAGAAACGAGAGGAAGCCCGAGGAGCGAAGAAGACGCTCGACGAATCGCGGTATTGCGCTCGAGGCTCCTCTCGAGAAACGCTTGTCTATCTTTCGACATCTTGCATGCGCTTTTCGTGCGAGTACCAGGAAAATCGAGCGAGGAGCCTCGTGATTCAGTCTCGATACTCCTCGTGGATTCTCGGATGAATTTAGCCGATCCGGCTCGTAAATATTCGCCGGGGTATAATTGCGGCACTTTTGTCCGCTTCCGGCGGTATTTGCATTTATGGGAGAACGTTGCATCCGCGTTGAAACGGGATACAAGCAATTTCCATTTTCATCGATTTCGCGGAAAAGCTCGGGGAAATTACGAGGCCTATCGTACTTCATCTTAGCGTGGAAAACGCGCGATTCGGCTGAATTCCGCGATGAAATTCCTGACAGTCAACTTTAATGTTCTTCGGGGTAATTAACGTTTTATAATGTGATGCGCGAATATTTTGCGTCTCGACGAAGTTTTCCCATGGTGCGTTCGAAACATCCGCGCGAGAGTGAAATTCCGGCGAAATTCCAAACGACGAGCTCTTACAAAATTCAAGGATTAATACGTTGAGTTAAATACATTGCTGTACATCCATCTTGCATTAGCAGCGTTGTAACTGTACATTTTTTATGTTCGTTAGGAGGATTTTATGAAACGATTCTATTTTTAATTGGTTACGATGAAAGTCTTCAAGATTGCTGAAAGTCTGCAGATTTATTTATTGTATAGGTACAGAGGCAATATGTAGACATTAGAAATAATTGTAGCAAAGTCAGAAACGGTCGTATGAATATTAAAGGACATTTACGTAAAAATAGTACAAAGTATGAACTTGAACACAAATACATTGCTATGTTATTTTGTACGTTACATTGTACATACGTCAAGTTATAGTGCAGGTACATAAGATAACAGATGCAATCCAAGTATTAGAAGTTTTAAAGAATAAAAGTGGACATACGGTATTTATACGATATTTCGAAGTCGATTTCTCGGAGTCTCTAAAGAAGAATCCCAATAAAGGAAAGGAAGCAAGTGTTCGGTGAATACAGAATCCTGCAATTCCCACGATCGTTCGAGATAATAGTCGCGACTGTACAAACAGTTTCACCTATCGGATGATCCTCGAAACTGGCACGCGGAAGGTCGCGGGACCCTCTGGTCATTATGCGTTCATAATAACGAATGTATCGCGGTAATAACTACACGATATGTTCCGGTAGCGAAGAAGAAAGCGGATCCAACGAGCCAGACACCGCTGGAATCCGCCGACGAAAGCTAACAGTGTCATAATGATCCACGGAACACGATCGCCATAAGTCAACGTACCGGTTACGCGGGATTCATTAGTATTTTTCTTCGTGCGGCTTCTTTTTTTCTGTTTTCTCTGGCGAGTGCACGGTGGGAAAGCGCGAACGCGACGTGGACGTAACGGCGAGTAGGATTATTCTTGACCTCTGAATTTTCGCACACTTTTCATTCTCGGTGTCTTTGGATTTCATCTCGTGTAGTCTGGTATCAGGTCTCGGTGGTTGTAGCTGCTGTGCCATACGCGGTCATTCGTGGTTGTTAAAGAGCGTGATTTGTCGGTTTAAAATTGGCTGACATAAAGATTTTGGAGAGGAAATTATGATAATTGATGATACTCTTCTACGAATAAGGTAACCGTTTAATATATATGTAGATTTACGGAGGACTCGTTTTGAGGATTAATCGATTTAGGTTCATTAATGTAATGTTCTTCCGTGTGCAATTTTATTGGAACAAAATAACCGTTTAATATGTATGTAGATTTACGGAGGACTCGTTTTGAGGATTAATCGATTTAGGTTCATTAATATTCTTCCGCATTAATTTTGATAAATTCTAAACGAATTAATAGCAAGAAAATATGTGGGTACTTGTCACATAAGTAGTAGCGATTAATATGGTGTGTCCGTTCGACTTATAAATATCGTGTATTTAATTGTAGAATCGATTCGATAATTTTCTCCGACAATTTTAACTCGAGTTCCCCTGATAAAGGTGATTGATGGACCGGAAATGATGAATCGTTGAAAGTTTTCCTCATGTCTGACGTGTACAAAGTTCGACCTGTCAAAGTTGTATGTTCGACAAGAAAGCTCATTTTTAAGAAGGTGTCGACCGAGCAAGTGGGTTACATTTAATAAACATTACGTCTATATTCGTCGGCGATCGAACGCGGTATTGTTTCAACGTGCTTGAAAGTTTCTTCCTAAGAAATGATGGATCGTCGAAAGCTTTCCCTTCGAGAATGTAAATTGATTAAGACTCCTCAAAGTTCGTACATCAAGAATATACTTTCGACTATTTGTCAGTTGACATGTCCTGTCGAACGCCATTCAATTTCTTTGACAGTCTGCGTGTGTCACGATGAATCACCATTAATTAACAATCAATGATGCAGATTCGTCGGATAAGGAGGTTCGCGGTTACAAATTTTCAGGTTGTGAAATTTAGGATTTGGGAATTTAGGTATTTGGGAGTTTAAAAGTTTGAAGTCTTCCAGATGTGAATATTTGGTGCTGTGAGAATTTATGAACTTTCGAGTTTAGAGATTTGGGAACTGAAGAATTTGGATGTTAAGATTCGAGAGATCGAGGCTGTAGAAATGTGCTACCTTGTAAACGCAGAAAGTTGAAATTTTGAAATAGAGATATCGACTCTCATAATTTGCGTGCACGGAAGTAAGCGCCGATCAGATAACGGAAGCAGCTAATCGTTAACCAGCGGCGATCCCGGGTTCCATATCGACCGGAAAACAGCCGTGCTTCCCTTAATTACCAACTATCGAGATTTATTAGTCCAAGGTCGGTCATTTTCACTTGCACCGGTCTCTTCCTGGATCCGGCTAAACCTGTCGCGCAGAAAAATCGCGGTGCACGCCTCGATTTCGCGACGAAACGAAGGTGAAATGGCGAAAGTTCCGGAACACGTTGCTTCCAGCTCACGCATCGAGCCTGGCTGGTTCGATTTCGATCGGTCGGAAGACAATGGCGCGAATTATGGAGAATGATCGCGAACGCCCGATAAACTGGCCAGCGTGTATCCAGATTTTAGCGAGAGTTAGATATCGAAGTGTCCGCTCGAGGGAACAGCTCGCCCTTTGTAAATTGTCCAAACGATTTATGTCATTCGCTGACGAATGGGCCGTGGGGATTTAGTTAAATGTATCCTGTTGGATACCGCTTCAATGGATCGTATCGTATCTCGGCATTACATTCTGGAAAATGGAAGTTCGCTATTGTTGGCTGTGTTTCTTCTCTTTTCGAATCGCCTTTACGCAATGTTCTATTGAATTTAGAATTAAATTAGCCACACCGTTGTGTAACGGTGACTTACGATTGTTACCCTGTTGCGAAAATCTTGTCACTCGGTTTACAAATGCTTTTGGCTAACTTTATGTTTTATGTACGTATGACATAAGAGAATCTGTCAAAACGAAGCTGTTCAGTTGTTACTCAATAATTAACCAATATCGTATTTGTATACTTCAAGATTTCTCTCGTTTGTCAAAGGTTATGTTTGAAAGACCTCCTCAGGCATATTTGCTTCAGTCTACAAGTATCAAAAATGAACAATCTTCGTTCTTTTCATTAGAAGTTCATTAGAAATTCACGTTCTAAATACCACGTTGCAACTAACAACTAATCTATAGACTCTACGAATTTTTGATATCAGGTAAACGCATCTTGATGTCGAAGTCGTCATGAGAGTAGCTCCAGACCGTGACTTTTTCAGGTTTCGATTGTTAACCGAGTGTTGTGACGAGGTGTAGTCCATCGATGTGTCAGCGTTAACACGCGCGTCTCGAGAGGGAGTCACGAGGTAGATCGTAGGACGATAGGATCACGAAGGATCTCTGGTTGATCCAGTTGTGCACCTGACCGCATTTCTGCATGAGTTATGGACGTGCATCAATCCTTTTTACCCTCCCTCCTGCAGCATCGTGATCGTGGCGATCGTCCGTGTTCTCCCGCCTCTCTTAACCACCCTCGTGTTCGACGGTAACGGTAACGGTTTCGTCGAAACGTCCCTCGTTGCAATCTCGCTTTTCCCTGCGGGACGAAGATCTGGAACTGCAGTTTGTCGACCCACTTCCGAGATCGTATCTGACTCCTCGAGCCTCTCTTTTCCTCCTTGTTCCTTCGTTTTCCCGTTCTATGCTCCTTCTTTCTCTCTCTCTCTCTTTCGTCAGTCTCTCTCCCTCGTTTAAGCTTCATTCTACATCGCCGCGGCACGATTGTTAAGCACATCCCCCTCGTTACAGAAGATTTAACGATATAGCATTTCTTTTTCCTTCCTAACCGTCGTCGCCCGAGGATCGATGATTCCTTGGTGAATGCTAGTTTGCTTTTATGCTGTTGTGTGCTGGTGATTCTGTGTTGACGATGGGTGACGAATAGAAATTACGGTGCAAAGCGGATTTCCGATCGGTGTCTTCGACCTGTTTGGTTATTTAGATCGCGGCTAACTTTTCTCAAGTCTTTCATCGGTGATTCTACATAGTTTGTATTATTGTATGGGCAATTTATATCACCTGGTACATTGCGATGAATTACCGCACGTTACAGGTATCATCTCGTGTTACCACAAACTATATTCCCACGGGACGAATCTATGACATGTCAATTGTACCTTGCGTGAAATGCATCACGCGTTGAATTAACCACATGTTGAATGCACTAGGGTATAAATTGCAATGCGCCGAAATATCACGTGTTGCATGTAGCACCCACCGAATCTACTATGTGTCGAATCCACCACATGTCAAATTCACCACGCGTTGCAACCACGACGCATCGTATATTTTTAACGAATTAACATATCAACCTTGGTCAACGTTTACACCACCGTCAACGAATCTATTAAGAGCCAGACAGCCCGACGCAGATAAAAAATAAGCGTTTGTATGAAATTTTCCGAAATAGAAAGAACCGTAAACTGGACTCATATCGCAGTTATCGTTCCGCAGAGCAATTCAGCTTTGATAAGGAGACCGCTTATGCAACCTGTCGCTCGAATTGCTCATTTAAAATTCCGATAAGACTGCATTCGTACACCGTTGACACGACTGTTGCACTTAGCATACTCGTTGCAGCTGATCAGCATACAAATCTCGCCACTGAATTCGGATGCCTTAATAGCAGGAGACTCTATAAAATAATCGTATCGGAGTGTTATTTTAACGTTTCATCTAAATAATTTACACGGGTCTTTCAAAAAAACAAGAAAGTGTTACAGAAACATTTGAAGTCGGTTTCTTCGATTTTATTACTATTTTATGAGGTTGGAAATAAAAATAGTCGTACCGGATATTGGTCGAGGATATTGAAAGCAAGTTTCTTTAAAACGTTCTAATATTTTATTCGAAAGTTAATATTAAATATAGCGATAGTTAATATTAGATTTATTTGATTCAGTTTTTTGCTGTAGGATCTTTTTTCTAGTGATGTCACAAACATCTTTCCATGTTAATAGACCATTGTTTGCTCACCGTCACCTGCAAATTTCTCTACTCGAAGAAGAAGACACTCATTTGCATACGTTCAATGGCAATATCGCAATTATAAGTTTAATTATTAGCATGAACGCCAGCCCGGAGGTACGCGACATCGTACTTCCCTCGATTGTTGCTCCAAAGGCCACAGCTTCTTCTCCACAAGTCGATTAACATATTTCCACGTGACTTGGAGCCTAAACGTTCTATTTGTCGAATCTTACGGAGCATATTCGCGTGGGAAGTCGAAAAATGAACGGCAATCCACTTGGCGAGTAGAAACCAGGAGACCCGTATTCTTAATAACGTTCTAATAGAGTTAACAGCTCTCTAACGATGCGGTACGTCGAGTGTGACGCTTTAATAGCGTTAAACATGTTGGAGGGAAAAAAAGTAGAACAGCAGAAACGTAGAGATACAGTCTCCGTATAATACGCATGGTTTGGATCGCCGTGGCCTCTTCGGGGTAATTTAGCATTCAAAATTGCCGGATAAAATAGGACGCAGGAAAGAGGTAATAACGTAATAGAGAACGTGAGCGTATATTTCAAAGAGGTGTTGCGGTACGCCATTCAGTTTTTGCATTAGCGTCTTAGATTGATTAACATCTTCTCACTGTATCGTGAGATTGTGAGTTCACCGGGTCCATCATTGTTGCGCGACTTCTTGTAAGATGCATCTCAGTTTTCTGGAGATGCGTTTTTGTATCTGATGTTGCCATTTTTTATAATTCCTCATGTTTCATACTTATTTGATCGATTAAAAATAAGCATGGTTGTAATAGCACCTTTAACTATAAGCGTCAAAGATACCACAAGTGGTATTTCGATATACTTTTATGTCATCAAATCATATGAAAGTTCCTAGGTACGTTTCTCAAGCTCCATTTCGCTTCCTGAAGAGTATCAATATTTCCCGATACACGATACAGAATAAATAGACCAGAAAAGGTCAACCATCGTTCCAATATTAATCTCTGCAGCTGTCTATCGAACAAATTCCATCCTTTGGTACAGTGAAAGTGTTCCAAACTCGACGGCCGCGAACTGGAGCACTTGAACGCTTCGCTTTCGTTCGGATTCCCGATAAAAAACAACTTCACGATGATTACTCTACACACACTCGATAGCTTCTTCATGAAACATTCTCCCACGTGTTCGGTCAAAGTGTAACCACGGAGCAGCAAAGTTACATCCTGGCAAAGGTTCGAGGAACGACGGGTCGTGACGGGGTCTTTGCTCGACAACCTTTTGCCCACCCAGGTCGTGGCTGCGGTTTTAGGTATATACAAGGGACGAGCTGTCGCGATACCGAACACGCTGCTTCCACGAGCTTCTCTAGCTTCACAATGCCGCTAATGCATGAGTTTCCTCGTGGAGGAGTGGGCAGTGGCGTAGAGAATGTCCGACACGCCAGACAGTTACGATCGAATTGTAAATCCACGTGTCACGGTTATGGCGGAACCGTTCGACGGCCACCGTCCTCGGGTTAATTGACAACGACTCCTCGATTTACCTTGTAACGCCAACTTATTTCTATGTTTACAGTTTTCCGGGAACATTGGTAGAAGTGCCGGTTGGTTAGGTTATCACGTATCATTTACCGTTGTATTTCCACGCGTTTCAATGTTACGTATTTGTCACGCGTTGTAATTACCTACGCATTGTAACTCACGAGCTGATGTACCACGCGTTGTAATTACATCATTGTACTTTCTACGTGTTCTATTTGCTGTACGTTATATTTGTAATGCATAGTATTTACCGCTGTGATTTAGGAAATTAGCAATTTGGGAATATGGAAATTTAGAAATGTAGGAACTCGGAAATCTAAGAATTTAGTAAACATGAGATTTTAGAATAAAAAAAAATCGTACCGTGCGAACTCAAAGATGCATTTCCAACTGTTAATCTTTCTCAATCTCAATGGCATCATTAAGCGCTGAAAGTATCCAATAGAACCGTTCGAGTTAATTGATTAAAGCCGTTCAATAGTGTCCATTATACTCTGATTTCATTGACCCTGTCGAGGATTGCACGGCGCAAGACACTTGTATCTAAGAAACCGTGTCTATTATCGTTTTTCAATACTGTCTCGACTTGTCTGAGCGAGACGAATACAATGCAGACGGTACAAAAACAAAAATACGTAGCTGCATTTTCGTTTGTCAATCGTGGCGAGTATGAAAGAGAGTACTGGCATGGCAGAACGGGGCTCGAAGCGGATTAAAGCGATCGCAAGTACAATGAAGGGCATTGTGAACGGTGGATACGCCACTGTGAAGTGGAGGCATGATTGCTGTACGTATGAAAAGGGGTTGGCGGGAGGAGAAGGGTTAGGGTGCCACTGGAGCCGCGTGAGAAACGCTGCACAATTACGCGAACCACCCACGTGTCACATCTCAATGCGGGATCACGATACCATTTTCTTATACTCGATACTTTCATACGTATTTTATACAAACAATACAACTAGGTACTTTATATTATATAGACACGTATATTCCTCCATTTTTAGATTTCTGTACCTCTACATCTCTAGATATCTATAACTATAATTCTATATCTAAATATAACTAAATTTCTATATCTGCAATCTTAATGCTCCTAAATTCTTATGTCTTCAACTCTTATATCTCCAACTTCACGTATCTCCAGTTATATTAAATAACTATCAAGTTTGCAACAACGGATCATTAATAACGATGAAGCGTTCGAAAACAAGAAACGCTTCCCGCCAGCGTGATTCAATTACCGTTCGGGAAGGTCGAAGCGAAACGATTTAACGCCTTCAAGGGGCCAGCGTGAACTCGCGAACGGATTACACGCTTTCGCGAGCGTGTCGACTCGTTTTACGCTTTGATCATGACCGGGGAACAGAAATCGTGTTACTACGGATATCACCAAACGTATTAATGATTTATCACCAGCGCATGTAGCGGGAAGATGAAATTTTTCATTTAGCTGACTCGAATTTTCTGTGATTTCAGCTACGAAAGCACGAAGAATGGTTTCACTCTGTTGGTTCGAGGAAACGGTCCCGAGTGTTTGGAGTTTCTGGACAAAGTTCTGTCTCTTGTGCAGGTATATCGTTTTACTTTATTGTAACAATGTTTAACACAGAAGATAAGAAATAAAACGTGCTTGATTTTCAGGGACGAGTCTATGTTTCTCAGGCATTGCTGTTGCAAAGTTCCGTGTCCGAACACTCGACAGAATCTCAGTTACCTTTGAGTCACGTCAAGGTAATAAACAATTAATTCATTAAGACGCGTATTGATAAGGAGTCTCGTTTCGAGTGCTCTTCGAGACGAAGTCATTTATGTCGCCGTGAGAACTCGGCGTTGCAAAGTGGTCTCAATTTTTGAAAGGATGAATCACGGAGTGGGTTTCGTTTAAGAGCTTTCTGTTCTGTTCTCAGACGATCGCGGTGGACGAGCAAACTTTGAGAGAACGCGTTCCCAGACGAGAGAGCCTCGACCAGGCGCAATGGATCGCATTTTATAAGGTAAATTAATATTTCACCGCCTTCCAGCGATATTCGTCCTCGGTACCCTTGGGCGTAAATATAAACTCTCGTTCTTTAAAACCTGACGTCTTTCTTCGGTGTTGAATTCAATTTAACTTCGAGAGAAAGGTGCTTGAACTCCTCAGGGGAGCTCCTCTCGGTTTATTTTAATCCTCTCTAGCTGAGAAGGGTTGACCTTACTGAAGTACTTGCTTAAATATTATTCTACAGGTATTTTATCTTAAATATCATAGAAATATGAGCTCAAATATTATCACATAGAAATATTAGTTACTCATGATTGCTATCTGGCCGTTCGTGTATGTCCAACATACTCCAACAAGAACATACTCCACCTGTCGAGCATACGCACATATGTACGAGTTAATCGTCCGCGAAGGGTTAACGAGGATTTCCAGCGACAAGCCTCGAATTTCCAGCGACGAGCCTGGAATTTCTGGAAGGCTTCGAATCGAGAGCCGCGGACAAATTGATGGCGAAAACGATCGCACCTCCGGCCGGGCTAGTGCACGAGAAACGGACGAGCAGGAATTTGGGCATCGTTGATTGGTCTGACTGAATGTCACGACGGTGATTCGGCAGGTTCGATGAAAAATGAGCGTGGCTCTTCCGGCGGCTACGAACGGAATAATTGTGCCTCGGTGTTCGCCACTCGAGCGAGCTGCCTTTCGAATCGCGCCCGCAATTATTGTCGGCGAGCGACGGTGGCACTGACCGATGTTACCAATTTATCCGGGGCTCTCAACCCACGGGTACCCGCGTAATGGCGTTTTAATGGGTCCCGTTAAGAAAAAAACCGCGTCCGACGTGTACGCAGACGGGCCCCGTCGCCGGTATCGCGATCGCAATTCGTCACGGTCCTCGCAATTTTTTTCCAAGCCGAGACATGCCTTCGAATTATGCGGCGCGTTTAAGGGAGCCAAGTATTCGCTGATCCCTGATGGCGAAAGGATCGAGTGTTTTGACGTGAATCCGGCGTACCTACACCACCGGATAATTGATGTTGTCCCACGAATGTGCCCGGGTTTCGAGACGATACCGACGAGCTTGCTGGACCGAGATTTCAAAGAGGCTGTAGGACCAAGCTGTCGCGCGAGCCTCGTTCCTGATTGTCCACCCTTTTCAATGGAGATCATCTTTTTTTATGAATGCCTTTGCAGATCCGGCTCTCTCTGGTACATCTGGTTTAGTTCTGGTTATGTCTCGTGTTCTTATGTAGTCCGTAGATTCGTATATCGCTCAAGTACGCACCGCCATGGTGGTTATATGTGGCCAGCATTATAAATTCTGTTAAATTAATTATTTATAGTGTAGGAAGTGGAAAGAAGTGGAAATGACATGACCGAGCGCTGATATTAGATATTTATAAACAAAAGGTGCTGCTTGTTACACGTCGGTAACTTCGGTCAGCTATTTTTCAAGTTACCGACCTGGCAAGCAGCAAATCAGTATTAAATGAAATTAGGATCAGATCATTTTGAAAATGAGGATCGAGAAAAAGAAGAGAATTTGAATAGGTGAACCGCGGCGAAATACAGACGTTTTAAAAGTTTTTAAAAGGCGATAAAAGTTCTTGAAAGTCGAAGTTTGGTGTTAATATTAGAAGTTAAAAGTTAGTGTTTATATTAGTTTTGTTAAATTATAAATAAAGTGTGTTAATAGCTTTGCACGGACTGAAATAAATCAGTGCAAAACCGCTTTTGCATCTTTTCCTACAATTTTGGGGGCTCGTCCGGGATTTGAAAGAAAGTCGAAATAGATCGAGTGGTTATCTGCAGTGATAGTGCGTGCAAAGAGACGAACAAAACGAATTCAGGCGAATAAGAATTATGCCGACCAAACGAGCAGTGTGTTATACCGTGACAGAATTGAAAGACATGTTGCGAGCTCACGGATTAAATACAACGGGTACCAAGACCGAGCTGATAGCACGATTGCATGAATGCGATCCGTCGGGCCGATGGATGAGCGCTAGTGCTACGTATGAGGAGGGAGATCTGCATGATGAAAGAAGCGTATTTATCGCGGGAGAAGAGGAAGGAGCAGTTGGAGATGCAGGCGCTCCTTTAACGACGAGCAGTGATGAACTTGAGAGAAGTCGTTTTGAAATTGATCTTTTGCGTCGGGAAAAGGCTCTGATGGAACGTGAGCTTGCAGTTACACGGCGTGAACTCGAAATGGCGAGAATGCAGCAGCGTCCCTCTATATCGGAAGAACAGCCAACACCACGCAGCAGTCGAATAGGGGTAGCAACTGTTGCAGAGCTGTTAAAATGCTTCGATGGGAAATCGGAAGATTTTCCAAGTTGGGCCAAACAAATTCAGATACTGCAGGCAACATATCGACTTGAAGACGAAGAGGTGAAAGTTTTGATCGGAATGAGGCTGCAAGGGAAGGCCCGAGAATGGATGCATTCTCGCCCAGAATTCATTGAGATGAACGTTGGGCAGCTGCTTGATCGCTTCAAGGAAATGTTTCACCATAGGCCGAGCGTGGTTGCGGTACGACAGCAGTTCCAGGAGCGGACCTGGAAAAGGGGTGAGACATTCGATGAATATTTCTACGATAAAATTATAAAAGCAAACAGGGTGCCAGTGGAAGATCAGATCGAGCTCGTCGATTATTTGGTCGAGGGAATCCCAGATCCCATACTCCGAAATCAGGCGAGGATGCAGTGTTACACCACCCCGGATGCCTTATTACGAGCGTTCGAGAAGCTGTCACTACCACCAGGAAACCAGGGTGGAAGCGTTCGGGTCAGTCATTTGAAACCTGTGGCTGCTGCGGCAGCAAGTACCTCAGGAGTCAGGAGGGTCGACGAATGGGTGCCAAGACGAGGACCAGATAGGTGCTACAACTGCGGGGAAGCAGGGCACCTTAGCAGAAACTGCCCCACGAAGGAACGCGGAGTGAAATGCTATCTTTGTGGCGAGCATGGACATATCGCTCCAGAATGTAAGAAACGCAATGAAAGACAGGCAACCCGGAGCACGAACTTTGTCGAACAGCCAGCAACAGAGAAGACCTGTAAAATGGTGAGACTGAATGATCACGACATTCTGGCGTTGATCGATACGGGTAGTGACTTGACTTTTATGACGGCGACATGTTATATAAAAATTGGCGCGCCGCGATTATCAATGAGCGAATTGGCGTTTCGAGGCGTAGGGGGAACTATTAATAAGACGTTGGGGAAATTTGTAGCAAGACTTGTGATCGACGGCCACTCATATGAGACCACGGTCCATGTTGTGTCGGATACGGTATTAAAGCACGACGTTTTAATTGGTATAGACTTTTTGGGGTCGGTGAAAATAATAATCAACTGCGGTACAGTAACAATCCTTCCAACTCGGCGAGAATCTGATCTCGATAACGGGGTTCCAGACATCTTCCTGATTGAATGTGACGAGAAAACAGCGAGGGTAGACTTATCTCATCTTGCGGAGGGTACGATTAAGGAAAAAGTACAGACAATGGTCGAGAGCTATGCCCCTGACAAAACGCTAGAAACTGAAGTCCGAATGCATATTGTATTGAAAGACGACAGGCCAGTATACCAGCGAGCGAGGCGATTAGCTCCAATAGAAAGAGAAAATGTAAATGCGCAAATAAGTGAGTGGTTACGAGATGGTATCATCCAGCCATCGCTCTCTGAATATGCGAGTCCCATTGTTTTAGTTAAAAAAAAAGACGGTTCCATGCGTTTATGTGTAGATTATCGTCAAATTAATAAGAAAATTGTAAAAGATCGCTATCCCTTACCCCTCGTTGAAGATCAGTTGGATGCGTTGCAAGGAGCGAGGGTTTTTAGTACTCTCGATCTCAAAAATGGATTTTTTCATGTGCCAGTAGGTGAGGATAGCCGTAAATTTACCGCGTTTATCATACCTGATGGTCAATACGAATTTTTACGCGTACCTTTTGGCCTTTGTAACTCGCCAGCTGTCTTTGTTAAATTTATTCATGCCGTGTTCAGAGATTTAATTAATAAGGGGATTGTAATGGTATACATGGACGATTTAATAATTCCGTCAAAAAATATTGAAGAAGGGGTACAGAAGCTCGAAAGAGTACTCTCAGTAGCAAGGGACGGAGGGCTAAATATAAATTGGAAAAAATGCCGGATTTTACAAAAAAGGGTTCAATTTCTCGGGCACGTAATAGAGAATGGGAACGTCCAGCCTTCTGAAGAAAAAACAGAAGCCGTTATGAAATTTCCGATACCAAAGAATGCGAAGAATGTACAGAGCTTTCTGGGGTTGACCGGATATTTCCGTAAATTTGTTCGCGAATACGCCTTGATTGCCAGACCTCTAACAAATTTGTTGCGAGCCGACGCGAAATTTAAATTTGAGAATGAGGAAATTAAAGCATTTGAAACTTTAAAAGCTCGATTGTGTGAAAAACCAGTGTTAAGATTGTATCGAATAGGCGTGACAACTGAATTGCATACTGATGCTTCAATGTATGGGTTTGGGGCGATCTTAATGCAGCACGACGATAGCGACGGCAAAATGCACCCTGTACACTTCGCGAGCGGGAAAACGACGCCCGCAGAAACGAGATACGCAAGTTACGAACTCGAAGTTCTAGCTATTGTGCGAGCTCTTAAAAAATTCCGCGTATATCTAATAGGGATACGATTCAAAATCGTGACAGATTGTAAAGCTTTTGCCTTAACTATGAATAAACGCGATTTGTGCGTTCGGGTAGCGAGATGGGCTCTCCTGTTGGAGGAATTCGATTATGAAATCGAGCATCGTGCGAGCGAGCGTATGGCACATGTGGACGCGCTGAGTCGAAATCCTCTACCAACGTGTCTATTAGTTAGCAGAGGATCGGACGGTATATCGGCGAAAATTTACAAGGCGCAACGGGAAGATGAAGGAGTTCGGAAGGTATTGGAGTTAGCCGAGCAAGGGAAAATTGAAGGTTACATAACGCGAGGGGGTGTTTTGTTCAAATTAGTCGAGGGTGATATCCGTCTTGTGGTGCCGAAAGCGTTACAGACACAACTTATACGTAGTATACATGAAAAGGGGCATTTTGCAGTGACCAAAACGGAGGCGATGCTACGTGGAGACTACTGGTTTCAGGGTATTAGAGCAAAAATAGAAAAAGTAGTTAAAAATTGTATTCAATGTATTTTAGCCGAAAGAAAAGCGGGTAGACAGGAGGGGTTCCTTCACCCGATTGACAAGGGTGAAGTGCCGCTTGACACGTATCACGTTGATCATCTTGGGCCGCTTTTGTCGACAAAAAAAAGTTATAAGTATATTTTCGCTGTAATAGATGCGTTTACAAAATTTGTATGGTTGTATACGACAAAAACTACAAACAGTCGCGAGGTAGTACGGCATTTAGAAAAACAGGCAGTTATATTCGGGAATCCGCGTCGAGTTATTTCCGATCGGGGAACGGCATTCACTTCGAGCGAATTTGAAGAATATTGCTTACGAGAAAAAATTGAACATTCGCTCATTGCAACAGGTGTACCACGAGGCAATGGGCAAGTAGAAAGGCTGAACCGAACACTCATTCCTCTCTTAACAAAATTATCAACACCGAATCCGGATGAGTGGTTTAAATATCTAGAGCTGATCCAAAGATATTTAAATTCTTCGCATCATCGGAGCATAAATACCACGCCTTTTCAATTATTTTTCGGAACGCGAATGCGAGCGAAAGATGACGCACCGGTTCGGGAGATACTCGAACAAGAATGGGCGGCAATATTTCAAGAGGAACGAGATAAAGAGAGAGAGGTTGCCAAAGATAACATTGCAAAGATCCAAGCCGAAAATCGAAAAACTTACAATAAGAACAGGAAGGAGGCCAGAGTCTACGGTGACGGTGAATTGGTGGCGATCAAGCGGACACAACTGGGGCCCGGATCGAAATTAGCAACAAAATACCTCGGCCCATACCGCGTCAGAAGATCTCTACGCAACCATCGTTACATGGTGGAAAAAGAAGGAGATCACGAAGGACCGCGACAAACAACTACCGTCGCGAACCACATGAAACCATGGGTAGACACGGATTCAGAGTTGAGCGACGAAGACGAGGTGCCGGAAGATGCAGCATCCGAGGGCGGATGCTAGTACAGGATGGCCGAGTGTAGGAAGTGGAAAGAAGTGGAAATGACATGACCGAGCGCTGATATTAGATATTTATAAACAAAAGGTGCTGCTTGTTACACGTCGGTAACTTCGGTCAGCTATTTTTCAAGTTACCGACCTGGCAAGCAGCAAATCAGTATTAAATGAAATTAGGATCAGATCATTTTGAAAATGAGGATCGAGAAAAAGAAGAGAATTTGAATAGGTGAACCGCGGCGAAATACAGACGTTTTAAAAGTTTTTAAAAGGCGATAAAAGTTCTTGAAAGTCGAAGTTTGGTGTTAATATTAGAAGTTAAAAGTTAGTGTTTATATTAGTTTTGTTAAATTATAAATAAAGTGTGTTAATAGCTTTGCACGGACTGAAATAAATCAGTGCAAAACCGCTTTTGCATCTTTTCCTACAATTTGAAAACAAGCTAAAGATGATTATATAGTTAATAGACTAAAAGATAAGATTAAAAGATTCAGTACCATCATAAGTTTCAGACGTACCATATCCTTACCGAAAAAATTCAGTTTTAATTTATATTACATTTGTACAGATATCCAGTCCCTAATAAAAGTATACAGAATTTTTCCTTTTGAATCCATTGAGTTTTAACTGAATCTATTGAATTTCTACCGAACCTATTGAATAATTTCTACTGAATCAATTGAATAGCGAAATTCGATTCCATTGAATCTTACGGCATTGATGAATACTAACAATACATTTATTATTTCGCACAAAGTACCGGTGAAATCAATACAGCTCAATCAAATGTATCAAATCCACGTGACTTATTGTTAGATCGAAAAACTCGAGACTCGTTATTTTTAAAACCGAACGAAATTGCAATTCGTTCTAACTGGCTAAACGTCTAAATCGCCATTGAAAAGAAGGATCTCCATGCTTACGTCCTTCGGTCTTTTGTACGTGAACGAGTTGGCGTTATTATTCAGTCATTGTTCGGCTGAAAATAGCACGATGACGAGTTCGTATCTGGCCATTGAGACGCTAGATATGTACCGATAAAGACGATAGTAAAGAACTAAAGACGAAACGCGAGGTGACTCCGACGACAGTTATTCGCGACCTTGTCGACGATCGATCGGGAATCATTACAAGGAGAAAATTTTGCCGCTCGCCGATGGAAAATGTTCGTAAATAACGGTCAGTCGCGATGTTCCTCGGGACAGGCATTAGCTTAGCTTGTCGTTTAGTCACGCGTTGAATTCCTCGACGGAAAGTAAGGACTCCTCTTTCGCGAAACATCCTGAGAACGAGCTGTGTGTAATCGAATGCGTCGACCTCCGGTGTTCTCCATTATAAAACGTTAAACTTTCTTGATCCCAGTGAAATATGTGCAGTAATAAATAAATCTGTTTCCCATTACTTCTGAACGTTAAGTCATCTAAACATGTCAGACAATTAGTTTATCGAGTTAATCAATTGCCAATCAGTTTTTAATTTACTGCGCTAAAATAATAGCGGAGAGAGAAATCTAAATACTATTAAGATCGTACCGATAACAGAAAGTATCGACACGAACGATCGAACTGAAAAATGATTTATGACAACCGAACGTGTTAATTATACCGGCCGATCTTTGAAGAAGTCGAAACAAATGGCTCTCTATTCCCGGGAGACTGTAATTGATTTTTCTAACCGTATTGCACGATACATCATCCCGTTAGAAGCTTGTAGAAGCTACTACCGAACTCCACCAGAAGTCAACGTCCGCAGAAATCGACCGAAGCATTATTAACGATCGCTAGTCATCGCAGATAAAGTTTGAGTTATAGCGATCGTCGAATCGTTTTGACAACGATACCGTGGAAGTCAGCAAGCGAATTGCCTCTGGCGATAGCTGATCTCTCGATCGATCGATCTATCATGATTTCACGAAATTAAGACGTCAATTGAGCGTGCGATCCACCTTGCGAGTTGTAATATGCTCATAATTCGCTTGTCTGTGATGAATGTGTATCGTTTAAACGTACTTTGCGGCATTTAAACTTCCAATTAAGAATTATCGCGGTTAATAACATTGCCACGACTTGTATCGCTTCGCGCTATATTGTCGCGCGTTGCTTTTACCACCCATTGTCCTTCATGTGTGTTGTATTTGCCGCGTGTTGAATTGCTACGCGTTATATTGCCATCGGTTCAATTACTACGCATTGTACTACGCGTTGTATTACTACTCGTTGAATTACCACGCGTTATAGTTTCTACACTTTGTATTTACCACGTGCTGTATTGCTACGCACTGAGTTACCACGCATTGTATTTTCCACACGTTGTATTTGCAACGCATTGTACTTCTCACTCATAGTACTTACCACGCGTTGCATCTGTCATGTACGGTATTTGTCATACCTAGCATTTGTCACGTGTAGTATTTACATGTGCGTTGTACTGTCACGTCAAATATTTCTCACGCATTGTACAACCACTCGTGGTATTTACTCCGCGCTGTATTTGTCATGTCTTACATTCACGCCTATTAGTGTTGCATTTCTCGTACTTTAAAATGACATACCGCGAATATATTAACTTAATATCAAGTCGTACTACAAAATGTGTGCATCTCGCGCCATAAATCTTTCCCAGCTTTCTACAGACTAGGCATATTGAATACAATACATAGATAATTAACCGAGAGGTAAATTGAAACATTAAGAAACGAAACAGTAATATCATCGATAATCAATATTATGACCCGTCATGTAGGACTGCTAGTTCTACCGTACCGGTAAACGGTGTTAACTAACCTTTAATTAGAAGTTCTGTTGACAGGCCGACAGAATCTACCAGTCATCGTAAAAGCGCGTTTTATATTTATGTGCGAATGATTCCATGTGATTGGAATTTTCGATCGATCAAGAATGCACCGTAACGAGCGAGCAAATCGGGACGGACTAATGGCTAGGTGTGCCTGTTCTGCATTCTGCGTACGGGTGTCAATAGCAGCTAATGCTTATTGCAATTTAAAAGTCTGAATCGCTTGTCATTCTTCTCGCTCGTATGTTTCTAATTTTATTGCCGGCATTTCGCGTACCTTACAACTCTTCTGACAATTTTCAGAAGTACTGTATCACATGATATATCTTCTGATAAGTATGCAGATTTAATTCCACGTGTTTTGCAAGTATAATCGAGCGTGTATAGATAGTGTTAGGCATGGATTGTTATAATTGCAATTATTCAGAGGCGTTCACCAATTTAAATTATCTACTCTGAACCTTGAGAGGTTAATGCTCCGGTGGATATAGGAATTTGGGAACATACAAATTGTTTAATATAAGTTTATAAAACACGGTGTCGTTTCGCAGGAGTACGACGGCCTGATGACGGAATGGCAGGCAGCCGGTCGCAGACTGGCCCTGGAGATGTCCGAGCTGAAGGAATGCAGCAGCCTGTCCGGTGCGTTGACGCCTCTCGGTCGCCTGCTCACGGACCCCACATTAAGAAGAACATCCCGAGACGCGGAGGAGGCGATCTCCTCTCTGGAAGAGCGTGCCTCGCCATTGTTGCACCTGGAGCACATTAGGTTAGAGAGGCAACAGACGGTCCGCTAGAAAGCGCAATATCCGCGGGCGAATCTCGTCGAGTCACCGATCGATACGTTATTGAAACTTATTATCGTCCGTTCCCGTTTCCCTCGTCGGATTTTATACACGTTCCGCTTTAATTAGCAGCTCGTGTCCGCGATCTCTCCGTTCGATTCGTCGATAAAGTAGCGACGA
This sequence comes from Megachile ligniseca, assembly GCA_945859555.1. Lineage (NCBI taxonomy): Eukaryota > Metazoa > Arthropoda > Insecta > Hymenoptera > Megachilidae > Megachile > Megachile ligniseca. The sequence continues at coordinate 13,040,940 of OX243781.1, read as the reverse complement.
TTTCCTCCATGAGTTTTTTTGCCAGTTGAAACTGCCTTTCGATAGAGCTTTCGTGACAGAAGGATATATTCTTCAGAACGTGGATTGTCGAGTATCGGTTGTATGGGTTTCACGTCTGAACCCTGAAGATAAGATTCACCTGTTAGTAGGCGGCTTCGGCCTCGTAGGGCTCGATGTTTCGTTAGCGATAAGCCGGCTACGCGAATTCCTAACGGTGCGTCGCGATCATGGCGCTTCCTTTTTTATCTTTCCAGATTGGCGGTGAAACGGGCACGGAGATTGGTCGAGGAGGTCGGGAACGCCGCCACAAGGTTGGAATCGTCGTTCGAATCGCGACGAGCGACCATCCGCAATCTCGCGGTTCTGAGAAGCATCGAGGACCAAGCTCACGAGGTAAGTACGATCGATAAATCCAGATATTAACTACCGCCTCTTTTATTTGTTCGAGACCATATTCTCTAATGTGTATTCAGAACAAGTAGTCAGACAAATAGCTAGGTGCGAGGGAGATCGCCAGGCCTAGCTACTTGTCTGACCACTTGCCTGGTTCAGGTAAAGCAAGATTACTTATCTAACTGATTAGTGATTAATGTCGCGAACCTCTTCTCGGAAAAATACTTGTAAAGTCTTGTCGGACATTTTCAGATTCGTATGCAAATATATTTGGTAGATAAATTCATACTTTAACCGTTGGTTTGCCTTTAGTTATGGAGTAGTCATTATGAAGCGAAGGTAAATATAGTCTCCTAGTACCGATTGCATATGAAAAAGGTTGTCATACCCAGGTATGCCCGATTTAAATATTAAATCAGACACTCGTGCATTCCAGTTGTGGGGGTTCACGTGTCACGCTTTCAATAAGGCTTAGGTGTATCTCATTATCGTACACGCAACAACGAGAGGGTGAACGAGTTATCAGAGAATTATCTCGACGTTACGAATACGTGTACTTGATAATTACAAAACAAGGAACACATACGAGTTACACAATCCACCCCGATTCGATCTCGAGGACGCGAACAAAGGGCTCGTTGTGGCCATCGATACTTTCACCTCGAAAATTGCACGGCTGGTCGATCCGGCGTCGTCTCGAATCGGAATCTTCGTGGAACGACCGACTGGCAGATCGATCGTCCGGTCGGGTTCCCTCGATCACGGATCCAGGCTTTTCCACGGGCACAGGAGCACCGGCCTCCGGGTAACCTCGTTTCTGGCATCCCCGACGACCTCGAGTCGATGTTCGACCTCGTTTGCGGGGAGTCGTGTGCTCGAATACTCCAGTCCCCTCTGCTTCCTGTACCCTGAATGACTCGTGGTAAACAGTCGAGTATGTTTACCTCTCTAAGTGGCACAACCTTCGATCAACGCCTTACCATTTAGGGAGGTATTCGTTTCGCGGTGTTAAGCTATTATCTGCCATTCGATCGCTTGTCTTTGAATTCTTAGGGAGCCAGAACGGATGAAACACGCAGAATCGCCGCTGCAAGTGGCACGGGCATACTTTAACGCTTCGCCTTTTATGGAGTCGAGAATATAATGGTTGGGGAATAGCGTAATCTCGAGATTTAGGGATCGAGACATATAGGAATCAAGGCTAGGATGTATCTGACGATATTTGCATTGGGAGGTATAGCAATCTGGCGATATATGAATTAGGACATCCTAAACGTGTTTAGGAGTCTGGGAATTTGGAGACCTAGCTATATGGTGTTTTACGAATCTATGAATCTAGCAATCCGGTAATGTAGAAATCGATGTAAGGATGTAGAAGTATTTGAATATACATACAGGGATCTAGAGATCTTGAAATGTAGGAATTTAGGAATCTAGAAATCTAAGAATGTACAAATGTGAAGTATTAAATCTCCCGACCCAAGAATTTGGAAATCTATCCAGAAATTTGAAAACCTTGAAATCTAGTAACCCAGGGGTTTGAAAGCTAAAAATGTGGTAACCTATGTCCCCATCGTGATTGGCCATCACCCTCTAAAGCCGTGACATTACGGCGATCATTTTCGCGATGACGTTTGCGGGGGTGCATATTCACGGGCGAGGATAATCGATAATCGACACCGTAACGTCGATAAATGCTCGACGAGCGTTGTGAGAATCGGTCGGTTACGGTGGTGGATCGCGGAAGGAGGATCGGGTTTCGCGATTCCTCGCGAACTCGCGACAGACAGCGCGGCTCCACGGCGCGGAGAACAGGTCCCGCGCGGGTAAAAAACGCACGCTGGACGTTCTCGCGTGAATATCCTGTGAATTTGCGGTGATTCGATCGACCGTCGTAAAGAGAAGGAGAATCGACGAAGCTGTTGGACCGTATCGTTGAAATCTGTGGGATTTCGAGATTCTATCGAAGACTATCTAATATCAGCTGTTATATTATGAGGTGTTACGTAATATACAAGGTGTTGGTAGAGAGGATTTCAACTCCGATAAAGGAAATTCCATTTAACGCGTCGAGTGTCGTGGGGGTCATCTGTGATCGGTATCACGAATTTAATATACTCGAACAGTTAGAAAAGAAAATGGAGGGAATGATTTTAAATAGCTTGAATGTCGTGTTGATAATATTAGCTGTCAAATCGGATGCTTGACTCTAGAACATCGAATGCCGGGTCACTGGTGACCCAGACCTACGGAACGTATACAACGATGCTTCTATTACAATTAGACACTCTAATCAGTTGCGGAAGTCTTTCGTGCACTAGACATTTAATTCGAATACTGAGAATTGTAGTCATTCAGAGATTAAAAAATTGAGTCGCCGTTACTTTCGATGCGTTAATTTAAACATAGATAACAATTTCACAGGAAAAGAATAATTATTCGCTAACAAGGGTATAATCTTCCTTGGGAAAATTAGCGTACAGAGACGTGCATGATTCTAATATTAACTATTCACCAAACAATGACTAGACGCGGGATAAAAATAGAAGCAGCTTTGAATAAGACGTCGAATTCGAGGAAGGAAAATTATGTAAAACGTTCCGGGAATTGGGAAAATAATTGCAGTTCGCGCACCTTGTCCCTCATTGTTCCGAACAATCATCGTGTGGTTAACCGTCCCATGGTGGTTAATGGACGAGCAGAACCGTGTTATTTACAATGGCTCATTGTATTATGCTAATTAAACGTGTAATCAGCGTGCACCACGTGTACCGCGTAGAACTGACACGCGGCTTGACACGATCTGCGAGCGTACGTGCGACACACGTGACAGCTAGGACTCCACCGGAAAAGCACGCGGACATGCTGTCTGTACTGCGATCATGCGAATCTGGAAATTGCAGTTTAGCTGATTCACCCGTTACGACGCTGCTTATGATGTAATCTACACGTGCTCGAAGATAACTGTCCTACATGCCACATTTTGATACATTAATTCAGTTTCTGCTGTTCATTCGGTGAGGAAGTTCAGTTCAACTGCTAGAGGATGTGGGGATTTCGGGATACTGGAATTTTGGGATATAGGGTGGTGGAAGTAGGAATTTAGGGATTTAGGGATTCGGAAGTGTAGTAATTCGAAAGTGTAGAAATTCGGGGGAGTAGAAATTTGGAAATGAGACTTAGCATATGAGATGTAGGTCGAAATGTAGAAATTTGGTTTTAGGCGACAGTTGCACCATTTTTGCGTCCCCTGTAAGGCCACATTTATTAAACTTGACTAGACACCTTGTGAATGAACATTCTCACGGTCATGATTTGAGCGAATGTCAGCGAGTATCGACCGTTTTGAGAAAGTTTTTTCTTGACCCTCTAATGTGGTGCCCGCGTGAGCCGCTCTGTCTAAAGTTTCCCATCACTTTCTTACGACTTTCATCGAAGCGGTCAGTTGCTTAGTATCGTTAAGGAGGTCACCGGTACCGATGACCGAAATTTATTCGCGATATATACCTTATTAATCGAATCATTGTTTAATACTTGCTTCCTCGTTTACTTCTACTTAACCTGTGGCTACTTCTGATTCTCATTCGCGTATGCGATTGATGATTTTTGCAAATAAATAACGATATTCCCGGTACCCGTGAGAAGCGGATCATTAAACGAGAGAAGGATCTTGATAAGGTCGGATTCCTCGACGCGACCTCCTCGAGGACGATGTATCGCGAGGAAACGAATAGGGGAGGACGTTCGTGCGCGTGCTGGTCGGCTACGCTGCTGCTTTTACGGCGCTACGCCTCTCCATATAAGACCAAGTTCGATCTTGATCGAAGAGATCGTACGTTCGAGAGCGGGTCTCTTCTTTTTTCACGAACAGTGGCCCGCGTTGTTCGACAGCCGCAACGAAGGACGCGGATTCTTCGTTCGGGAAGTGGGTCGGTTCCGACAATTGTTTAATTGTTCTCGCAGGGGGTGTACCGGAGATGTACATCGTTGAAAGAAAAAGTTGGATACATGCAATTCGATTTCGACATACCATATGTGCTTATCTGACATGTGAATGTTTCGAAACTGAAATTGAAGTTGGAATTATAAGGCTGTACAAGAATATCTAGATGCATAGCTCTTTAAGTATAGATTCGTAGTTCGTATTTGTTTAGGTCTATACATTTCCTAATTTCTGAAGTCTTGAATTTTTACATCCCCTAAGTCTTGTATTTCTATATCTCCAAATCTTCATACCCCATATTCCTATGCACCCAATCTTTACATCCCAAATCCTTATGACCTCGAATAGCTATCCCCCAAATCCTCGTGTCCCAAATGCTGATACCCCATATCACAATGTCCTCCCTTCCCCAAATTAAGATTGCAATATGTCCGTAATTACACATGCGCTAAAACATAATTTATGAGTCGGGTGATCCATTATAATGAAAATGTAATAACCAGACAGTATTTGGATAAGTTGAGGCAGGTGTAAAGAGAATGATTAATTTTAAAAGAACGCCTACGTGCTGAGCTGTTGGAGGAGTAAAAAAATGAGCGTATACGAGGGCAGAAAGGAGGCAAGAGCTCGAAGCGGATCAGCTCTCTGCATTCCGTTATTACGCGTTCCACTTCGATCGAGCGAACAACCACCATCGTCCTACAGCTTGCCCTCGACGTATAGCTCGTCTTCGGTCGAGCGCCGTATTTGGTTCACGGAAATAGCGCGTGCACCGTACCACTGGGGCTACAAGGGAGAAGGGACGAGGAGAGAAGGAAAAAAGGGAGAAGACGACGAAGGATCAGAGGCGGACCGATCGGGCTCGAATTAATTGCCGTAACACCGGTACCTCCCTCTGGACCACAGCGCCACGTACGAAATCGCGGGCGTGTGTGGGAATGTGTGTTCAATCCTCCAGACGATTGACCCGATATTTTGCTCCTTTTAGATTTCAGGAAATTGATGCATCTTCGATTACTGCTCTCGTGTATCGCGTGTATCGCGTGTACACCACCCTTATCTTTAACCCTACATTATCCACATCTGATACATATTATCTCTTCATGTTCCTACAGAGTTAGGAATATGAAGTTTAGCAAAGTAAACAGGTTAATGAACATTGTACATCTAATTGTTTTTTATTCGTAAAAATAAATGCCTTTCGAGAAGTTATTACATCTCATCGGTGAAATTAGGTTACAGAGGTGATCTAGAGATTATACCTCTCAAGATTTCACGGTGATGTTTATTTTTTGAAAATGACTCACGTGAAAGTTACCTAAGGGTGTACATCGAATCTCTCGGAAACAAGAAGAGAACGTATCGTGATTTTTATTTTACGAAGTCGTTGAGTGCCGTTCCGGAGACAGAATCTGTTCGCTTGAGCCGCAGAAACGTATAATTTCGTTCAACTTTTAATGTTTCCTGAATCATTCCGTTTTTCGAGCGCATTACACGGCTTGAAATCGAGTCGCCTGTAAAAAGTAAATTGCGCTTGAAAAGTTGTCCTTGAGAAAGTATCGGCGGCATTATCCAAGGGAAGAAAGTGCGAAAGGAAATTACATAGATGAATCGGGTATATCGTCGTCGATGCGATTCCCCCTTTGAGAACGGAAACAAAGAACCTCTTCGTGGTGAACGCGTCGTCAGAACACCTTCGTGTTTCATAAAAGACCGCGTCTCCTCCAAAGCCGTCCGACGAGAAAAAACCACGACTTTTCATTGCTTTCGAGGTGCATAAGACGATCGTTTGAACGGCGATCGGTGATGGACACGGCACGTTTTGCGACGCCGTAAAAAAACCATTTACGATGCAGCTCGATGAATAACGCGAGCGAGCCTTTGTTCGTGGCTGGATTCGAAGGCAATAAGCCTTCAGGAGCTCGTGAGCGCGTGCTGACCAACCTCGAAGAGTGTGCTCATCGTGTAATCACAGGAAATATACCGATTTCGCGGACTATTAGAAAGACAGTTAGGACTCACAGCCTATTTCACACTTCGTAATGGACGCTCGATGAATCGATTGCCGATGATTGTTCAGAAATTGTCTGATGGATTTTGCAAAACGACGAGCGTTAATATCCTTGGAACGTGTTTTGTCTTCGAAACGCAATCACGAAGTTTCCATCGAACAATTACACGAAGCACGATTGTTCGGTGAATTTTGCGCGGAAGGCATTAAAATCTTGCGGGGAACAATAAGGCACGTAAACTCTCGTTTCTTCTCGATCGTGAAAGATTGATGGACGTACGACGTTCGGAACCGACGAGCCAAAGATGAAGGAACGGCTCGCGATCGAAGGGATCCTCGGAGAGCCTTGTATCGGTTTTATCTGCCCGGAGATTTATGCACCGCGAACGGCGTGGATACGATCGATTGAAATTAATTGAACGTGTCTAAACACCTGACGAATGATTGATATAAGAGTGGACGTTGAACAGGAAACCTTGTCCCGATATAGCTTCTTGATGAACGACACCGTAATGAGACCTGTTTGATTTAGCAACGTTTAGTCTCAATTCTTACGAAATGCACTGTTAAAAGTGGAGCAGAAAAACATATCAAACTTTTATACCCTAAATCCCTATATCCCCTACTATATTCTCATACCGCGTTCCTGTATCTCCAGTCTTAATTAATTACCGACAGTGTGAACAACGAACTGCCGAGATAAAGGAGGGTCACATGTTCGCGATTCTCGGCTGTCATTTATCGTCCCGTTGCCGAAAGCGTGTTTAGAAACCCGACGATAGGAATTTCAGTCTGGCGGTGACTCACGAACAAGCTCGAGACTCGATGTTGCACCAGGGCAAAAGTCCCTCGGAGGCGGCTTCTTTCCATCAGATAAAGAGATGCGCCGGGCATAGCCAATGAAGGTGAACGTTTTTCCCTCGCGGTAGAGAAGCTGGTCCCGGTGCTCGTATTCATCCGTTGTTTCGCCGCCTTTCGCGTTTATAGCGCACGCGTGCATATCAGCTCGCGGAGACCGTAAGGTCTAGGTGTATGCCTTTTATAAGCTGCTTCCCCCGTTCCCGTCCCTTATCTAGCCATTGTGCGGCTCCCTGCTCGACGCGTTCCCTTATTGTTGCACGCTGTATCGCTGTTTTCGCAACGTCGTGGAACTCCCGCCGCGACGGCGACTCCGCTCCGTTGCATAACGAACATTTCGAGCTCGACCGCGACCGTTGTTTTTCCTCTTCGAAGATTTTCCCTGGTGATAGTGAGTCCGTGCTTCTTGGCTCGGGCTCCGTGGTAGCGGCGGTAGTCGTTCCCCGAGTAATATGAACGATTCGGATCGCGCTGATATATGGCTACTTATGAAAATTTCATGGACTTTCTTTGTCTTTGATGTTTGAATAAAATCATCGACAACTACTGTTGTATCGAACTAGGCAGCTAACGCGGAAGAGTTCGGTCCATTTCCGGTTCTCCATTTTCTCAAGGATTTCTACGGTTATGGGAGCTACTATCGCTAGTAACTTTTTGGAGTAAGCTCGCGAAAATTATTGTACCTACCAGGCGTATTGTTTCGCTGATATTAAACGATCGAACAGTACCCGAACGAACGGGAGATCCAAGTTCGAATGTTTTCCTTTCTTCGGTAACACCGTATTCGAGACACGCTGATTTATTAACAAACAAAAGAGCAATTCTCTGGCCATGCATCCACGTAGCAGAACGCGAAACGCGTCTTAGGCGAGTGTCCTCCGGCTGATACCATTGTCGCCAGTGAGTGCATGCAAATAAGCGACGAGGATTGCTTCGGCGTGTCATAACGCCTTATAGGTAGAATCCAACAGGCATTTCCTGCAGCGGTGGCGACATCGTGTTCTCCCTCTTCCGCCATCGGTTTATCGTTTCCACGAAACGGTCTACAAAGGACAGGATGTCCACGGGTCATTGAGTCTCCTCTCCGAGGATTCTATTCCTCGCGGCCTATGCCGGGGACCCTTTCACGAAGCGTCGCGACCACGAGCTTTCGTGGAAGCTACGCTCCGATTTCACCTTGCCTCGACCAATTATCCCGTGTTTTTCGACTTTTAATTAAACACGGCCTGGCGCGGAGTTCGAAAGCGTTTCCACGTGGCGGCGCGATCATCGTCGAGATCTCGTGGCTAGATAGCCGCCAGCAGATCGTGGCTAAGATGCTTTACGGAAATTAGAGGGCAATTAATTCGATTAACACCCGCAATTAATTTCGCTCGGCGTTACTGACTCGATTGAGTCATCGAATTTTCCTTACAACTTTCTACGAGGAAACGTCGATGCGTTTTAAATTCTGCGACGGATTATATCACCGTCTTAATTGAAAAAGTTTTCCTTCCCGAGGAAACTTTCGTCGCAAACCCCCATTGCACAAATGGTTCCTGAGGGCTTTCTCGTGGAAACGGTGCAATTGCGTGATCGTCGACCATCGGCTTACGAAGCCGCCATTAGGCTAGGCTCAACTGCGAACGATATTATTCCTGCCTTTGTTCGGGGCTTGTGGAAGCAATGTCCAAACTGGTCCTTGCAGGACATCGACTCTGTTGCGGATACGATGTGGTCGTTGACCGGCAATTAAACGAAAACGCAAGGTTAATGGGATTAAAGTAGACACGGTTTTTACTGGAGGGGTGATTGTTCCCGAGGGAAATCGGGAGATCGGGCCAAATTGGTCTGGAGACTTAAGGTGATTTTTGGGGATGCTTTAATTGGGGATTGTGGAAATCATTGGAGTACTATGGTTACGAGTATCGAGGGAATTTTGAGACGTCTACAAACGTAGAGGTGCCTTGTATACTTTCATATTTCTATTAAATTAAATTCGTAGTTTAGCACAAAATGTGTGATTCACATGGTACATTTTAGTACATGTTTGTAAACATTATATGATGCGTTTAGGTACCAATACATATTTATTCTTTGAATTCCTCGTACATGAATCTTGTTATAGTAAATGTACAGATCTTGTAAAGTTATCTTTGTAAGAAACAAAGGAAGCGTTAACGAGCCCCAAAAAGAAATGGATCCTCGCGGTAGAATAAGAGCATGAAAAAAATGTGTAACGAAGCCTCGTTTCCCAGCACCTTTGAACACGAATTTGGAAGAGAACGATTATCGCCGAGCCGTTCATTTACCGCGATCGTAACCATGCAGTCGAGAGCATCGAAACACAGCCATTGAGTACATATAATTTGCCAATTATCGCTAATTGAATGTCATAAACCGTGCGGCGGATCGGGACATTTAATTATCGTTGTGGCCGAAGACTTCCCACGTTATTGGGTCTCGCGAGTCGACCTCGGAAAACCTTCTGACCGTCGTTTTATAGGTAACCCAGACCTACAGTACCGCTAATACCGCGCGACTGATTTAAAGTTCGTTTATCATCGAGCCTCGCGAACGAGCGGAGACAAAGAGGGTGGGAATCTCGCTTCCGCGGTGAACAGAGAGCGAACTATCACCGGCAGAACTTATGGTTATAGATTATCGTCGGACAGAGAGACGACGAGGAATCGTACAACCGTTAGAGGAAAGATTGAGAGATTCTCGCCGTTGGAAAGTGGATGTAGCGAAGAAATCGGAGGAGAAAAAGAAATGGGAAGAGGGGTAAAAGAGATAACGTAATCGTCGGCTAAATCGGTGATAATCACGCTTTCGGCCGAGATACCCGCGCACGTTGCCAATTAATCCCGTAATTAAGCGTAACAGCGATAACTTCTATCGCGAAATATACGAACGGACAGTCGGGAAGGCGCGATTCGTTCGATTACCGTTCGTTCGTTTGATTTGTAATATCTCGATCGTAATTCTGTCGCTTTCGTTGAAACTAACCGGCGTATTATTCAGACGGGATTGCGCTTTTCGAATAATAAATCGAACCCCGCGCGTTTCCCGCCGTCAGAAGCTGCATCGAGTGGGTTGGCTTTGACCCGCGGCCTGAATAAATATTGATTCGCCGATCGATGCACACAGCCTTTTGATGCGGTTCGTGGTCGTATTGTTCCCTGTCGCTTTCTAGTTTACATTTTGGCCAATTTTAGAGCCATCATCCCTTCGCAGTTTATGAAACTCGTTACTTTTGTTATTGTACAATCTTACATTATCTTGCGTTTATGGAAGGAAAAACCCAGTCAAAGTATATTTGGTCATATTTTCGTATCGTCGACAGCAAATGACTTTGCAAACGATTATTAGCACTTAACGTAATAAAAGAACAAATTTACAATGCATTTGTATAAATGTATTAGCTCTATGATAAGGAGTCGAAGAATGTAAATATTCCTGGTACTTGCAATTTCCACGTCACGCTTATAACTTGAACGTGACAAGCGTGAAAATTTACTACGTTCGATCAAAATATCATTTAACCCATCAACATCATTCTTAATATCATTTTATAATAACATTCAAACCACGAGTAAAACTTGATATTCAATTATGACGATAAGATATAAGAAAATCACAAGCTACATGAGAAACAGGTTGAAACTCTCGTGCTCCTAAATCTCGAGAACGGTGCAACTTTCGAGACGAATTCCGCTTTCGCGCGTGCATCACGCCGGACGTGCAGGCGAAGTGCGGGAAGAAGTCAGCAGATAAATAGCAGAAGCGCTTTGAGAAAGAAGACCGCGCGTGCGTCCGCGCGTAAACTCACACGGACACGCGAGCGAACACGAGCGAAGATGCTCGGAAGATAGATCTGGCTGGAGTAAAAGGGGGCTGAAATCCTGGAGCAAACTCGTGCGGATCCATGGATCACGTTCGCTACCAATGCTCGAGCGGAACCTCGAGCGCGTGTACACGCCGTGTAAATATTTGTATGATGCACGGCCCGAACTCCTCGTATCTTAACAGAATCTTTGCCGTGCCGTGTACACATATTATCTGCGGCTGATATCGCGCGGAGCAAAACGCCCGACCGTCCCAGGAATAAGATCGTTTTCAAAGGTGTCTTCAACGATGAAGTATCGAGGCGACTAGGGCCTCACCCTGTTCCCAACAGAATTTCTGCTCGGGTTTAACACCTTATCGCGGAATTCCTCGGCTCGTGAAATGCGTGGCGATACAACGTGTAATAAGAATGCGCGGACTTTCGATGCGTAGCAACACTACGCGTGGAATTTCAACGCGTGGTGATTCAGTGCGTGGTAATTCAACGCATCGAGTATCTACACGTGGTGCTTCGACGTGTGGTAATACAACGCGTGGTAATATAACGTTGTGATCCAATGAGTGGTTACTCAACACATATTAGAGTAAATACGAAACCTTCCTAAACCTTGAAATATAACAAAAGTCCACCATATATTCTACAATACATCATTCTATAAAGCGAAACCACCTATTACCCAAAAACCACCAATATCTTTTGCATGGACATAATTCATGGAGAAATTATTTGACTCGCACGGTTAAAAATGGCGGTCGATGCCATATATAGAGCAACGAACCGAATGGTCGGACAAGGTGCAAACTGGAGTTTAGCGTTGGGCGAGCCTGCGGGAATTTGAATACGAGAGCAGGGCAACGTAGAAGATGGCAGGCTGGCAGTTTCGTCGTTTTCTCTGGCCATGTTGAAACAGGTTAGCCGGTACGCGACACCTGCTCTCGAGCCTGAAAATTCTTTCGCGGGCCCTCAAGCCGGCTTATCGGGTTCGCTCATCTCCAATCAAGCCCGTCGCGGACCAGCCGAATAATCTCGCCAAATATTTCGTCGGTATTAAACTCCGGCGTTCCAGCGTGTTCGTCGTTACTCATGCTTGTCGTGTACTTTCGCGGCACGCGAAACGCACGCTGCTACCAGCGCGAAACACCAATTCGACAGCTCGTGTGTTGAAACATATTCTGGAAGTTATATTCCGGCTAATGTCCTGATTGGAGTTCAATCGATTGGAAACCTTTTCGTATTTTTGTGCGATCGATGCACGAAGCTGATCAACACGTGGACGATCAATTTTGAGAATCGATATAGCTCGGTTAAAGAATGTTTGTTCGCAATTATGCAAAGATTGCAAGAGCGAAAAGTAACCATCTTATTGCGGTTTTTCCGTTAACTTCGTGAAAGTAACGCTCCCCTGTGCGTCTTCTTTCTTTTTCGTGGTCACGGATACGCATTAGCGGTTTTTGACCTGGAAATCATCTGAAATCCATACGTGTTCGGTGCTCCATTAACTTTCGACGAAATTGATCCCGATACCCTTGATTCGTTCAGTGAAAGATAGATTTCGGTGAAATCTACCGGTTAAATCGTACTCTCTCGAACATTTTGCCCCTAACATAACACGAACTGACCAACGTCAAACTTATTTAATCGCCATTGGGATGTTCAATATAAACGTAGAGCTGTCCAAAACCTATGTATGGAACATTCGAATATTCATTGTTTACCTACAGATAATCATCAAGATTGAAAAGTTTCTATCTCGAATCGTAGGTATTGTACCCACTCCTACGCGGCAGATAAATCGGACCGAAATGGTGGTTCTCCGTTGTCGTCGCAATTACTATGCGAAACTCGCAGGACGGAGTGTCTCGATATTGCAAATCACCAGCCACGCCGGCAGAACTTTCTCTGAAAATCGATCGAGCCGCGTCGATCTCGGGGCGTTATCGAGAGCCCACGTGACGATCGATCGGCGGGAGTTCGTTTCACGATCCCTCGATCGCGATCCTTTGTCCAGCTTAGCGACGATAAGCCGCGTCGAATCACGAGACGTCGCGCTCAGCCGACGATTTTGCAACGAGCCGAGTCTCTCGCATAAATTACACACGCGTTTTCTGTGCCTCTGGCCCCTCGCTTATTACGAAACTCTCCGTCTCAGTCGCTCTATGGGCGTCGTTCTATGACTTTTATTACCGTGCCGTAACCTCTGGCACCGGGTACACGATCGTAAGTCTACATTGTCGCGAGACTTTGCGACACCTTCCGTGCTCGCGATCGACTCCGGCTTCTGATCGACCCTCCAAACTCATCGGGAATCTAATTTGTCTCTCGAAATCGCCTCTCTCGTTGTGTAACCCATCGAACGTGCTTCTTTTTTCCCTTTTGCTCGATCGAGGTTTATTTTCTCGTACAACCGCTTTCAAGAAAGTTATAACGCTTTTTTCTTAGTTTGCTCGGAAATTTTACAAAACAGCTACCCGTTAATTTCCGTGTTGTACGTAACATAGTACGCAGTTTCAAATTTGAGGATTTGAACATTTAGAAAGTTGGAAGATTTTTGTCTCAACGCATTGGCTATCGACTGCTGATTTAGAGGATGATGGATCGTTTTGTAATTCGTTACGCAAAACGATGATTACCCGATTCCCTCTGAGGTTACGACTTTATTACTCCGCGGTCCAATTTGCGGACAGAGTATGAGAAAGATGCGGATCTATAAGTGATGTAACGATGGGATGTAAGATCGTTTTCACTTCTTGTGATTCCAGGTTTAATGGAATTTTAAACGTCTTGTTGGTCGTGTGAACGGGTTTCAAAACTTTCGCAATGTTTTGCCTCTGAGAATCCTCGCTCCAATTCGATTAACATATTTCATTTCATTATTAATTTATCGAATCAACAATATTTTATGTAACTATTGCATTATGTACCTCGCACGTTTGAAGTACATTTAAGAAGAAACATCTTTCTTAACTCTTCAACCTTTAAAAATGAAGATGTCAGTAATCTTTCGAGGGTTCAAATAAACGTTTAATTCAGGAAGATTCCTTTCGAAGATAAATCATTCTCATCCTTCTGAATATATTGAAATCTGCGGCGATTGCGAGTTCGAGTACTCGCCGAAAGGAATTTTAAGAAGCAATCGACGTCTCGAGAAGGTTTCTAATATCAACGAATGAGTCAGAGAGCTTTTTCTCGGCTGGTAGAAGAGCAGAGCGAATGTTGGGTTCCTGGAACGCTCTGGTATGCTAATTGCGATCCCCGTACGTGCTCGAGTACGTGCAAGCATTGTCGTACACCGTGCGTGTACACGCACGTTGATCCAGAAGGTAAAGAACTTTATGTACGATCTAAGTCCTTTTTCTTCCCGAACCTCTTCGAACACGCGACAGGGGTAAAACTTCCAAGTCTAAACGCTTTTGGTTCCTGAAAACGGATTTACCCACGGCCATTAATTATTTAAGACAGATAGCCCAGACAAGAAACAATTAATTGTACGATTCTCGGATTTTAAGGAATCTTATCTGCTCTACACGGTTTTGAAGAAATTCAAAGATGCTCCGACTCTTTCTTTCTCGCTGGTGAATTCCTCCGCGAGGACTTTCGGGATATCTTGATTATCTGGCGACTTATGACGACAACACGGGGTAATATAAACGGGAAAGGTTTCGTTAAGCCTTTAACGTTACGGCCATCGGTTAAGCTACCTGGGGGAGATCGGTCGATGACTCGGGTTAACACTCGACGCGAGGTCCTCGAACAGGGTGAATTGCTTCGGGGAAACGACTAATTTACTGTGAAAAATAAAAATTATGAGTCGAATTAATTCATTCGTTCTCACCGTAAAAACAACCATCGCAATAAAAATTCCTGGCACATCGACTAGGAAACCCTGAAGGGCTTAAGGGATGCAGTATTTTGATAACTTCATATTATTTGTAACTTTGGAAATAACTATCGATACACGAATCGCGTTAGGAAGGTTGTCAATGCCGCCACGAACGCATCGTGACAAATTTTTCACGCCGTTCGCAGACGCGTTCCGCGTTGTTAAATGTGGCCGGAGAATCCCGTCGCGAATTCCAGAGATGCTAATCGCGGCCGATCTCTCTCCGCTAAGGTAACTTCGCAAAAGAGGTACCTGCGAGTCGTTCAACCTTATCCGCCAAGCATCTATGTTTCAGTTATAGACAAAACTGTATGCGAGCATAGAGATCGCCGGCGAGTATCTGAACGATCCAGCGACTACAGATAATCCTTGCGGTTATGTGTCGCTAGGACATACTTATTCAATTAAATCGACGCCGCTTTATCCGGCTAAATATTCCGACTGCCTTATCGTACTTTATACTAGCGTTAACCTACATCTCTAGACAATTCGTTGTATCCTAATAGACGCAAGATATTTACACATTGCGTAATTATGACTTAAAAATTTGAATTTGATAAAAGAAGATTTGAATTATGTAACTGAGTGTATCAAGAAAATGTTCAAAACTCCTAAAGTCATTGAACGAATCTGTGATGTAGGAGTGTAAGAAAGAGTCTATTTCTCGTTGATGAGAACCGCAGGAAAAAATAGTCTCGACAAACATCCCGATTCGCAGGTGAGACCGTTGAACAATTAGTATTTCACGGGAAGCGCTGTGTCATCGTACGTCTGGGATATTAGTCGGACTTATGAGTTATGCGACACAAGTTCTCTTTTTGTCTCTCTCGGTGTTTCTCTTTCCGTCTTGATAGTACTCGTTCGAGATCCAAGCAGATGAAGGAAGATCCTTATTACAGGAAATAGCTTCGGACTCAGTCATGTCATTAAGTATGCGAGTCGCGGCCACAGGCACGGCTCTACCTCCCGGGAACATCCGAGCAACTCGAAAACTTCTAATCTGCTATCCAGGATACACCTCCTCGCTGGTTTATTTCTTCGCATTCTCTCTCTATCTTGGAAATAATTATATGCTATTGATCGTTATTGAGCCGCGAGCTTCGCGTGTAATTCGTTCCGTATTCCATGTTCGTTATTTAAACATTCATGATCATTTTATGCATTTCGTTCAATTACCTTTTTTCTATATTCTTTATCGTCTCGATCGACATATCACTTTTACCTTATAACATTAATTACAGCCTGGTTTGATCCATCGTATATTTACGAGGTGATAGTTTAAAGATTGAAAAAAGGTAATGAAGCTTTAATTTTCCTAAAATTTTGAGATGTTAAGTTAAAATTGGGTTGTAACTAGATTAGCGTAAGTTAGTTGAGGCGAGGTTAGGTTAGGATTAGATTTAACTCCGTTACAATTAATGAATCATATCGCTGTGAAAATCTATGGAACGATGGGAACGAAGTTAATAGCAACGTCCAATTCAAATCTCGGTACTTTGACGATGACGTTTCATGTACTAACGCAACTATGCCGTTAATGGCACGCCATGTACTATACATATTTCTTTTTAATTAGACTTCGACCCTCGATCGCGAGCACAGTAGTCTCAGTCTGCTGCCAGCCGTCGTGGACGTCGGATCAAAAAAATTGTAGTGAAAATACACAGGTGAAAACACACCTGCGTCGTGTCTGCATTCTTCGCTCCAATTTTTAAACGCAATATGCAATCGATTCTAACATCGGTGGTCAAATTTTACACTGATTTTCAAATTGGTAATATTAATTGATTGCAATTCGAATTCACCGCGAGTTTTCACATCGAACCAATGGTAATTTGTTTGTGTGCTAGTAGTGCAATAATTACAGTGCCCACGTTTATTCACTTTCGATTTTTCGCACTTCGCTGCGAGTAACCATCAAACTCGAATAAATCATGCAAGAATCGCAACAGTAATTACTATGCTTAACGACGGCAACTTACAAAAACGATCTTCTTAGAACACGAACCTTTTGCAATTCAAATAACCAGCTCATCGTTACGTTTCATGTACCAAGTACGTCAAGAAGAGCAATCAGCATATTGAAATTCATCTTAGCTCCGGAAACACCGACTGATTTCAAAGTACAATCTCAAAATCTATTCAAATTTATCTTAGAACTGATGCGATGCTGTAGAATTATTAATATCGGCATACTCTTTCACTTTTTACTACAAAAATTATTAAAATAATACTCTCTAATTTTCTATATTAGTAACGTTTAGAGTTCCTACCAGAAAAATTTACAGAAATTAGTATGATCGATTCGAATTTGTAAATTTTCAGTAAAATTTTCGACTCGAAAGGTGTGATGGACGGGGTTAAATCGGAATCGAGGTGTTTCGGAAATGGAAGGTGTATGCAACGGGGCTCGAGTATTACAGGCAGGTGGGAGGGACGTGTATGTGGTCGTGTCCGGTGTGGGTACGTCTTAACGCTCGATCCAGCTTGGCATCAGTGAGCGTTTCTCTGCCGGCAGCATCCGAGCCACGCTCTCGATCCGAAGCGTGAACGCGTTAGTGCGTGCGTGCGTGCAAACGATCGCGACGACATGCGTGAAACGCGACCGGGTTCCACGAGCGTGTTCGGGTACTTGTGATCCTTCGTTGGATCGAGTGAACTCGTGCGGGAAGAATCCTCGATGTGCACGTGTGCAGGACAAACAGGATGTACGTAGTGACTAATTGGCACGTGAGAACTTTACGAACGTGAATGGTATCGTTCGCTCGGTGATCGATCGATTTTTCAGGAACTTGACCTTGGAGCTGCCGGTTTCATTCGTCGAAGAACGGTGAGGATATTACTCTTTCTCTTTTTCGTCGTTTCGTCGAGAGCAACGCGTGATTAAACTGTTATCATCGAGGATTAAATTATGAGGGGTTAACGCGTTGATGGTACCGATGACTTTAATGCGTGGATACGTACGTTATTATCATTTTCCTTTTAATTCGTATCGTACATTGTAGAATCGTAATACGCGATAAGTAAAGACTGCATTTACATCCGCCATATATCATGCATTAATTGCGATCTTGCAACGGGGCTAACAAAAAGTCACAAACGTGCAATTATAAAAGTGAGTAATCGCATGGAACGCGCACGGTCAACAAAGTATGAACCCTTTCACAAATCGATCGCAAAAACTTGATACGGTGACAGGAAAAATCTGCGTTCTATGACATACGTCTCCCGTAATTAATATTAACTTCTCAAGGACGTATACGTCATTCTTGGCGAAAGTGTAACTCTCCACGGGTGATGTTCGTTTTCAAAGATCTAGGATTTTATGCGTTCATCCATAAACATGATAATAAGCGTGTAGTTAAAATACCATCTGCATGTATTTAGTGACGCAAATCGATGAAAAGTCTCCGGCACTTTCTTGTCGACGATAAAAAGAGTATTGAATAATGTATATCGCAGGCATATGTATACCAGCGCATATGTAATGACATTGAAAAGTGTACTCGAGTGTCGACTATGGTGCAAAAGTTTTTCGAAATATAGGGAGAATTAAGTGCCACATGGATTTGAGGAAAGGATCAACAAATCACTCAGTAGTATTACTAAAAGATTAACCCACCCGATCCTCTCGCACCTCCAGAAGAATAAAATCCTCTTATCTCCGGTTGATCGGCGATGATCTATCCCGTAAGAAACCTTTCCCGCCATCCTAAAGACCCAGAAACCGAAAGACCCCGAAACCAAAAGCCGAGTCGCGTCTCGCGTCGTAATTCATCGACTTCCTCTCTCTCGGCAACGAAAGTAAAACGGAAAGGGTGTTGCAGCAGGGGTCCGGGTAATGGAACGGAAGGGGAGGTTCACAAATCGTTGGCGAGATAACGATCTCGGCGGCAAGTAGCTAGCAGGTACTTAAAATCGGCTTCGAAGGTAGAGAAGACCGGTCTGTAAACACTTGTACGCGACGTCCTACGGTGATTTCTCGAGGGCTTCCACGCTGTGGTGTTCAAGACCATGGTGTGTGGTCCCCTTAAAGAGTCTCGTCGAGGGTACCAGACCCTGTCTGCCGTGGACGAGACGTCTAGGAGGGGAGGCAGGACGGTGGCGTGACCCCGAAGAGAGGCACCGTCTGGAGGTGACTTGGCTTCTAAGGTGATTTACGCTTCGCCAATGGCGCCTTTTGTCTAGCCACACGGCTGTCAGCCGTGTTTGATTTTCGCAATATATTATACGGTTGGCGAATTATATTGCGCCCGGTCGTGGTAATAATTCAACGGTGACGAGACGACGCGAGACCCGTCACCGAGAATCTGCGGACCCGAGGACCAGAACCACCGGAAACGATACTCATCGAGAACGTCGAACTCGCTCGTGTAAATTCCGTTAGAATATCGTTCCCACGGCCATGTGCCTCTTGGTCCTAGGCTGTTCGGTTATTTTTTTGCTCCCTTTTTGTGCCCTGTCGCTGGGACAAACTTCGTCCTTCTATGATGCTCCCTTTGGGAGACGGTGTTGTATTTCTTACACGGTTCTTAATTAACACGTGTCGATTTCTATACAACTGTCATATAATTTGGCATATCTTCTTCACGTGTTGACTACTGATAATTTCCAATCATGTTATTAATATATTGAAAGAGTCTAACAACCCTTCGAGTTAGAATTGCAATAGGGAGAATTCATGTTATTTCTTAAATTATATGCATCGCATTGTGTAAGTCCATCTTCGAAAAATTTATTAAGAACTGTCATTGTAGGTGAAGTTCGTCTCCGTTCGTAGCACTGTCATAACACGGCCAGACATTAGACTGGACGTGACCAGAGCGTGAACACCGCTGAGCATTAGAGCATAAAATAATATTTGACTGAATCGTGACCGTGCCGTGACGGGGCTGTTCGAACCAAGCCCAAGTCACACGATGATACCATCTCTGTGGGATATATTTTTTTCTTATTTGTTGTATCTAACCGATTGTATTCACCTTGCGTGCACTATCGATTCTGATTCTCATCAAGAATCTATATTTGCCTCAGGGCACATAAACACTTTAGAACCGAAAGGATATTAATTGAACGTATATAAAAATTCTAAGAAAGACTCAGATGCTACATAGACTATTTAAGTTGGAAGGAGTGTCAAGATTAGAAGTTCCCTACCAGTTTTCTAGGTTCCCTAGGTTAGCTTTGTATTCTTCCGAAACTAAAGGCAAATTATGGGAACCTCCTCCGTTTATACATATTTTTAACCAGAGGAAGCTTAGATTGCACCAAAGTATATAGGAAACAGTTGAACTGCATCGTTTGCGAGTTCTCAGCGCCGATAGCCGTCGAAAAATCGCGTTCTTCCTCGCAGGGCGATAAAACATCCCGTAATTAAAACGCGATCGTCGCGCTTTAAAAATACTTCTCACGCGTCGCGACGCGTTCTTTCATTTTTCCTGGGATTCGTGGGAACAGGATCCCGCGAATTCTCGAGCAGCAGAAGGGTAATTAACGGAATATACGTCGGCGAGGAGGTTTCCCTTGTTCGCGCGATCATCGAGCAGCCATCGACGCCGGATCGAACAATGGCCTCCCTGTCGTTTGTAAACAGGAAACGCAGTTAGCGTGTTACCGCGGTGTTCAGCGTGTAAACGCTAGTACGTCCTCGTGTTGTAATTAGACTTCGCTCGCGTTTACTTACGCGAACCACTCGAGACCCCGTCACGTTGAAAGGTTCCTTCGTAAGAACTTATCTTATCGAGGGTGGCTAGGGATTGGGGGAGGCGAGAGGTTGCTGTAAAACTGCTTGCTTCCTCGTTTTACAACGTGTTCCTTGAAATTGCTTCTTTAATCCGGTTCCCTCGGTGTAAGCAAGATGATCCGCGTATGATTGCTCGCGGTTAAGTGGAACGAAATTGTAAAACATTATTTTGGCGTACATTTCTTTTTGGAAAAGGGTGTTCTTAGTAAATTGCGATAGGAATCTAATTATGCTTCTTATGAACACTTTGAACGATCGATACGTAATAAAATTGTGGAGAAATAAGTCTAGCAAATTGGTACATCACCACGTTAACGTACATGTGAGCAACATGTATGTAGACAGCTTCTAACACGAGGTGTAATTTTATTTTTTTAATGTATTAATAATGTATATAATGAAAGTCTTTCGGCCGGTATTAGAAGTAAAGGAAAACTCCTTAAATAATAAAATGGGTCTCGAAGATCCCTGTTTTTCGAGAGTGAAACCACGCTCGACGAAAACTGATCACGTACAAGGCGTTCTTTAATTGGTCACGTTCGATCGTCTTATCAGCGGGAACGTAAGATCGTCGGGACGAAGCATCCTCGACAAAGTGTTCCCGTGGGAACGATCGTTAATTGTCCATAAAATACGCTCTCACCTTGCGCCGTGCTAAAAGCAGAATCGTGTTCGGTCCAACGGGCCTCCGTAGCCGCGAGAGGACAACGATCATCCGAAAGAAATAACCGTCCTTCGCCTCTCTCGCTTTTCTGCATCCACCGTGTAAATCTCTATGAATATCTTCGATCTTCTTTCGTTAACGTGTTCTAACTGTGCACCGAAATATCAAATCCTTTGTTGCACTACATTTGTTAGTATCTATAGTTATTGTACATACAAGATTATACTCCCGCGTGATGTTTGGTAAAAGCTACAAAACGTACGTCAAGGTCATTAGAGGTAGATACCCTCTCATCAGTGTATACTCTAGCACAGAGGATCAAATGGCAAAATGAATGTTCTTTGCCTATATAAGAGCTCATGATCGCCATGCGTGTAAATCAAGTGAACAAAGGAAACACGAAGATTCGCAGGAATAAAAAGGTAGAAAATGAACTGTCGATAATTGGCAGCGAATCAATTTGATAACCAGTTACGTTCGAATTGAACCGTGTCTATTTCGACTCTAATCGCGTTCCCTCCTCTAATGACAGTGAACATCGAGCCGCGTGTGTTCCACCGTGTTCCACCGTGGAGTTGCCTACCGTGCACGTCGGATAAGGTGATTCAAAGTGAGGAGAGCTGCTTTCAGTGAAGCAGACAACTGCGGCAACTGATTACGCAGTTTCGAAGGAGAAAACCGCTTGGGCACAACGTATATGGAAGGGAAGGCCTTCCTCGCCGTGGCTCGAGATTATAGTTATTACTGTAATAAAGATACACGGTTTGTTTGCTCTCGAACGCAAAGGAAAAGGGGCTCCCTCCGCGCAGTCTGGAGGAATGCCGCGATTCATTCGGTCGGCTCGCGGGAATACAACCGTGTAATAAAATGTTTACACTACTAAACTGTTTCCTGGATCGTTCGTTGCGCACTCTGCCTCCCCATTTTTCCTTCTTCTGTGAATGGGCTTTCATTTTTTGACGCACATTTTTCAGGGAAATTTGCAAGGGGATAGAATAAGAGCTTTTTCGTACATTACATAGGGAAGATCTCATTCTCGTTTATAACGCTCGAGGTGGGCGAGAGGAAGGCTTATTATCTGGACGTGTAAGAATTGGGAGATTTCGAGAAGGCATGTGAGAATTTGGGGATGTGGGGATGTGTAGATTCAGGGATTTGCAGATCTGAAAATTTGGAGTAGGTGTTTAGGAAGATGGGTGTCTCTTTTCTAGAATCCCATATTTCTGGAATTCCATAATCGTAGATCATGATTATCCCTAAATCTTCGCATCTTTACTCTACACCTGAACCCTCGTATTTCTACTCCAGTAGATGCGTTTCGCTTTTACAGACAATAACATTTTCGTCGTAATGTGGACATTACCGAGGATACCTGTTAAAATTTGAAGAACAAAGGACCCTGAAGATGGGCCATAAAGTCGATGTCCGTATAAAAATAAAAGAAAAAGCCGTCCCTTAAATCACTTTTAAGAACTCCGGACATAATTCAAGCGTGTTTCCACGTTACGGTCGAGCCGGGCTTTTAAGCGGCACAAAGATCAATCATTGTACGACCATACTTATCGCCCCCACCTTGAACCTTTGGTAACGATCTGCTCTAACGTTTGGCAGGAGGGTAAAACGTTTCGGTGTGTATCGATGAGCCAGAATCGGCGGAGACTCGTTAATTTTACGAGACGATTTACAATCGGGTGAACGCCTACCGTGCGTGTCCGTACGCCGCGATCGTTTCACGGTCGGCTCGCGAGCATAAAACGAGCCAGCCAGGATACGGTATTTTATACGGAGGATTTCATTGTGCTGTCCAGGCCCGGGGAGGAGACGATATCCGAAGGATTACGTTTCTCGCTCGCTCGTTCGCGTCGCGGCCCCCCTCGTTAAGACATTCGCGCCTGTTAATGGGAACCCGTGCGGCGGTTGCAACGGGTTTTACGCAACAGGACTCCGTACATGGCTCGCGAGCGGCCAGTTCGCTCGTAAAATATGACGCGTATCTTCTTATTAGAAGTAAATTGTATCCTCATTAACCGGCGCGCTTCTTAGCGACCCACCACCACCTCTCTCCTTTTCCTCAAATCGCGACCGATCATTTGCAATTGGATATCACGGATTATTAACACGTTCTGTGCCGTGTGAAATTTAAGGCCCGTGGGTAACGCTTGAAACTAGATCCAAAAATTATATCTTAATACTCGATTGTAAGGTAATCGCGGTTATACTACGTTCGTTATGCCTCGCTCTTATTTTTCCATACGCGCTTCCTCTGCTGCTTAATTAACACGCTCCGCAGCGAACCTGCTTGTATACGATGCCGTTGATTTCTCTCGTGAAACCGCGATGTTTTGTTTGATACGTAAAATTAATGTAAATGATACTCTAGCGTGTAGTCTGAAAACTGGTAAAATTACTCCTAAAATTTGCACGCTCGAGTTGCGTCACCGTTCTAAACACGCTTGTAACTCGGCTTATAAAACGATCATACTCTGCCAATTTTAAATAGAGCAGCCCACAACAAAAGAACTGATTACGACAAGATAGACATCGTTTCCGACACGCCTCACGGTTATCGATTTCCAGAAGAAACGTCGTAGAAAGCGTTCGGAGCATGACATTTCCTCCCGACGAATTCATAGAACCTTAACGCATACAGGGCGGGTAACTGACTCTTGTTAAGATCGTAAGTTAACACGGATACGTGGATCGCTCGATTATAATCGATCGACCTAATTCGTTGTTATATATCGCAGCGTGCTCACCTAACGCGGCATTCAAATCACTAACCGCGTGCCATTGTTCGATAAAAATCACGCGGCGCATTGATCGCGTATAATTTACGAGCCCACGGTGTCGGGCATACCAGACTGCTTACATAATTTATGAAATCGTCGCGTAATATCTGCTATTCTATTCAAACGTGCTTGCGCCACAAAAATCGTGCTCGTTTGCTGTTCTGTCACAACATTTTCGCAAACTGGAGCTTAATACGCTCGAGTCTCCACTACGAACTCCTATCTTTTCGAATCACTATATTTTAGAATTTCTAGATCCTAGAACTCCTACATCCCCGAATCTCACGACCCCCGGATCCCTAGACCCCCGAATCCCTACATTCCCAAATTCCTAAATTCCCAAATCCCTAAATTCTCAGATCTCTAAGCTCCCAATTTCGAAGTATTCTACGTTGGCAATAAGTGTCTGTGATGAAGAAAAAGGTGCCCGTAGGGGGTGCGATTACTCATTGAGACGTTGATTGCCGTGGCATACTTCGGCGATTCTTCTGGTACCGTCTCGGAACCATCGGCTCCGATTTCGGGGATGGCCCGTTTCTTCTTTCCATCGACGAACGAACACTATTTTACAGCCTGTTAAGGGGTTGAGTGATTGTTCGGAGCGCAACGAGCACTTGTTTTCGAAGATTGATGGCCGTTAGTCATCATCGTTTCTCTTATGATGCTCGTTGCATCGATTCGCAGGACGAAAGCACAACCGACTTCTACCATCGGAGTACGCTTTCTTCCGTTTCTCCCGTTTGAACGTTATGCAACGCGTTTTTGAGCGCGAGGCCTTGCGGAATCGCTGGAAGACGAGCGTTTGCTTCTGTCGCGAAATTTGACCGTAATTGCGGACTCTCGTGTTCGTTGCGTAATCGGAGGCTGTTTTGTTCTCCGAGTCAGACGGGTTTAAAGGAGACTGAAATATGGGGTACATTTATTTCGACCGTTTAGTGCAGATGGGTCGAAACAATCTTTTCATCCCTTTTAATTTTTCCTTACGTACCGTCAAAAATTATTTTGGAAATGGAATCTCGGTCCATGAAAATATTACAGGCCCCGAATTAGAGTACCATTTCGTTGTTTACGATATGCATAATATTCTCGCAAAACGAATTACGCAACGAACGCCTCTCGATAATCGATACTTTTCGTAGGTGTCCATGCATAATCGATCAGTATAATTTATACCCCGAGAAACTCCCACTGTTTTGCATTTCTTTCGCCGCACGATTCCCCGTGACTTCCCTGAATATTCATCGGCGAAGTCGCTCGCAATCGAACAATAAATTATCGTGTCGGAATCACCAGGAAGCACGATTTCCAATAAGTATCCGACATCTTCCTCGGTGTATCTATAAAAATAGAATAGCAAACTTTGCTGAACTCCCTGAGGATGAAAATCAAAGCAATACTATGGCGGTATAACAGGACGATAAATCGAATGACACGCTCAGTGATGCGAGAATCCAGCGAACTTTCAGCGACAGGGAATCACGGATTCCCGCGTGGGTGACCCATCTCACGTTATTGATCCACTGTTCGTCTATTGATCCACGTCTTGCTTGTAAATACACCTAGGTATTAAGGACACGTACAGATTTTCTTTGCCAAGCTTACAAATCTATATTCAAAGGTGTACATTGAACATGAGTGTACTTTCGAATAATCACGAATAAAGGAAACTCGTAATCAACCCCGCCAACAGTCTCACAAGCTGTTACGCTTCGAATGACAAGTAAGAAACAACCTGACATGGCTGTTTCGCTTAATTACGCAACCCTCGACGAGCTAACCCACGCACGTGAACCATACATTACTCTCCATAAATAAAACTCCCAAAGATTTATATTCAAAATTCACCACACCCACACGGCTGTCATAAAACCGTACCACTGCGTACAGTCCCGTAATCATCCCCGCGACACAAATTCCGTCAGGCCATAAAACTATCGTCGAATCTCCGAAAAGTGTGTCCCTGCGAACAGACCTGAAGTAGGCTCGAAAGGGAAGATCACCCCTTGGTCTAAAATTTGGGTCTTCGAAATTGTGTTCCTGGTTCGGTGTCCTTTCTTCTCCGACCAATTGCAGGGCGATAAAACGAGCGTCGAAAACCAAACGAGCATCGTAAAACGCTCACATTTCGGGGAAGGTGCATCGTTACGTACAAGAAGGACCTGGAAGATGCTGCTTTCTGGGGCAAAAGTGTCCTGAGAACTCGTAAAATCAGTCTTGAGAGGCGAAACTTTGACTGCTTTATTTGGGAGAGGTTGACCTCCATGCTGAGCGAATATTACGAAGGGTTGTTTCGTAGCAACCCCTAAATTGTGAATCTCTAGAATTCTACAAAATCTCAAGGATACTGTCACATTGTACATAATATTCAACATTGAAGGAGTAATCGGTATATAAAATTATATGGGTTGCAATTTTAAATTCCAACTAGCTATGTATAACGCTGAGAAAATGAAATTATCAAAATTAACCTTCTTAAAACCCGTGACAGGTGTATCTCAATTTCCTCGTTTGTTCGGAGTCGCTCAATTGCAAGCAATTAAAGCTCTCATTAGGTTAACCGTATGATCGGTGCGATTATTTACAAAAGTTTCACAACGCGAACGGGAAAACGCATCGTTCCGAACCGGCAGATTGGCGAGGGCAATTTGAACCTTCCAACGGTTGATAATGTTCTCATTTGTTACACTTTCTACTCGGCCGATCGTTCCCGCTGCTCGCCAATCCGTCTCTTTTAATAACGTTCCAAGAGTGCCCAGACGCGTGCAATTACCGACACACTTTTTCAAACGACCTGCCAAATCTCGGCGGATTAATCCCGCTTGCGCATCGCCGCCTCTGCTCGATCCTCGTCCACCTAACACGCGGCCCAGTGACCCGAAAAACCACAGTTTTGCTTCGTGATCGAGCACGATTTCCCTTTTTCGAGGCCCTTCTTTCGAGTTCCTTCGATCAATCGCCACTCGAGGGCAATCTTTGCTTCTTTCGGATAACAGTTCACGAAGGGGAGGTACCTCTCGATATTTCCGATTTTCACCAATCAAATATGGGAACATGAGAACTTTCAAATTTCCAGTTTATCAAGTTCTACACTCCTAGACTTCTGAAGTCATCAAATTTTGTATCTCTAAATTGCAAAATTCCTAAATTCCCAAATCCCAAGATCCCTTAACCCCCAAAATTATAAATCTGAAAATTGTCCAATCAAAAATTCAATTTCCCTAAAAGTGTCTAGCAAACACGTCAGTGTACGAAGCCACGTCGATGATAAACGTCGAGTCTCTCCTGGATGAACATCCTCTCCACAGGCTGCCCCCGTTAATTATTCTCGCGTATTTTTCGCCGACCGTCTCTGCACAACGACGAATCATTAATCACGCGTGTCACGCGTGTAGCAGCGATCTAATTATCCAGAACTCTTGCGGATCTTGGCGGGAAAACGGGTGTTGGATGATGACCGAAGACATCTTGACGGATCTAATTTTCCACGTTGGAAAGTTACGACGTTTGTACGTAGACGTGTTGTCTTTCATTTTTTCTTCTCTTTCGTTCATGGGAACGGTTATGTACCGTGTTAGGGGAGACTGTAAAGGGTCGAATCATGTTTTGAATGGGTCAGCTGTTGCTTCTGTCGACAGTTCATTAGATAGCGGCGTTTTCTGAGAAATTGATGTTTTGAGACGAATCCAAAATGTTCTTTGAAACGCGACTAGGGAGACGAAAATATACTTCTACATTTACAGGGTGATTCATAAACGATGTCACATAAATCTGGTTATACAAACTTCTCTGTTAGATACTCTCTTTCGATTTTGGAGGTTCATCTACATTTTCTGTTTGAATAAGCGATAAGCAAAATAATGAACTTGATAAGATTTCGAAGAAGTCTAGAAATGAACGTTGACCTCTTTAAAAGGAATTACTCATCTTTTCTTCCCGAAATACCCTCGTTACGTAAGAGCATCCAGCATTAACATAAACTGTATGTAATAAAAGGAAAGCGATAAAACGAGAAACATCCTTTCACCCTGCCGGTAAATAAATTACTCGAATTTGATACGAGAACTGTGTTTATCGCTGGAACGCAGGAGTAAGTACACGTGAAATGAAATAGAGTGTTGTGTATTCGAAACGTTTCACTTGCGGACTACCACGGCGTTCATAAATAACCAGACGGTACGCGCTCGAGCATGGAGCAGCTGCGATATGTTCTTAATTATTTAACGAATCAAGGCAGACCCTAATTACTCACTGTCCTGTCGCGTTAATCTCTATAATCGCGCATTAAAACGTGCAATCTTTGTGCATACACGGTGAAACTTCGATAAGTTGCAACCTGAAACTTTTTCCAAACGATCAGATGAAGTCGCGATTAGATTCCTCGCTGATCTCCTCTATAGAATAAACGAGGATACTTTTATCCTTCAGCGATTGCTGAAGCTAAGCGTACAAATAAACATTCAAAGTTTTTATTGGTGACCATTGGTTTGATAAGCGACAGAGAGACTCGGTTACCGATATCAAGCGATATAGGGACCTGATAAGCGACACGAAGAGTCAGCGGGCGATATAAAGCCTCGATAAACGGTATGAAGCTTCGGTAAGCAATTTAGATCCTTGCCAAGACTCCATAAAGCCATTTTCTGTATCTTCCGAGATCGGTCAGCGATTTCCAAATGACAGCAGTATTCACAAACAGCAGCAGTGGTTTACAAAAGATTATCCTGTTGGATTGCAGGTATTATCCTGGTTGTGCAAAAAGGGCGAGGATATTCTGTCGAAACACGGTCAACACTCGGCGACGAATTTAACAGCGGCCCGCCTTCACGAGAGGGACTTCGAGAAGTTCTATTTCACGTCGATGGTGAGTACCCGCTTACGTTAGACTCACGGACATTCCGGATAATGGAATCGAAAGCAACGACGAAAGAATCGATCCATATATGTCCCGAGATTTCACTTTTTTCACGTCTCATCGAGCCTTTCGTCACGCTTCGATACGGAAGAAATTCCGTCGAGAGTTGGCCCGCAAAGATAATAAAAGGCTTCTTTGTGAAGATCGAGAGCGCGAAGAGCCTCGCTAATTTCGCAAACTTATGAAACGCTCTGAGCAAAAAATCGAATGGCAAAGCAGCGGGTCGCCTTTGAAAACGGGAAGCTGGATATTTGGCCGTCGATAGATTGACTCTGATTGGAAATTGGATTTTACTTTGACCGATTTGAACATCTAACGATGACTTTCGCATTTTTTACGTCGAAACGTATCGGACTTCTCAATCCTTTTATATCTTTTTTCCTTCGAAGGATCGCATCGAACTGTAGGACGAATAGATTAATTATGAATTCTTGATTAAACAGCTCATAGCATTACATTTCCAATACAGTGACATATATATCCTTTTGCAAAAATAAGTTTCATTATGTGTTTTTGAGTTTGGAACAAAATGGACATTATGTACGTTGCAGTATGCACAGAGTTTGAGAAGGTTGAACGCCATAAAAATGATCTTGATCAATCAGAAGTAATGATGACATCAAATATATAATAATAAGTGTGTAATTATAACATGAAGGAAGTAGTAACATTAAAAAGACAGTTTACAGTTGTGAGAACATATTAAAAACATTTGTCTGATCTATAGATCCTTACTGTTTTACCGACAAGTGTTCCGTCGGTAATGAAATCTATTTCAATTTTTGTTTCCTTATATTAATTTGAACATTAACTTGAACAAGCAAAAAGACATTGAATTATTCTTAAGACCATAAACAATCAATTATAAATAAAAACCACGATATGAAGGAAAGTATCCATACTAAATCTCGATCGCGAACAATCGGTAAGTCGATTTTCTAGTCTCGTGGTGCCGCCTGGTGCCACCCGCTCTAAACAACGCTCTGCATTACCGATCGACGCGTACCGCGGAAATTGAAATAGTTTGAAAACCCGACGACTTACCTAATGGCAGCAATTATTTTTCTATCGTGACTGGAAGCAACTAATTTAACGGGCAAGAAACCTGTCTAATGGGTATGTCTGATTAATTCGAAGGCGCGAATCTCTTAGGCAACTTTCGCAATTAGAAACGTACTTATAGGGAAGTCGATTACCGTTGTCGGAACTGTTGAGTGGATAGCAGTGTCTCGTGTTATCAATCGATCGTGCAAGCCCGTGTCTGTCGACGAGCGCCTTCCGTTTGCTGATAACCAGGCCAATGCGACAGTCTGACCTCCGCTTTCAGCGTTTTCCATTTTCTCGATAACCGATCGCAAAATTGCCGGAGAACCTTGAATCGCAATTAAGTAGAAACCCGTAAAAATGATTTAGCCGACCGACTCGACACTTATCTGCGAAACATTTATCGGCAAATGTTTCTGCATCGGTATCGGTTCTAGGAATGCTGTTTCGTCGAGGTGACTGGAAAGTGGCGAAATTCTGCGTTAGGATATTCCGGTTTTCTGCGGTAATCATGGGCAGATCGAGTACCCGCTGAAAAACTCGGGAATCGGTATGTTCGGTCCTTGGTGATTTCAAATCGTGTCTCATGTTTTCTTTCGGTTTTAATCTTCGTAATCCCGCCCTCGTACTTCGGGACCAGGCGTGACCGAGGATCACCAAATTCGTCGATAGCCTATCGTAGGCGTGAACCTTTAATTCGTCTTACCATATAATTTCCTCGCGACTGAATACAAGAATCGATCAAATGAATCAAACGTATCCCACGAGTGTCCTTAATTTTTTTCACTTATTATACTTTCTCCGTAACCAAATGTTTAATTAATACTTGTGCAGCGTTCGACGATCGAACATCGAAAAACGTTGTTCTTGCAGTTGTTTCGTAATTGATCAAATGAATCAAACGTTCACTTACCTTCGCGTGTAAGTGAGAAGACATGTAACTTTCATACCGAATAATTATATTATTTACCGGAGACCGTGTATCGTTTTAAATATGTTGTCTAGAATATATTTTATTGAAATAAAATTGATCAAACATTTGTCACAATACTTCGCGCGACAAATTAATTCGTTGGCTGGGTTTAACAAGTCAAAAGATCTTCCACATCGATGTCAGCAGGTGTAAGCAGATGCATCTGGATCAACAGGGGTGTCAAGGATCCCGAACAAATCTTATTTTGTTACAAGTGGACCGGTCCACTCCACCGGTACCTTCATCCTCGAATTAATTTACGATCATTCCGATCGATACGCTGTTTAACCGAGCCTTTTCGCAATTAACCGGATGCTCCAAATATCAAGCTGCCGGCACAGCTTCGATCGCTTAATAATAAATCGCTGGGACGTTCCAGTTCCGTTCGATCGACCCAAATAATCGGTTTTCTCGATCGCCGTTGTCAATTATGACAGGACGTGTGGGAAGAGGGTCATCGGAGCGTCACCATCAAGACAAACACATTCACGTATTTTTGGATAATCATCTGATAATTTCCGGTGACCCGCGAACAAATGCGTCAAGATTAATTATTCTGTTCATTTACCAGGACTTGTCTTACTTTTTCGATATTAAATGGGTTAATTACTGTAGTAGATTTCATTTCACAATTGCTAGTTTGGGTTAATTGGGTTTCACGTCGGGTTGCTTTGTGGTTGAATTCCAAGATTTTTAGGGCCTTTGCTGCACTTTGAATTTGAAATCAATACGGGAGTTCGACACGTAATAATACAACACATGGGAATACTATGTGTAGAAGTACAGTATGTAGAAATACAGCGCAAGGAAATGTAGCGCGTGGAAGTGAAACACGTAGTAATACATGAGGCAATACAACAGTAATATAACGCATACTATTACAAACCCTGCAAAGTTACCTTTTATCACTAAAATTCATAACCCGCAAAGATTATCGCAAATCCGCAGAAGAAATCGTAAATCATTCGCATCAACTTTTTGCTACTTCACGTCTAACGCAACATTGCCGGGTTCCCGACATTAACAAGTTGCTCTCGCTTTCCGCGAGCGGGAATTTCACCAGGATTCCTCGGGTGAAAGAGAACAAGAAGCGTTAAGTGGACACTAGACGGTGTTTTCCTTTTTCGCGACAAACCCACGGAATAGATAAACGCCTTACGTTTCACTCGATATGTAATCATCGACCGGAAGGTCAGCGCAGTTTCCTCGAAGTACAAAGCAATGTTTCGTACCGGAAGTTGCTTCAGCGACAAAGTAAACATCTAGGTGGCGCGTTTTCGTGCACAACGTTCTCGTAACCCAATTACAGGAACGGGTGACACGATCATGGTTGGAATAAGAATGAGACATTTTACCAGCGTTTTAATGCTCGTGAAATCATGGCCTCGGTTCGTAGACTGTTGAACGAAAACGACACGAGTCTTCAAGGATAATCGTACAAAATTCACAAATACACGGAATTTTGATCGAAAATAATATCTCTTAATCGAAGAAAGAAATGTCTGGCATTTCGATGGTTTTTGGCGAGTGAAGTCTGGTAGAAACTGGTCGATTATGTCGTTCGCCATTTTCGTCGTTCGATGACTTGATGTCTTGAGAAGTTAAACGTAATAGGACTACATTCTGTACACGTACGTTGAGTTTAATGTTAATGTTTCGTTCACTATTGGAACAGTGTTCCTTTTCTCCTTTTGGTAAAAAGAGTTGCCGGTATCTGAGCAGCGATATGGTCGCGGCTAAAATAGACGTAAATTGTGCAACGTATACGCTCGAACATGAAATGTACACGCGTGATTGAAAATTAACAAAGTATTCTTTCTTGTTGCCGTCAAAGTGACAGCTAGTTTTGAAATATCAATTCGTTCAAGTAGTTCCATCGGGTTGCGTAGACTTCGATTCGAATTTACCTTCTCCATACGTTTTCCACAAGATTATTAATTAAACGAAAGCTAAAGCAACGACCGGATTTTCACGATTCACCTTTCGACCATCACCTCGGTAAACTTTCCAGCTTCGTATCAGCGCGTGAATCGCTGCAAACAAAGCGCAATCGTATCCGGTCAAGAGTAGATGATGGACGCATGTCGCGAATCACGATCGGGAAATCGTTTCGAAAACTCGATTGCAACAGGCCAAATCGGCACAAGGCGGTCATGCTCGTTAGCCCCGGCGTTAATCCGCCGCTCGACACTAAATTATACAATTTTCCCCGATCTATTCAACTCAGAAACGCTTTTAATTAGTTAATAAACATGTAAATGAATGCTGTGCTCCAGACCTGTACTCGTTAATTGAACTATTACAATGTTAATAGCTAGTCGACATTGTTGTTCAACCTCGTAGTCAAAGATGGAGTATTGCTCGTCCACAGTTGAGGCTCCTTTGATGTTAATCCCTTACCCTACAATATCGTGCCGCACTCGTGACGCACTCTACAGTTCGAATTTGATAAACCGGACTCGTATTTTCACTGCAAATGAATTCAATGTTAAAGTAATAAAACGAGTTAAGCACTAATTAAAATAAATGTTTCACTCCGTTCCCATCGATATGGTAAAACAAACTTGAAGTATCTCATAACGCTTCAATTACTTAGAAGCTTTACAAATGAAATCGCGGTTGAATCATGGTAACTTCTTTTTCAAATCAACCTTCGCAGCACCCACTTTCCATCGTAATATATCATATTTAATGCCTCCGTGCCTCCATTCGTCTCAAAGGATGGATGGAGCTCTCTCAGCATTCAAATTACAAAGTATATTTCACTCACCGTCGATGGGTGATCACGGACGAATTCAATTGGCCGCCTTATCCGGGAGCTAGGTTGCACTCGCGAAATTGGGGACCAGAATTCTCGTCCACCCCTCGAATTTTATTAGCTCCACCCTCCAGAAGCTCGTACTTGTAGCTAGCCGCGCGAAAAAGCTTAATCGCTTCGCTCCTCGTTCGACGCCCACCTAAAACTCGATAGAATCGGGGTCTGGACCCTATTTAAACGTAAAGGTAACATCTGTCGTCCCATCTCGCAATTTTCTGTCACTTTTTCCTTTTTTATATCTTCTCGTAATTCACATTGTAAAACCAATTTCTTATGCAGGGTGGTCCACAATTCGTAGCTTCTGAAGTGTGCCTTATTTGAAAAAATTTATTTTGATATATTATGCAGTATGTTCAAGATTGGCTTGAAAATTACTCGTAAAGTTGAGTGACCTCATTTCGAACTCGAAGAATGTGCCCATTGTTCAAAAGATCGATTAAATTTGAGAAATGCCTTGCAGACGAAGATAAACATCCACAAACAGAAGCAACTATTCGCCACAATGTTCCCTGGCTTCTGAAACGAGGCTCCATGCAGTCTTGAACTAGGAGATTTATCAATCCATTAATGCAACTGCAGGCATGCACTCGATGCACCGTTCACCTGCATGCGGCAGACAGAGACGGAGCACGCGTTACGCATAGTTGATCAGACGCGTAGGTGTAACACGAAAAATAAAACGACGAATATGTGGGTTAATCGATGGTTGAAGTAGAACGAAGCTACCTGGTGTCTGCTCGTCGAAAGGTGGAACGCCTCTTTGATGCTTTTCCTGTTTCGATGCGAAGGAAACTGCACGAGTAACGAGGAAATTGCGTGAGATGTTATCGCAGTTGGTTTCGATGAACTAGATGGATCGTTTACACGCTGACAATATCGATGATAGCAAATGTAAGAGTAAACATTTCTGAACTCTGTAATCGGAGCTTCGAACGAGTTGGTGCACTTTACCGAAAGTGAAAATGTGAAATTCGCTGATTTAATATCTAAATAGAGCAGTTGAACTTGTTCCATTCCGTTTACTTAACTTTGTAGATTACACTTTGCAATTTGTTGAATCGGAAAATTGGTAATGCAATGGAAGTTGGTCATGTCTGCTGTGGCTAAAGTTGGTCAACTAATCCTTTGACTAAACCTTCGATGCAAGCAGCGCGATATAGATCTACATACTGACGCTGTGCAATTCGCTTATCTATTTTAGTTACATCGTAAGACATAGAGGATTAAAGGAGATAACAGGTTCCCGCGAAAACCATTTACCGGCGGCACATTTAACCTAAATACGAGAATTCCCATCGGATCAAGCGTCAGATATGACAGAAGAAATCCACGCACAAGGTATTCCAAGGTCTTCTCAGTTCCTTACGTAGTAAGCTCACCGTGACCCGTTACATTTACGCGAGCAAGGCGTGCCGTTTTACGGTTTCCTCCTCGAGACGCCAGCCGGACTAGTCGCAAAAGCTCCGATTGCATAATGCGATATACCGAACGAGAAGACGCGACACTCGAGCAGCGCCTTCTTGTTCTCTCGGTATTTGCACGAAGGCCACGCGAACTTCCGAACAAAACATTTTGCAATCCGGGGAACACTGCCTCGTAAACGGGCTCCCACGTTCTTTTCAGGACAATGAAGGAAGTTCGGGTCGAGGATCGAACTTCTTGCGGATTATTCGCTACGTTGTAAACTCGACCCCTTTCGCGTTGATTCGCGATTATTAGAATGAAATTCTTTGACCTTGCCTTCTCGTGTAATTATATGCTATACCCAGCGTGGTTGGTTCTCTTTATTCCTTCAAAGTTTTTCTTGCCTTTCAAGGCATTCGCGTTATTTGACCCGACAATTCTCTCTGTCCTCTATCGCGCGCATTTACCTATAATCTTGCATGCAAATCAGCGAAACGGGGGCTGACATTAACTGTCCAGCCGTGGGACATAAATAAGTCGATTAAATATCGGGAGGTGAAATTATTCGCGAACCCAGACGTTGTCATCTGTGTCGCCCTTAATGCGACGCTTTCCAACTACTTTCCTAATTTGCAGTCTTGTGATTTAAGACTTTGAGACTCTGGAATTTCGCAGCTTTTGAACTTCAGGACGTTTGGAGTTTTAGTACTCTGTAACATTTAGAATTTGGGTCGAGTGGAGCTTTGAAATCTTAGAATTTTGCAACACGTAGACTTTGAAGTTATTAGAGTTTTGGATTCTTGGAATTTTTGTTTAAACTTCGGGATGTTTGAACTTCGAACATTTGGTCGTTGGGATATCGGTGGGTGTTCGATGGTCGACTTACGGTACCCGAACCAATCTATGACTCGTTTGACAATTTCCGATAGCCGTTGCGGTAGCCCGGAGTTATGTACGTGCTCTTCATGAAAAATGAACGACTGACCCGGTGGCTCATACGCCATTACGCGGTGTGTACCTGTGCCGCGTAGAAATGAGTGGAAAACGTAACTGTACCTTAATATCTCTCTACGAGATGTCATCGCTGAAAACGTACTCATCCCTGCCCAACGATCGTGCTCAAACCTTCGTACACAAAATTGTTAAGCTTATAAAACGAGTCCATTTGCAAAAGCGGTTCGTAGAACTAAATGAAATTCTTGTATACGATTCGAGTTTCTACACATTAATCTTCTTATTGCAACTGTGAATGCAAGTGGTTTGAAGGAATGAGTTATGGAGAACATTAATGGTATTTTTATAAAATCGTAGCAGTTTTGAAAGAGAAACTAATAAGACAGCAGAGCAACGAACGAAAACGATCGATTCGGTTCAGTGCAGAGTCAAATAATTGGCCTTAATTTATCGACATACTTCTATGCGCTATCTACTACCAGTTCGTTAAACCTAGTCCTCGAGTTCTCGTTTTGCACGCATTTTATATAATTATCTATGTACTTTTAATGACAGACGCGTACAGGTGATATAACAATTTCCTTGCTTTCTATTATAATCATTTCGATCAGAAATCATTGACTGTTTAGTATTGTAAAACGATCGAAGGTTAATGCATTTTCCTGCGTTGGATAAAACTACAAGAACTGCTTTCGAAGGGATTTCTTATTTACCGCTCAATTCAACGATTTTCTAACAATCTCCGTGGCACGCTTCGATCTGGATCACCGGTGAACCAGTATTATTACACACGCGAGTGAACGATCGCTTCAGGAAGTCATTAATTAGCTAATGATCTGCCGGGACGAAGCAAAAAGCATGTAGAAGGAACAGTAGCGAAACGGGAAGCAAACTGCTCTGGCCAGTCGAATGCGAACAAGGAGCGATCCGAAGTGGTTGTTGGTTCTCGTTGTTTTCGTCGTTTTACGAAAGCTGTTAATTTGAGAGAGCACTACGTGGCCGATTTAGTTGAACTCGAAAGCGTAGTAACCCAGTGGCACGAATATCGGCACACGGAGTATTCCCCGTCGCTTTTCTCGTTCGTGAGTGAACGTCCCGACTCTTTGTCCCATTGTACGCCGAATTTCTACGCTTCTTCCGACAGCTTTGCGTCACAATTGGTATAAAAGCGAAGCTACGTCGCGACGACCTTCGTCGAGTTAACCAGCGAATAACAAACACGAGAACACTTTTGGACGTTTCTCGACTGTGCCATTTTTTCTCTCGAATACGAATGAAGTCTCGAGTAAAAGTGAGCGTGGATAGAACGACGAATTCTTACCATCCTTTTGAATGACAAGATATTTTCGTACGGCATTCGACAAACTGTACAAACAATGTCACATATACATAGTAACGTTGGCTTCGACAAATGGCGAAAGTCAGAACAATCTTCCACCACTTCGAAGGAATTCATGGACCCTAGCGAAAATCTGGACAAAATAAAAACCTAAAGATGTTAGGGAGAGCCTAGCTGGGAATCGACAACTGGGAGATTTGGAAATCTCAAGGCAACGAAAGTATTTTTTCGAAATATTCGCGCGATCGCGAATGCGAGTCACACCGCGATGTTTGCAATTGAGGGCTCCATTTTTGGACACGTCCAAGGCCACGACGAAGAAGTCCAGCGAACCAGGGCCCGGGTTCGTTAGCTCGAAAGAGTAACGCGAGATCCGCGTAACGAATATGTAATGCTCGTGTACATACGCACAATAGCATAGTTGCGATGAAAGTGGCTTGTAATCCGGGCTGAGCGTCGCGACCGATTCATACTTAAGCATCTCGTTAGCCGATTAAGGAGTGTCTGTTCGCCGATTCAACGGAAAGGGCGATCGAACGTATGCACGTACCGCGAGTTGATGTTTCCTTGCATTGTCACCAACCTTCTCGGCTATTTTTCCGATGACTATCGAATGGAACGAGAACGACGTGAATTGTCTTGCTTCTCCGCGGTGACATGCCTGCTTCAGAACCGCAATCGTTGCGATACAAATATTCCGTGCACAAAAACAAACTGACGTTTGCTAAACACTTGTGGACATTTCGATGACTGAACATTTGCTCTTGGTACCCTAGTAATAATCGTACGAACCTTCTCTGATCAAATTCTATTACGTTCAACGATTCGTGTATAACGATCGTGTATGATACAATACTGTTGTATGATACTATTATATTTATTCAGATAATATTCAATAACTACAAAATTATTTTGTGTACAATTTCACTATGCATATAAATAATTTAAGGGCAGTCGTTTGACCCTAATGTAATCGAGGGTAGACACAATTATCTACCATCGGATGATTCTTGTTCAAATCTCGCGTGTGCAATTCGCATAAAGCAGGTACGATATTATCATCGAAAATAAGTGCTTATGGCGTGTTTACTCGTTCCACTCCAACTTTGACATGAAGCTTGGTGGCAAGGACTCGTTCGCTTGATTCTCCTTTCGCTCGTCGAGCACCGAGACACTCGAGCTACTTTATGCGCGAAATCGAGCTGCACAGCTATGCGTTCTGAAGATCGATTACGATTCCATCGAAGTATGCCGGATAAAGCTCCAGCAGTCACCGAAGCATTATCGACGAATTTCTGAGTAATCTCTTCGTTTCGATGAACTTCTATAATAAAGTTCTGCAATAAAAAACGAACAACCTTCAAAATACTCGCGGAATTTTATAGACATAATTTCAAATTTATACATAGATTAATAATTTAAATCTTATGACTGAATATCAGCATTCAAAAATTTAGTGGAAACAGAATTTAGGCAAATCACCGCAAACGTTCGCATAAATCACGATACGATCTTTCCGCTATTATGTCACAATAAATTTCATGATCAGCAGTTAATCTAACAAGTAATCCTTGAATACCAAGAAATTGTCGATCGCAAGAAATCGTGTCACTCCCATGATAGAACCAAGATCACCACGAGTTGTTCCTCCACCTTGCCATACTTTGATTTTTTTCCGAAACCTTGCGTCGGGAATAAATTATCCAGTCAGGGTCAGCCAGTACCCACGGTGGAAAACGCCTAACGGTGATCTGTCCGCTTCTAATTGCATCCCCGATGACCGAGCCGCTTAATCATAAACGCGAAGTTGCGCTTTTTCCTCCGATTCCGTGCTCGCGTACTGGGAAAAGCGTGATCGTACTGGTTGATCGTCGTCGTGCGAGTAATTTATAGAGAAACCACCGTAAGAATGCGCGTTGATTCTTAATAACACGCCTTCAGCGAGAGGATTCCACTGATGAATGCGTTGTGACCACGATCGAGTCGTGTGTGTTTTGTCCTGTTTCGTGCTGGGAAAGTGACTCCGGTGCGAGTTCATTATTATCAGTAATCAATCGTATGGAGATTGGGAAAACGGCAATTTTGCTTAAGTGTTTATTACCCGTGCTTGATGAGTCGCAGAGAGTACGAATATTCATTAAAAGTAAAAGTTCATTTTCTCCTTATCCATCTTCTGGAACATATGTATATGAGCAGCTTTAACAAGAATTCACACTTCACAACCCCTGTAATCTGTCACAGAAAAATCCACAATAGAATTATACAGTCGTTCAATTTCTCCTTTTAAAGTATCCTTGAACTCTAACTCTTTCAGCAAAGAACAAAAAAATCACTAAATCATTTCCTCTTTTACTGCAAGCCCTGCAACCCTTCATAAAGAGAGGTGTAACGAAAAACGAGGATCAAGAGAAGCGAATCGAGAGCAGCGAAAAGATCGACGCGCCTCAGCGACGCGATTTCTCACGATCTCGTTATCGTTTGAATTTATTTGCACGAGCGATAATGAATGGCGCCGGTAGCGTCGCGGTATCACGTGTCGACGCAGCGGCGAGCAATTAATGGAATCCCGTGCGCACGTGCGTGAATGAATCCACGATAGGGCCACGTGCGAGATTGGTTCCAGCGAACAGAAGCGGTCTTTTCGAAAATCCCTCTCCGCCGGTTCTTTCTTCGAGCCAGTGTAAATGAAAACGCCCGTGTCATGTTCGAGCAGACTCTGCAAATCTCCGGTCTATTTTTACGCCTCGGGTAAGAGAAGCTTTGAATGTCAGCTACGACGTCTGAAATATTTGTCGGATCGAAACCCTACTCGTTAGAAAATGACACTGAACATTTTTCATGTATCATCGAATTCTTTAAATACTCTAACGTAGAATTAAATAGTCGCTTAAACTTTTTATGATCGGTTAAATTGAACGATGGGGATTATCCAAGGTTTTCAATGTTCGAATAAGTAACCTTACAAAAGACGCCATTAACGTTTCATTCCTTGACCAACGCCACCTGCTTATACCTGCCATAGTTTGTCCGCGAAAATTGTCCCTTTTCCGCTAAACGGACATTCAAGCATTGGCTGCTTAGCTGTTTAGAAATCGTATAAAGGAACCCAACAATTGTAATGCGTTTACCTGAGATTTCTGAAAGCCGGTTCAAACACAAAACCTTGCAATCTTTCACCAGTGGTTCTCTTAATAAACTTTCCCGTCGATTAAAATGTCATAATGATTCACAGGGGAAATAACGATATCGATGGAAACTGTGTTTGAAGCAACGCGAAGAATGTTGTAAACGAGTATAAAAAAGTCGACGAAACCAGTCCTACGTGTGGCAAACCACGAGCAAAACCCCGTGAAAACCACGAGAATCGAGAATGGCTCGATAACGATGGCCAATAGCAGCGGGTACGAGTGAAATTTTACACCGGATGCGATTCGAAAAATGGCATAATGGAAAACGTTGTCCGCCAGCTCTTTTATCGGAGTTCCTTGCGCAAATGCGAGCCATGCGGGACACTTTCGTGGTCCGTGTTTTCTATTCTTCTAGTTAGTCGAGCCTGACAATCGATCACGGCCATATGGCACTCTACGGAACTCCCTTTGGGGTTTGCGAAAAACGAACGCTCGTCAGGGTGCAACGAAAATATTTCGAACTTTCGACGATACGCGAAGAGGTATCTTGGACTGGCCAGAATTTATTACTACAAATTACTACGCGTATAATTTATTCGAGGTCTAGGTCTACTCGGCATAGATTCTCGAAACGTGAGAATTTTTCTTCGATCTTTAAGATAACGTTGGAAAGAAACTGTTGCGATTGTTCCACGATTCGTGTATAAAAAGTCGAATTACGAAATGCTGGACAGATTTATCTCAGACGAAAAATATTATTTGTTTTGGAATATTCTTAGGAAATGCAGAAACACTTTAACAAAGACTCGAGTATTAAGAAGAAACGGTACTCCCGGTGCAAAACACGCGCACTATGTCAAAACGATGACAAAGATTCTGCGGACGCACGATGACGCGAGGTTTGCAAAAAATAAATGCGATTGCGTGATGAAACAATCAACATGAATGTGCATTCTTAGTTGCCTGAAAGGTTTCTTCTATTTTTAACGTTTTCTGCTTAGCGACTAAATTCTACTCCCATTTGCATACAAAAGCTTTTCGTGTCACAAAATTAGGACTGAATATGTACTTACGTAGAGTCTTTTCTTTCGTGTAAGATATCCTTTATTTTATTTTGCAGAGGAACAGAGAACTGCGTTATTGTTACGAAAGTACTGCCATATCATTCTTAAGACAATATGACATAACGAGCACTAACTAGCTTACTGTTCTAGCAACTTCTGTGTAAATTAGTCGCGAAGTTTTGCTAATAACGTGTCTCGTTCATCTTGTGCCTGATACCAAAGCGATATTAACACAGCGAATGAAACGTTTACGGCAACATAGTAACGCTGCATTTACGGAATAACGATACCGCGTAAAATGATTTAGTCAATTAATTGAAAACAGAAAATCAGATACTAAAATATACGCATTATTTTGCACAGTAACGAACCATTAATTATCCACTGCGAAATCGTAGAATTAATGCGCAGAATTATAGCTTAATTTTATGCTGTTTGCACCCGTAACTTTTATCAAATGTATAATGTTCATTTAATGAGAAAAAAATGTTAGTGCGCGTCGCTCGTGCGCGTAAAAAATTCAATACAAGATTCTTTGCTACCTCGAAGGTAGGTGATCGACGCATTTAACACTCACAATTCGATACGCTGAGAATTATACGCAAACTCCATTACATATCTATTAGGCAACAAAATGGAAGTATCGAATTCTCTAAAATTTTGCAGTCGCTTTGCAAATCTGATATCTTGATATCGGTATCAACTGGTCTCGTGTATATCCGTCTCGTGCAGGCTCGCGAGTGTACGGCACTGCCCGTGAGCTGTTAAGCGGGCACGCGATTCCATCGCTAATATACCGTTCCTATTCGCGTGTTCGCGTAGAGTTTAATTTCAAGCTTCCATGAGCCTGATATTCCGTTCGCTTCGAATAAAACGTAGAATATCCACAGCGTAATCGAGGGGTTGTACGAGGCTGTCTACCCCCGTGCAGTTCCACAGGGGGCACACCCACGCGGCGACACAACGATCGGCGGTCTATCAATCGCCAATAACAGCGAGCGATCGCGGTCGCGCGCGTTAGAGGCGAGGGCGACCGGTTCGAGCGGGTTTCCGAAAGGAAAAGGCATTCCAGGCCGCAAAGTGGCGGATCGCGCGCTGATTGGAGGACGCGTACGCGCGTACGTGTTCGGGACAGGGCTGCGCGGAGCAGACAGAGAAAGGAACGGAACGGATCGGCTGGCTCGGCATAGAGATCCGTATAGCGGCGGTGAGAGTTTAGAGGCGAGTGTCGAGAGTCGAGTAGAGCCGCGGCTCGAATCGAATGGAATCGCGCGTGTGCCCCTAAATCGCTCGTGTTCCGCTCAGGCGAGTGTGCGTGCGTGTTGCATATGTGCTCTATCGTGCATGCCGTGTGTG
The DNA here is from genome assembly GCA_945859555.1 of Megachile ligniseca. Classification (NCBI taxonomy): domain Eukaryota; kingdom Metazoa; phylum Arthropoda; class Insecta; order Hymenoptera; family Megachilidae; genus Megachile; species Megachile ligniseca. The sequence continues at coordinate 12,997,838 of OX243781.1, read as the reverse complement.
CCGTGTGTGCCGTGCGGATTAGGAGAGTCGCAGCAGTAGGCCACCGGCGCTCGACGCCTCTGCGTCTCTTTTTCCGGCTCGCGCGACTACGACCTACCGTAAAACGATGATCCTCGATCCGCTTACGGCTATCGACTGACACCGCGTCTGGTGCATCGTCGTTTATCTCCGCCGACGATTACTTTCGACTCCGACGAATTAACTCGTGGACACGTCGATCGCCGGATTAGATCGAAGTACAGTGCCGAAAGTCGTGGGACGCTCCGAATCGATCTATCAAAGAACCGCGAGTTTGGCGCCAAGAAACTTTCGTCGACTCGTTGAACGCTTCTGCAATTCGTTTTCTCGGAATCTCGGCTGACGAGTATCGATCACTGACATAATATTGATCCAGTTCATTCCGATGTCCGCGACTGTTTCTTTTTTCGATTCACGTTTTGTGTGGTTCTACATTTGACAAACTTCACACGTTCAATACATCTTTATACAGTCTTAACCTAGCAGACTGCATTCTTATTCTATATCTTAATATCTCGAGAGACTTTATCTCTCTGTGTAATGCGTCTTCAACACGATCGAAACGCGAGGTGTTCGTGAAGCAGATCGATAACAAGATCTGACAAAATATCGGATTCAGACCCTATCCTCGGAATTCGTTGCCTTTCGAATTCTGCTTGCGAATCGATCGATCGTTCGGCAACAAAGTCTTCCGTTGCTGCACGTCCCTTCGCAGTTCGCAGCGTCTTCTTGGAACCGAAGGCTCTTGCTTTCAGAGCGGAGCGTGACGAAACGACGCGTGAACCGCATCCACGATGGAATAGGGATCCTTGACCGACCCGACAACGACGACGACTCCGAAATAACGAGAGCTTCGCGAGGAAAGACGCGAATCGAGTTTCTCGCGAGACGACTGTAATTTAGTTGACCGGTAATCTGAAATCGAGCCAGCCAGGATTACACGGCGTTCGATGCGAGGCGCATCGGATTCGCTCGGCGAGAGGGTGAAGCGTTCATCTACAAGAAAATATTTCAAACACCGCCTGCGAGCGGATGCAAAGTGTGTTTTGGTTTGATGCGCTATCATTACGCTGCGCAGGATCGGTTAATGTCTGCTCGCGGTGGTGATGATCTCGCGAGACGATTGTTTACAAGGATCACTATGAATTACGTGTAGAGTGCCGAGCACGCGTGTACTAACGTACAGTGAAAAACAGATCAGTGGTTGGAATTGATAGTTAGCCGGAAGATTAGAAGGGTAATCGGACTGTGCTAGTAAAAACTAATTGCGTTAGGTGCAGCTGTATCGAGAGTTGCGTTATCTAAAGAAATAGCTAATTCGATATTCCAGCTATTCGATTACTCGAGGCTTCGTATCTCCGCGATCATTGAAGCGAAGCTCCTCCTTCGCGCACGTAAAAAATGACGAAAGTACTCGACAAGGAAACGTTTGCATCGAAAGTGTAAGAAGATTAAAGAATATGAAAGGTTCGAAGGTTTCGTCTCGAGAAGCGCACGAACGGATCGAGAAGCACCGAAAGGAACCGGCCGCGGCGTCGGCTGCGGTTCGCGAAATACCCTCGTAACGATGACGCGGGTCGCGTAGTTATTTCGGATGTACATCATCGAGGAAGATAGTGGGGACGACGGCGGATGCCGTCTGATCTCCGTCCGTCAGTGCGTCGACGCTGACGGAGCGCGCGAGACAGGCTTCCCGGAGAGCCGACGTCCCGACGAAGACGACGTCGACGCCGCTAGCCTGCTGGACGTCAAGTGTTTCCCACGTGTGCTCAAGACGCCGCATGTTCTCAAGAAGTCGTTCTCGGAGGAGAAGAGTCGGGAATCGAAGAAGGATCAGTTCCTGAAGTCTTCTAGTCGTCCGAACGAGAAACGATGCTCGTCCACGATTTCGCCTCGACGGGACTCGAAAACTTCGGACGACAAGATCATCGAGCAGAACGAGATTCGCGTTAAGAACGACAAACTAGAGATTTCGATCAAGCTGTTGGAGGTGGTGGACTGCAAGAGCACGCGCGACGAGCAGGGTTACAAGACCACGGTGAACTTCGAGTACAGGGACACTTTGACCCGTCCGTCGAACGCTTCGAAGCTCGAGAAAGCGCGCGGTTTGAGGAGGAGCGTGTCTGCGCCCGGGAACGGATCTTGTCAGAGCTCCGAGTACCAGGATACCTCGACGACCAAAGAGAAAGACGTCCAAAGCAGCTCGAAGGATCGCAAGGAAACCAAAGAGTCCGTGTTCGCGAAAAATCCGACGAAAAGCGTCGCCTCCGGCAAGATCGATGGCGGCCAGATAGCGAGATATCGATCGAGGACGAGCAGATCGCAGGAATTCGTGACTAAAACCGAACAGTTGATCGCGAAACGCAACCAGAGCCAGACAGACCCGACGCGAAGGGCCCGAGCCTCCTCGTTCGTGATCGAGAGGAAGAAATATCGCCAGGCTGCAATTACATCCTCGAGGTCCAGCGAGGATCTGTCGAGGTGTACGTCCAGCCAGGAGACGGAAGCCGATGGAATGCGGAATTGCAACGGCGCCGTGGCGGGCGTCGACGAGGACGAAGGATGCGTCCTGCTAGGGGTCCGTTCCCTCGAGGAGGGCCCCCAGCTGCCATTGATCCCGCGACAGGACGACAGGTGCACCAGGAGGGACAGAGAACGAGCCAGGATACTTAGACGAAGAAGAATCAACGGCAGATCCGCCTCGGTGCCCAGGGTGCACGTGAGTTCAGTTTCGCGTTGACGCGCATTTTCTTCGCTCCTCGCGATCCCTCTTCGTTCCTGTCGCCGGCTAACGCGGGAACAGTTTCGAACACGCTGGCACACGATTACGCGAATTCTATTCACTTTACGCGGAAAACGTGGTAGTTGTACGACGTTTCTCATGTTGGGGCTGATATTCAAACCATGGGAACATGTAACTACGTTTTTTCTTGAATAGTAACCGGAAAGTTTTCTTTGTCCGGTTCCTCGTATAATCTTTAATAATTCCGCTTTATTATTCTATATTGAATTTTCTTCCTCCTGTTTACAACTTTATCTGTTTAATGACGCATGAACAGCTTGCTGATAAAGAAAGTGGTAATCGTTCATTCGTTCTATAACATTTTATCAAACAATCTTGTCACTCTATGGAACGCGAGCAATCGTATGTAGATTGTTTAAAGTTCAACGTGGAGATAATTTTCATTGCTACATACCAGGTTACCGATTTAAACAATTACAACGCGTATTTGTTAGCGAAAAGTCAGAATTTGAGAATTTCAACATTTGCAAATGCAGCGTGTGCTCCACTACGAAATTATGATACACCTTACAGCGTTACCAACATCAATCTTGTATCTCTACCTACTCTTTCGATTCATAGTAAGTTTCTTTCCATGACCTTTCCGCAAAGTCTGTGTCACGCACTCGGGAAAGGTTATGAAACGTATCGAGGTTAAAGAATGCGGGAATTCGCGAGACGAGAATCGATAGACTATTGATTGACGCTAAAAACCGCGACGTCTGTCGCTTACGATCGTCACCGTTCATTTTCACGGCTGACGAAACGACGAACTCTGTGGGACGCCACACAGGAAACAAAAGGAAGAAGCAGGAGATAAGGCATTAAAACACGCCTATCGGTTTACGCTCCGAGTTATTGCTTTTCCTACCATTCCCGGTGCATCGTGCATTCTATTGCGCGAGTAAATCACGCCGTGGCATCAACCTGCTAAAATGCATCGTTCTGTGCATCCTCCTCCTCTTCTTCGCCGGCCCACTGTCACGGATACGGCCGATCGAGGTGCAGTGTTCTTTAAGGTGCACCCACACGAAGCCCTGAAACGGCACGGTGAAACGGCTACGTGGTATTTAGATGCGGACCGATCGACCGTTGCGAAAGCCACTCTTCGGGTATTTGCGTTGGCGAGTGCCTCGACCCGATCAGGAATTTACCTGGCGCGAGAGTGTGTTCTTACACGCGCTCGAACGCTCCTACTTGGATGCGTATTCGTCCCGACACCGGTGCCTCAAAACGAATCAATCTGCTCTTTCTTTCTCGGAATCTTCTCCTTACAAATTCCCATTGGTATTTTCATACTTTACGGCTCGCGTCGCTCCTTTGTCTAATAGGAATATATTCGCATGAGCATGTTCGCATTATGGGAGAAATATGAAACACGTATCAAATCCTCTCTAACGATACTAGCAAAAAATATTACGAGTCGAGTTTTGAAATTAACTCGATGTACTTATCGAACAGACAAGTTGCGATGACTCGAATGGAAGATTTTAAGGAATTTATTAAAAATAAATTAAAAACTTTGTCACGTCATAAATTGTACAGATGGTTTAGAACGCTCGCGTTTGTTTCGAAAAGCTTGTTTAGCTATGGTGGCTAGTGGAAAACAATAAGCCGAACACATTCCGCGTCGCGAGGAGAGAGACGCGAATTGCACGTGTACCGAAAGTGCGCGATGATGATTAATGATCTGTTAACGACTCGTTGCGTACACGAGTGCTTAACGATAACACTGGGCAAACAGTTTCAACAAGCTTCGCAGATAATGCCGCGCCCGAAATACCTACAATCTCGAGTACATTTATTTTAATTCGTGAACTTTACATCTACGTCAAGTTTCACCTAAACTTTTGCTCTTATCTGGTCCTGGGTGTTGCAAGAATAATCTGTTGGTTTAGTGTGAATAGTTTCCGTCAATTTAGCTCACTCATTATCTATCAGTTGACTTACGATGGGCACGTTTTAATGTTAATCATTTCGTCTTGATATTTCTGTAACCAGAAGAATGTTTATGTAAGAAACAGATTAATAATGCAGAATTTGGGATTGAACAGATTGTAGACCACCTAGTGACTTGAACAGGTTAAAATAGAACAGACTTTCGTTATATTGCCATTTCCGACTGTAAGTGTGGAACAGTCTTGGAGTCGATTAACAAGTTATCCAAACAAGTTATCTTTTTATGATACACCGATGGTATCGTGAAATCATTATAACGACGGCAATATAACGAGAATTTATTGCACAGGAAACGGAGGTGTATAGCGTCGAAAATTTGAGGAAATTTCGCGTTGGTCAGCATTCCAAGACGATTAATCGCCGTTTCGAAGTTCACCGTTGTTTACGCTGTCACGAATCTCCTTGCTAGGAATCTGGTGGAATTTATGCGAAATTTCTCCTACGAAATTGCCGGCCACGAATCAGGGGAATGTTAATGGGCAGCGTGCGGTGGCTGAGGCACTCGAGGTAAATAATACCGAAGGCCTAGGACCGGTCTAACGTTCCGATCCAGTTTGAAACCACTTTCGTTTTTTCCCGTTCGCCCCTGGCCGGCCGAAAGGAAACGATAGCATGTTTTTACGGTGGCGACAATGCAAGGCGTGGCGTCTCCTTTCCGCGCCGCGGAGCGGCGTCGTGACGCTGTTCTAGCTTTTCAAATGTCAATTTAGCTGGGTCGAGGATAACGTGGGTGAGCCACTTTTGTCGATGATCTGTTCGATCGAATGTTCGATTCACTCCGAATGAACTTGATTTCAATAAGATGAGCGTATCTTGGCCGCCCCCGATGAAAACCGATCTAGCATACTTTCTTGAAAAGTTCCAATCCGATCAAGATCGAAATACGAGACCGAGATCCTCGCGCTCGTAGTTTTCGATGATTAATCGAACCGTGGCAAATCTGACACAATTAACTATCACGATGCCATTAACTTAGAGCACGCGAACGGCTTCCCGGTAGCACTTGTACGACGTCCGACCTGAATATGTATCGCCGGTGCAGCCGTTTCCGCTCGAACGATAAATCGCCTTCAATTTCGGCTTAACAGAATTTCCAAACATCCGCTCTTCCATCGACGATCTACTTCTAAACCTGATCGTTTACCTCGCGTTTTACTCTTGCCTTGTCCCGCGCGCCGTGCTATCTAAAACGTTAAGCTCGTTACAAGACTACGCTATCCGATTTTTACCGCGATTCCAGAAACTCGTTCCAATTAACGCCTACTTCGTTTTTTGTCAATCGAACAGGTTACCCGGCTGTATCTTGTAGAATGTGAGAAAATATCGATACGAGAACTGTTATTAACACATTGATGGTCAGTATCGTGTATCCGTAATTTTTGATTTACGTCTTTTTACGTAATCAACTTTTGCTACAACTATTAGTCCTTTTGTGCGCATATATTACAGAAGCTTCAAAGATCTGGAGACCCGAGGCAGATCAGAGGAAAGTTTATTAAACTTAGGGAGATAGGAAGAGTTATCGATCGTTCATAAGAGGATCAAATAATCTTAATTTCTGAACTACATTCTCAGATTTCCAAAGTTCCAAATTTTCTCTAATTACAAATTTCGAAATTCTCGAATTTGAAAGTTCGATCAACTTTGAAACCCAACTTTAAAAGTTTGAAACTTGCTCGTGTACGGTGGCCAGCAGCGTACACGTAGATGCTCTGCAATGTACGATCGTCAAAGCGTTCGGAGTAGCTCCGATAAGCAGAGTGGTTTCAATGGAATGTCTGCCGCATATTTACAATTCGACCGATCTTTTCAGTGGACGTTGCAGCACGTAGGCGTATCGAGTGATACCGATAACGAGTACCGAGTCGAATGAATCTCCACGTACTACGAATAGAGAGGGCGATCGAACAGCTTGACGTAATGATACACGAATGGAATAGGGGTCGTGACGTAATCTAGCCACCTTTGTCAGCCACCGTTTTCCGTGAGCGAGGTGTTAATTAATGGACGAGACTCCTTTTCATATCGCGGAGACGCTTCTACGAACGAAATGCAAACACGCGAATGATAAATCGAGGAGGATAGACAGGGTGGGAAAAGTAAAACTGGGATAGTCGATGCTCCTCTTTCCAGTTCGATTTCGTGTCTGCAATTACTTACAGTTGACGAGAGATCATTAGTGGCAGAAAGTTAATTGATACTGTACTGAATACATAACGTATGCATTATGCAGCACATTTGTACATGGAAAGTTATTTATAATAATGAACGCATTAATATGTTCGGAGTTATTAGGTTTCGTTGCTTGCAGCGTATATGAGACATGTTTGCGAACCATTGAAACTGTGTTATTACGTCGATGAACAGTTTTTGATTATTCAGGGACGCAAGGTTACATCATAGTGTCAATTGTCGTGGAATGAAAAACATTGTAAGATGCTATAAAAAGTTTAAACGTCCCGCTGTTCCTGCTATTAACCGAGTGTGTCCGTGAAAAAGACCACGAGCTGTGTGAATGACGACCATTCATGTTTCTTGAAACTGTAATTGCAATATAACTAGCGTTAAATGTGCACTTCGTAATGCAGCAAAGCGATCAGTATAATCGTTTGTAGATAAACTTAAACTTTCAAAGGAGTGTTGCTCCTCGGTCTCGTCTAATTATTATTCCTAGTCTCGTAATCGAGCCGATTGCATCGACCGCGTAATCGTTAGCTTTAGATTTCTCCAATCGACAGTTCCGTTCGCGAGCGGAAGTTAGCTTTCCCTCGAAGAGACACGCAACGCCTAGAACGTCCGAGTGCCATTTATATTCCGAACTTTCAGCGTTGCGACAGGAACCAAAAAGGAGGTCTTATGGGAAAACAAACGGATCACAGATTTACGATTACCAAGTTTCAATTTCATTAAACGATGGTCCATTCTTTGGCGCGGTTCCTCGAACCAGACAAAGATCAAAGACGCTGACGTTGGAAAACTCGATTAGGCTACATCGAATCGTCTCGCGTTTCTGGTCGTTCTGCGATTACATACATAGTCGTCGAACTTCTTGGAAGCTATCGATGCTCGACGTCGGAACGTGCCTGTCGAGAAAAATAGTGGCAGCTCGGTGAGGCGTAACGGAGAACGCTTTTACGAGACCCATTGTGCACGAAGGTGTGGATCAAACGATCTGTCCGTGCTTCGAATCTTTGCTCGACGACATTGAGTCGACCAAATAGGAACGAGACTCGCCGTGTAACCGAAGAAGGTGTCGGAGGGTGTATCTAGACTCGTTAGGTGTCGATGTTCTACTTGTACGATCGTCTGTTTAGCAGCTATTACGACGTGTAGCGTTCTACTCTACAACCGTAATTGATGCGGACGCGGTTGGATGAGTTCAGTCTCTCGAGCAACAAGCGTATAAACTTATCCCTGTGTTTATTGCAAAAGGGAGATCGGGTGCACTGATCATGTTGCTTCCTTACGTTCAGAATAACGCTTACCGAGCGATTGGGATAAACTTCCCGTTTGCGAGTCATTTAGATAATGTCATCATCGAGGTCTCGATAACGTAAATTTTGCTGATCAATCGAAATTCACCAATCAATCACGCCATGTTCACTGATCTGTCACGTGGACTTCGACGCGAGTTACATTCTCGAAACGTAGACCGTTGATCATAAAATTCGTGAAATCCACCGGAAGCTGTCATCCGGTCAGCGAAGAGTCGCAATCGAATTTACAAAACGTCGAGAAATCTCATCGTTGAATCAACGAAATCTGGACGGTCAATTAGAAAAACAGGGAAAATTAGATTCGAGAAAAGAAATTTTCCCTGCTTCCAGGAGAAATCATTTTTTCGGCTCGTTAGACCGTCATCGTACGAGTTTACAACCTTTCAATTATCTTCAACTATTAAGACAGTTTCGCATCCTTTTTAATGAAACGTAGAAATTAACGAGGGTCGAACGAACAGACGCAAGAGGGGGATAAGTAAAAGCTGCGAAAATTGAAATTCCCTTGCTTTCGATAAAAACAGTCGGATGATAAATGACTCGTGATCAGGCTATTGGACTCTAATGGTGGCCAAGCGAACAGTCCGCTTTCTACTCGATCGAGGGACAACCGGAGGCTCGACCGTTGCCGGTTTTTGCACATTTGCGTTGCGAGAGAGTGTAACGCGGTAATTGCCACTCGGTAATTGCACCGGAGGATTAATTTTCATCGACTGAATATGATAAAGTCCCATGATTGCGGCGCGGTGTTATTATATAATGCATGCGTGGGCAGTGTACTTTCATTCAGCGAGAACAAACAGGTGTAACAATTTTATGTAGATTCGATCAATTAATGTGGGATTATAAATGGCTGCGAAGGTTCGCCTATCAAGAACTATTTTATGAGGAGCGTAAATTTTAGTCTGTCACGTGTTATAATAGCTATGCGATAAATTGAGATGCGTATCGTCACGTGTCATTGCCGTGCGTTGTATGATCATGTGTTAAGTTGTATGTTGCATGGTTCACGTTATATTGCCACACGTGGTATTTCAATGTTTGTATTGTTACACGCTGTATTACTACGGATTGCATCTCCACGCGTTGCATTACCACGCGTTGCATTACCACGCGTTGCACTTCCACGCATTACAATTCCATGTGTTGTACTACCACACGTTGCATTTCTACGCGTTGCATTACCACGCATTGCACTTCTACGCGTTGCATTTCCATTCGTTGCAATTCTACGCGTGACAATTCTATGCGTTGCACTTCCACTCGTTACATTACCATGCGTTACAATTCTATGCGTTGCACTCCCACGCGTTGAACTTCCACTCGTTGCATTATCATGCGTTACGATTCTATGGGTTGCACTTCTACGCGTTGCATCTCCATACATTAAATCACTATGCATGGTCCTGTCATGTAGTGCATCTAAACGCGTTGCATCGTCATCAAAAAGCATTTATCTCTTACCGCCAAAAATTCCAGTGGTCCCCCCGTTATATTGCAATGAACGTAATCGATAAAAACAATGGTCATTTCTAATTCCAGCGCGTATGTAGTTTCGCCCCGCGTGGTATTTATACGTCCGAGATTCCTGCAAAAGGTACGCGGGGCATTTTCGAGGATAAATGGGAGGACGGGTTCGCGGATGGCAAGCGCGAGGAGTCATTGCCTTTCGCTCGCATATATTTTTAGCGTCGCGGTTGGTCAACATTTTCTCTTTCCCAACATCGTCTCCCTTTCTATGGGCCTCGTGTTTTCTTTCTCCACGGTCTCTTTTGCCCGCGTTCGCGACAGCGGCAGCTGCCTCGGAATCGCGCATTTTAATTGCACAAATCAGTCGAGCTATTTCAAGGTAAATCTGCCCCGGCTTTTGTTATTGTAACGTCGGATCATCTTCGACAATTGCCTTCGCTGAAGGTTAACAACCCTTCTTGGTAGAAATTAAAGTTGCAAGCGTAGACATTATACATTTATATACCGGCAGGATTCAATTCTTAGCATTTCGTGACACGCTACGGACATTGCGATCGTGGCTCGATATGGATTCGTATGAAAAAAGAGTCTGATTTATTCAACGATGGTGGTCTATGATGGAACGACTCGATCAACGGCGCCACGAGGGAAATGCACGAGGTGTATAATGTAGACACCAAGCAAAATATTTTCTCTCGGTGGTTTATTTCTGGAACGTAAAAATACCCGCCGAGGGCATTTGTTTGTTCAATTACCCTCGGACTAGCTGGACGTACATTAAGTTTTCATAATTACTTTCAAAGCTCACCAGTTTTAGACTTCCTTCAAATAATCAATAATTTCGTTCCTAAATATCCCAAAGAAAATTCACCCAAGTGCTTAACCTTCTGAAATTCTTACCCTAATGCTACTTTAATCTCAGACATCTAATATAAACCATTTGAAATATAACTACTTGAAATATACACATACTTCAAGAAATGAGTATCTCATTTTCTTATGATACGTCCATTAAAACTGGATTATCTAGTATCTACAAGACAGGTTATGATCGATCGCCCCCAGAGGGTTGCAAATTTCGATAGAGCAATTTCTTGTACCGCATTCTTCGGCAACGTAGGTCTCCCACAGATAAAACGACAGATCAAGATCACGTTAGAAGTGTCGATTTCATTTGCAATCTCGTTAGCATCGAATCGAATGCAACCTTAACGATTAGGCGTCGCCTAACGAGCCCGTGGTTGCGAGCTGTCCGCGGGCAGCCGGTGCGGAAAACAAGCTCGAGCCATGGCTTATTAAAATTCATGTTCAATTTGCCGGCTTCATAGGATTGCGCAACAAGCTGTCGTGCAAGTATCCAACAAGGGTTTGCGACTATCCTTCCGCGCGATCTCCTCGTTCCAACCTGGCTGGCCTTTCGCTTTTCAACGCGCGAGCCTCGACATTTTTCCCCGCCGTCTTTGATTACCTATATTCTACACACCCTTCATTTCCAGATATATTTGAACAATTGCTGGAATTCTACTGATTTGGTTCAAGGTTTCCCTTGTTTTGTTTTCATTTTGGGTGCATTTTTTATTCGCATGATTTAGGGTGGATTTTAAATTCTTATGATCTACAGCAGATTTTTAATTTTCAGGATATTCGAGTTGGGATATCTTCAAGTTTAATAGGTTGAGGTTCATTTAGAAAAATGATGTTTTGTGACATATATGCTAGATATACGCTCTTGTTATAACAAAAGTTCAAAAGTAAGATTCTGAAGTCCTGGTATTTCAAGGCTTCACAATTCCCAAGTTTGAGTGTTTTAGAATTCCAAAGTTCCTCACAATCTTAAAGTTGTAAAATTTCAAAGATACAAGTCTCCAATTCTTAAGATTCCAGAGCCTAAATTCCTAAGGCCCTAATGTCCCAACGTTCTAACGTTCTGAAAACCTAACGGACCAAAGTCCATTTCTTTCGAATTCCAAACCTCCGAAATTTCTAACGTCCCGAGTTCTCAATGTCCTGAATTCTCAACATCCCGAGTACCCAAAATGTCGAATTCCACGAAAGAAACTTGTTCCACATCAGGATCTTATTGTAAGACGAACCGAAAGGAGCCGAAGTTCGTATTATTAGAGCATATACATTAGTCGTTTTTTAATTTCCACCGGTGAGCGTACCACCGCGTTGAATTCTCCTTAAATCGTCGTATTTTTAGCGATGACGGTGGTGGAACGCGCGCGATTTCGCTGGAATTCTCGCCCCGAGGGGAGTTCACGCTACTGTATCTGTTCGGAACTGACGGGAAACGATTGTTTCCTCTGTTCGCGGGATTAGGAATTTGGAACAATTCCAAACTGTAACTACTGTGCTATGAAAGGAATCTCTTTTGTTTACTGAACCTTGTACCAGATCGCTGGTTGATCGAGTTGGTCTTCAAACAAACCGATCGTGTTTGATTCTTTTTTGAAAAAACAACGGTAATATCTTCTGCGAGTTTAAATTGCCTATCTGTCATCGACACGAAGATTTATTTAGACCGAACTCAGAATGGTTTCCAAATTTAGCCTATCACCTCCTGGAACACTGTCTCATACATACTCGCCTGCCACGGTACAAAGATATATTCGTTTGCTTACTCAATTTTACTGCTGATCTATAAATGTTTATTTCATCTAGCCTCATAAAATTCCACAGAGTAAATTCTAAATACTGAATTGTAAATATACACATATTACAATAATCGTTGATTCACATACGGATTCAGCTATAGATGACATGTATGAATTGTTACCTTTTCCAGAAATCTTCCATATTAGTAATTCTTCGATTTATCTAATTAAATATATTCGGGAATGTGCACAGTAAAAGATATAGCGCAATAAATAAGCTGTATTAAAAATAAAAGATGGTATCTATGAAATTTTTAATGGCTTCAGCCGATCAGCGCGCTAAATGCCAACAGAAGTTCAAGCAGAACGATAAAGAACATTCTTGAAAGGGTTAAGTTGAAATTCCCGCTTCTCGCAGAAGCCAGTTCGTAGCCAAATTCTACCAGTCTGACTCAGCCGAGAACCAGTAAGCTCCGCAGCGAGTTCAAGCAAAGAAAACCGCTCGATTTAACGAAAGAAAGAGAAGACCCGGTGACGGAGCTAAGAAAAATCCTGGTGATGTCATACATTTTTACGCATGCCCATATGGAAAGTATTACATCATCGATCCAAAGACCTGGATCCTCTCGATCGTCCGGTAAACTCGGAAGAAATTGGTCAACGAATCGAACGAGATGCGTGGCATTCTTGCTCGCGATGCACGTGGGCGATCCTGTTATCTATCGATTATCGCTGGCGGTCGCGATAATGAATGCACTCGTTCGATCGACCCACGATCGCGCGAACAACGTCGACCAGGATATATCTGACGTGTCGGGCTTTCGATATGTGGGACAGCGCGGTTAGAAGATCGTATCGTGTCTTCGCGCGCTAGGCGTGAACCCGGGAACCGCAAGCTCCAGAAAGAATCAGCCTCGCACCGTTTCGAAGACAAACGAGAATATTGAAATTTAATCACTATCCATTTACCGCTAAACGACTCCATTTATCCTTGCTGCGAATGCGGTTTCGGTGGAAAATGCATACGAGAATTATCTCATTCGAACAATTAATATAGCCTCAGTCATTGGTTAACTGTGAGAGGTGTAATTTATCAACTGCAAATTAAGTGTCAGCAAGTGTTTAAATATTTTAGAACCACAATTTCAGTATACTGATGGTTCCATACGAAGGTTAAGAACGTGTGTGTGAACCTCGTAGGCTTTCAAAAGGAAGAATGTAACCGGTAGATGAACCGCTCATACTTACCAACAAAATATGCTCACGTAAGTTTACTAAATGGTGAAGGAAAATTGAAATTCAATAGCGTTTCCCATCGTTTCAGCCTGGCGTAAGAACCTCCCCGGAATACCAAATCGTTTTTCCGCCTCGATAGCTCCTGTTCTCGACAACTCCGTGGAATTCCGACTCCTACGAATTCTTTGAAGCTCGGCGTGTCGATCGTCTTCTTCGAGATTCCGCAGATCGCGAGGAACACTGTAACTTTATTTTCGCGTGCCACGCAACGACGATCGAGCATAATCCCGGCATGATTAATTCGCGGACAGGCAACGACTCGAAGCAACAAGCCGCAAATCTTGGAGAATGCATACGGTCGTGGTACACGGGTTAACAGCTTGTGCACGCCGCGTATAGACGCGTTCTAGCGACAAACCGCTTGCGTTCCCAAGCGAGTTGCCTATTATTTTTAGACGGCAAGACGTTTTTCAGGGTAAACGCACCCGGGGGCGGCGGACGATATCGGTATTCCGAGGAGGACCTCGAAGGCCTTCTGGAGGCCACGTGACTCGCTTTTGAATACCGTTAAAAGTCGACGAGCAAAAGGAGGGCTTGGTCTACCGGAGGGCTGGGTCAAGATTAGTAGTCTAACGATGCTCCGTGGCTGGCATACTTGTAAATCGATTTTTTTACGGCGACACGCTTGAGAACGACGCTGCCCATCGGTTATTGTTAACCCTCTGTTGAAGCTCGAAATTTACGTTCGTTTCATTTTCTTCTTGGAAAGAATTTATTTAGTTTCAACATTTCTTTTCGTTCATTAATTATTATTCCTTCGTATTTCGTTAGAACTGGTTAAGCTCTTGAAGGATACACATATGTAGATTAGTTTGCTAAATTCATCAAGGGTACTGTGTCATCTATCGTCACTTCCCATACGCAATTACTGTTGGTCAACAAGATCAGTGAGCTTAATCGATTGTCAATTGAATGTCTGTAACTCGTAGCAATCGCGTATATCTTCGTTACAAAATCGTCGAATACGAAAAACACGAGTTGAAGCACTGAAGCGAAGATTTTTCTTGTCATTGAAACGTAAAGCTGTGTTTTATAACAGAACGATTTGTACGATTATACGTCAGTTTTTCTGCGACAGGATAAACAAGCTGGTTCCAGTACCCCGTTATGTCGATAGTTTCACTTTTCAATCAACCCATTACACTAATCGCGTTAATCCTACTTTTACCGTGTCTTTAATGTAATCCACATACACCATTTTCCGCTATGCATACGCGATGAGGTAATCGAAGCAATCTGCGATCTAAAATCTCAAGAATCTAGGTTTCTGATGGTTGAAAGAGAAACAACGCTCAATTAAATCGTAAAATCAATTTCTTCCTGAATATTCGCGCTGGAATCTGCATAATATTCGCGTCCTAGTAACGTAACGGAAGATACTTTTGCCCGCGTAACAGGACTTTGTATCCCTCCAAATTCCTCGTTCCTTTCATCGTCGTAAAATAGAAAAGAAAATCGTCGATCGTAAATGACTCGCGTATGTAAATGAAATGGTTCGTTGAACATCAAACTTCATTGTTATTGCTTTATTAACGATGGTGTAACAGTGCAACGATCCTTTACCACGCTGTTGTCGAAATACGTAACGCAGTTGATGAAATCGTCGAGTGTACGACTTGTGTACCTCGTACAGCGACTTTAATGAACGTTCGATGCGGTAATTAGCGCAATGTACGACCATTGGCGTAATTAAGATTATTTCCGACGGGAGCAATCACTGTACGTTCGATCGCCACGCGTTAGATCACCACGCGTCGAATCGATACACATTACATCATCGCGCATTAAAGTTACATCGCTGGGAGCTGGATATTCATATGTGGAATACTCACGTGTTAGATCTCCAGGTGCTGTATCGCCATATATTAATTTACCACGTGTAGTATTGTCATACATGGAGTTACATTAGGCGGAATTATCGTGCGTGGAGTTGGAACGCGGAGAATAACCACGCGTGGAGTTATCACGTGTAGAATTGCAACGCGTTGAATTGTCACACATGGAGTTAGAACGCGTAGAGTAACCACGCGTGGAATTGTCACACGTAGAATCGCAATGCGTGGAATCGCAGCATGTGGAGTCCGAATGAGTAAAATAACTACAAGTTAGTTTACCACGAATGGAATTGTCACGTGTGAAGACACAACGCGTTAGATCACCACGCGTAGAATAATCTTGCATTAGATCACTACGAGTGGAATAACGATATCACCACGAGCTGCATCGACACGTGTGGAATTTCCACGCTTAGACTACCACGCGTTATACCTTGCATTTGAAAATGCCCAGTCTACATTATAAGTACTGGCAAAGTCAGTTCTCTACATAGTTGTGTATGTGCACGATCATTCGCGAGATGCAGAAGCAAACGCACACACAACCGTGCGATTTACAGTTACGCGATACTCGAGTAAAAATAACACATGGTAGGTGGATTTAGCTACGGATTATTTTTGAAACCTACGAAATTGTTGAACGTCAGCGAGATCAATCCGAAGTTGCTCGTGGCTGTTTTGTGTTAAAAAATAGACTGATTGTTTTGTCACGATTAGGTAAATCGTGCAACGTTTAATTGTACCACAGTGTAGCCTGATGTTCGATTCACTCGAAGTAGTACGTAATCTCTGACATTCAAGAAGCAACGGCTAAGGTGAACAAATTACGTAGTAAAAGTAATGCAAGAGAAACTACGTTCGAGATACAGTTGTATGGCTCGAGTTTGCATTTCGTAAGATAAGGCAAAGTATAAAGTTTCATCTTGTCTATGTAGAATCGTTTAAAAAACAATAGAATATTTTACACGAATTATCTCATTTCCATCTGTGTCACCGGTTACGTGACACTCTGTACCAAAACACTGAAACTTCCAGTCAAAGAGTTCAACAAACTAATTTGTCAGTTACCTTATCAGAGAATCTTCCGTTTCATAAACGGTGAATAAGATAATAAACAGAAAGAGAATAGAATGATTTGATCCGTGAGGCAACTTGTTGTTCTTCGAGATGATCTTCAGGTTCTGCAGGTTGCAAGTCACTGTAAATCTCCCGTTTGTCAGTCAGAGGCTAGGTTCGTTGATCGGTAACCTTTTTACCAAATAAAACGCGAATATGTTCGCGTGTGGTTGGTAGAAGTAGGCAAGAGAATGGCGGAGCAGGGCCGTTAAAGTCACGCGCGATCGAAACTGGAGCAACGGCGCGAAATGTCTGCTCGCTAGAAAGATATTCTCTTCGAGGACAGCCTGAACGTCGTTGAAATTCTATTTGCACCGACGGCTGCAATTAATACGGCGACCGTGTGTGCCCTGGAAAACGTTCCAACTTTTCTATCTATGATTTATTTATTTACCAGCACCGAGTATCGCCGGCTCTTGGAACCGAAGCGCGGACATTAACGGCGCTAGTTCGCGTTCCTTTCGATTTGCGCAATGCAATCTTGTCTGCGCCTTTTCCAGTGGAAACTTGGAATTCCTGTCAACCGCCGATTCGAACCGCGATTGCATCGAACATTGAGAAATTACCAGGAACGAGAAATGGGAAGATAATTGTTCTTCGATCGGTCGATCACCTGGCTGCGTCGCCGTAATGCTTGGTTGTGACATTTTCTCGACGCGTTCGAAAATCGATTTAGGATCGAATTACTTTTGCGCCGAGTTAAATTATTTATATCGAAATTGTGATGGCGCGTTGAACACGTCGAGAATCATTTGGAGAGATTTCTCCAATTTACGATGCATCGTTGAATAACTGAACGTGGGGAGTCTGGACTATTTTCCATTAACACACTTTACATGAGTAGAACGATGAATATTACATCTGAAGAGTCTTAGAAATGCGCTTTGAAAGGTCCTTAAGATATCAATTGCGATCCTAAGCGTATTTAACTCGTTTAAATAATCGTTTCTTGTAGAGGACGTAGAACACAAATGCTACGGCTTTAATAGGTACTTGGACTTCAACTTTGAACCCGGTCTCACCTCGAACCAACAAAAACCAATTCTACTTTGCGAAACAATTGCGGGTAACGCTACCACCGCAAGAGTTGAATGGTATCGAAATTCACGAAGTAATTAGAAGTTTCTCAATGGAGGCTCTCAGAGACGTTCAGCTAATTAGCACCGGTAGTATTTACCGAAGTATCACGTGCAACGTTCCCTTGCTTAAGAAGTCCAAGAGAAGGGTAGCGCAAAACAACCTTTACATCTCCCCTTCGTATTAAAAATTCAACGTTGGTATTAGAAGGCCTAAAATCTATAGATACAATATTCTAAAATCCGTAAGCACGCTCCAGCGATGCGGAGTTAATCGAAGAAAGCGAGCGTGTCTCGAAAGTGTGTTCAAACAGCGCCGCAAAGATTTAATGACGGTGAAATACTACCAAATCGGCGATCCTGAGATCTTATCGAAATCCTCATGTCCGATCGAATCGGTCCAGGTGTGTCGACAATCGCCGGCCATTAACGTCAATGAAGCTCGAGTGGCGACACTCGAATCTGATTTCCGTAGGCCAGGTGCTTTCACGGGAGCACTGCCGTCGAGTTTGGCTCTCCTTTGATGCCATCACGACTGGTCGTGTGACTGCTGGAAATTAAACGAAAGGGGAGAAGCGCGATTAAGGCGACAAAGGGCTTTAATTTGCCCATATGTTCGTACGCTTCAAAGAGCTTCTCGCTCTAATCGAGAACTTTTGTACTTCGAATTAATCAAAAATAATAGTTCAATTTTACGGTGTCCGCAGTTTATCGCGCCTCAAATTTCTCTGCAGCTGTTGACCTGTGCGAACAAATGATCGCATTCAATTTTATATCGAAAGTCTCGACACGAAATCGATGTCGAAGGTAGTTTGTAAGGTAAATTTGTATCGTTAGAAGAGTGCATCGAACCAAGACGAGTCAGTGTTTCACGATTATTCTCGTTTGGATCGTGCACGGGATTAACTAAGCAGCTGCGAACTTTCACGCCGAAGAAAGAACACATTTTCCAGGCTGTTCGATGGCTGAGAGCACCGCAGACACTGGGAGCGACAGATGCAGCCTTTATGACGCCGCGTTTCAGCGCTTTGTGGTCATGTTGGTTGTCGTGAATGACAAACATTTCGCGGGGTCGCTAAATCATTCGTTGGAGGTCCTTTCTTCGGTGAACCGCGTAAAACTTTTTGCTCACAATTACAGAGATGGCTGTCGAAGTCAAACTCTTTCAGAAACAACATTCATTTCAGGAACTCTCCAATAATTCCAATTGTAAATTTCCTTGGGTCACACCCAAGATGTTTCCATAAAAGCAGTACGTGAAATAATGCGAACGTTCATTTCATAGTCTGGTTTCTCCTCGGTTTCAGCGAGTAAATTCTGGTACATTAAGTTTTAATACGAAGACCACGAGCTTAACTGGACCAAGTTATCTATCCGCAAAATCGACTTGGTAACTCTCTCGAACCAGAACCATCATTGACCTCTACTCGCAGAAATTTCACGTCGACGCTTTCACAGGCTCGTCGTGGAAATTTATAATGACCCAGGAGATTGTTAACGAAGCGACTATATCGATCCTCGCGTCTTTCTCCGACGGACATGACTGTCCCAAGGGCATAGAAACGATTTCCCGTGAATAAGTCCCGTGCGAACAAACTCTTACTTTCAACGATTTCCGTTCGCGACAAAGCTAATCCAGCTGACAATCACACGGCAATTTTCCACGCGTATTCCAGTCGCTGAGGATGCAAAAAGGACACGCGATTTCGCGGCTCCCCTTCTTCGAGGATTCAACCTCGCTTTCAACCGCGATCGTTCTTCCTGACACTTTTTGCCACGAGACTTCTCTCCGAAGAAAGTTTTCGATTAAATACTTAAATACTCGAATTTACAGACTTAAGTGATTATCAGCAATATTCATAGCAATAACAGATTTAATGCTATGACGTTCAAAATTTATTTGAAAATCATAAATAAAGTAGAAAGATGAATAAATAGGCACATATAGTTATTTGTCCTTACAAAATATATGTTTCCATAAAAACATATGGATAAAAAGTTGGCATTTAAAACGTGAAACTTGAAGCAAATCATGTTGGCTCTAGTTCTCGT
The DNA here is from genome assembly GCA_945859555.1 of Megachile ligniseca. Taxonomy (NCBI): domain Eukaryota; kingdom Metazoa; phylum Arthropoda; class Insecta; order Hymenoptera; family Megachilidae; genus Megachile; species Megachile ligniseca. The sequence continues at coordinate 12,978,140 of OX243781.1, read as the reverse complement.
AATAGTAATAAAATACCACGTAAAGGTCGAGCTAAAATCATAATTAAGACTTCCAAGTTAGCATAGAATGGAACGTGTAGCCAAGGGGATACCGTTTCATCCAGAAACTGAAAAGTTCGTCGAACGTCCGACGAAACAATGGCTTGCATCGTTCGCGGAAAGAATTCCGATGATTCTCCCGGAATGCACCGTTAACCGTTTCATCCTGCACGTTCGTAAATCTCGCCGAACGGTTCGCGTGCACGTTGCACACCGTCACGTGGAATTTTCAACCGTTTCGGGAACACGTTGCAATAGAATCGCGATAGGAGAAAGTTATCGCGGCAGGTGATTTGTTACCGGGAAGGCTGCGACGTTCAGATCTGTCCGCCACGATCGTTGCAACTTTTGAACTGTCTGTAGTGTTGCGAATGACAGAGACATCACGATCGCTTTCGTCTTTCCAGTTGAAGGGAAATCGAACAGAATGGATTTTCTTGAAATGGATTGTTTATGGTGGATTCAATTTTTTCCTTTAAACCACAACTGCTTTTCAAACGGTTATGTTCAATGAACATGAAGAGTTAGGTTTTGAATAGAAGTCGAAATAATGAAATAATGAATATTTGCGTTCTGCTAATCCATGGGAACCAAATGAACTGTAATGTAGTTAGATGTCGATAGCTGAACGTTTCACTTCCTATCGTTCCGCTACAAACGTAATCGAACGAGTCCTAAGAAAATTCCGCTTATACTTTCTCGCTGCAGGTGCAAAGAGTGAACTCGCAAAGCTAACCGATACATTCTACGAGAAATATTCGCTTTCACGCTCGTTCGCACCCGTAAAATATTCATAACGAATTGTTGGTTAATAAGAAAGGATTCAGTTAAAACACGTAAGGTAATGAGGTGAATAATTAAGGTTTTACGATACGCAAATGATCGGTAATGGGTCTCTTGCAGACACAATGTTCGTTTCTTGCAGATGTTTCTTGCATCTCACTTATTTATAATCTTTAGTGTTCGTTTAAGGTAAATTAGATAACTATAATAAGATGAACTATATAAGAATGCACATTATAGACGTAACTAATGAGTTATTATTTAATTCGTATAATGGAGACAAGCTTGAGTTCATCAGATATTTTCATGGTACTAATTAAGAAGTTATATCATGTTTGTATTGATGCTGGGATTCAAGAGCTTTACGTAATAATTACGTTCACAGATAAGTACGAGTACGTCACCTTTTCCGAATGAACATATAACATCATTCTGCCATTTGAGTAAATAGTACTATACTATCGTAGACTGTAGTACATTGATATAATGGATAATATAGCCTAGTACGACTTCTACTTTCTTTAATTAAAGGAAAATATAAAAGGAAGGAATATCCTGTCACTCGTCTGTGGACTAATTACTTGCGAGAAACAGTGATTCTCACACTAAGTCTTCAGAAGTTCTATATTCCGAGTTAATATTATTTTAATTATCCTTCAAACATAATTATGCAAAATAAGAAACAAAAATTGTCTACCAAATTTATCCCGGAAATAATGAATATACCTCCAGTGTACGTTTTAAAGTGTCGACTTATGAATGAAGAGATTGAATCGGTAACAGATCAACCCCAAACAGTTGTCAACATGAAATTCCGAATGGCGCGATCGCAGACAGCTTTCGCGGGACCGGTAAGCGGCACTTTCTTGCATGAAATTCCACGATGGTCAACAACCTCGAACGACGATCGTCGCGGAGTTTGTCGTGCAACGGGGAAGCTCGTTTTTCGTGATCCCGGTGCCGACAGGTCCAACTAGGAAAACCGGCCCCGAAGCGCGTCTGAAACGCGAGTCGAGCTCGTGTTTTCTGCGACGACACGTCCGGTTCTCGCTGGCTAAGAATCTGGAAAGCGCCACGACTACCGGTATAATGTACTTACGTATGTACGACTGCTTTGCAAGAAAGTTGATAGACGCGGAAGCATCGGAAGAATGGGCGAGAGACGCCACGGTTAACCCTCTCTCTATGGTGTTCGTTCATGTAACTGGGGAGATGGCGACACGGCACGTGGCGATATGGCGCGTGAAAATGCGAGGGAAAATCGAGGTGGATTTTCTATTCTAGGCGTCGTAATAACTCGGGAGTTGTAACGTGTGATAATAGAATGTTTGAGGATACAGCACGAGGCAATTCTAATGTGTAGGGATACTAACGCGTGACAATTCTAACACGTAGGGTTTCTAACGCGTGGTGATACAACGCGTAGAGATTCTAACACGTAGCGATTCGCACGGATGGTGATATAACACGTAGCGATCCTAGCAGTTCTTACAAGTAGTAATTCTCACATATAGCGATTCTAACGCGTCACAATTCTTTCATGTGGTTAAATAACAACTCTCACGCATGGCCTACAATTGTCTCCCATCGAAGATCCTAATTTCCCCAATAAATCTGAAATATAGAAAACCCTCTTATAAGAGCTAAGCCCCAAACGAGTTTACAATTCGATTGACCCACGAATTAGCGACAAGATTAGAAAGTGTAATCCTCTTAGCTCCTAGGTCGTGGACGTAGCGTATTCGCGACTTTAGGTCGCGTTAATTGACGATTTAGCGTGTTAATCGTCGATACAGTGCCGATTAATGGCGTCGCAAGCGGTGCAGACCGAGGGACTCCATTGCACGCGGACGGTCACGTTTTCAGCTAATCTGCTTTCACGCTTCGACAATTATGCATTAGCACCACGAGAGGCGCCTTTCTACATTCCGCCATAATAACGGCCTCCTTGTATCGAGATTTTCCTGTTGCGTTTGTCTATCAGTCACGTTGCGTAATCATCGGCTGGAATATTTGTCGTGTCACGATTCACCGATGACGATCATCGATGGGTCGGTAATTGCAGACCGTGTGTTCCAAGCGTTCTAAATACGCGCGGCTGCATCCGGACGATATATACCGTAACGACTTCAATTGTGTAATCGTATGTTTGTTTAACGAACAGGACTGTAATATTTTCCTACGATGCACGCAAGAACCGTGGCTAATGCTAATATTCGATTGCGCATCTTACGATGGAAATCACGACGAACTGGAATCCTAATGAGATGGTTAATGTGCACCGATTTTGAAACACTCTGGACAGCAAGATTTCTATTAGAAATTTCTTTCTTCTGGAAAGAGTCGACACTCCCTTAGAAACTTCAGTCTCGAACATCTGGGTCGGACTAAAGCTGACGTAACCAATGTTTTATGAGCGGAAACCCCTTTTCGAAAATGGTCATTTCTCTCGCTCGTTTAGTTACCAAAGTGTCAAGATCCTAAAGTTCCAAATAGCTACAAATTCTTAAGTATCAAAGTCCTCCTCTCCAAATAAGCTTCGAAACAGAATGTCACGAGCTAACACCCTTGCCAATTTAACTCCCAAATGGACCAAATTGGTCCCAGAGCAACCTAATCGCGTTCCACGCAGCTCGTTACGAATTCTCCGGTAATCGGTCGAGAAATCAGTCAGATAGTTGCGCAAAGAATTCTACCATGGGGTTATCGTGTTACCGGTAAATTAATTAGGCCTCGAACGAGCCGTGGCGACCTAAACTCGTTAATAAATATGGAAATGCGAAACAAGGTATGCGAGCACGTACTTTCTCGGCGATCCCTCTTCGATGATTTTCTCTAACCGGGACACGCGATAGTCGGTGTTTTTCGCAGACGAATGCGGGCCACTTGGTTTCGTAAAGATACGGGCGAATTTTCTGCCGGTCGAGGATCGATAATCGCCCTCGGGCGTTCACGATACCGTTCGAGAGGATCGTCGACTGTTCGCGAGGGAGCCGCACCCCGCATCTAAATGATTTCGCTGATTAAACGCGACGGAGAAGCTTGCCAACATCCCCTGGCGATATTTCACGCAACGTCGTTTGTAATCGTCCAGACGAATGCTGCGCGAAATGTTCAATATCCTAATTGAAAGTTCATCGAACGTCCTGGGTTGCGGGTTGTTGCATAATTTTGATTAACGGCTGACGCGTGACTGCGGATTAAATGCCGGGGAAAGAGCGTATTTGAAAACTTTTTGAGAATATTTATGCACTTCATCGTAAACATGATTACGTCTTAAATAATTTTTGAAAAGAAACATTTTATTGAACTATTTTTTTTCACCTCGACTGATGACATAAAAGTCACCTTGGAAAAAATTTATTAGACCATTGTTACGTATCCGAACGAAATTGAATTATACGCGTAACTAGCGAAACTGGGCCGTCCTGGCTACGTTTATTAACGATGCTCGTTAGCTATCGAGCAAGCTTGCTCCAGCTGCTGCACGTGTCACGGTTTCCGTTCGCTCCATCCGAGATCCTAGAGAAGTGTTTCCGTCGGCTTAGGACCCCAAGGGACTCGGCCACGTGTCCGAAGAGGGAAAATACAGGAGGTCCTTCGTCCCCCGTATGAATTCCCTCGATGACAGATCCAGTTACCCATGAAACGTAGAAGCTTCGATCAGACTTTGTTAGCGGTGATTTCTAGAAAATTCAAATATTCTTCAACTTTGAAGAACAATCTTTTTACAACCTCTCAACAAATTCTCATTGTCGGTGCAGTACTTAAACTTAATTTCTCATAGTTCACTTAGGAAGAATCAACAGATAGACACGCATGAAAATCATAATTTTACGGGAGTCGATTTACGGGGGAGCTGCGCACCCTCCACTCATCTCATCAGCGGCTCGATTACGGGCGTGAATTTGTACTACGGGCTGAACAGTTGCCCGATCCATTTATCTCGGTTCACGAACGAACCGTACTGTCTCGTGCACCGTGGGACACAATACACTTTCGTCACGGATGCTCGATCGAGATCGTCCTTGTTCCAGGATGTTACTGATCCATGTCCGACGGGATTTCACGCTTCCATGATCGCTGTTGCGTTTTCCAGAGAAGGGGATGCGCGTTTATCCCTACGGGATATATTGGAAATCGACAACTCAAATTCAGCCTTTTATTACTATTGGTCCGATGAAATTGTGGTGGATGGCTTACATAGCTATCTTTTGTACTGGAATAAAGTTTGGAAAATTTCGTGTAATCGTTTACATATTATATTATTATGTTCCGGAATATGATAGAAGTCATTAACATGTTCTATTCATTTATTTATACAATCTGTACAATCGAAATCACTCATTTGCCTTGCATTTCGAATACAACTTTTACGAATTACGAATTGAATTATAGATTTGTACTACTAGATTTATCTGAAAAGTTGTGAAGTTCTTCGCAATCAAGTGATCCATGGCGAACACCCTATACGTAGAGTTATGTTTGCGTAAACAGTTCGCCTCCGTGCACAGACAATGTCCCATAGCGAAGGCCGTGAGCTCCCCTGCGCATCGTTGCGCTCCTTTCCCCATATGTCGATTTATGGTCCCAGCATTAGGGACGGTTCCGTGCTGCACCGCGGGAGTTCCACTTCGATTCGTAGAGGACAGGATATCGTTTCCATCGAAGAAGAAGGGCCTTTATTGTTCCCTTTTGTTACGGCCAGACCAATGAAATATTTCCGTGTGTTTACACACAATATTGTATTCATGGCAAATCTGAGCAAACTTCGAGGGAGAATCGTGTTTGGAAGGATACCATAGTTCCATGGCAGTAGATCATGTTATATGTTACAGTTGTAGATCACGCTACATTTTGTTGAACCATTTTATTCTACACTGGTGTTTGATTTATTAGAGTGATGTATTTGAAATGTAAATAGTCTGACACGATCAAAATGTAAAATTATGCTATATCGACCCGGAATTTAAAGCTCGAAAATTACCAAATTTTGTTGTGTTGCAGAGACATCTTGACAAAGGAAGCGACCTTGCCGAGGCGGCGAGTGCGAGCGGACTTCGCGAACTCGCGAGATCCCTGAAGCAACACCTTCGAGGATTTGGTACGCGCCTCGAAGACAGACGCGAGTACCTCGAGGACACGTCGAGATGTTGCCTGCTTCAGGATCGGGCATACGAGTGGGCCCAGGAGGCTCGTATCGCTGGCGAGAGGGGGGCTCAGCAGTTCCTGATGGCCAGACCACCCCTGCCGCCAGAGCATTTCACGGAAATGATGGCGCTCGCCGAGAAACTCGGTAACGAGATCCTTCTGGAACAATGTCGTATCGCCAGGAACAAGTGTGCGGAAGCTCTCGAGATTGCGAGGACGACTTCCGCTCCCGGCAGCCCCGCCAGAAGAAGATCCTTCGCTGCCTCGGAGTCTGCCACGTCCTGGGAGGACAGTTTGACGAAGAGTATGTTTACTCTTCATCCTCTTATAATAATTCTTGGGTATTCTCGTTCGATAAGAATTCAAGGACTAAGTTATTGCGAAACAAGAATATTATCGTTCGTATTCAATTGCTACATTTTTATTGCGGTATTGTAAGCGGTGAAAACTTGTTGAACACTGACGATAGTAAATGCGTGTCGCGCCATTGGAAACAATGTAAATTTATTAAATACTAGCGATAACGTTAACGTGTCCTACTTTCGACGTACTTTACGTAACCGCTCCACATGTTCTAAGTGCGACCGATAAAAATTCTAATGTTGTCAGCACTTTTATAGTATCTTTCAACGCATTTTGCCACTTATCCTGTTACTTCTCCAAAGGATGCCTGTTAAATACACGATGATCGTTCCAGGAACTTCGTGGGACGACAGCGATAGCAGCGCATCGTACGCTTGTCCCATGGAGAGTGTAGGATCGACAGGAAGCGGTGGTCGACCGGTGCTGGACAACATTGCCGAACTTCGGGAAAGCGCCGAACAGCTCCTGGATTGCTCTCCTCCGCGAACACCTCCTCGAAGTCCTGCTCCACGACGACTTGTCAAGCCTCCGGTGAACTCTCACCTCCACAGGGCCGCTAGCATTGCTCCTGGAATGAAAGCGAAAAAGTATGTGCATCATTTGTCTACTTTCTATTTCATATTGCAGAGATATTAGGGATAATGGTACATGATGATCTCAGCATATAGAGATCTCGATATCTGGAAGCACCTGAAGAACTCTAAGTGTATAGATATTTTAGCATATAAAGATTTGGGAAACATTTAGGAGAATAGAAATTTGGAGCTGTAGAGATTTAGAAATTTATAATTACACGTCCCGACATAACACCCACGCATGTTTCCTTTCATGGTATAAATTGTCACGCTAGCAGAAATGTCCATTAGCCACGATCGAACGTGGGAGTCTGTGGGGATTCCGTGTTACGTTTTCTTACGATTCCTCTTCCGTGTTCCGGACACTGCATCGCTAACAATGCACCGCTGTTTGCTTCTGATAATCTCCGTGTCGAGATTATGCGAATTCGTTACGCGCTCGGCTAACGTCGTTAACCAAGGAATTTCACCTTGCAGAACAATACTGCTCATAATGAGGGAAATGATACAAACCGAACGAGACTACGTGAAGTCGCTCGAGTACATAATAGAGGTAACTGTTTATCTAATATCGTCTACGTAAATGTCGATCGAACTCGTCGCGTTTATTAACAACATTGTCTCTGAAGAATTACATCCCGGAGTTGGTGCGGGAAGACATTCCTCAGGCCTTGAGAGGACAGCGCAACGTGATCTTCGGTAACGTAGAGAAGATCTACGAGTTCCATAGTCAGCATTTCTTACGGGAATTGGAACAGTGCGAGCAATCGCCGATGAACGTGGGACAATGCTTCCTGAGACACGTGAGTTGCTATCTGTGTCCCTTTTTCTTTATTACTTGGATTTCCCTCGAGTACTCAACGAGAAACTTCGATTCAGGAGAAGAAGTTCTATCTGTACGCGCTCTACAACAAGAACAAACCAAACTCGGACTCGTTGATGGCCGAGTACGGCACCGTCTTCTTCAAGCAAAAGCAACTGGAGCTAGGCGACAAGATGGACCTCGCTAGTTACTTGCTAAAGCCTGTTCAACGAATGGGGAAGTACGCGTTGCTGCTGCAGCAGCTGGTTAAAGCGGGTACCGACCTCTCGGAGCAAATGTCCGGCAAGGACGACAAGGAGGAGAAAGAGGACGGTATGAAGCCGATGGTCGAGGGCGAGGCGGATTTAAGGGCGGCCGAGCAGATGGTACGGTTCCAACTGCGCCACGGAAACGACCTGCTGGCGATGGATTCTCTTCGCGATTGCGACGTACGTCTTATGTATTTACTTTCGCTTAACACAGATCTAACACCGTATCACGCGAGTCACACGGACTATAATGTAACTAATTAACGATGATGTAGTAGAAGAGACATTTGTGCCGACAATGGCGATGGAGAGTGTATGTAATGCGTTCTATGTCGTAGATCTATGTCCTGACACGATGAGTTTATGTTCATGTAAATTATAGGTAAACGTAAAGGAGCAGGGCAGACTACTGCGGCAAAACGAGTTCTTGGTCTGGCAGGGTAAAGGCAAGAAGTGTCTGCGACAAGTGTTTCTATTCGAAGACCTCATCCTCTTCAGCAAAGCGAGGAGATTTCCCGACAGAAAGGTGAGACGATATCGCGAATCCAATTTTATTCGTTCCGTACGCACGTTGCCTGAGAACGATTCCTTCCCCCTGTTTCAGAACCTGGATATCTACATCTACAAACACAGCATCAAAACGACGGACATCGGGCTGACTGCCGTGATCGCCGACTCGCCCACGAAGTTCGAGATTTGGTTCCGCAAGAGGAAACCAGGCGACACGTACACGCTGCAATGCGCCAGCGAGGACATTAAGAAAGCTTGGACGGAGGAACTGAGCAACCTTTTATGGAAACAGGCGCTGCGAAACAGAGGTATACTCTGCGACTAACTTTACGTTTTGAAATATGTCACTTGTCCCGCCGGAGTTCGTCGGTTGTTGGTCTAACGAGAACGCCTTTTCTGATCGACAGAAGTGCGCCTAGCAGAGATGTCGAGCATGGGCATCGGAAACAAACCTTGTTTGGACATTAGGCCTAGCGCGGATCAGATCAATGACCGGTCTATCAGCGTAGCTCAACTCTCGAAAAGTAAGTGCGGTCTTGTTATTCAAAATTTTAGTCGACAAAACTACAACTTCATTATTAATGTAGATATTCATAGTGACCATGTCTTAGTAGCAGTAACGAACTTTTGTTTACTGGTAGCAATAGATGATGTTATTTTTACCTGATTCGTTCGAACAGCGCCTAGATTCAGAAACTCGATAGCAGTTTCGATGTCGGAGGACTCGGGTCGCTGCAGCAGAAGGCCTCACAGTGTCATCTCCGTTAGTTCTTCGTCGAGTAGCGGTGGTAGTAGTGGTCCCCCCACGACGTTGAACCTGGGTTTGGATACGAGTCCCAGACCGCATCATCGTAGCACTACTCTCAATAGTCAGTGCAGCGTTGGTACGTATTTCTTCCACTGGCGTGACTAGATATGATTCAGTGTTCTGGTCTTCTCAAAGTATGTACCAGATCCATCACGGCTACTGTACACAGCTCGGAAGGTGAGGTAGGGGACACTCTTTGTCATATAATTGAATTAATAATTGCAACTATTCGAACAGTAATCTGTTACAATCAAACATAACACGCAGTCTACCTCTGTGTCATCTTGTGAGCTTTGCACAGTATTAAATAGTTTCAGTATGAAAATCATCGATATCGAAATTCCCCCTTTGTCTTATATGACAATGCGATTGCAGAAAGCGGTATAATAGCCGATATCTCGATCGTCTCTGACGACGGAGGCGACGGTACCGAGAGGAGTCACTGGAACTCGACTTTAGAGAGCCCCACGTCCCATCTGCCGACGACGTCGACGCCTCTACAGTCACCGACCAGCGCAACCGCGACCGCAACAGTTACCTCGGCCACTTCGTCCGACAACAACCTCACCCCTTACGACCAAGACATGTCCATTAATTTATAAACGTCGCCCCTGAAAAGGACGGCACCTTTGATCCCAGCTAACAGAGTACGATATCGTCGATTCACTTGCGAGTTGTTAGACGGTGAATATACACAGTGTGATTCAAATCGTGTGGCATAGAATTCGACGGATAATAGCGATGATATGTCCACGCAGTGTGTACCGAGTAGATAATATAATATATTAGAGCGAGTATTTTCTTGAGCAATCGTAGTTCCACGAAATGGCCCGCACGAGCTACGAGAGACGAGTCTCGCATAATGCCGTACACAGTGTCCGACAGACCGTTGCATTTACGCTTAATCACGTGAGTTCCGTAACGAACGCCTGTTCGCAAACCATTGCCACGGTACGCAATCGTTGTTTGACAGTGTTCGAAAATAGAATGGGGTTTATACGCACTCGTAGACTGGTATTTTCGATGAGAGCTCAACTTTCAAGTGAATTTTATCTTTTGATACGCTTCGATGTTTCATTGATCAGCGCTCGCGCGCGCGATCGCGTGTTTCATAGTCTTCACGTCTGAATTTGATAAAAAGAAACCATTGATTTTTCAGAAATAAAACGGCAACAAGTGTATTTTCTTATACTGTCTCCTCGAATCCACCAACGTGCTCAAGCAAAATCCTAGATAGAGAGAGATGTGTTCCGATGAAATATATATATATGTGTGTGTGTACGGCTGCATGTTATCACAATGTGCTCTGCAGCGTCGTAAACGGCATGCACCGATTGCCATTATTCTCATTAACGATTGGCATTCCTGATCATCAACGACTGAGAATCTTATCGGGAAATCTCCAAATCTATGGTACTTTTTATACTTTATTTATACTGCGTAGTTAATAAATAACGATATTCCATGTCCACGTTGTGTTCGCGCTTACTATGACAAAAGAACAAACTGAGAAGCAACGTAGGGAATCGTAAACGTGAAGTTTCTTATTCTTTCATGTTTTTCTCTTGAACGAAACACCCGAAGGAACGTTTCGCCTACTCTTCAGGTATTCCATTGAGTTGTCGGGATATCTCTTCAGGAATGTCAAAACAATGCGCACATATACATACCACTTTGTAACATAATGTAACATTAAAGGTTTATACGATATAGCCGGCAAGATAATATAACCGATAGTCTAAATATTATTTCCAGATTATATATTAAATATATATAATATTATATTCTTTTTTATGTCAGTCATTTGTAAAACCTTTTGTCACCCGTAGATGTTAACTCTGGCCTGTACAACAAAGCCAAATTCTACCCTCTATCTCGTTCTTTCTCTCTTTTCTATTGCTTTTCTACTTTTTACTTCCCTTTCTTTTTAATAAAAACGAGTAGTTATGCGTTTAAGTACGTTGTTGTTTCTTTCCGATACACGTGTGGACGTTTTGGGAAGGCTTAAGGATAACCCGTAACGGTAAGCTTGACTTAAGACGATCCACACTAGCGTTTAAACGCTAATTTCTTTATTTTTCGCCCCAGAAGCTTAATCTATCAAATGTACAGGCTCGATTATGGTTCGTTGACGTAGAAATATGCGACCACTTAGCGAACAATACACAATCGCCTGTACAGAGTTTTGACTATAAAAATAGTCACGTTCGATCAAAGAAAGAATTAATGGCGCGCGTAACAAACAGCAATTATCCTGTCACATAATTCTGCATTGTTACGTTGCTTCCAAGCGAGTCAGTCGATTAAGCCATTGTTATTGCCAAGGTCTGCCAAGGTATTTCAATGATATCTTATGGACAGTGACCAAAATTCGTTTAGTTGGAACAAAAAAATTTATGATATTTAGAGAACGTAGTCGTAGAGCGTAGAACATTGCAAAGAATCTCCAGGCACAGTCCGATGCACCCCAGCAATTATTGGTTTTCTTCTTCATATGCGAGACGCGATTTAGTTGTACCATACACGCCCAATGTAATAGTATCGAGAATGTCTATTGTAGATTCAATAGATCCAGATAGAAAGAACGCAATGCGCATGCCATATACATATGAAATCGGTGCATCCGGCTGAGCATATCCTGCCCTTCGAAAGTGAGACTAAGCGAACGAAAGTATAAAAAGATCGATATAATTCTCTATTTTCCGTGGTTCTGAGTTTGGTGTTACTTTTGAATTTGGGGATGTCGAATCTGAAGATAATAACTGATAACACCTACGGTACCTTAAGAAATACACCGATAGTCACTTAATTGTACACGCTCGTAGATATTTATTAATATTTTTTTAAGTAGATCGTTTTAGTCTAAATAGGTTTAAGTATTCGCATCATTATAACGGAATGTATATATATATTATATATTTACAATTAATAACATGATTATTTCAGTATTGTACTGTGTCTAACACCGATGTATTTTACTACTTGCTAAATATACTGTATTGGGTGCCTTTTGTAGCGAAGTTAAACCTTTTAATTCGTTTGGTTATCCCTAAGACTTACCTTTTAATGGTCGTTGTACAAATGTCAATAAAGCTGATCCAAGGAAATTTTCAAACGGTATAAAGTTCCCTTCGTATCGTATTAAATTATCGATCGATGTATCGTTGCTCGAATGATTGTTGCGCGTAAATTAAAAATTCAGTAACGTCGTGACGCGAAACGACAGTTCGGTTATGACGTGTATTCGTGGTGTTCAATATTTTATTTGCAAAATTTATTTACAAGCAACAACAATCTTTCAATTTTCGTGTATAATTAATGACTCTAATATTTTGTGTGAAAGCGAGGCACGTGAAAAGCATCCGAAAGACGTGACTCGAGCGCAGCGATAGATCTAGTCTACGAGAAGGCAAAATACAACTTTTTTCGCATTATTGTAAGTACACGTCATGGATAAACAATCATATACGTCGTTCACATAATATATACTTGTAATAACGTTAATTCTAATCAGTCAAACTTGTTTCGTTAATATCGATATCAGCAATAATGTATTCGTAGATGTCACATGTATCGTAAAATTTGATAAATAACGCATCTAATCTTTTAACGGCTTAGAGAAATTGACTAGGACCTTCCTAATCTTACGCATAAATTTTGGTCCCAGCATATGATTACCATTATGCCTGTGTATTTGTTATGATTATATGTCTTTATGACATACGCACGACTTAAGCACTTTAACACGTCATATAATTAAAAATATATAGTAAATCACAAACCACCTTTATAGCGATATCTATGCCTCAGATCATCACTAATTTTGGTTATGTACTTTAATTCTATATGAAACATTCCTTAATTTTAAGCGATGTATTGCACTGTTGATATCAACACTTAGACAACATTGCAAGCGTTCTTTTTTTGGGTCTTAACGGTACTATCACATTTTGCCTCGGGTCACAACTCTTTTTTAGTGTCTTCTAACATCTTGGTCGAAGACGGTGATTCTTGTGCCGACTTTTGCTCGGTCAAAAGTTCTACCTCTGTACTTCTCGTTTTTTGCATTTCAATCTCCTTCTTTTTTAATAAACTTGCTCCAGTAAATCCTATATATATATATATGATTGGTATTATAAATACAACATCTAATTGTATATAGGAGAAATATATAGCACAGTAGAAAGATCACAATAATAGATATATTCTGATAGAACTTACCTAAAATACCACAACCTAGCGCTGTCAGTCCACCAACTTTTAATCCTGCTATTAGACCAATTGGTCCACCGATACAAGTTCCAAGTACAGCTCCTACTACAGGGTACATAGCAACTTTGTACCTTGCAGCTTTTGCAAGGAACTTTTCACCCTCTTGTGCATTTATATGTGTTTCTTCTATGTCATCTTCTGCAGAATTCACCAATTCCTTTTGATCCTAATTGCACAAATAAAAAACTGTGTCTCTAAATAATTGGTCCTAGGATTTCATATTTGAAATTACAAAACTTGTTTTTCTTGAGACATATGTTGATAGCTTATCATTGAAACAGAAGTTGAATAAAGTGCATAACTCACATCCACAATTTTGTGAAAGTCGACAAATAATTGACGCAAATGATGTATATCACCTTGCAGGGAGTTCCAGGCATGCATACATGCCTGTTGACGTTCCAACTCTTGTTGTTCTTTCTCCAACTGGACATATCGACTGTGAAGTGGGTGACTTTCGGGTTGATCTTCGCTTTTGGGTGAATCTGGTGGTGAAGTGGGCAAATTCAACTGCAGCTCTGCAAAGTAAGTTATTATAATTTTATAAAGCAACAGTTAGAAAATAAACCATCTCTTCCTCACCTAAGTATTCTTTAACTGCATTCATGACACTGGAATGAGCATTGCCAGTCAACTTATCAAACTGCTCAATGTCAGAATCTAAAACTTGTGCTCTAAGAGTATCCATCTGGTACAACAACTCTTTAAGTTGTTTTATAATCCTTGATACATTCATGTGTTCTCTGTACATTTTCTCCCAGTCATGCTGTGCTTGATACTATGCAAAAACAAAAAAAATGTACGTGTAAATATTTGTCACATAACCAAAGAACCACCGAATATGTACTCACTTTCTCAATGTTGCTTTTGTGACGGTTCAGTAAACCAACAAGATGTGGTATAGCAACATTGAAATTGTTTATCTGAATTTCCAAACGCCTAATAGGCTGTTTTAAAGCTATGTTTTTAGGCGGAGACGACATATTTTCACCCTCTTTAATTCAATATATTGTCTACTTTTCCACTCACATTACTTTATCCGCAATTCTAGAAACACGATTCGAACACTGCCTCATAAAATTTCTTTTGTTACAAAACATCAATTAGTCATACTGATAGAAACTGTGGAAGTTAACTACACCATCAATTTATTTGCGTATCGAAGCTCACAAAAAAAAATAACCAATCAGCTGATTATTCGTGAAACGCACGTACTACAGTTGTAGCCTTTCGGTTTGTTACTAATGCCATCTGTACTGCATGTGTACAGTCACTGTTTCTCAGCGACTCATTCTAGATAGCAAAGGTGGCAGAAGTTGTACCATTTTTGCGTAAAAACTTTCAAATATGTTTATAAATGTTACGGACAATGAGGAACAGGGAGAGATAAGAGCTTAATCCATTAGCAGTACGATAGGAATCGTACGAGTTGGAATATGTAATTAATCTTGATAATTTTGACACTGTTCAATCTGTTGATTTCATTCATAAATTAGATATTGATAAAGAAGAAGATTGTTCCGTGAGATTTAGAAATTGCTAGAAGTTTGAATTTTGGGACTCTCGAATCTTTAGATTTTGAGAATTTAGAGATAATTCTGTCTTCGTGGAATATTTTTGTTCGATACCGTGATCAAGAAGGAAGTTAAAGTTCCATTAGCGCAAACGATGGGTAGTGGTTGAGCGGCTACGATAGCCAGAAAGTCGCGAAACCATGTCCCGAAAGGACGTACGATCTTGATGAGTTTCACGAGGGTTCGCCGAATGTACAATTCGGTATAAAGCCGATGAAGCTTTCGGTAATGAAAAACCGATTGCGACCAAATAGGCTCTGGGCTGCCGGTGACGTGTAATCGAGTCTTCTCTGCCATTTCTCCCTCCTCTCGCTCTCTCTTCCCTTGTTCCCTTCTTTTTCCAGTCGCCAGCCTCTGTTGGCTTCCATTAACCACCATACGTCATATATACCGTAGGGGTAGAATGGATCCGTTTTGTCCCGGTTTCTGGTGACCTCTTATTTCAAACGGCATTCAAATTACTATGGGCTATCTCGATATTCCGTCCTTTGAGCTTTTGTCACCGGCCGGATAGATGAACACTCGGTGTCTTTGACGTCGTCGTGCCCTGTTTCTGCGATTCCTTTTCTGACACCGAACACCCTCTCGCTACAACTTTTATCGTCCGCGCTCGATCCGACGATTTCCGTCGGATCACCTTCGACGAGATCGATCTCTCGATCGTTTCTCCGGTTCGTGTGTCGGGCTCTGTTCCTGTGATATTGCCTTCGTAGCTTTAAATTACACGGTCTAAGCGTTATTTGTTCCGTGCGCCTTCTTATTTCGCTTCCGGCGTTACGATGTAAGGAACGAACGGACGCTTTTGCTTTTCTCAATAAGACAATTAGCTCGGCAACGAAACGCGGAACGAGGTAAAACAGGGAAGGAAAAATGGAAGCTTACGACGGACCAGGCTTTGTGTGTACCGGAGGATAAGAAGGCATCGCCCATTAGAATGCAGCGTGCTTGTCTGCAATCAGACTGCTACAGGCTCCTAACTAGCTATGGATCCGACGAGAGCGAAGGATACGAACGTACCTTGAAATCAATCAACGCGGAAAATCGATCGTCACCATATAGAACCAAATCAGAACATCTTTGTAAATTAATATAAACTACACGTTCGAGAGAATGGACAAATTTATATATCTCATAAAACATACGTACATGCAGATAAGGAAAGCACATAATTCAAGTGATGGTTGATTTGAAAACATTTCAATAAGTTATATTGCCTCGTCAAGCATTAGTGTACTTACTCTGGTGGAGGCAATTAATGATTGATGTATGGAAAGATACTTTTGAACTCATTTTTTCGGGGACAATAAAATACTCGACTTATCGAGAGTACCGCGGACGAAAGAGAATCAGTTGCGACTGTTCGTAGCTGCTCGTGGTGAATTCAAATGCCGAGCACGTGCCTTTGTTACGAGATAATACCACTTCCGAATTTATACCTAAACTCCGCTTTAGAGACTCGAGATTCGAGTTCCTAATTAACGGGCCAAATTCGACAAAGCGCCAGGCGGAGTAAACAATGGTAAACAGTGAAATTAGAAGAACGTACTAACGTGTCGCGTGTATCAATGCGGCGATGAAACAAAAGTGTCGTCGCACATTCAGGCGTTAGATTCGGTTTTCTTTCGTACGATTATGATCTATTTTTGGGAATAGTTTCCACAGCGAAATGGAGTTCTGTCGAATTACGGAAAATTCATTTGTCGGTGCAGGAGAATTTAATAGAAACAGTTGCTGAGAGAGGAATAACGTTTACGCGAATAAATATGCAAATTTTATAGGAAGGCTGGACTTGTACGGTAGAATATACGAAACATAACGTGTAAGATAATAATAGGGTTACAGAGAAGCGCATTTCGAAAGGGTGACCGTTTTAGACTGTCTGTTAACACTTTCGTGTGAATTCTCTCGGGTTTGACCTCTGACAGGGTGTATCTCGGTGTCGGAGAAATTGTGTCTATTTCCATAAACGTTTTACACTAGTTTAATTCTTATCCTAAGCCGGAAGCTATAGAGTGAATGTTTTCTTTCCAGCAACGCAGTCATTGACTTTTGCTCGGGTAACAGTGTCCGTACGAGCGACAATCATTTAATTAATCTTCGTCTAGTATTCAGGTGCGTGAAATCGAATCACGGCCACGATGAAATCACGTTGAAAGCTAGAATCGACCGACAAAAGGCCAATCACAGGTTGATTGTGCGCCGCGAACGGAGGATAAAGTTGTTACGTTTCGATTTTTAAAAGATTCCTCCTGTTTCGTTCGGCCACGAGTTTAGCTTTGCTCTCGTGCTGCTGTCGTGTCTTCGTCGATTCGATCAAAATTTATACACATATTATTCCGCGCGACGGAAAACGTTGAAACAGCCGTGTCCCAGACAGAGATGATCGCGAACGCGACAATAAAATGCAGGAAATACTTTCCGCGTGCGTGAATTAATTCATGCGAACGGCCAATTCGAGTGTCCGGAACAGATTGATCAGCCGAAAAGGTCGTTCGGGCATACCGAGTAAATTGGTTTGTTGATTTTCATCGAATATCCGATCGAACCAGTCTACCGTGTAAACGACGCCAGATTCGAAGTTTTCTGAAAATAATGAATCCCATTTGGATACCGTTCTCCAGCTGCCGAGCGATTGCACTTTGCCTCGAAAACATTCATTTTCTATAATTTCCTGTTTTTGTTAACGATCGAGTCTTTATTCGAATTATAGCACGAGTGAAATACGTGTACAGGCGTAGAGAATTTTCGGAGGGTACAGTTTATGGCCACTAAATTCAGAGGATATAGCTGCATCGAGCTAAAAAACTTCAAGTAAATTACGAACGTTTGTTTCGACCTTTTTCGGGTACTTTTCCAAAGATTTATTATAATTACACGAACTTACAACGATCTGGTAGGGACCAAACGATCCATATCCACCGATTTTATTCTACCTCGAGTCAAAATGGTAGATTGAATTACCGGATTAACAAATTTATCGTTATTGACGTGTATTAAAAGCCGCTATTACTCGTTTCAAGTAACACTATGCTTGTGGAAATTTCTGTTCGTGTAATTTCTGAAAGCTCTGGTCTCATTGAAATTGTGTAGAAAAAGAGAGAGAAGAAAGTAACACGGTGGATGGCAGTAACAAATCCTACTCTCTCGAGCGGAAACTTGAATGTAACGACACGTACAATTCACAATCCTGTCCCTTTTTTGCGGTCACTGTACGTATTCGTGCATTCGTGGGACGTTTTACATTAACGCGATAAAAAGAATCAGAGGAAGATACATAGACACGGCACGCGAGTGGTAATAATTCTCCTCGTGACGATATTTCAATAACGTCGTATAAAGTATCGTCGTCTATCGGTATAAGCCCAATATTCAATGGGTACCTATCAGTTTTCCGTCGTGCACGGCATTAAATCTGCATCCGATGAAACCGATTTCCTCTTGAAAATCACGGGGAGGACTCTGCACGACGGAAGAGAGTGGATCTGCCATCGACAACGGCGTGTCTCCAACATTCGTGTCTGTCGATGATCCGAAACGAAGAAGAATGTTTCCGTCTGTTCGTCTGCTTGGTAGAAAAAAAGAGGTATCGTCAGACCACTCGAACTAAAATGGAATTTTGCTTGTTCACGGAGTAGCGAGGGGAAATTTATGCGAGGCCATTTGCGAGGAAATACTCGCTCGGTTATTAAAGCAACTGCATCGAGGCTCGATTAAGTATCAACGGACTTTTATGATTTAACGTAAACGCGATCGTATCGATATTTGACCGCAACATTGACTGCGAAATAATCATCGTTTTAGAAGCATAGAGGAAATTGTTTAATTAATCGGGTTAGAATCGGTAATGCAACCCATTAAACGCGGCCATTTAAAAGCAGCGGCCATTACTCTATAACGCGGGAAATTTGACATAATTTTCCCGGGACGTTATCGTGGTTGTACATTTGCCAGAGAAATCGTCGCGACGCCGGGAGAAATAGATTCCAGGGTCCACGAAAAAACAAATTCGCCGCGTTTAAGGATAATGTATCGCTACTTGCCACGCCATTTCCGTCCTTGCCGAGTAAATAACGCTACGGATGGTCGCTTCCTTTTTATCTCGGACGATGAAATTAAATTCTTTTGTCATTGTTCACGCCGGATATACAGTTTGATGCTAGCCTCTTTATCTTCGGCTTGATTAATGAACAACTCATCTGTACACGCTACCTTATCTAAGAATTACACGGATGTACTTTTCGCGCGATCTTCTGGCGAATTCTTTTCATCCTTTTCCTTAATTAACGATGTCCTGGTCGTTCTAGCGATAAGTTCGGAGGGCTTCACAATAGATTCCATGACAAAGAAACAGGGAGTACCTAAATTAACAACTTAAGTGTACAACGTGCTACAATGAAGAGTTCACGATTACGGTGATACTTCATTCATAATAGTTACCGCAAACATTATATTCTGAATTTTCTTTCGACAATTAATTTTGTTAATTCTGTTAATTTTTCAGATCGATGGTGCAGTGAGAGATAAAAGTCCTTAAGGTGAAATATTTGTATATCTCATCTGTATTATCACCATATACAATGTAAATACAAACAGTTGCTAAGTGAGAAATATACACGGTTCAGTGAACAAGTCGCAATAAATCAAGATGAATTTTCTCGGAAATTAAATATACTCTTCCTATTAACAGTTACATACAGAATCGCTCGCCCTTAGTCGTACAAGCGACTGTACATGTTTAACCGTTAATAACGATCGATCGGCCAAATTGATCGCTTACTTCGGCTCAATTTTGAGCGCAGCTTTTCACCGCGCGACCGCAGTATCATTAGTAGAACCGTGTCGCACGGTTACGCACAATAACCGTATCATCGACCGATGCTGGGCACGTTTCAAACCGAATTTCAAACAAATCCGCCGCGGGACAATCGTGGAACCGCGATCGGCGATTCTCCGCAATTTCAGCAGTCCTTTCAAAGCGTCGTCGACTATAGAACGGCAGTTTGAAACGCGCGTAAACATTTATCGAATCGCTGCACATCGTTAACGACGACGGCCGCAAACGCGAGTCAGCACATCGCCGGTCGAGTTTACGAGTTCTCTCTGGTCTAGGTGGTCGCGCGTCGAATAATGGAGGGACGCCATTAGCCAATAATCGAACGGTCCCGTCATCGATGACTCGGGTATTAATTAATTCCCCGTGCCGGATCGTGTAACAATGGCCTAATTCGAACGTAACGCAGGCCCACCGAGCCGATCCGTTACACCGGAGACGGTGCGAAAATCGCTCTGTACGTCATCGTTTGTCGCGTTGCGAGTCAGTAGCGTCAGAACCGACAGTCAGACACAGTAGTCGCGTCTGGCTTTTCACCGACGTTCACCCGCGACACCGTTTATTCTCGTCGAGCGTTTTATGATCGCGTTTAAGGCGGCGCGACTGTAATCTTACAGCGATTCCGCGTGATTCATGGCGACGCCGTTTGTTTCGTCGCTCGAAAAATCAACTCGTCGTTCACGGAGGACAAACCATTCTCTCGTCCGCTCCAGTTTTTGCCCGACATTGTTCGCGGCTGAAGGTTTAGGGCGAGCTTATTTATGCTCTTTTAGAATACCACGCGAGAGAAGTTTTTTAAACCTCCTACACACTCGTATAACTTCGACGATGGGTAGTAAATCGTTCTGGCATCGTGGATTTCTTTTTTCACTTTTTCATTGCTGAATTGCAGCTCGCGTTTGTTCGGGAACAGATCTGGCTTCCTCCGAAACCTTTGAGTTTGGAAAATTCTGCAGTTTGAGAATTTGGAAATTTCGGAATTGATGGATCGAGGAATTTGAGAACAAAACAGTGGCGGCAGACTTCCTATACTCTTTCTAAGCTAAAGTATGCCCTATAGTAACTGCAATAGCTACTAAACAAACGAGTAACTTCAAACACGATTGTATAGATGAATGAACAGATAATTGCTGGAAAGAGAAGGAGGTGCATCGACAGCAGAAACAATTAAATAAACAAGCTCGAAACGAACGATATTCGAGAATCATTTGCTCGAGGCTGGTACAAGTCTGACACCGAAATCCATCGATTTCGCGCCGTACTCCCTTTCGCTTTTAACGCGAGTGAAATTAATTAAATGCCGACGAGAGAAGGGTGCACAAGGTGGTTGGCTTATTGAGAAGCTTCCACGGACTCGCACCTATGGTACCCATCTCTTGTATTTCACGCTTGGACGATTTCTCAACAGCGGACACGTAACTCTGTTCCTGTTTATTTCTATGCTTCCTCTGTTTGTCTCTGTTAGTTTCCAGCAAGCGGCTCGATCTCTGTCGTTCTTTCATCCGTTGATAGATTGCTGGTCGGTTTATCAATGAGAAGACGATTGTATCGAGTAAATAGCGAAGCGGAGTTTCGAACAGAGCGTGTTGAAAGTAGTTGGCTTTTGGAATCGTAGTTTCCTAGTGTCTCTGTGATCCGATTATCCGGCGTTTCTCTCGAGAACGCGTTATTTGACAAGAATAGGATGTTTTTCATTGACATGACTAATTAACGCATACCATGCGTGGGTCTATATCGGAACAGTAATAATGACCTTTCGTCTCCTATTCCGTTTCCTCTCGTAATATTATTAATCAAGTTGTAAAGCAACGAGGAAAGTTTCTGGCTGTATTCGATTCTCCTTGACCGTTGTCCCTGTAATGCTTGCGAGTTAGGCTACAATTACAAGTGTCGAGGGTGCTCGAGAAGTCCTTGGAGCCAGCGTAACAATAAAATCACATTTCGTCGTGGTGCTTACGGTCGAGCAGAGCGCAACGGCTACGAAACGTGGTCGCAACTGGGGCACCGTTTGATCAGCTCTTAATATCCGCAACATCAGCCACTCCCGAAACCATGGTCCCGCGGTCCCAGAACTAGTTTCGCAGTCTCGATTCTCCGCTTAATTTTCGGAACTCGAAAGTCATAACGTAGGATCCTAACGTCGTATTTACACGGTGAATACGGCGCCGGGCAAGCGTAACTTCGACGTTCACGCTCGGAGCACGGTCGAAGTAGTTCCGAGAGGGGGTGGAGACGGTAACCATCCCCCAATGCGGGTACTAATGGTGTAGCGGTGCCAATAGAAGTGCCTCGCCTGCTACGTGCCTAACACCGAGTATTAATTATGCTTCTAACGTAACCTACGCAACGGCGCTCTCCAAACCGTTTAAATTTATACAGCTCGCTATCGCGAGACAACACGACGCTCGTCTCGCTATGAAACTTTCTACCGTAAATTGCTACTTGGGAACGCGTCCGTTTTCGACCGTTGCGATTACACCCTTTAACGTGATCGTTTTTGTTCCGATAAAAAGAATACTCGACGCCGCTTGGAGCTAACACCTTTGTCTCTTAATCGGCCGGGTCGAGAAAGAAGGGGTTGGCAAAGTTTCGCCGCTGCGTAGCTAGAGCGGGACTTTTCCATATATGTTAAGTGCCAGGTGGCGTCGTCGGTCGTTTTGTCTACAGAGAAACACGACAAGTCGAGAAAATCCGAAGGAGCGAGGACGAAAGGCGACTGTAAGTTTCTTTCTCGACGTAACAGCGAGGAAAAGGGTGTTCTTGAGGGGCCGAGGAAGAAAGTGCGAAACGTAAGGAGGGTGCAAGAGGTAGCGGCAGCCCTGGCCGGCCTCGTGAAATTATTTTCTCCGCGAACCGAGGAACTTTTATCCAATATCCACGGCAGCATCTGGCATCAAACGGTCCCGCGACCAAGCGTCTCTATGGCTTTCGGAAAATGTTCCCCGTAAGAGGATGGCGGCCAAGGGGTGGTTCGAGATGTTGCTGGTAAACTGTACCTTTCATTGCCGTTTAATTGAATCCCGTTTGTAGTCGAAATAAACACGATGGATTTATCGTTAAACATTCTCCGTAATTGGCCATCCAATTTGACACCTTATGCGTTTTATACATATTTTCGATTTACCGGAGCGTTTACCGCGTTAACATTTTGCGCTTTTTTCGTAAACGTTTCATTGGCTACGTACATCCAGTTGTGTAATGACGTCGCTCGAGTTGCAAATTCGTTGGAGAATACTCGATTTACCGTTTGATTAAAAAAGTTAACCGACCTTTCCGGTAGCTTTGATACACTGACCGGTCAGCTCGTTAACCCCTCATTGTCGACGCTCCGTTTTAGTAACGAATTCATCAGCAGTGGCCTCGATTTACTCGCGTCAACATATATTCATTCTGTTATTTCATTCTTTTTACCACGACTTTCCGAGTCCGTCTTTTGAATCCGCTTTGTTCGAGCTACAAGGCTGCGCCGTGTACAAAGGAATGCTTCTACGAGCGACAACTAAACGTTCAATTGTTTACTGGCAACACGAAGCCCATTTCCTGACGGAAGTTCCTTAACGACGTTCCTCGAACCCGACTCGTGGACCACCAAACGTATTTGTATTTCGCTCGTGGACTGTGACAACTTTTCCCCCTTTCCACCTTCCAACGCTCGTCGTCGACTGGATAAGAAAAGTCAGGGCTAGTGGAAACGAGAAGAGGGAAGAAGACCCTATTCGTATCTCGCGACAATATCACCACCCTCCTCTCTACGCAGATCTTGCCCTTTTATCCTTCAAGGAATCTGCGGTGGCCCTAAGGCGATGGACGCAACGTCGCTTTATTTATACCTCATATGTATACAGCGTCGTTCAAAAGTATTTTCCGCATGCATCCTCTGCATAGCGTTATCGCGGTGTCATGTAAACCATTACAAGGCATTTTGTAAATCGTCGAAGTACATTCGGATGCAATCTATGTTCCCTTCGGATAAGGACACATATGCATATCTGCTCTTGACTGTGTGTCTCATATAAGAACAAATTCTTCTATTTATCCAACTACGCATACTCACATTAATAACGAAAAATACTAACATATCGTAATCTTCAACAGTTTAAGATCGATGGAAGGCGTGTTAACCATGGACCAATATTTTTGAACGAATGTGTACATATGCGCATACAGACTCATACGGGAATGTGAAAGTGCGTGCGTGTACACGAAGCAAAACTACGTAGCAACTTTATTAGGCCGTGTATCTCGCCCCGGTCGTCCCTGGTTACAATTGGTCTATGGGAGCAGTCGAGGGACTTTTTGTTTCCTTTTCGAAGAAGCCCCGAAGCCGGATTTTCATTGGCCGGCTTCGTTCTGCCCCAAATACAGGATTTCATATCCAGGCGGGGCTGCGTGTTTTTTTTGTCCCGAAGAACGGTAGCGACGACGGCATCGTCGGGGGTGAACGAGGGGTCGGCCCGTCGACGAGGGATGCTAGCGGACAACGGAGAATTCAATCAGGCGAGTCGATGCTCCTCTCGCCGCTATTACCATCAGGGATCAACTCCGTATATTTACTACCTGTCAAATTTCACCACCACGGCCACAACGTGCTCGTAATTACATCCTGGAAACCGATTGGAAAGTGGTTTTCGTGGCGCGGTGCATGCGCCGTGAACGTCTCTATACAGGGTGTCTAACGAGTTTAAGTAAAGACACGATAATAGGTTTACCCGCGATCCTCGGAATTTCGGGTATTTGGTAATTCTCGGATTTGTCCGCTACGATCTGTATTTTAACGTTAACCGCTGTTACGTGACCGTTCGCGAAAATTAAGTGCGGGAATCTCTGCTATATCTGAAGTTTCTGAACATGGTCGTTATACGCTAATCAACGTTATACTCCCTCGTTTCGAGCGTTAACGATATGCAAGTCTCGTGTCCAGAAATCTCGCAGCACCGGAAATATGTTCGAGCGACGCGACGTCTTCGAGCCGTCTCATATAACGTGTCAGCTTAGGCAATTCTAATTACTCTTAGCCGATTTCTCGGTGCTCCCCTTTCTCTTCCTTCCGTGGTACTCAAAGTTCCTCTCAGTTTGCTGCGAAGATTTATAACGGTGTCCTCAGATCCCGTGTAGTCTCGCTTATCGTCCAAGAGGATCGTTCTTTCGCATAAAGGTGGAAATTAAGCTGCAGTAATCGGACCAACGAAATCTGGACGTTTCAGTGCGATTAAGTTCGTCGCAAGATGGAAACAGCTGCGAAAAACTTTAGTCCCGCGATGGTTGCCAGTGCAGGAGAACAATAGACGATGGAATTCTACCGGCGAGAAAGGGGAGAAGTTTAAGCGACAGGAGTCAGTTTGCATTGCGAGCGAAGGTTATCGAGCATTAGCCAGATTAGGCGGCGGTTCGACGAGGAACACGCTCGGCTTGGCTCGCACGCGATATAATATGTAAGGGCTATTGACAACTGGCCCGTTATATCGAGACGCTGTATCAGAGAATGAATAGAGGCTATTATGAAACGATGGAAGGTCGCATTCAGCTCGTGTATCCCGTTTCTGCGTTCGAGTGACCGGCAGGTCGACGCAAAGTGATAGGTCGAGGGACGACAGGGGCGATCCCAGGACGAGCATCCTGTGAAACGGATAGGCTTGGGACACGAACGTGTCAGGGGCGATGCAGGGTGTACCAGAACTTTAAGCGATGACTTAACTGCCTAATAGATTTTACCAGAACAGAGTCCGCACTAATCATCTTTAAGACATTACTTCTCAAGGTATACATCATCCTCGAGTTACCACGTTTCAAATTTCAAACTCATTCAAATATGTATCACATGTTGTCTTTGTTTACCAACATAAATACCAAGAAAAAAACAATTCTTTCAGCTTATTTCGTGATTCTCTGATCCTTGAATCTTAGAATCTTCGGGTTTTGAGAATGATAGGATTACCCAGCAATCGAGTTCGAGCGGTGCAATAACGTGAACGTTAATGTAATTAGTCGATCCGACCGAGTATAATAGAGGGTAGATGACAACGAAACCGGTGGATTTTTAATATTCGGACTAACGACGGTAAACGGGAAGCGAAACTCGCTATTGATTCGCGGAAACGGATTCGTTCGTCGTTTATTGCTTTTTTTGCTCCGTGCGCGCGATGCGTTTAATTATCACGACGCGTATCGGGTTAATTAACGTTCCGGAGAGCGGAAATTCTATTAAACGATCTCGTAGTCCGATTTCGTGTTGTTTAGAGTGAAACGTTTGACAATTTGCTAATGATGTCTATGATGCTTTTGTAGAATTATTTTCGAATTCGTAAATTGTTTTTATCTCTGACCTGTTCAAAGATATTTGGGTATAATTAGTGAATGTTTAGTTTGCTTTAATATTCATTAACTAGAGACCACGTGTGCATACACCATTTATACATACAAACCTTGGAAGAGTTTATAATATATAGTAGAGATGATAATGTTACAAGTTTAAAACGAGTAAAATGTAATTACACACACAAAAAATATATAACCCTTTCTAACCTTAAAAAGATCATCCTTGACGAGTTAAATATATTACTCAACATTTAAACGTGAAATCGGATTTAGCAGAAAATTTTTTATTTCTTTGATGGCTTTGGTTAACGAACCATTTGCGAATGGTATAAGCGGAAATTCGGATTTACGATGTTCGGTTACGTTGGAACGCGTCGACAAGAGCAATTACATTCTTGTCGCTCCGGGGAAGCTGTTCGCAATGAAATTCCACTATTTGTCGAATAAACGCGAAGATAAAATGGACGTAACGATGCATTTGCGAATCGAAATTTTCGTTGGGCGGGAAGCCTCCATTTAAATATCTTAACCGTACATCACGACGGAACTGTGAGAAATTGAAATTGCATCGTGAACAACGAATTATCGTGGCGTTGTCTCGATATTTCTTTAAAATGTAACGCCCTGCTGCACTGTTCGACGTTAATGGAACGTTCGTAGCAATCTTCTTTACATTTATAGAAGAATATTATATTTTACTTTCTATCTTCGTTCGAATATTAATTATGCTATTATCCGATTTTGTAACGAGTTCAGAAGATCGAGCAAAGTTAATAGCCTATGTTGTACTTTTATTCTGGTATGGTTTTACTTTTCTCCGTAAATGGTATCGATCTTCCGAGCGTAGAACACGAATTTAACAGCTACGTTCGGTAGACCGTCGAGCAGATATTCCACGTTCAACTATCTAATTTAATGTAATGCCAATCTCCGTGCAGGATTCGTGAAACTTCGCCTCGCTGTTGCAATAATTATTGCCCGTGGTGATCGAAGGCAAAGCTCGAATTATCACGCTCATAGATCGCAGTTGTACGCTCAGCAGAGTGCGACGTTCCATCAACGATGACTCGGAATCGGTGATTTGTAAGCGTTTCACCAATTCATCTGTACATCGCTTCCACATGCTAAACTCGATGTCGATACAAACAGAGACATTTGTAATATTTCAATTCTTTGCGAAACACCTGATAGCCATCCAACCAAATATTTCGGTTTCCTTTGCGACATATTATCCTGCATTATATAGTTAAACTGTCAAAGTACTACGTGAAATATTGTCGTCCTTGAACCACTGCAATACAAAATGACACGAATCTGCACGTGTCTTCGTATCTCGTCGAACGATCCGGGTAGCAAAGGTCCACGTTCCTGCACGTTTATGCCAACAATTCCGAGCATGTCGTCATTTCGTGGGACACGGTCATCGATTTCGACAATCGGCCATCGTCCACGGCAATTGTTAGCCAGAGTTTCTGGCGGACGTACACCCCTCGGAATATATGTATGTATCACGGTCCGTCGTAAAACGTCAAGCGAAAGCAGTGGTAAAAGTATCGGGCTTCGATAGCGACGTAGCGCCTGGCTGGTTGGCAATCTTTTTCCTAATCTCTGGCAGGTTGTTTCGCAGCCTGCATGGTCGTTGCACGCCATAAAACGTTAGGCGCGGTAGCGGCATTTCATGGCGCTACATTTAGCAGACTGTAAACTACAACTTTATGCGGAAGTTTTTATAGTTGCGGCCGAAGCGACCGGTCATAAATAATGCTTTATTACGTACCCGGCGATCCTCGAACCGAACGAATCGTGTTCCTTCGATTTGTAACGTGTAGTCGGATGTTCTTCGGATATCCGATCCTTCTACGTTGTTTCGACCTTTTCATTTGTCTATGCAATCCGTGGAATTTTTAACGACTCTGGTACAAATTTTATTGCAATCGATCTTAGTGACTTTCTAGCGAGTCAAGTTATAATTTTCGATTGGTAGACTAACGTCCTCAATATTTTCTCCGGAACTTTATAAATAATTCGTGGAACAAGTTGTATTTATGAACGATACGATTCCACTAAAAAACTTATTCTAAATTGTGGAATTGATCTCGATGCGCATACATGCAGTTGGTCCTTTCTAGGGAAATATGAATGTCGATCGATAGTGATGGAATTATAACGAAGCACGAGGTTCATTCGTTAAACACCGATTAGTCTTATGCAAAGCTCGTTAAAACGTATTAACTAATACGATAGTTGGCTGCGAGCGGTGAATAGAATCGGCTAGCGGATCGAACGGTTAGAAATATCGGACCGGTTGGCTCGTGAATATGCATCGTTCCCTTGAATGTAATATTGCGTTCGGGACTTTGACAAGGACCCAGCGTCATCGAATCGACCGGAATGCAAAACCATTTCGACTTTCATACGATCCGGGACACCGCGAATGGATTGCGACTCTGTGTTCAATCGATTCGTTGCAGCACGAGGAATTACGTTCGTTGAATTTTTATCATTTCGAACAACGATCGAGAGGCTAAGTGGCTTTTCTGGTAGTTGACGATCTGTTTGCGCGGTATTTACTCGGGCCTACCGGAAACGATTCGGATTGCTTGTTTCATTTTAAATTGGAACCCTTTCCGATGTTTATCTAGATACGATGCATAGTAAACTACTCCCTTTTGACGTTAATCTCGTAGATTACTTTCAGACCTTAATACATCACAAATGCACGAACATCCTCAGTCTAGTGATCCGAACTATCATCTATAATATACATCTCGGTCTGAAATCAAGATCCTAATCGACCCGGCCGATCAAACCACCGGAAGCCTCCATTTCAGGAGTGACGGTAGCAGCGGTACGGTAGTAAAACTAACCAACCCTCTCTCCGTTATTACATTATAATTCACATCGTCTTTCCATCATGAAGCGGTGGTTCTCGTCGAAGTCTCGTTCCTCCAATCCCGTGGCAGCTTCCCACGTCGACCGTCTATCTTTTTCATAACGATATCCGCGTGTACGTCCGCGTTAAATCCGGCGCGCGTGGCCGGAATACGTAAAACGCGAGCTGAAACAAGCGTAAGCCCTGCGTCGCTGCCGGGAAACAGACACATTCGGGGAAGCATTTCAGTTAATTCCCGACCGCGTATCAGCGCACTTAGCGGTTACGCTTCATACTTTCTGCGGCTGCCACCGGTAGACCTAATGCGTCCTCTTCGCGTCGCCCGACACGATAAGCGCACAGGCTAAGTGCCGTACTCGCTGGAAGCTTCGAAATTAATTCCACGGAAGAACCACCCTTTAGTCCTGGCTCGCCCTTCTACCGACTTCCTTCGTCCTTTGCCCCCTCTGCGGCTGCCTGTCTCTCCAAACGCTCTCTGACGAACATACACGACCAAAAGTATTCGATCGCTCATGTACATTCCACCAAATTCTTGCTTTTTATCTCTAAGTTGTACCTTTTCTTAAAGATACATTGTTACTTGGAATAAGGTAACATTGTTATCTGATATTTATGGATATTATTGTATGGATAAAATTGTATAATCACTTTAAAGGTAGAAGTAAAAACAGACAAGGGTGAATTATTAAGAAATACGAAAAAGAAGAGTATAATGTTACAACTTGATTAAGTAGTAACTTTTGAGAGGCAGTGTAGCTCAAGTTAGACTAACCTAAGCCAACGTACAATCCGAACAAGCTTGTCCCTCTCATCTGGTGCAAGGTGCAAGGTGCACTATACGTCTATCTGAAGCTGCCACGAACTAGCAGGAACGAGATATCAGCCAGGGAACAATTCCAATCAATTTGAGGCGGATGTATGCGTCCATCGTCTCCTTGTCTTGCAGCCTGGCTGATCCTCTTTCACCCTTTGCCATCCACCGACCCCTGTCTCCTTGCAATTCTGATGTCGTTGCTCGCGAGTCGGCCGATATGCGACGAATACATCCACGGCTTGCAGAAGGTGTGTGCTCGGAGTATAATCGACCGGGAATCGAGATGCCATCGAGATACAATCGGATTTCCCTTGTTCGAGCAGTTAAATCGTTTCCGCGACCGCAGAGCTGCTCGGCCACGCGAGATTGGGAAGGAAAATTGAAAGTCCCGGTGATGTTTGTCGAACCTTTGTGGATCTGGGTCACGGAGATGCATGATCCGGTCACGAATATTGCTCGATCGAACTTCGATATGGAATTTCGAGACCCGCTTTGGGATAAAGGCTGGAATAGATCAAATTTTTCTACTTCCTTTGATGCGATGGTCACGAGTGCAGGAATGTCGGACAAGAATTAGATAAATGAGATTGAGATTTCGGGAATTAGAGAAGTTCTACGACTTTGGAACAACTACCGTTTTCGAAAATATTTCGAACGTTTTCGGTCCGTAAAACTTTGGGAAGATATTAGGATATCGAATTCTTGAATAAAAGTTCCTCGAACATGGAAGAATAACTGTAAACAGAACTCGTGGTGGGCCGTAAATTTTGTAGGACCATTGCTCCCGTGCATCGATTTTCGCGTTAAACTTTTCACACTACGGAAGAAATAGAATGCGACGAAGGCTGTATACGATAGCGTGTACACGTTGGCGGAAAGTCGGTCTTTAATTCAAGGAAGCACGTGCCCGGCGTAAACTTTCGTACCATTATACGAGTCCTGACAGAAAGAGGGAAGGAGGGAAGGGTTGCGATTCGTCGGAAGTGAAATTGCAACGACCACAAGGACGATTCTGGACGACTCGATCGCACGGTCCTCTTCGATTTTCGAGAGTCCTTCGTTCTATCCCGTTCGAGCACGGCACAGAGGTGAATTTACAAATATACGAGAAGTTGCCGGCGAGAAGAAAGGATTACGGGTCAAGAGGGAGCCAAGAGAAAGGGTCAGAGAGGAAACGGAAGCTGAGAAAACCTTGGACAGGGTTTCTCAAAGGTTGCTTGCCACGATGCGTAACCAAAGGTTGAAATTGCACTTCCTGGCTTTGATGTCGGAGAATGTCTGGGACATTAAATAAAGACCATAACATCAAGTATTCCTTCTCTTTCATTTTAAAGTATAGAATTTACTAAAAATCTTTGACGCGAATGTGCAATTGCGGTGAACTTTCAACCACGAAATTATTGGTTGATCGGTGTATTTAGGTTCTACACTTACTATGTTACATTCCACACGAATAATTTCAATATTTGGGAACACTTGATACGACAATATGACATGTTGAATTAATTAAGATTCAGTTTATTAGATGATCATGAAATGTGCAACGTGTTAGTAAATCTTGGAACAAGCATCATGGTTAATTCAGGGATCCATGTAGTTTGAGAAGCTCTGGTCTCGGGTGTGTATAAGGTGAGAAGGAACTTAAATAATCAATCGACTACGGAGGGTTGTTGGCCGTACGTGAAAGCCTATAGGGTTGACCCTTTGCGTAGAGTGTTTGCGGATCCTCCATCGGGATCTTTTCTCCTCTTCCGTCGGCTCGTTTCTTTGCTGTTCTCATAGCTGCTTTTTCGTTCCCCCTTCCGGTCTCATCTTCGACGCGCGTTCGCAGAGGCACAAAGAGGTGTTGAGTTTTATGGTCGAGAAAGTCGACTTGCTGCTTTATGAAAGTGACCTCCCTGCTATCGTTTGCGCGTTCTTCCCTCTTCGAAATGAGTTTTGGGGTTTGCAACGTCTTTATTGAGTTTCCTCGAAAACGTTGCGCCGTAATTTTCACGTGGCCCGTTTACATATTGTCGTTATTTAAACGAACGATTTGCACCGAGAGATTTTTGATATTTACGGAAATTAATGCGTTCGACGGCTGCGAAACTCGGCAATTAGAGAATCGCGATTCGTTAGCCGTGGAATTATCCGACTCGCGTAATCGCGAACAAGAGACAACCGGAGACTCGGTTAATTGCACGCGACGCGTGGGTTAATTTGGAAAACGTGCTCGTAGAACGAGAATGCTCGAAGAACGGAAACGTTCTTCCTCTCTATGACTTAATCTTGAGCAGGAACGAACGAACGACAGACCAAAAAGTTCAAACGAGGAAAATGAAGTCCAGGCTGCACTCGGGAAAAGAATAACGTCACGTACACGGTATATTAAGGGCACGTTCCTCGCTCGTTTCGCGAGTGTATTAATCTCGTGCCGTGAAAAGCGAGGAACACTCGTAACTGTCGCGCTGAAAACGTGGAACTGTACAACGGAAAATATTTGATGATACCGTGCCACAGTTTGCGATGGCGTCGGCAAATATGCTTTTATAAAAATGATTGCCTGGAGACCGTGTATTGTTTGATTTAGAAAAACCAAGTTCCGCGTTTCGGGAAAACTAATTGCTTTGTACAATTTTTCAAAATTGTAAGGACCACCCGACGTCTCGCTATACCCGGCAAAGCTAAATTCAGGTTATTCAAATAAAAAATCATTGGCGTATTTATATATCGTTTGGTGTTTCAACTGTGATAAATCTTTTTGATATGAGATGTTGGCTACAAGAAATTTTTAAAAAATTCGGTTAATTTTTGGAACTTCGTAAAAGGATACATAAAAAATTAATCCAAGTCGCAAATTTCGCCGGTCGAGAACGGCGGTCCAGGTAGCCTCCAGAAATCTGCTGGTGCGTGTCGAGTATATTCTGTCGGGGTAAAGAACGGCTACGACGCCTTATGTTTGCACGGGGATCAGACCGGCTTGGCCGCGTCGCGATGCCCGCATTTTCGCGAGCAAAGTCTTATTTACGCGTGGCGACTGCGTCGGGTTGGCGAACGCAGGCCGCGTTTTCTCGCATAACTCTCGCCGCTTAGGGGTTGACAAATGGTGGTTGGACGCGGTGCGTGCGACTGCGATGATAAGACGGGCCGAAATTTAAAGGCGTACGAGGATAACGGGCTCTCGAACGTCTTCTCCCCTCCTTGCTCCGCTTATCGCGGGAAAATACGGCGGAAATTTCACGGCCCGTTTGTCGGAACGATATTTATTCTCTTGACCCTTTTATTCTGCTGGCTCGTGCTTTTTTACCGGGCCTACTCTGACATTTGTCCCCAAAGAAATGTTGCACGAAGATCGTTCGTTAAAGTTAAACGTCGCGCGAAAATAACTTGGACAATTCGATCAACATTGATGGTCAGGTCTTAATATTTAAGTATCGGTAACAACGTTTCTTATATTTTTAACGACATCGATTAAACGCACTCGTTATTCGAGTGGAATGTTAAACTTTTACGCGAGTGTACCAACGGAACTGTTGGAAACGCGGCGGTAATTTAAACGGTTGAATAATATTGGCAAACGAGGGAGAAAGGAATTAGGGAAGAGGAGTGGCCGATGTTCTTAGCCAATACTTTGCGATCTTTAAGAGTCGTTTCGTTGATTGCCTCGATTGAACGAGCCGCGCGAATCAAGCCAGACCGGTGACGCTGGAAATTGAATCGTTCAATTACCGTCGAATGTGGCCACCCGGAAGCAGTCGTTTTGCTGCGATGTTACACCCTCTTAACGACATCGTGTTCCGCAGGGATTTCGGCGAACAAGTAGTATTTGTACACTCCACGGACTTTCGAAAGGACTCGGAAATTTTTCGCCGTTTCTAGGTGTTCCTCGAGGCGTGATTTATCGCAGATACCAGTAATCGGTCCGTAGGGTGAAATGGCCGGACTCGAGTAAACCTAGTTATACGAATCAAGTCGTTCTCTGATAGGATCGTGTAAACTGAGTTTTACTATTTCAGTGATTTCTGCCATCACGATTCTGTACCAGAGTAACCCTACTTTTCTCTCTTTTCCTGTTGAATTTGTATTCAAGAAACGTGAAGGTGCTCTTGTTCTACCTTTTTAAATTTCAAAAATAGTCAGATTGGTACAGAATTGTTCCTTGTGTCCTCGTTTGAAATGCGACCGATGCTAGAACGATTGGTGCAGTATGGTATTAAATTTCAATCTAAAATCGTGAATCGCGGTTGTAGTAGAGTTAACGGTAATCAAGATCGACAAGTGTATCAGGCATTCGTCATAAGCGACACAAATAGGCGACGAGAATCTGTCGGTCGTTGGACGATTACATTCCAATTGAATCGAGTCCGGACGAACGTGTATCTCGCGCTGAAAAGCATTAGACGAGGATGCTAATCTGATTTGTCGCGCAACACGGACAAGTATTCGTTGGCTGACGCCGATGAACACGAATTACTTGGCTGAGCGTACTCGCGTCGATTTCAGTTGCACGCGACGACCCATTGGAAAGCACTTTACGTCGATCTCCGGTTGTGTGCGTTCGCCAGCGAGCTCCAAGTTTA
This sequence comes from Megachile ligniseca, assembly GCA_945859555.1. NCBI lineage: Eukaryota > Metazoa > Arthropoda > Insecta > Hymenoptera > Megachilidae > Megachile > Megachile ligniseca. Next base: position 12,943,579 of record OX243781.1, on the reverse strand, counting down.
AACGCTCTTGTAACCTACTCCACAAACACTACAGAATCGCCGTGAAATAACGAGAGAGCCGTATCACCGAATATTTTCAATCTCGATCACCGATGATTTTCGTTGCGCTATACATGGCCTCTTCGTTTCGATGTCCGTTATAGAAGGTTACGAAATATTCGGAACACTAATCATCGATGATAGCGAGTGAAACGATAAAATTCTGTGTACAAGGTAGGTAGATTCTTCCCAGTCACAATTCGAACGATTTCCAAACATTTCCGCTGCTCACAATGATCCACCGATCGTACCTTCGCACAAATCTGTGGCACGCGATTAAATATTAACTCCACAAATCACGCGAATTAACGAGAGGTCGTTGCGTAAATTCAGCAGCGGGTCGAGCAGCGATACGACAAAACACGGGCTCGATTTATCGCGCGCTGGCCCAATAATATCTCTGCTATTTACGTATCAAAGGGTCGGCCGGTAGCATCGGTAAGTTTCGAGAGCTTTATGAAGCAGTAGGTCGCGTTCAACATCGGCAACGGATAACGCGGAACGTTCGATCGATTAATGAAGCTTCCCGCGCGAGGAAGAAATGTAATCGCGAGCGTGTTATGCGTATAAATTGACAAATTTTCGTGGTGGACAGACAGGAGAGGGGTTCGAGAAAGGGAGGCCCGTGCACGGGCCGGTGGACATAACGCGCGACAATAAAGTTTATATTGCGCAAAACCGGGAATCCTGCATTACGAGCTAGACAATCGTTTATTGGTCGGCGTGCACTGGTATCGTGCATTAATAATGCTAATCGCGTGTATGTGCCATCGGCGCATTAATTAATGCCGTGGGACGATTGTGCTTCGTAAACAATGAAACTCGTACGTGACCGCCAGGCAACGTGCTATTGCACGCCCATTAATGATCACCTCATATAATTCGCTCCGATCGATCGATTATTTATTTTAGCGTCAGGCCGGAAGTCAACCGAGCCACGGGTTAACGCACAAAGCGCGCTAATATTTTCGTACGCTCAAGGGAATTATTTCACGAGCGTCGTTTCAAGAACAGCCGCCGATAAATTGAATTCGCGCGCGGCCAGTCGAGCTAACGCGCGAAAATATTACCGTCGTCGTCCGGCGTATCATTTTATTTATTCGCGCTAACGCCATGCATCCGCGCGATTTATCGCCGCAGACCATGGCGGCGAGCGCACGAAATTGCTCGTGTTGGATCGTCGCTCTAAACTTGAGCAGAAGCGGTTCGGGTAGACTTCTTGCTAACCGGGCAGACGAGTACTCGGAATTCTACTCTTTATAATCCGGACCGAAGAATGCCGTTGTATCTCGACGCCATGTATCGCCAGACGTTCTATCCTCGACTCGTGCCAAGGTTTCTCCCGGTGATTCAGAACTATAACCGAAACTTCGGATCCTTTATCCCGTATACTTTTCTCGCAATATCTTCTCGCAGCGACTGCGAATGGTGACAGTATCGGCGAAGGTCGAAATTGGATTCCACGAAATCTCTTTTCGAATTTTGCTTCCCGACCTTCTATCCTGCAATTTCCAATTTCGCGTCGACGATCCTTCAATTTCAATTTCTCGCAGTTTCATTTGTTCTACGTTCCGAAACGCTCGAGCGTGCCGGCTAATTAATATCAATCGTCTTCTCGTCACCAGACGCGCTCGTTTGATCGCTCCCTCGAAATTAAGAAATTCGTCGAGCAGCATTAATCCCCGGTATCCGCGTTTCGTTTGTGCTTACAGCGCGGGGTGTACGCTCACTTTTTTTCTCCATCGAAGCGGCTCCAATAATCTCATTAATTTCCATTACGGATATTGCAACGACTCGATGCTCGCTGCCACTTCGTCTCCCTCCCCTTGGTCCTTTCGATTCACCCCTCGTCGAATTAATTGTGAAAAGGTATCTCGTTCTTTCGTGCTACTCGAGTTTCTCATTCGTCTCCTCCGTCTGGCCCTCTCTCGCTTTCTTTGTTCCCTCTACCGTCCCTTTGCGACTCTCTCTATCAATTCCCTTTGCACATACTGCCACGCGTTTCTCCGTCTCTCTGTCTGCTTTTTCCGCTTCCGTATCTGTTCGCCGTTCGGGCAAGCGTGCGGGCATAACGCGGCTACAATGTTTTTTAATTTAATTAACGAGCGCTCCGCTTCGCGTCGTTCCGCGAGCCCGTTGTTTCTCGCTGCGCCGCGCACTGCCGTACGCTGCGAACGATTATTGCATCTCATAAAGGAATTAGCGGCCGTGTCGACACTTTCCTCTCATCAGGACACGCTCGCGCACGCCTCCAATTTGCGAGCAAACGACCGACGCGATAAAAACCGGGGCCGAGCCTCTTTCACGACCGTCTGCGAGCCTTGCCCGCTCTAATGCTACCGCATTGTTCGACATTTTTTATGTCACCCCCCTTTTCGCACGCTCTCTTTGAAACACCGTGTACGTGGACACCCGTGAACGTTTGACTAGTTTTTGGAAGCTGTCGTCCAGCGGAGATGCTACCGATTTTCCACTAAAATTCGTTATACTCCATGGTGATCACTTGGGTTTTATCTTGCCAAAGCCTCCTTTGATGTCGCACCAGTTATGCTTTAAACATTTTTTTCATATAATAAGAAGCATAACGATAGAGTTGTTTCGAAACTCGTGAATTTCGTATTCTAGAGCAAATAAAACTTAATGTCATGTATGCTCAAGAGATATAAATATCATGGGGTTGTTATCGTGAAGTTTTCATGGAGGCTGTTAAACCTTGGGAATACGACGTTAGTAGCTCAAAGCTGTTTAGTAAATATTCGTTTTTCTAAATTCGCGTTTGCCCGCGTTGTGTTCCATCAATTATTGGAAATTCTGACTTTCTATGGACATTGTGGGCTTAAATATGTTTTCATATTTCATTGCATAGTAAACCAATGGACGAGAGATTTAGGATGTCGAGCATGTTCGACAGGTGCGATCAGTGTTCAATGGATTCGCGACAAATCGATGATAAACCCTCGATTCATACGCGACGCATCTGTCGAAAAGCTTTGCGTTAGCGACGAAGTTTTACGTTTGTTTTCAAGTCGATGATGGATTGCTCTATACGACGGGTAAATACGGTTTGCTTGCTGTGGAGTGCGAGCTCTATCGAGCACCTGAAAACGTTCGCTCCATTTGTACACCTTTACGTCTTTCGCGTAAACGTTTCATTCGCGTGGAAATCTTTTTTTTTTGTATTTCAAACGAGGTGTTCAACATCGCGTTTCCCGTCCACTTTTGTCGAATAATCAATTCTAAAAATAAATTTTCGATAGCTTTTATATTTATTGAGTTACCGAGTGGAATTCGCGATATTATTCGGGTCGAAAATGAAATTTCTCTGTAACATCGGTGTGTACTAATTGTCTGATGGAAACACAAGCGACACGCGAAGCCAAAATTTCACCGAGGAAAATTTCAAAGCTTTTCGAGCCTTTTTAATCGATCCTTTGATCTCTGATAATGCTACAGGAAAGTGCACTTGCCGTCAATGCGCGTTCGAGTGTCACGTTTCCACCGGCTTTGTCGGATTCTACGCAAAACTTTCGTGCCATTTTTAATTTCAATCAATCGAACTTTTCAATTTCGTCGTTTGCGCGATGCGCGTCCAACGCAAGCGATTCATTTTTGCACTCTAATTAAAGGCTACGTCGCGTGCTGTTCAAACTCGTTTCGAAAATTTATTGGAAACGCAATTTATTTGATACCTTGATCGAGACGGGGCACAGTATTATAACATTATTCTAGAATCGCGAAACAGTAAAATATGAGAGGGAGGGATTTAACGAAGAATACGAGCTCAACTTTTCTCCTCTACATTTAAGTACAAGGTATTACGTTCGTTCGAAAATACTCGTGACTTTAAATCATACTTTATGAAGGTCCCTTCATTTTTTATGGAAGATATTCAAATCTTTCGGTCATTTTCCAAAGACGGTGCCCTTTCCTTGTCCCGTTTCATTCACGCCGGAATATTTCACCTGAAAATTCCCCGAACAAAATTTCGCTTACAAAGAGTTCTCTAAAAAAGGACAAACTTGTTCGCTTCTCCTCGGAGGATCGAACCATCCATCGCTCATTCGCGAATCGCATCACGAGCAAATTCGCCGTGGAATTGCAAATTGCCATTCGCTCGTAATTTCTACGGACTCGTTCGACTCGATAATTTCTCCGCGGCTCGAAAGATGAAATTTCGTACATCGCTCTGGCCCATTTTATTACTCGGTTACATGCGCCGCCATTCTGATCGATACGTGTGCGTGCGTATACATGAATTTGCGTACCTAGACACACGCGCGTAGGCGCGTTCGCACGGTTTCACGCGAAAGGGGTCCCAGGACGAGAGGGTTGGCCATCGGGGTAACGACAGTCATTTTTAACCCTTTATGCAGGAAGGGTCGAGATTAAAGGGCAGATTTGCCGCACGATTTGCCGATGGAGTCTCTATCACCGACTTCGTCGTCGTCGTCGTAGTCGTCGACGAGGAGGACCATTTCCAGTTGACTGGTGAACAAATTTCAAACTCACCCTCTCGATGATCAAATCAGCCACTGTCGATATCGTCGCTTTCGTGCTCACGGCAGAGCTTAATGAGGGAAAAGCGTAGCGGAAGTATAACCAGTGTCTCTTGTTCCTCGCTTTTATTCACGGTTATGAAACCAGACGCGGACGAAACAGAGGAATCTGTCGTTGACGAACGTGTAGCAATTTCGAACGGCGCTGAAAGAATATTGTGTTAATTAAAAATGTAAGGATCTAGGATTATTGATTCTAGATTGAGGATTGTTTGATTATAGGTTTCGATTTCTTACAATCTACTAAATTGTAAACCATAATAAGGATGCTTAGTATTCTATAATCGTGTTTCTCGTCTTCTTTAGAGTAGAAAAGATAGGTGTACCAAACTATGTATGTTCGCAGCTGCGATCGCGTTGATCAGAAGTTGAGTAAAAGGGTTCATCGACCTCCGAGCGAAGAGAGGGTTGCAACGTGGTCGCGTCGCGTTAAGCCGGTTTTCAACGAGGACGACGGTCGAGTTGTAAAAAAGTAATCCACGATGGTGATTCATTTGCGCGCCACCAAAGCGTAGAAACGATTGTGATGCAAACTTCATAAGCATCCGGCGGATTGGAGGGAAGGTAACGAGCCGAAGGACATCGTCTCAGGGAGAGGACTTTCGAGTAAACCCGTGCTTCTCTCGTCTCGACTTCCAAGAGTGGAATACGTAAATCTGTACCTGGGAAGCGAACCCTGGGCTAGATGGTAAAGTCGCAAGGGGGTGGGAACGCGAGGCGAGCAGACAAGAGACTGAGATTCTTAACGGAGAGACCTTGACTCGGGGAAACGAGCACTCCGCAATTCGATTGGCTCCGAGCGGCATCGTGCATATTAAGTTGGCGTTATTTGAATGTCAAAAGTGCCCTGGGATCGGCGATGCCGTCTACGGCTGGATAGGAACGAGGGAAAACGAGAGAGGAAATACCGTTGCCGGCGATATGGTGGGGGGTCGATTTCGTGGTGAACCGAAGAGGGAAAGAGAAAGAGAGAGGAAGAAATTTCTTGGTGCCGATACGACTGGGTATAATTGAAAATATATTCGCGTCGTTCCGTCGTCCTTTTCCCTGCTGTTTCGTGTGACGAGAAGGTGATTTAAAATCGAGGGATGTAAATGCAAAGAGGCGCCTGGCGAACGTGATAAATCATCGGCCGCGGAATTTACCGCCGCCCTACTCGCTTCTGATCGAATACTAATTGCTTTCGGTATTTTTTTCCGAATGGCTGATGCGAAACGTTTACCAATTTGTGGGAATACGAGTTGGACATCGTCGAATTTGTATTTTATAATTAATCCAGAGTGTTCGTTACCCTCGATATTTATTCGTATCCACCTTTCGATCGTTCGTTCGTTTTCTTTTTTCACACTCTGCAACAATTTTGTAACTCGCATGCCACTTGCACTACCGGTAAGTGCAAGGAATTTGTACAGTTCGGTTTGCCCTTTCGATATTTCGTTTATAGGTCTTAAACGAGTCGGCGTTTGATGTACCGCAACGTTGTCCGTTACTTTTATCGAAAAACGTTCTCGAACCGATTGCGGCGAAATCCATCACGTCCACTGTTTTAGTATGTCATGCTGCGGCCTAGCGAGCCATCTCGGAAATAGAAATCTCATCTATTGGAGCCCAGGCCCGATACCACAGGATACTATATCTCCCTTCTCCAGGATTAATTAAGGCACTCTCCGCTGGTACCACAGGTACCACAGGCACTCCTGGTAGGCGAATCAATCGATCAGGTTTACCACCTTACCACGTTACCTCCCAGGCAATTGACATTCTCGATGCGTTTTGTATTTTCAGCCGTCCCTAATTAATCCCGAGTACCTTTGGCTGACTTGGTTAGCCCAAAATATTCCTTCAAAATAGCACAATTACCATTCGATAAATGATTACTGCATTATTCTCTCCGTAAACGTCACGCTATATCGACAGATCAGAACTGCTGCATAATTTACTGCGATTTCGATACAATTATATTCAGAAGGTTCGATGTACTGGTTTTTGAACTGTTAATATTTAATGAAGTAAATAACGAATAATGCGAGGAAAGATGTTACGTTTGTCGCCGGTTTGCTAATAATTCGCGTCAGAAGGAAATAATTAAAGTACACCAGGAGGTTGGAGGCTCGAACAACAAAAGAACAGGGATGGTTTGTAAACAAGCGTAAACGTTCCGCGCGTCCATGTTCGCGGCGGTGTACCGGCGATAAATCTAAATTTACCGGCACCACGAAAAACTAAATCCTCCGCAATTTCCGTCCGGGCGACGAGCAAAAAACCTCAAGAGCTGAATTCACGCTGGCGATGTATCATAATAACGTTCCCCCGGCCATGGTTCTCGAGCCATGGTAACCGTGGCAGACAACCAGCCCGCGATAGCTCGTCGTTTCTTCCCCCATGGAACTCCTTAACGCTCCAATCGTGCCCGGCCATTGAAGAATCGCGAATTCACCGTGAATTTTCTACCTTTATTCCGCAGCCGTAATGACGCGGGATGAAAAATGTATAAGCCTCGAGACTTTCGTGCGAAGATTATTTCATTTTTTTTTGCCAATAAAACGAAACATCGAAAATAGATTAGGAGATGGAATTTGAGTTCATCTGATGCTGTAAAGTTTTAGGAATAATCTCGAGTTGCGAACGTAGAATGGTTGCGAGGAACGTCTAGATCGTTACATCCTTTGCTCGCGATTTCGAGGTGCAAATTTTCTCGAATCAAGCAAAGTTTTTCTAGTGTTCGATGAAAGAGGGAAAAAGTCACGAGGAGATCGATAAATAACCCTTATCGAACTCGTGACTTACGAACGAATTACCTAGTCGCCCCTCGAAGTTATCTGTCCCATACATCATCGACGTTCAGCCGACGCTTGTCCGTCGGTTGTTCCGCGTCCTAGCAGCCGTTTTCCCATCATCCTGCGCTATTTATCAGGCAGGTTCCTTCGTCGCGACGCGTCCAGGAGTTCGTTAACTTTTTCCTTGGCCGCGTCACGTGCCGTTCTCGACGAGGGTGTACGAAAAGGCATTAATAAAAACGTGTCGCGCCCTGGTTCCACCCTTGTTCTCCACCTTCGTTCCATTCGCCAGCCCTCGTCGCACGAACGTCGACATTCGTTCCCGTTCCTGCACCTGTTTCGACTCCCCCTTTTTTCGAACGCCGGACTAGCTGAAAAACGCTCGCGTAAATTACTCGAACTCTCGTAATGAATTGCAAACAACTCGTCCGTTGGCGGTGAGGTAGTTTGCTCGAGTGCGTATTGCGATTACCGGAAACGATCGATGCGTCGCGGACAGAAATGAAATTTTCATTCATATCAATCGAGGTCATATTAATCGAGGACCGTGTAACTGTGTTTTTATCAAATCGAGTTAATTCTAAAAAGTTTAAAAACAATCGCTTTTTTTTGAACTGGAAAATAGCCACGCGTATTTAAATTACACAATTTGGAAATTGGCGGTGTCGGGTTTTATTTGCGGTAACGGGGCACGTTAAACGAAAAAGCGCATCTCGTTCGACTAATTTGATAAAAGTTCGCGTTGGCGCCTCGCGATTGGCGACTGTACCCAGAAACGTTAACGTTAATTATAAATCCCAGTGGAATAACGGTAACGAAGAGAGAAAGAGAAAGGGAGCGAGGAAGAGAGAAAGAAGGGACGAGAAAAAAAAGGCGAAAGTCCCTGGGAATAGTTCCAAATGGGAGCCATTAATTTTACTCATCCGCCTAGCGGCAATTCACCGCGTAATAACGAACGTGAAACGATATGAGAAAAGTTGAGATACCTGTCCTCCCGTGCCACACTTTCTCCCTCCTCTGTTGACCTTTTCCCTCCCTCGAGTGGTTAATATAAAATCGCGTTTATCAAGTAAGTTTTTCTCCACCCTTGGTGAAACAAGGTTTAGCACCGTTTGCTTATCTTTGATCTCGCACTGATTCGACACCCTTCTGTTTTACCGATCGAGAAGATTAAACATTATAACCTTCATAATGTTTCGAACTTTGTTTTGTACACGTTAGAAACTAAAGCCGAGAAGTTACTTAGAACCTTTGATCGCGTCGATACGTTTCTGATCCACGCTTTCTTCCTATTTCCCACTTCTTTATTCGTAAAAATGTAATATCGCGGTGCATTAAATCGAGGAACCGGGTGTATCGAGCGAGCAACGATAGAACTGCCAACAATATCGAAAGCAAAACCTGGTCGGGAGCAGGTAACGGAGCGAAGGGGTCTCGAAGTTATGGACGAAGTGGTGGTTTTCGACTCTGGACCGTTGCGCCACTTACATGGTCAGTCAATTTGCGTAATGAAGCAGCGAGAGAGACTGGGCTCTCGCCGAGGGCCAATTACGGTCGAAGAGGGTCGGTCACTGTACTTAGCTTTACCTAAAACCACGTTGAACCTTCGCAATCGCGGAGGTCCCCGTGTCCCGTAGTCCATCGACGATGTTGTAATTGCGTCACTTGTCGCGAGAATCGAAAGGGACTCGTCGACAGATGGTTCCGTCGAGAGGGCATCGTTATAGTCCGCTCGGAACCTTCCAAAACGGACAAAGGGACTGGCTACAAGACGAAGTCTTCGACAACAAACTCTTCCGGCCCTTCAGACGAGACACGAACCACTACTGTATGCGCCTATTGCATTACTCTTTGGATCTATATTCGATGAAAAATATTGGCATTTCGAAAGAGGCTGTTTGATACAGAATACAGTTTGCAAAGATGTAGTCCGGCATGAAAGGACTAAAAGACAACGGAGTCTAATAGCTTATTTAGTTTATGGTGATTGCGCTGTTCACGAAAATGGAGGGAAAGAAAGAACAAGAAAATGCTTCGAGTTATCTTTCCAGACCCTTTGTATATACTACAGTGAATATATACATTTACTAGTTACCCTATGTATACTAATTTCATAATAACATTTTCTGGCAGGAACTGTTTTCTTTATTTATCTTAACAGACCACTTATTCCCTTTTCCCTCTTCCTCGATGCAAATCCTAAACCAAGTGGAAGATTTTTATCTCCTTTCCTAGGACTCTTAAACCTTTGTTTCACTTTAAACATTTCTATCATGACATCTACATCCAACTATGAAGTTCTTGAAAGAATATACCTTTTGCTCATTATCCATCTAGGAGACGATAACGCAGCCATTTTAATTCCATCGTAAGTTACACTGACCAAGAAAAACAGGGGTGATTTTTTGTTCTTTGTGACTTCCATTTCGCGCTCGTCATCTCGCAGACCATTTCGCGGTAAAAGTGGCGCGCACGATGGCGTTTCGTAACGGCGAACGAACCAACCCCTCCCGAGCCAGGGTCGTTATCCCCGTGATTACAAATTTGTGGACCAGCAGAGGTAGCTCGTTTACGTTGAAACAGAAACGATACGAGAGCAGGAGCGTGTGGAGGCATTTCAGCGCGCATCCAGCGACGGCTACGAAAGAGAGACGAGGACGCTTTCGAACCGAGAGTATTGTACGGTTTTATCAATGGATTCTGGAATATATTGTCTCTCGCATGAGCGATGCCGCATTGTGAATCGCGCCAGCGGGGGTGGTTGCTGATTGAAAATGCACGCGGTCTTTCCTCCCCGTCGAGACCTTGACGGATAAAAGAGCGAACCTATCTGTCTAGGATAAGGACTCGCTGAAATATACTTTATGGAGCCTCGACAAATTGTGTTCTGCGCAAATTTGCTTTGTGGATAGAAACTTTTCCAATTCGTGGAACGGTATTTTAGAATTATTTCGCTGTTCATCTTTTTCGGTGCCTTTGTCATTCGCGTGATTGTATCCTCTGCTTTTCAGTCGAAAATTTCAGCTTTTTTTCCAACTTTCGATGTTCCCTCTGTCGATAATTTTGGAATCGAAAAATTCTGGGACATCGGGAGTTCGGCACTTTGGAATTTCCGAAGCGTACGTTTCGAGATAATAAATTACCGGTTCGATAACTTCTCGACTCGAAAGTTTAATTTTTCCAGAGAGCCGGCGTAACAAGCGCAGCTAATGAGACAGCAAGATTAGAAACGTAGGTATTTCTATCGCAACGGACTGTGGTATCGGCGAGCGAATTCCGAATTCAGCTCAGAGACGTGGCAGCCGTTTTGGTATTCACGTCGTGGAGCTCGGTTCGCGGAACAGAAACGACGGCAGAGAAACGATGAGAAAGTTGGAACAAGAACGGCTACGAAAACGGAGCGAACGAAGCTACCGACAAACACGGGGTTTGCGAAGCAAATACCTCTTCGTCGCGCGAACTTTCCTCTTCGCTAATGCGGTACGATCGACGCGCGAATTTTGAACTTCCCTCGTTGTACTAGATTTGCAACAAACTGTGAGAAACCCTTTGCAACTTGCTCTATAAAACGCGGAACGTTTACGTCCACTTTGGGGAACAAGCTTTCAGGTCAACTTTGAATTTTGTAGCAGGGTTGTAAACAAATCTTGTGCCCCAGTTTTTCTTTCCATCCGTAGGGCTTTAGTCGACAAAGTTTGTTGAAAAATTGACTCGCATCCGAAGTAACGCAAATCTTTCTTTTGTTATTATATCTGGTTCGAGTATCTTCGTGCTCGAGATTCTACTAATTTATTCCCGAGAATATACGATCCAGTTTGAAGATCGATCGTCGCTCGTTAATCGCGTAATGCATCCGAGAAACATTGAACTGTCGGTGAAAATAATACTTGTAGAAGAAGTTCTTTCTCGTCTGTAGAACCGAAATACGCGTTGAATATCTCGGTCGGTCTCAAGTGGCTCACGTTCCTCGAACGCTTCTAATAATATCGAATGCTCCATTCGATATTTCAACGTGACGCTGAAAGAAATATTGCGACGGGCTGATTATAATTTATCGCTGAAACGTCGGTGCCGCCGCAACGGATCTCTTGGTACGAAGGAAAATTTATATCCGAACCGGCTTATCAACTATGTGACACGTCGTATCGAGATCTCGTTAAAGGCGCGGAAACTGGCGTTCGCTCGTGGCCGATCGTTGCTCTCGAAACGATTTGACGGCTGTCTCATGCATAATAAGGGTTCCTTCGCTCGTCGCGAATCTTTATTTCGTGCTGGAACGGGCAATCCGCAGAGTAATACGATATTTTCTGTCTATTGACGAGACTTCGATCCCTCGAGATGCACCGCCAAGACGAATCAGAATTCAAGAAAGAGACAATAATGTTACGAGAGGATAAAATCAAGCTCTTTCAAAGCTGATTATCGAGATTCTTTTTCACCAAGATCGATGATACACCCGTGCGATTTTATCAAAACGGTGACATGTTAAGGAAAAAGATTAACAACGTGTCTTTGATGAGTTATTAGAAAGAAATGAATACTTATGAAATAAAAATTCCTTAAATTTGTTTGAAAGCATGCAGGATATTTTGCCACGAGAGTCATTTTCAGGTCAAAAGTAATATCCAGACTTCACGATAGCCGAATCTTCTATACGTAAATCGTATCCGGGACTTTTAACCCCATTGGCCGGGTAAGATATTCCGGTGGCGTGCCGGTGGTTCGTTAGAAATTCGCTCTATCAACGGTACAGTACCGAGGTAGTAAGTAAATCCCAACGAAGCGTATCCTGTTTATCGCGCGTGCACATTTATTTGCATGCGTTTAATATTGAAATCCTAGGTTAGGTCGGAATAATACAAGGCGGCTTGTTTCCCTTAAAACTCGACCGTTCGCCACTTGTGTACATAAGAAATTCAAATACCGCAAACCAGACCGACCGACCGACACAGTATTATTCTGGTTCGTGGAAAGCGATGAGAAAATCAACAAGAAAGCCAGAGCAAGGTTGCTGGGTTCGTTTCCCGTGGGTCCAGGGCGCCAGATGCTTCCGGCACTCGATCATTTCTTAACGCTACAACCGTGATTACGTGCATCGATTTGTTAGCAAGAAGCAACTAACGCCTCTGGTAATTTTTCTTTTGCCCCATAATAACAGAGAGCGAGAAAGAGAATTACCGTGCCGCGGCGCGATACGGACGGGCACGCGTACCACGAATATTTTTCAACGCACCGCCACCAAGATAAAACGTTTTCATCCGTCGGTGGATTAATTGCGAGACGGAGAATAATACGAACGCGAGCGTTCCCGGCACGGCTGAAAAGCGACAGCGAAATTTCCACCAGAGACCCATTGTCGCGAAAACGTTTGTCGCGTCGGGCGAATCCTTGTCGTTCGTCGGTTGCTTTCCTAGCTCGTGCACGAATCGCGTCGAATCGTCAATTAAATTTTCGGTTACCAACGGCAACGTGGACCGAATTAACTCCGAGGCATCGCATTATCCGATCTGAAATTCCTGTTGATCACCGTCGAGTCGCAGACGCTCGCGAGACCGCGATTTCCGTGGACGCGGTACGAGCTTATTAAATCCCGTTTTTCAGCGAGCGTTGCGCCAAGAAAAATAGAAAACAATTCTTGACGCTGCTTTCTACATTTTAATTCCGCGAACGTTTAAAAGCTAAATCTTTTTCCTAAAAAATACCGGTGTTTCGACGTCGAAATTCGTCGTGTACTTTCACGATAACACGTCCTTTTGTAGATACGGAAAATCCGTGACGTACCGCGTGGAAATTCGTCGGTTGAAAATTTGCTCGATTTGCATTTAGGAAAATGACCGTTCTCGCGGCATCACCTGGTCCTCGATGCTCTGTTTATCGCAGCGTGTAATATCCGGCGGCCGTTGACTCGTTAATTTCTCAGCGTCTCGTTCGCGGTCATTCCCATCCGCTCTACCCTCGGTTTCGGCCTCCTTCAACCCCGACACGTCCAACGGCCAAGCATCTCCGCTTCGTACGGGCCTGAGAGCGATCTCTTCTATACATATTCATGAGGCAATAAGCCCGCCACTGATCTTCCGTGGAATGGAACAACAAGGGAAGAATGGAAAGTAGGGACGCTCGTCAACCCCTTTCTCTCGAACGTCTCCAACGACATTCACGCGCTTTCGCGAGCCATCCTCTCCTTTCTATCGCAAACGCAATAACGACGCTTTTCGAACACTTCTTAACCCATTAATGCCTCGATGTTAAACTCTACCATCTTACACATTTGCGTACTCCCTATATATTTTCTGTGTGTCCATGTTCTTCTACGATATCGGATAATAATGACACTGGTTGACTGTCATGATGGTCGGTGATCTTGCAAATTTGATTACACTAATTATTCACAAGAAAAGCAAACGAAAGTGGCTGTCGAGCTTAATGTGAGCGGTGAGTGTGACTCACCTTACGCAAGGGGTTAATAATCAGTGTAGTGTGTCAGACCACATACATCAACCTTCACTGCAGCGTTCGCATTAATATTCGTGTTATATGAAATTTCAGAATTTCTCAAATTTGCGGAAAGTTTGTAGCTGTTTCTACGAAAGGGGTAAAATTTGTACATGGAGCTAGCATTTACTCGGCGAACGATCGAAGCTGTTCGCGGTTCTTCGTTGAAACCTCCATGAAAAATACAGGAGGAATCGTGGCGGTAAGTACGGCATGGGACCCGTATAATCACGGCAACGTTGAGAAATGACCGAGCTGCAGGAGCATCTGGTGCTCGGCATCAGGAAACGGATAAAGCTTCCGCTGCTTTTCTTGTTGATTTCCTCGCGGTGGCGCGCGAGCGAGAATAATGTTCCAGGTCCCAGGACCGGACCCGGCACCAGCTGCCAGCCTCCGAAGATCGATACACGCCGTTGTTATTGCGTCCGGAAAGCGGATATCGTTTATCTGCGAGGGAACGAGTTCTCTGATTTCGAATCTCAAGATTCTGCGATCTCTGGCAAGAGCTTCTGCGTTATCTACGAAAAAGGATAAATTCGCAGACAGCTTCTCTTCTCTCCGATAATCGAGCCTGAAACTTCAAAATCGTACGACTCGGATGGTACGTCACGAGAAATGTAATTTAAAAAATGTCCACGCGATTGCAACATTGTCAACGTTTTCATCTACCTTCGGGAAACAAATGTCTGCAGAAATACAGGATGCTATGGCCGTACGGATACGGTAGCGTCACGAAACAGGACAAAGATCCTTCGGCTTACGTTTATCCGTTTACCCGGTGACTCTATCCGCCCAGTTTTGCCACGGCCTTTACTTGTTTTAAGAGAAGCACGACGTGACCTGCCGCAATCCCTGCTCGTATCCCAGTCACATCGGTTTCTGCGTACCGACTGTGGACCAATCTCTCCTCGGAGACGCTGCACGGAATATCGGCGTCGTTTCAAAATCCCCGAGATTCTGCCAGACGACTTTCAGATATGTATTACGTCCTGCGGGATCATCCGCTCGACGTGCACGCGAATCCCCCGATCCGTTTTTACTTCGTCTGTTTTCCCTTATCGTGATCAGACTACCGGCTGATCACGGACGCGTATCTTGTCTTTAACTACTTAAGATTGTGTCTAATTCGGCACGAAACAGCCATTCGGCTTATCGTGTTCTCGACACGTTAGCCACGGTCGTATGTGACCAGCGCTACAAATTCAATCAAAATAATTATTTATAACCAAAAATTAAAGGTCAGCATACGAAGATGGACCGTTGACTGCTGCAGTGATAATTGACGTATGTGGTCAGGCACGCTATGAAACAGGTTATCGAGAATGCAGACAAAATTAAATTTTTAGTTTCTTTTGATGAATTCTAAGAATCGAGAGAAGCTTACTTTCCTTGTTTTTCGACCTGATTGATACGTCTGGCTGCCGTAACTGATTGTTCGTTCGTGCCGAAAATAGGTGTAGAGCGAAGAATAACTTATTTTCGCTTCAACTAATCGAGGTTGCGTTTCTGTTCAATATTCTGTCAGTATCTTATGGCGGGCGAACGTATATGTATTATTAAAATCACTGCCAAATTTCTTGTAGCGTTGGTCGTGAATGCATTAATAAGTTTTCTGCAAGAAACGGGTAGCACATTGACACTAGATAATAGTATTGGCAAGTGGCGTGTCAGATAGCAGTATCTATCGTGACGTATCATCGAGGACGACTCGAAGCTGATTATTGTTATCAAACACGTACATTTATAATTTGACTGTTAATCGCCAGGGGTATAATGTAAAAAGCTTGTCCGGCATGCTATTATCCCACTATGTCCCTGAATTCACCGCGCAGTTGACGATTCGCGATTACGCAATTGAGCCGTTGATTCATGCGTTGTTTCCTCTGGCATGCAGTGTGTCGTCGTGGCTTGGATAACTAGTCCGTTCGTGAATAATAGTATTTCTGCAATTGAAAAACATATCATTCGGCGAAGAACAGATAAGTAATTAGTGTCATCGCTTTCCGCGGTAAGTACTGATTTAACGCGATAGATGGCGCAAACGGACATGCAATAGTACATTTAATGATTGTATAGTCGGAAGAACTTCAAATCGATGATAAAATAATTTTTAAGATAAGCAAAGATGGGATCGAAATATATGGAACGCTGGGCTGGTAAAACCGCGGTTGTTACCGGCGTGGCATCTGGCATTGGAGAAGCAATTGCACTTGACCTCTTGAGGAACATGGTAAACGTGATAGGTCTCGACATACGATCCGAATCATGCCTCGCTAGTAAGTGGAAAGAAAACGAAACACGTGGACACTTTCGGTACATAGTTTGCGACGTAAGCAAGCCAGAGGACCTGGAGAACTTTTTCACCCTCATTGAAAAGGAATCAGGTGGGGTGGACATCATGGTAAATAATGTTGGGGTTGTGGACTACCAACGCGTTATTGGTAAGATATCTTGTAAGGTATTATTCTGATTTTCCAAATTGAAATTACCACAAATATGAGGGTTTTTTCTATTGTAATTCTAAGATTATTACTGACATTATTACTTTGTGACATATCGAGTGTGGATCGAAGACTTTCAACGATCCAAATATAAACTCCCATCTGGTGTTATTTCTGTACTACCCCGAAGGGTTGTCAGTGGTAGTTACAAATGATCTACGTAATTCCAGAATCATCAGTGTCAAGTTGTCGGATATTTAGTTAGACAGTATCGCGATTCGTTTCCGTCAGACATGAAAAATATCGTTTAACCACGATATTATCTTCGCGGTCGTTCAAAGATAAATCATATTTCCTGTTACAAGATTACGAGTCAATTATAATACGTATTACTAATGAACGAAATATGTAATGGTACAAGAAACTTGTTGGAGAATCCAGTCGCGATATGGTGAATCGATGCTATTTAAAAGCGTACAGAAAATGAATTCATACGCGTCGAACGATAAAAGCAAAAAGAGGGTGGCTACTTTCATACTCTGTGTGTCTCTGTGAGACGAGACGAGCCGAGGGTATTACGCTCGGTATCTCGTTCTTCTGGTCATTGGCACATTTTAAAAATTCCATAAATTACACTTGTAGAGAGCGACAGGCGGACGTTTCAAAGGCTGTTAAATATTAATGTCCTCGCGACCTCCATGTGCATCAACTGGGCGGTGCGCTCGATGCGCCAGCGGAACGTCGAAGGGCATATTTTCAATATCAACAGGTATTGTTGCTCGCGATTGTTTTGTCGGTTCTTCACTCTCTACTTTATCGCACTCATTACCATTGTCATCATATTTTATATTTTTGTAAATCCTTACTGTTCAATTTTCATAAGTGTGAATTTCCAAATTTTTTAATTTATATGTTCTCAAAGTTCCAAAATTTTAACATCTGCAACTACAAATCACCGAACCACCAAATTCTCCAAATTTAAAAAATCAACGTGGGTAAGAATTCCAAACCCTAGATTGCCACGTTTCATAGAAAGACCTCCCAATTTCGAACTAGAACTGCGAGCGTTCACAACTCTGAGCCTCAAAAATTCCAGAACGAGAAATATTTGAAAATGTTGACTAACGTTGTTCGAGCACGTATCCGACATCGGCAATAAAACGGGAAGGAAAAAAACGCGGTCAACGCTTTCAAGACCGAAACAAACGTTTTGGTTGTTTGCGCTCGAAGTTGATTCGAATAAAACTCTGTGCAAATGGGTAGCCACGGGCGACTGGATGTTGAAGCAATTTTTTGTTTTGCGCGGCAGCGTGCTGGGACACAAAATGCCGAGCGGATCCCTTTTGGAAATCGATGGCTGTAATGGCTGGAACCTGTACCCCACTTGCAAACACGGAACTGTTGCATTAACGCACTCGGTGCGGCAGGAATTGGCGGCCATTAAAGCACCGATTCGAATCACCGTAAGTCCGTGCGATGTTCCGCCAGTTTTCACCGCTGTAAAAGCTTTGTCGTAAGACTACAGGTACACATGCAAACGACGAGCGTTAATCGCCGATGAAAGCATTTTTAACTCGTGCTACTTGCGTTCGTTTCGATGCCAACTATTTTTTTTCCAAATACTGTCATATCGCTTTTCAACATCCATTTTACTTTTCTTTGTCAATACTCTTTTTGATTTATTTACGACTTCTAACTTGTAGAGGATTAACACAAAATTTATGTGTTGAAAGTTGATCAGTTTTAGGTTACTATGTGTAAGATTGAATTGAATAGAAAATTTGAAGCGCGTTTTCGTATATAAATATTAGGTACTCTTTATATGATTTCACTTTGCACTTCTGTAACTGCGATGATCAAGTATACCTGCTTTCGACGCTCATTTGCTAATGTATTCACCCCTTGCACTATTTTGATGAGTCTGACTCGTCATGAATTTTACGCTTCAATTTGGAGTTCCACTCCAATTATTTGCATAGTCAACGATTACATAATACCAAATTAATATAACAAACTTTCTCTGTCTGTTTTAATATCGTAGCTGTGATTACTCAGGTCTGACGCACCTGATAAATAAATCATAGTGCAGGAAGTTGAAAACTGCTATAAAACGTGAACTAATTTACCTTTTGTTTTTATTGCAGAGTATCTCTCCCGGCATAGTGAATACCAACATAGCCCAGCATGTTCCTCAATTAACGGATATTTTGAAGAAAATGCCCGCTCTCCAGCCAGAGGATGTCGCGGATGCTTTGATTTATGCACTCGGTACTCGCCCCGAAGTGCAAGTAAGGATTTATGATTTACCTATGCGCGATAAAGCTGATGTCTAGATCCCTATATCTGCAAAATGTTTTTTCCATGGAATTTCAGATCTCGGAGCTGACTATTCAAGCCACAGGTGAGCCGTGATCTCTCTATCCGTTTTGTATCTACAACATGCTATGTATACGGATAAAGATTTACTAGACTGTAACTAAAAGTAACATTGATTTTTTAACTGTACGTGTAATAAAATTTAGTTTGTTTTTTCCACACGAGGGTTTTGCTTTTTCATCTAGATAAAATGTTGCGAGTGTTTCAAAGATTCGTTTCATTGCTTTTACGTTTTTTCTGTGAAAGAGGGATTTGTTGCCAAATGGTTACAGAAATGGAAATAAACTGCAAGTTGACTTTTATAGAAATTTTTATTTTAGGAATACAATTCCAATTAGTAGAACAAAGTCGTGGAAATTTCAGTAAATTGTAACAGTTGCATAAATGGAACAATGTAATTTTTTCGTATCAATGTAAATATGTGTTGACATCAAACTTTGACAAACATAACATGTTTGTCGATAATATGCAAATATTAATATTATATTTGGTAGCAGATAAATGAGCACCAAACAATGTGCATGCATCTAACCGGATAAGGTTTAAAGTCGTTAATTTTTAATCTCATCATCGACCATAACAATTCACTCGTCACACTTCATTCGCACACAGATTACGTGCCGTTGATTACAAAGTGCAAATTGGTGGCACGCAGTCGATCCATAATTACAGAAGGCCCGTACTCCTTAGGATTCAATGATTGATGCTATTATTGGGCTGCGTGACCGGACTCGGTATTAATTCGAGTTACGCGAGCAACAGTTACTAACTACAAATCTTGCCCGTTCGACTGCGGTATCTCTAATTAAGCCATAATCACCGATACCCGGTGTGAGAACGCTTCTGTCGCGTTGGTTGACCCGTCATTAAATATTCCGTGTACGCGACGAGAGCGTATTTCTTGCGCTGATTAATGCACCGACCAATATAATTTACGTAATGCGTTCGCTAATAGACCACGGCTCGCGATTTCGTTAAATACACGGTCCACTCTAAAATTTGATCGCAATTTATAGCGACGCGTAGAACCCGACCAATGTCAAACAGCCGCTCGATAATTGAGCGATTCGCCGAGAGTTCATCGTTTCAGTTATTTTTTTCACGAGGGTTTGTTGGTTATTTTGTTTTGAAAAAACCGACATGAACGTCGTAATGAAATCAAGCTTATAATTCGATTTGTGAACTGTTAAAAAATGATTTAGATCTTCGGTGGTTATACGTTTGATAAACATTTTATGCAATATCGTTGCGTGTTTTATTATCACGACATAAGCACCTTCGCGTTGATAGTCTGTGCCCAACGACCATACTTACAACTATACGTTGTAATACCTACCACGCGTTGAATTATCAAGCATCATCCTACGCATTGTATTGCCACAAGTTATAATCCTCCTTTAACGACATCCAATTCACCGTCGGTATGTCTTAAAACTCGAATATTTAGCATTGAATTTTGCGAATCACAGTTTCAAGTACATATTTTCCCAAGTATTTTTCTTCCATCCACCGAAGTGGAGACGAAACGGAAGAAACGGTGAAAACGCGCGAGAGACGCATAAAAATGATCGATAAAGACGTACAGCTCGACGATGCCGCGTCCTTGGTGGATCCGGCATTCAGGAATTTATATTAAAATATGCAAATTTATCGGTGCGGGCATATTTGAAAACAGATAAATTATGCCGGCCATGTATCGCGTTCCCGTGGCAAAATATATCGACGCACAGGGATGAGGGTGGCAGCGGAACCGGAGTTCCTCGCATAACGGCACGTTCTGTCGCCCGGCAGAAATACGATTTATGACGATCATTGTGTAACGATCATAAATTATCTTGTTATTTACGCGACTGTCCAACGGTGATTTTATCCTGCTCCGTTTTTCCTCCTTCCATTCCGATCCTGTATCTCGTCCTCCTTTCCGATCCGCTTCGATCGACCAGCTAACTTTTCAACCGCACTCCTGTCACCGACTATTTTATCGACTTCTCGGTTTATCGACGCACGTTAATTAATTAACTGTAATTTCCTAAGTAACGTATCTGTTGAACGGCGAATGCATGTTTAATTTATTACGGGGTAAAATGCGATATAGGCAATGTTATTGCCGTTACGGGGAGTTTGCGTTTCGCAAAATGTATAAATGAAAATTCAGTGAACGTTTAGTTTACGGAAATCGAATAAACGCGATGCTTTCAACGAACGAAGGGCGCACGTTACCGTAGATTCGTATCATCCGATTTACGAGAGGGGACAGTAATTTTTCATAAACTTCAAGGACCTTTTAATCTTTCACGAATGTTAAAAGCTTTTAAGCTCGACGTTTCTTATTTACCCGGATCCTGGCTACCTTCCAAGTATCTTGACGGTTTTGCAAATATCCTCCTGAATGTTTTAAAATTTCGAAGTGTTCGCTGCTCGGTTGACTCCCTATCTTTTTCAGCGTTTCGAGTTACATCTTGCACGTAGCGCTCCGCTTCGTTCAACAAGTTTAATAACGTTATTAAATTAAAAATTTCAAGATCCAGAGATTCCTGCTTCAATCTTAAAAAACTTTCATATTATTCGACCGTATCTGAACAATTTTTAAACGAACTTCACTCGGAATGAATGCATTAAGGGCAAAGGTGATTGTAAAATTGTTCCGTCGTAACCGCTCGGTATCTCGTTCCACATTTTTCCCTATCTTCGAAAGTTCCCAAAGTACACCGAAAGAAAGTTACACGCTCTAAATACCATTATCGTTGATCGTCATTAATATTAAGTTTCGCAACTTCCCGACGCTCGAAAGTCGAGAGGTTAAAGTTTTCCGCGAGGAGCGTTGCGCCAGTTTTTCTCGTCTCTCGCTCCGTTAATTGCGTATTCGTCGTCGTGAAATCGCAATATCAACATCTGCCACCCGATATCGTCGCGAGTTTATAAACTCGGGAATTCATTAAATACACGTTCGTACAGATTTATCGTGGTTGACTGTGGCGGTGCTCGGTTACGAAGTCGAAAGTTCGCGCGAATTCCACGGATTCCTGAATCTGCAAGAGCCGCAAGTCGTTCGGGGACAAACATCCTGACTTAAGTTCCTTAAACGTGTTCGTAACTGTTTCTGACAGGCGACGCCTTTCCCGTGCTAACTGTTGTTTGACCGCGTTTCGTCGTTTCTCGCATTTGAATAAGTCTCCAAGCGGATTCCAGCTTCGAAGCTCGTCCAAAACTCTGGTCAATTAACGACCTCCGAGTTAGCTCATTGAGAGAAAATCTCGTCTTAACCTGTTCGCCCGGATTAAATCGCGATCCACGAAATTTCGTCTACCTTGGCGTATCGCGCCCTTTTCGCAATTTATATCGACGATTTTTTCCCTCCCCAAACTCTGTAGGGTCGTTCGCGTCGATGCTGGATATTGTTTCAGCGATCCGTATCGTTTCGAGCGTAATGGATTGACTGTTGCGCTGTAACTCGATCTACCGTTTCATTTAACAATATATTCGTAAGTTTATGTGGCTAAGGGATTTATGGCGTTAGCGGACGTGATATAGAGACTATGTATAGGACCTTCGAGGATATTGATTTATAAAGGATCGTAGTTGAAAGAGCCATACTAAATCTATCGAGCGAAAGATAACAATTGTTGATCGAAATAAAAACATCCTTTGTCCCTTAAAAAATATTTTTCTTTCGGTAGATCGAGCCCTTTCAAATTTATCGTTTAAAACAAGAAACAATTCGACCAAACTTTCTTTCCATTTTTACCCCCCTACAACGAATCGGCAGGGTATTTACATCCGTTTCTATTTACGGTCACGTCGAGGCTGTATTTCCTCGTCGCGTTCACCCCAATTTCTGCCGCATCCCCTCTTTCAAAATGGTGCCTGTGCAAAGTGCAGCACCATGGCAAATTGGATTAGCGTTACGTTACTACCGGCGAACCCTGCCGTTGCTCCTGTTCCTGTTCCAGCCCCATTCTATCGTCCCCGTGAACTGCATCGACGGAACGAGCCCGCCCGTTGTATTTCGTGGCTTTGCTGCGGCACACCGACCTCGTTCAATGTTCGCACATCTTAGAATTTCCAGTAGTTGCAAGGACATACCTCGTGATCTGCGGTCAACTCTCCCTTTCCCTCCGATATTTCCACCGCAAGATTCGCAACGACGCTCTCGGGATACGTTCGAACTTTACCATTTGTGAATTTTCGAACTTTGGGACATTGGGACTTTAAGACACGGACAACGTTCAGACACTGCGAGTTCAACTCGTTTGCATTTCGGGGCACTAGGACTTATTGGGATTTTGAGAACTTGGCTCATTCGAATTTTGTGATATTGATAGCACTTTGAGACTATGGAACCTTGGGAACTTTGGAACATCGTCGTGACTTTGGAATAGTGGAAAAAGAGAACTTTGAAACTTGAAAGTTAAAGTCTACATCGATTACCTCTTAAGCTAACTGTTACCTAAGTTACCGTTACCTATACGTTTGCAGTTCTATCAAAGTCTGCAAAAATTAAAATGTCACGTCTCCTTGTTTAGCAAGTACAGTTCACGACGTTAAATTCATTATCACATAAGCTGGTCGGTTAGAGAAGAGGAGGTTGAAGTTGTGGATCGAGGTAAAGTGCAGCGCACGTCTCGTTCAGTTGCATCACGTGCACGTCCGTGTTAACACCGCGAACCACTTCAAATCTGACACCGCCTTGGCTCACGTACACCGCCAGTTAAAGCGTGCATGTTTGCACTGCCAGTGTTCCGCTAACGAACCTATCGTTGCGGCTTCAGTCAACCTTCTCTGAACCCTTTTCGTGGCCTCCTCGCCGTTCGTCGTTCCCGCAACCTCTATCATTAATTTTCCTTCGTTCCGTCTTCGTCCGATACAACGGCATAGTCTCGCCATGTTGGGTTAAATAGTTTGCGTGCGGTGTTCTTCGACGTGAATAGGTTCTATTAGTTGCCTTAGATTGGATGAACTATATGAATGGCAGTAAGCGATCAATGTTAATAGGAACCTGATCTACAAGAATTTGGATCAAACAAAGAATATCTAAATGTCAACCCGAAAGCTTCGAAGACCACGTTTAAATCCAACTGCAATCGTGTAATCGTTTCCAAACATTTGTTGTAAAATCAAGTCCGCTATCTCAACCATAGTTTCGTTCACGAGAAACTCGGAGCTAACCAAAAGCTCGCGGGATCCTAATTTCCATTCTCGATACGAGATCTCGGTATCAACCTTAAAAATTCCAGGCCCAGCTTGGGAATTGCCGCGTGCGAGATAACGACGTGGCTCCATGGAGCTCCCAAAGGAACGAATGAAATACGCGGCAAACAAGTAGCCCGCGGCTGTGCAGCGTCTAAACTTAAGAACGTCCCTCCTTACGTGCTCTCTCTTCCTTTTTTTTTAATCGTCCTTTCACGTCTCCATGCGATACAGGCTTAATGCAACGAGCGCAGCTGGGCGGACCGAGCGTATTCCGCTCACCGACCGGCTTAGCTAATACGGTTTAAACCAACCGCGTTATCTTATGATTCCCCTTACCGAATCACCCGCTTGAATCTTCCACCGACGTTTTCCCTTGCTCCCTGTCTCGACTCCATCCTTTCCTTAAGTTTAATCCACAGTTGCGAAACTGCTGGCTGGCCAACTTGCGGAATAGTTTGCTTCGGAGCACGAGTTGCGCTGTACCGGCTCTGCTTCGAATCTTCGGTTATCGAGACAAAATGGAAAAATATCCCCTTCTTTTATTGCTCTGAAAGTATGTCTGCAATATTTCTTACTCCGACATACTTAAATCACGAGATATCCTACGTTTTATGTACTTCACGATACAAGAAGAAGATATAAAATTTCACCGAGTGTACGTGTAACGTAGATAAAAAATGATAGCAAATAGGCGGTAAGCGCGCGTTAACGAACTCCTGCGGGATTCAGCGTGTTTCGCAGCTTCGATTTTCCGCGGTTGGATACGATTACGTTTTGGATGCACGAATTTTCTCTCGTCGATAAATTCGAGATACGAGCTGTACTCGCGACCGTCGAAAATTCCTCTGGATTTCCGCGGTTTATCTCGGCTCGAGCGTTCGAGGAGGCTACGGGGAAAAGTTCGAGCAGGGAATCTAAGCCCCGCGAGAAAGATAAGCGTTATTTATCTTGCATTTGCAAGGAAAAACTTCCGCGGACGGTTATCCTTCTTTTTGACGAACGGACGGGAAGGAGCAGACGGTGAAATCCGTTCCGAGCGCGAGCCATGACTGTTATTAAAAAGAAACGTTTATCTACCATTTATCAGCTGTCGTGGTAACATTTGCCTTCCAGAGAACCGATCCTTGATCTCAAACCCGTGGAAACTCGCCTTAATGACCTCGTCTGCAGTTGCTCTCCGATCAATGGCGAAAATTCATATTCTTTTATTGAATTCTTTATGCTCGTAACGTGGCAACCGAGTAAGTAATGGCTTTTATTAAACTAGAAATAGTTTCGAATGATTTATACGATTAACGCGGCCGATTATTACTTCAAATGGACCCCGGATTCTGAAAATCATGAATACAGATGTAAGACAGAAAAACTCCTTGATATTGTATTAACCTCTACAGGTAAGACAAAATTTAGAAGTAGTACAAGTATCGCTACTTGGAGATTTTAATTTGAGATATTCAGTTCGATATCGACACCCTATCCGTTCTCGGCTCCCGTGCGACGATCAGTCCAGGTAATGGCGGTCGCGTGTCGAGCGTTCGCCTCGCTAAAGGTTTAGTGGAATTCTTAGACGACAGCTATTTGCGAGGATTACTCTTCCATGATTCATGAGTGCCGAACGTGAGAAATGCCCGTCGTTCTTATCCCGCGTACCATTTGCCGTAGCAACGGTGTTTTCTTCGCACCGTTCTCGAGAGCCTCGCGACTTTTCCAACCCTCTTCCGTGTCTGAGCGTCTTCCCGCGTTATTCTCAATCTACAACCGAATCTCGATTCTGGTCGCCTAGTACGGCTCTGGCATTAGTCCATGGACTCGGGCCGCCAGATCAACGCCAACACCCCGTATCCGAGGCTTATTATTTATTTTCCTCGCGTTCGGAGACAGCTCTTTTTCGAGCCTTCAGCACTCCCAGCTCCATGGTTTTATGACCTCGCTGTAATGGGATTATGGGATAATCCGGTAAGCTGTTTGGACGTTCCGTCCTTTGGAATATTTCAACCTTTGGGGTGAAGCGTGCGATTCTCGTTTCATTCGCTCCCCTTTTCCTCGCCGCGGCGATGTGCCTCGCGTATTTTCGGCGTATCTGTTTATCCCGCCCTATACACAGATTTATGTACACACTCGTGTTCGATTTAAACGACCAATAGAGAGTGCGACGATGTTTACGGTTAAGGGAATAAATGTACGCGAACGACGGACCACTCGAACGTGAACCCCCTCGAATCGATCTCGAATGGAGGTTGCTTTCGGACAGAAAGGACCGATGAGAGCTTGCTTTTTAACACGATTGAATTTTTAACGCGTTGTAACTAAAGAGTACTCTAATGCGTACAAAAGAGCAATGGTAGTGTCCTTTTGGCCATTGACTGTCGAATTTAAGAGAAATCTAAAACCACGCAACACGGTACACTAATTTTTATCGAAGTGGAAATAAAAAATCTCGCTGGATGGCTCGTACGAAAACTGAAAAGCGGAATTAAAAAGAATAAGCAAAAATCCGCGAACCTGTCGCGAATGCGCATTTGGAAATGTCGAGCGCGGTTCGTTGATCGGCGATAACTCGTAAATCATCGAGCAGCGAAGTGCTTTGGGAGCTTTGATCGCGCGGGAAATCGAGCCAGGATAGAAATCTGGCCGCGTAAATAACCGATCTCGATTTCGGCGATCGTGGAAACGCTAACAATTGCGCGACTGGTTGTGGCGATGGCGTATCACGCATGGGTTGCGCACGGCATCGACGCCCGCGTTGCCTCGTATTTACAAGCAACATAAATAAATGGAAATTGCTAACCGTTGTAATGCCCGGGAAAGCGCGTTAGTTTCGTTCGCCCTGGCCGTCGCTTTAATTATACTTCGTCGAACTATGCGGAGCGAGACGCGCGCGTCCGCTCGTTCGTGCGCGGACTCGTTCGATCGCGGAGAAAGAGAGACCGAACGAAGCCGTCGACGTATATCGGTCGTCGAATCGACGGAAAATACTCGATAAATTGGCCCCGGGGAAAGTATTACCTCAAAATAAATGTTACGGGCTAATATCGGTCGTTCGCCATGGCGCGACGTAGCTACGGTAAAATTGAAAAGATATTACGGCAGCGCGCTTTTACAGCGCCGCTTTAAATTGAAACGTCATGTTTTACTATCGCCAGTCCACAGCAATAATAAATATACCGTCGCGTACGCTGCTTCCCCACCCTGTACGTTCTTTCCCTCACCGCCAGTTTTTTACGACAAATCCATGAACGTTTAATCGGCTTAACGATCGTGATCGATCAGCCCACCTACGAATTGCTTCAAATTTAACTGAAATTCGAAGTTACCGTTGTTCCGAACGTTCCACCGCAAATTTCCTATTTTTCGAGCAACGTCCGTTCATATCATAACTAGTTTCTTTACCGAACTTTACCGAAATTCATGAGCAATTATAATAGGTACAACTTCTAAGAGAAAAGGAAGTTAATAACCGGATAAACCAAGTGGGTCTCTTATCCTATATCGGCAAAAATTATGTCCGCCAATCAGAGTCTGCGAATAGCCATCGGAGTGTCCATATAATGTATTCGACGATACATTACAATTTCAACGTTTTCTCGTAATCCGTGACAGAGGTATCGTTTCCCTTTATGATCTCGACGAACGAGTAACACGACCGCGAATAGGATCGTCGTTATTACGGCGAACGTTTCGCAACTGGTCCTGATGTAACTCGCACTTCAGAATTGGTCCGCAGGTAGCTGAATGACAGCGAAATAACGTCGTTAACGACATCATCATCCGACAGGCTCCGTCGGGTGCACTTAACAGAGCCACTCACCACCGTTGGAATCATTGTTACGGGAAGCGGCTGCGACGTAACGACATCAGTCGTGACTTAAATGATATCCTGCAGTCGCGTCAGCGTGTGTGCACACGGCGTTATCGTCGTCATTACGGCCATTATCGTGGGAACCACCGCCATCCCTGCCTCTTTGCTGTGTTCTCGCGTGTTGGCTCGTCATCAGGCTTCATTTCGACGACGAAAATCGCGTTATACCGTGCGCTTTATTAGCCAATCGCCGCATAATCTGCGTCTAGACGGGGCCTAATCTTCGAAAATCGATGCCGCGCCGCTCTTTTATCGACGAAAGATTTCACGTAGCTACGAACGAACGCGTAATTATTCGACCATTGTACGCGATCGAGCGTGAAGCGAAAGAACGACGAGGAATCACGATCTTTTCCCGTAAAGTCCTACTCCTTTAAGTTAAGGTACGTAGCTCGGAGGTTACGGACGAGTCAGCATCGCTTCTTTCTCTGGAACTGTGTCGCCATTCTAACAAATCGTTTTAAAGGTTCGTTCTTTTTATCGTGGATCAGAGATTCTTAGTAGTGATTTTTCAGTATAGTCCATTTTCGTTATATTCTCACGAATCTTCTACGTAACTTACGCAATTTCTTAAAAGTACAAACTAACGCGATCATAACCTGCTGTTTGTCGAGGAAAATCATTCGAGTGTCGCGAGTCTGTCAGATTTCGTATTTAATATGCGTTCAGTAACGATTTTTACGGCAACGAGACGCGTCGTGACGACTCTCAAAGGGTGGATCAAGAATGCGTCGTCGATGCTGCCAGACGCGTATCGTTCCTCCAGGACAGAACGCCATTGTGCGCGCCTCGGTTCACGGTGTCTCGACGTTAATCACGTCGTGAAGATGACTTCTTTTCACGCGACACTCTGGAACCCATCGTATGCGTGGCTGACACGAGAGTGGCCGTCGTTATTGTTCCAGCGGTTTCATTCGACGCTGTTTACCGAACTCGCTTGCCCTCGCGTTACGTGTTCGCGAAAGGAACGTCTGAAGAAGGAGGGACTCCTCGAGGGTCGAATAGGGTCGAGATATTGAAACGAGACGTTGTCCTTTTCGTCGTCCTCGTCGCCCTAACGAGGGAACAGTTCCGAATGTCTCGCGGTCTTTTGTCGGTGATATAATTGTAGTCGAGGGACACCGACCTCGACTGAGAATACGGTTCGTCTTTAATAGTACCTTTTAGATGCGTTTACGTTTTCAGTAGTTTCTAGATATCTCGTTCTTAAGTACTGCTCAAAATAATCACGTTCTATAATATGTTCTCTCCACTTTCCAACAATGATTTCAATATTCACAAAACATTTGATAATTTCACGTAATGAAAGTACGATGCAGTGGACTTAAACCCTCTACTCGTAGATCAGTTTAGTTAGTGAAAGATTTGAAAATATTTCTGGAGGTCGAAGGGAGGCAGGTAGAGGGTTGCAGGCAGACTGTAAATTTTCAACGAAGCCTGAAAAGCAACCGGCGAACAAAAGCGGTCGACTTTCCACGTCGCGAGGTCACAGATAAATTTCCGGCCGTTCTCAGCCAGGGTATTAACGCGTCGGGTTAGCCAAGGGTTGTCAGTCGTCGCCGACGTTGCCACCCGCTTAGGCTTTCCAGCGCGTACCGGAAGTTTCGGTATACACGAGGCGCTCACGAGACGGGAAGCTCACAGAAGCTTTCGCGGTTTGCCTGCTGACTCTGCCGCACGTCTTATCCGCGCGGCAATCCAAACTTTGCTAAGTCAATAGAGTCGGTCCTCGCCGGGATGAGAGGCTTCCTCGTCCTGCTCTTCGATTAGTTTCGTTCCAGAGTCCCGTTGCTCTCTGAGCTCCAACTTTCGAGTCGTCACGGTCGGATGGTTTGTCTTTTCTTTGACTTCCATCCTCTCTTTTCGGCTTCTTTCGTCTCCTCGTTTTTCCGCCCGATTCTCGGCGAAATAAAAGACCACCGGCTCCCTCGGCGACGCTCCGGGACCACGATGTTATTGGTTCGTCGAACGCACGCGATACTTCTGTTTCGCTGGACGTTCCAGCAATTTCGTGCCGGGAAATGCTTTCGAAGGAACAGAATAGTTATCGCAGGCATTGACAAACGATGCGTGATCTTCGAATTTGAATCAAAAAGTTTCAAAAGCCATCGAGTCTGCCAATATTCGTATCTCAGAGTCCGAAGATCCTGATCACATGGTAATTAATGCTTGGCTACCTTACTAACTAGGATCCTGTAACGTCCACGTTTCCACGAATCATACTGGGTCTGAAGGTTTAGATTTCGCAGTAGCAAATGTAGCCAACATACGAACTTTCATGAACTTTGTTACTTGGTCCAAAGATCCTTGTGACGGTAATTAATAAATGAAAGACAAAAGCCTCGAAGAATCGATGTCCATTTAGAATCGGGATATTCGAAAAGGAATGAATGGTGTCCGAAAGAAGTCAAACGGAAAGGAACTTAACAATTCATTAGAACGACTGATCAAACCTCGGGAAGTTAAACCGAGAAATGACCAGAGAATTCCGGATACGATCTCCGTTGGTCCTTGCAGCGAAACAGGTCTCCTCGGGGAATTCAATTAACCAATAAACGCTCGCAGTTACGATTGAAACGCGCCAATAAAAATTTCACCGTTCAGTGGCTTAATCAGTCCTAAGGGATCGCGATGGGGGGGTCTGCGGGGGTTGAAAAAGGGGGTCGTAATTCCCGGACAGCAAATATTAACGAAGGTAAATGAATCGAAAGGAAACTGAAGGAGGTCTTCGACCCGGAGGAAAAAGGGAATCGGCCGGGTTCGATCAATCGAATTATTCTCGTTGGAAAAAGACGTAATTATATAAGAGCCGGCGAGTGGTCCGAGACTAAATCGCCAGAGACAAAGGAGCCACCTTTTCCGACGGTTTCTTTTCTTCTTCACGGTCGATGATTAAAGGCGTGTGCCTGACAGCGAGATGCGCGGAGAATAAAGGAATGACGCGGTCTCGTGTCTACAGAGATGATAAGGAACAGGGATAAAGGTGCAAGGCGAACGTATACCAACCCTCGCAAGTACTTGCTCCACGTTAACAGGTTGACTGCGACGGTAAAAACGTTCGTGTACAAAATGACACATTGTAATTGCTATTATTCGTAACTGACGTTCACGAGAATCGTAAACGGTAATCACTCTTTCGTTTCATATTAAATAACGACATATAATTATCCTCCGTTATCATCACTGATATTTCTACTTATCGAATTCCAATTCGAAAACTGCTGCTTTTATGGCGCGAATGCAAGTTTTTAAACGTAACTCTTCCAGTAATCTTTTTCTCGATATAAGAAGAAATAAAGTGAACAAGATGCATCGACTCGTTAGTTTCTGTTGGAAAAAATCGAGAGAATAGAGCAAGATAAAGCAGAAACAAGTATCGGTTTGTTTCGCAAGATTTATCGCGTTGCAAAGAGCGAGTCGAGCGAGATAAACGTTCTCGAGTTGTTCGTTTCTTATTCTTTTTACGACTTCCTTTTTTCTTCAACATTTCTCGCTCATTAACAGTCTCTGGCCGGTTTAACGACCTCTCCTCGCATCCCCTAGTAGCGAGGCTCTCGTAACCACGATGTTTGTCTTCCGCCTCGGCCACTGTCCCCGCAACCGAATTCTTAGGGTTCCTTTCGTACTCGGAGACCGGCTAGGGGAGAAACCGTCGCGCATAGTTTGAGCCGCCATAATCGGAGAATAATGCGGTAATTAAACTTCCGGGCTTGGGTTGCACATCCCTTCATCAATCTCGCGTTCTTGTCGCTTTTCGACGACTGACCCACCTTGTACATTGCAATGTAAACTTCCTAATCTAACAGAAGGAACACTCCATTTAAAGGACCAAATATGGACACTTTACACATTTGCACATTTACATTTCCACAAATATTACACTGCTATTTTTTTATAGTAAATCTACCATTGTCGTTAGGGGAAAATTTACAATATTTCGAAAACCAAATCTTTCTCTAAGTTGCGTGGACTCGGTTCCGGTAGCAATGCAAACGAGTTTCCATCACCGCCAATTGTCGAGAACTTTTGTTCCCTGGCACAATGAGTGAACGGCATTCGCGATAGCACAGTTTTTTGTTTATCACCGTCGAATCAGTTCATCGAGCGATCCGCGGCAGAGGGAAAAATAAAACGTACTCGTTAGTACGTCAAATCGTTTTTGCGACGGCCCCGGTTAGCCGCCTGGAGCGCGGTCCGAGTTTAATCATATATAATTAAGCGACGTTTCGCGTTCTTTCACGCAACAGGCTGTACGTGCGTGCGCGAGAACGTGCAATCTCATTGCGATGCCAAAAATGGCTCGTATTTGGTGTACAGGGCAAATGGCAATCAGTAACGTCGGCGAATCAGTGGCTCGATTGAAAAGCGCTCGACGTTTTAACCGTTAATTCGTCCAATTCCACCGGGGTCAGCGTCGATATCTCTATCATTACGTAGCATCGATAAAAAATTACGTTTAATGGCCGACCATCGTGTTCGATTGACATCATTTGCCTCGATTCCGTTAATAGAGGATCACGCGTCGATGAATTCGATCGAGTTCGAGTGCACTCGGCTTCGTTTCGACAACGAGCCTTTCGTTTTTCTCATTCTCTCGTTCGCTTTGTCTCTCTGTTCAGGGCTGAATAAAAGAAAACAAACGCGAAAATTGCTTTCCACCGGTTAAAGTGTCCGCGTGCTCTCCACCATCGACCTGTGGTAAAGTGTTTAACGCGTCGACTGCCACCAGGGTTACCGGCGAACACGAATGTAACGCGAATGATTTCAAATTGACGGTAATGGTGAAACCTACAGTTAGTAAAATGTATACTTGTTCCCGGTAAAATATACACTTGTGTCTTATATTTCTTCGACACATTAAAATCATAGCAAAAATGGTAGATGGTACTGACATCATTTTGAACGTTCTCGCGTTCGAGCAAAGTTAAATGATAGTCTCTCTGGTTGCTCACCTTAAATTGCCTACGCGATTTAGATTGTTTGGTAACGACGTTTCACCATAGAGTTAATATTAACAACTGAAATAAAAAATATCGAAAGAGTGGTTGAAAGGGTGCACGTTGGGGTTTATATCCGAGAGGGTGGAACGAGAACAATCGGTGACAAAAGAGTCAACAACATTCTCATCAGTGAAATCGTATCAGTGATTCGCTTCGGTGGAAGCACGTCGCGTGCCACGGTCCGCGAAGAACCGAAAAATACATCCGTTGTCGCATGAAAACGGACAAAAAAGCAGGGTCGAAAAACGATGCGGAGGGGATCGTTCGGTTTGCGAATCGGCATCGCGAACCTTTGCAGAATCGTCAGCCGGCGTGAAAAACGCGCCACCGTCGTATTAGTCGAGCCGCGTCTGCTGCAATGGAACTGGCATTTGCGACAAATTCGAATTCCAAACGGTCCCGCTATTGTCTGCCGGAATGGAAGCGACCGGCTAGGGTCACTCTGAACGTCACTTCCGATAGCGCGATCATTGTGCTTCCGCTTTTCACGGACATTCTTGTATTGCAAACGTTTGCCGAGCTTTACAGATAGAATGCTTCTAATCAATGCTTTTGTTTCAAGTATTTAAATTGTTTACCGGAAACTTTTTTGCGCGAACTGTCTGGCAAACGGAACGCGGCTCAAAGAACGTTCAAATTCACCGTTACTTTTGCACGGCCGAAGAGACGGAAAAGAAGTAAAGTGATTTTAAATGCAACTTCATGACTTCGTTAAAGAAAGAACGTTTCGAGCATGAAACGTTTCTGCTTTCTCGCAGCTTTTATACGAATTATTTTTTCATGTTCTCGGTACAGAAAATTCACTGAAAGAGAAACGTCTTAGTTTTACAACGTTCTCATGCTTACCGAGAGTAATTTAACCGCGTTTCTAAGAAAACAGAACCGCGAGAAAAGCGGAACGAACGTATCGCCGTACGAACTAGATTCAAGCAGTAAGATAATCGACTACCCAACATATCCATTTTTGATTTTCCATAATCGTATCGGCCATAGATCCATTCGGAATTGAAGGAATAATTCGATGTTCCCTTAAGAGGAAGCGATTTTCCCATAGACATTATCGACAAATCGACTTGGCCGATTCGACGACGGAAGCAGAACGGCCGTAAAGCTTCATGGCGTGTCGCGAATGAAAGCAAACCTAGCAGTGATGTAAATCTATGCATAGCTTTTGTTCCTCCCCAAAGTACGACTTCGAAACTCCTCTTCTCGGCTGTTCTTCGACCATGGGGAAAAAGGTGCGAAGGGAATGGGAACAGCGATTCGTGCGAAGAAACCTTGCCACTTCGATCGTCCTTCGACAGTTTCTGAATGTTGATTCAGGAACCGTATCCTTTGTTATCGTTGCGAATTCAATCTACTGTTCGCTCGATTCGATGTTTGAACGACTCGGTTCTTCCTGTTCGTATGTTTCCCGACGATAATATGGTGTCTTTTACGTTAGGGTAGGTCGTGTCAAAACGAAAACAAAAAACTAAATCACATGCAGAAAAGAAAGGATTAAACAGTAATCCGTTCGTCCATATAATTCGAGCAAGTAGAAGATTACCGAGTAAACGTCGCAGCCCGACGAAACGTGGGAACAATTAAGAAAGCTTTTCCTTTGAAGCTATCCAACGGTCGAAAGACGGCAATCTAGAGAATTAGTTTTCATCATATTTCGTGCAATAATTACGTGGCGGACTCGTCGGGCAGAATTGAAGCGTGCCGCCAAAAGACAAGAGAAAAATAGAAGAACAGGAGGATGTCTTTGGCGCCGAGGCATCGGTGTTTGCTAGTCTCGCGGTGAAAGCGAAGCGTCATCCGGAAAGCCTTTCCCCTGGGTATTTTTCTTCGGCGCCGAAGCCGTTTGCAGAACATGCTCCGTTAAGGAGAAGGAAGAAGGAACAGAAAGGGAACAGAGGCTCAGAAACGAGCGGGTAAGGGATAGGAATAAAGAGAGAACGAGGCAGGGAAATAATTTATTCGAGAGCGAGAGTTCGCCTTCGACTTGGCGTTGTCGTAGCCGATCTTAAATGAAAATGATTTCCCCGGGGAAGAAAAACCAGGGAAGGGCTGTGTAACGACGCCACGAGCGGGAAACGGGGAAAAGGGAGAGAGAGCACCGTCTTAGGCCAACTCCTTCGAGTACGAAAAGACAAGCAGCATCCACTTCTCTCCGGTTCGGTCCTCCTCGAAAATACCAGCGGAATATAAATTCCAACGAATTAATGTGTTTCTGTTGCTCGTGGTCTGCCGCGAAGCGGTCCGGGACTCTTCTTTAGACCGTCGAAAGGGATTACGAGCTTTCCAACTGCTTTCCAATTCGTTTTCTTCGAGCGGTCGCCCGTGTTTACGTCCGTGCATGCATTTTCCTTGGAAACCGATTAACGATTCCGCTAATGATTCACGTTCTCTATTTTTCAACATTAAGGACATATGTATAAAATTAGTATAAGTATAGACCTAAGTAAAATGAAATTACGATTGTTACAGAGTACGTGTCGTTTAATCATTACGCGATAGGCTGACTTGTTGACGCGCGAGATTCATTTGGTTCGTCGCGATATCAGAATGCGTTGGGTGGACGAGAGGTGTTCACGGACCGAGGGGCGAAAGTTTGGGGACTCGAGGAGTTTCGCAGCAGCACTCGAGAAGCAGAGAGAACGTCCTCGAGCGAGCCAGCGGCGCGAAAATTCAGGCTGATTCGTCTCTGCCAGAAGGAGGCAGGCTCTGCGGAGCAAGAGGGCAAATGACGAGGGTGGCGGAAGGACGAGCAGCGAGAACTCGTTGCAGGAGGATGAGGAGCTGCCTCCTCTATCTCTCGGGGCCTATTTGTAAATCAGTTCCCGGTTGCTGGATCCTGATAAACGTCCTCGTTACGCGAAAACGTGCCGGCGACGCGATTATTTAACATCGTGCGACGCCTGCAAGCAACCAACCGACCAACCACCCCCCGAAACATTTGTCTCCCGGTGGCCTTTCGCGCCCCTGCTCCGTAAACCCTAGCGCCAGGGATGCGCTCTGGATCCGTCGCGTCGCGTCGCATCGCGTCGTGTCGTTTGCACTGTACCTTGTCCTATTTAAATTGCAAATATTCGAGCCACGAGATCTCGATCGATGCGCGAGACAAACGTTTGTACGGAAGGCTCGTGTTTAGCACGGCACAACCATTTCCTTCGGGAGAAAATGACGAACGACAAGTTGATTTACTTCGCTGAAAGAAGTTGCAACTGCGAGCACCGAATCGTGTCTCGCGGCACGAAAGAAACGTCCGACCCGAGTTTCTTAAAATATCGGCTCGACAGCGATCGTTGCTGACGACGAAATTTTTCTGATCCAAGGGGTCGGAGAACCGCTTTGGAACGATCGATTCGATACGCGTTGCAAAAGTTTGAACCGCGAAACGATCGATAAGAGCAGAGTCAACAGTGTGCTGGTCGCAACTCGCAAACTTTCCATTTGTCGGTAGAGCATAAAACAACCGGCGAGATTTCGTGGTAATGCCCGCGTAATCCGTTTCGATCGTCGCGCGCTCCTTTTAATGGGAAAACTTTCCTCCCCGCTCGGTCTCCGCCGGAAGATAACGCGTTCATAATTGAAATCTCGGACGGCTGCTGGTTTTTCCGGCCGGAGGGACGGAAGGGGTAGCACGGGGAGGGGGCCGCTTTTAATTTTTAAGCCGGTTCATACCGGTTTTACATTCTTTTAAGTGTCGCAGCTACCAGACGCGCTTTTCCCGTTGGAAATTACGCGAAAACCGTAGCCAGATACTCGCTAAGTCGTTAAGCGAACTTTTTCCACTTGCTCGGTTACGAGTGTTGGTAAGAACCGCGGGGAAAATCTGGAGCAACGAGAACGGAGGAAGGAAAACGTCGGATAACTGGTCTATGATTTTGCGCGGGTGCGTCGATAACCTGACGGATTTAAGCTGTACTCATATTTGCCTGTCAAAGCTGAGAGACGCGGACGCTAAAAGTGCACAGGTTCCGGAATAGCGAGATCGATCGGAAGAGGGTGGAAAGGGAACACCAACATTGTCGTCATCGCGGGCCTCGTAATGGAGTGCTGTTGACGCGACGTTGACGACGACAGTGAAGGATCGAGGAGAAATTTTCCTCCGTCCAAGTCCGAACGACGTTCCTGTCGATCAAGCAATTAGGCCCCACGACTTCTCTCTGCTCTACCTTTCTCTCTTCTCTGCTCCGAAAGAGAAGCTTTCATCGGGGCAAAATGCTTTTCGAACGATCGATGAAACTTTTATCGCTGTTCACTGTTCGATGCTTAACGAAATTCGTGGCCACGCTTGGATATTATCGGGGAAATATTCTGAAATTCTTCGAGCGAGCGTTCGAATGTCTGAGCGAAACGAATCGACGTCGTCGTATCAAGTATCGATAATTTACCCTATTTTCTTTTTTTTATTCTTTAACCGATCGCGTCGCAACTCGAATAGAGCGTGTAAATGGTTGGAACGATGATCGAATCGCGTTCGAAAATAGCCCTTCCGCCGGAACATGCGATTGACAGCGGCTCGACGAGCGCGTTCAAGGATCGAGAATGGGCGTGACGCAGTTTTTACGCCGGAACATTAGTGACTTTGGCATTGTGACGGGTAAGGTCACTCGATTCCGGTCAAGAGTCCCCTACTCGGTACACGCTCCCAAAAGGGTTTTCCAGGAAAATTCGACCCGTTGACTATCGAATGATAAACGACAGAACTTCATCCTGCCCCCTTTTTTCCTCCGCTCCTCCGTCGATTCGACGTTGCAGTCAGATTCCGCTGATTAATGTCCGTCTAAGCTTTGCGCGGAGCCGCGGTGAAAAACTTCGCTGCACGAAATTTCTAAGCAGTTCTTTGATTAATATCTTTTTCGAGGCCGTTCATCCGTTCCGGGCGCCTTTCTTTCTCGCGGAACCGAGAAGACGATAAATTGCCTTCTGTCCGCTCGAAGCCGATACCCAAAGCTGCTCGTCTCGGCTCGCCGTTGAAACGAAACCAGCCATTTCCACGGAATATTCCTTTGGAAAATGGAAAAATAGAAATTCGAGTCTCGAATTCCCGGCTGAATCTCCGGCTCCGTTCCGCGCGGATTGTAACGTTTCCGGCATTTAAGCTCGGGATAATCGTTCTCGAAAGGGGACGACGAGAGGCAAAAGAGATTCACGGGCTCACGTTGGTAGCCTGCAATTATTTGGTTCATTTAATTCGCGCTATGTCGTCTCGCTAATGCTTCCGCTTGCTCAGCCTGCTAGACGCTGGAAGATGGTGCGCCTCTTCGGCTATTTGCACGTTGGCGCTGTTCTTCTTTACAAATTTGGAACTTGGAGAAAATTGGAGAATTCGCTAGATATCGAAGATGACATATGCCCTCGTGCTATTCTGCCGGCTAACGCGTCATCCGTGCACGGTAGGTAAATTCGTCGATTGACGAGAGACTACCTGGTCCCAGAGAACACTCGATACCGTTCGAAAGCACGTAGGTAAGCATTTATCCCGGAATATCCTATTTATCTTGGCGCTGGAACACGCGCCGTCCCTTATTCTGGCAATTCGGTCACGTCCTACCAGTCCAGCATTTCGACGAAAACCTGCAATTTCGATTTCTTCCCCAAGATTTCCTGTCCTTTTCCTCGTTTCGACGTTGCTCGATGCTGGTATCCCTCTTCGTCCCTCGTATCTTACATCGTTGTTCGCGAAAGCGGGTCTGGTTTACACAGGGATTCCGTAGAAAAACGCTTTGCAGCGAGAAAAACCCGGTCGGCGAATAAAAGTGTAAACTACCGGTTGAAAGACGCGAACTCGCGACAGGATGCATCGTGTGCACGCAAATCGATTTAACCCTTGACGAGACGCGTTGCTTTTCCACCCTTTCGACGTCGTACACTCATGAAAACAAACGGAGCCTGCAATCGTGCTCGTTTCACGCGTCGCTGAATTCGGAAAAGACGGGGGCTTGGTTGTCTTCTGGCGAATCTGGGGCTCCTCGAGGATGTTGTTTGGTCGTTCGCCGTGCAAATTCGTAAACGCCACTCGGAAACGATCGTCGAGACTATTCGGCGACGCTCCAGAACGTTGCCAATGTTTTTCGAGGTAGAAACTACGTTTCTGTTTTTCCGTTTCGAGCTCAGACGCAGCTTCCTTGCTATTGCGTCGCGTGAAAATCGTGTTTTCAAAAGGCAATAATCCGCTGAAAGTGATTAGAGACTGCTTGCAGCGCCGAAAGCAGACAACGAGAAATGGAGTTTGTTATACAAGTTTATTATTTTCGCTATCTTTCCTCGACGTTATTTTACAATTGATGGTACGGAGAAACTTCTTTCAATTAAAGAAATGACAGAATAATGCTTTTCCGTATTACCGCAGGAATATGAATGGAGTTAGAGAACATAGAAATGGTGGAAGGTTTAAATGGATATTGCTTTGCATCGCGATATAAAACAATTTCATATTGCAATTTGTTTCTCGTTTTTCGTTGAATTTTAATTTAGCATAGCACGAACGAGCTTTAAAACGCTGCTCGCGATAGGACTCGCTCGTCGCGCACGAGCACGGTTCGAGGGCAACCAATTATCGCGGTCAAATAGTCGCGTGAGCGCATTAAATTATTGCTATCCCTTTTTCCCTGCGTGCGCCAATTTGTCTAGAAAAAAAGGGAGCGAGAAAATTTGCGAAACGAACCGCGTCGCGTGCACGTCGAACACCATGTAGAACGCGTGAAACCTCGTTTCAGGAGCGGATCCGAAATACGCCAAATGCAATTTCGAGTTTTACGCTCGCGTTCTTTTTTTATTTTTCCCGTGCATCATTGTTCGTTGAGCTCGTCGGACGGCGGAATTGTAAAAACAATGAAGTCACGTTACACCCCCCATGCAAATACGTTCCTGTTCTACGGAGCGAACGTTTTCAAATTTTACGACCAGCACGATTAACTAAACGCCGAGAAATTTCGTGTTCGGAACGTAACGTTGCATCGGTGGTTTCTCGTTCTACCTCGAAACTTTGCTCGACCGAGGAAATTTCACTTAATAACAGCTTCCAATCCAGATGGAGAATCGAGCGTATTACTAATGGTTGCCTTGGTTTTGCCAAAAGTTATACTTAATGAGTTCCGCTGTAATATTGCGCCACCCAACAATACGTTTCCGAAATGTAATTTCACGTATAAATTTACCACGACGCCCGTTACCTTCCCTACGTCCGAGCATCTTAATTACCACCTTCTTTCTCGTATAATTCATCCTCCCCGTTAACGGCCGAGAAACGTTTCAATTGCTTCGCCGGTACAATCTGGCTGCAACGCTGAATCGTTTCTCTTGTCTTAATTACGGATGTACCAGAGATTACGTTCGTTCGTTTCAGAAAAGTAACCATACCTCGAGTCCCAATTCCGTATACCCAATTTCTTTATATCTCCGAATCGGCTGCTTAATTCGCTGTCTTCGAAATCGACCGACCCGTGTACTTTTATTTAAAGAGAAAAGAAACGACGTTGTTCGTTACGCGCGAGAAGACACAGTTTGGCAGAGTGAAGCGCAGTTAAATTATCGTTTATGATATCAACGCCGGCATTATCACCCGCTGCGTTTCTCGCGCTTCGTCGCTCAGATCGAAAACCGATAACGGGCCTGGATGTAGAGAGGTAAGAAGGTAATTGAGCGCCGCGACGGCTGGGCGTCGCATTCTGGATTAAAGCTCCTCCTTCGCCGTCTTGCCGATCTCTTCGCGCGATTTTGCGTCACCCAACGTTCAATGCATTCGATGCCTGCAGCGTTTCGATATTATAAAACCATTAACATCGACGGATAACGAGCCTCGCTCGCTTCCTTGGATATTATCATCCATGCTGCTGCCGCGTACACCGGTAACGACGGT
This sequence comes from Megachile ligniseca, assembly GCA_945859555.1. Lineage (NCBI taxonomy): Eukaryota > Metazoa > Arthropoda > Insecta > Hymenoptera > Megachilidae > Megachile > Megachile ligniseca. The sequence goes on along the minus strand of OX243781.1, from coordinate 12,902,994 downwards.
ATTAGATTGGCAAGAAGCGAACTATCGACGTTTACAATGCATTTTCAGAGACTCCAGAAACCGTGTTTTTAAATACTTCGATATCGTGGCTTGTAACGCGAAATCTTATTTTTAGTACATTCCGTGTACCTGTATCTTATTTTGTCGATGCTTCATTTTCATCGGGGATCTGTGGACGTAATTATGAGATCCAAGCTCTAAGATAGATGAAGATTCGAGAAGACCAATTTCGTAACATATGTGATACGATTCGATGATTATTATCCGAAAATGTTCGAGGGAAACGCAAGATCTGATTGAAATTCATGGTGCAAAAAAAGGAGAGAACTCTTGGTTCTGGTGGATTATTTCTGAAGTCCATACATACCAATCGTGTGATTTTCGTGGAATATTTTCTGACGAGCGGATTTCGGATCGATAGCGCAATCAGAGTTTCGCAGAAATTGGTATCGGCATTGGCACGAGTGGCAGCGTGCATGCCGGTGAGTTTGCACTCGGAGTGCATGATGACGTCATAAGTAAACCGGTGCGAAGCGCGTGCGCGATGTACACAGTAATTATGTGTTAACTACCCGTTAAGCAGCACTTCGTTCTAATGACGTCATGTACGTCCTGCTAACGACGGAGCGATAATGCGTGGCCTGTGTGCAATGCTCGAAAAGCCGAACATCGCAAATCTCGGCGAGTTGCCTCGTATCGACAATTTCGCGCGACAACCGACGGATTTGTCTCTTCGAAATATTTTCCCGTGAAATTCTTTTCGAAAGAAAAGAGCTCATTTTTTTTTCCTGTCGCGTTACATTTTGATCTCTCCTATTTTTCTTTGCGCGCGAGGTACAATTTTGTACGGCGTCGGTTAGAATCGAACACGGTTACACGAATGTGGACAGTTAATTAACGTCGTTAATTGGGAACTCGTGTGTCCCTTTGCCATTAAATTCTTGGATATTTGTGTCCGCGTTGCTTTCTACCTTTAAACCAGATATTCGGTGAAACGTCGCTCTGACCTGTTTTATTTTTCACCTTTGCACATTCGTTTCTATTTCATACTGGCATATTATGGTTTTCCTTTTCCGTGTTTCCTGTCGCACAGACCTTCGTATTATCTCGAGTGAAGCTACTTAAATCAGCGCGTGACATGTAAGTAAAAACATCGGTCTCTCTTCGGGTCTCTCGTTTTGCTGTTTCATCGAAACAGGAATCAGACTCGACAAATTTCATTGCTCCGTACGACCTTGTACACACTTTTGCTCCGAAAGCGAGTCAAACAGATAAAGTTCTACGTGGCTTCGGAGGATCGAGATCGAGGATCGTAATCGTTGGCTATAACGGGAGGACGTGAATAGGGAGAACTCGCATTTCCCGGCAACCCCTGACCACGCAGCCACCCCTGAGCTTTCGCTGGCATCCGGACGGTAGAGCTGTACGGCGTTAATTGATCAAATTACAGGGCCGCGAGCCGGCATCGAAATTGCAGGGCTGTCCGGCCGGTTTTCGGATCGGTCGAGCAACGAAAGGGGGGTGGTTCGAGGGGTAAGCTCACCCTCGCCAGCAAGATCTTCCAGTCTCACCCTCGAACGACCCTACTCGCATCTCCGGAACGGAGGGTGGAGGGCCACTTCAAACCGATCGGGATGATGTTCCGCGGACCCGCTCGATCGGTCAAGTGTTCATTGCCGGTTCATTCCCGCGAATTCCGCTTTTAATTAATGACTATCCATCGACAACCCCCTTGACTCGATGATTGGTCGACGGTATCGCTGATCGTCGTCAAATTGTGCTTATTTCCTCCGCCGACCTTCGCACCGTGTTATCGTCTTTATTAACGTTGTTAAAGAAAGAACCTCGGCAGGGAAAAGTCCATTTGAAATTTAATAAACAATTGGTAGTTTTAGGGGTTTGAGTAACGAGCTTAAAATTACAGACTGTCAGACACCGAACACGGACGGTTATGCAAACGCTGTCGAGACAAGACAGCCGTGTCTGGAGGCTCGATGAAAATGAGAGGTCGGCTCGGGCTAAGCTCGTAATTCACGGAATTATTAGCGGTATCGTATCGGTTGACGTGCCTCCAGGCGTGCACGATGCGAATCCTTCGGCATACCGGTCAACACCGATGAAAATTTCGCCCGCAGCGCAACGGGATCCCATTGAAATACGATCGGGCGCGAAGCGCGCGTTTACCAAAAGCACAGCGTTTCATTTTTCTCATAAACATTAGAAAACCAGTACGATTATTGAATTAATCGCTAGCGAAAGGAAACGCTAATGTTAGTTCTGAGTTAGCAAAGTTTAAAAAATCGAATCTAAGAATGGAAGTATGAACGAAAGCTAATAACGTAAACTGTTCTTTGAGAAGGTAAATATTAAACTACTGAATCGATTAAACAGTTGATTATCTTAACCCAGAAGCACGGAATCATTTAACCAAAACGGATCGAGTTACGGTAATCTCCGACCGAGAGGATGAATCTTTCCCCCCAGAGTTCTCGGTCCAGGCGACCGCTATCTAAATTAAAAATACACGAAACCCAAGGACTTGCGAGGAACTATCCTCCTCCGGAGTAGAGTGTCTTAATTACCAGCCGGTCGTTGGTCGGAAGAGGACAGAAAAATTACGTGGTCGGGAAAGAAAGGAGCCTTTTCTAGTTCCTCGCCGGGCTGAAGCTTTGAAAAAGCCAGTGAATTCTGCGAGGAGACCCTTGCCGCTGCTCCGGTACTCTGCGGGAAAAGCTGCTGCTCCTGCCTATGGTACCGGTAGGGTGGTAGAGGTTGAGGGTAACGGGAGGTGTTAATTAACTACTCGTCTCGCTCCCGTCAGAGACATTCGAGCACGGACTCGACTTAACTTCGCCTCTCCACAGTCGTTCCCTTCGTCGGATCGTTGAAGCAGTCGGCAGATAACGCGTCCATGATGCACCGTTGAAGAGGACAACGGTGTTTTTAAGGGTAAGCACCTGGGTCTACCAGGATGACCTCGTTCAACGCTTTCGTGTTGGTGCGAGCCTGGTACCGGCATAAGGTCGCTTTTGCTAATCTCGACTCGACGAAAGAAATTTCTGGGAAATACCGGACGCGGATTCGAGCTAAAAGTGTCTACAAAACGAGCTACCCTCGCGAAACAGGAGGCCTTTTAGCGTTATGGTTCGAATTAGGATTTAATTTTTTCCGCTTTCGCGTTGGAAATTCGAAACGTTTTAATTAGAAAGCTCGACAATTCGTAGTTGCCGTATTTCCGTGCTTCTGAATTAGTAAACGTTCCGAATTCCCGAATCTTGAAATTTCAAAGCTGTAACCCCTTTACCGTCGCAACGGGAATTAGAGTTTAGTTTCTGGTATTGACGTTGCGAATCGAAAACGTTGATTTCGAAAATTGACAAGGTTTGCGCTATCGATCAAGCGGTCTGCGGCTTTTGAAATTTTAATTCGAACCAGGAGGGGCGGGGTGGGGGGCGCGGGGAGAAAGGTTGGCGAAACAATCACAGGGGAATCGACAGGTAATAGCAGAGGAACTACCGAATCGGCGCAACGAATTGTCGCGTCTCTCGTATTTCATCCCCCACGGTTAAATCGATCGTGCACCTACGAGCTCGCCGAATAATTCCTGTCGCAAGCAGAATAGGTAAACCTGGAATTTATTACACGTCCGTTGCACTCGACTCGCGAGAACTCGGGAATCGGTATCAGACACTCTCAGACTCGCACCAATTATCCGTGAGTTGAATAGGAAAATGAATATATATTTTGTCGGTCGTGGGTAGAGCCTTGTCAAAAATCCAGTTTTGTTCCGTGCCTTCAAATGCCTGCTTTATTCCCCTGTTACCTGCAACGTGGCCACGAAATTGGGTTACTCGATTCGATGAAGCTTTCCTGAAAGCTGCTGTCGTTTGGAAAATTGAACGTTTCCAATGGCCAATAACTGACGATAATCTTAAAAGTCATCCTGGTAGAAAGTGAACATTGCTTCGCTGTTTTGGAATCTGTATTATGATTTATATTGGATAAGTATTTAGATCTTGTTTCAAATGTTTAGAATAACAAAATACAGTTGAGTTGCATCTTATCGAGTTAAAAATCGAATATTTAGTAAGACAGGCATCTGTTGATGTATAATAGAACGTCGAATCCATTAGTTCGAATAAAAACTCGCGGTGCAAAGTATAATGGATTCAAAGTAGCAACCGCGTGATCGCTATCCAGAAGCAAACGTTTATCGAATCCGTTTGCGAGATCACGCAAACGACGTATCCGTGGTGAGACGGGTCCAACGGATCGCTAATCAGCAAGTGAAACAAAAGGATTTCCATGGCGCAGAAGTGGCACGTTTCCACGCGGATCTAAGATCTCCGAGAGAGAGGATTGCTGGACCACTCAGCTACGGAGCGGTTCGTTAGCAAAAGGAGACGAAACTGTAAGTCCTGGTGCAAATACCGTCGATTACGTGCTCTCCTCTACGCTCAACCCTCGTTGAATTCCTCCTCGAGTGCCTAGCGTCTATATCCTCAAAGATATCCCATGTAAATTAGGCTAACGATATTGCACTTATACCATTTCCAATTATACTTTGCAATTCCACGTAAATTTACTTGCGGAATCTAATAGTATCATACGCGGTTCATTATTGTTTAAGATACGAACGTAACAAATTTTTATCACAGGGTAATTTTTAGGTACAACTTTGTAATTGTAAGGTTCTATCTCGTAAACGAAATTTAAATCAGAATTCAAACATCTATTTATCGTAGAGCATCTTGAAGGCCCAACATCGTCATCGCAATTAAAATGCATATTGAAGCAATAAATTTTGCGACGCGATAAAAATAAGTACGTCGACTGAAAGTTTCAGCGATACGCGTGTTTCAAGCAGGTTCCCAACTAACGAACCCGTCGTCGATCATTTCACGAGCATAGAATTTTTTTGTCGCGATCGAGGTCGGAGGAGAGGGCGCATAGTAAGGCGGATAACGGCGGGCGATAACAGAAGGTACACAGGAAGGGGTGTCGTTAACGATCCAATACAAAGCCACGGGCAAAGTGGATGTTACCAAGTCCCTTCCCAGCTAGCCGTGCAACGTAGCGGCGCCCTTCGGTCCATTCGTGAAAAGGGGCGAGGTGGTGTGGGGCAGAAGGGAGTACGAAGGGAGGCAGAGGTCCGCCACCCACAATTCCGCTTGCGGGCACTGTAATTTGCTGTATGCATGCATCCAGAGATGGATAGACACGACCGGGCAGCGGAGCAGGTCCGGGAGATCTATGGATTTATGCAAATGCAGGCAGTTAGAGTCCCGAGCAGCCTCCGCCGTTGAATAATGCGTTGATAAGATAGGAGCCCAGCGCTCATATGCCGTTACCTACCCTACCATCCGCCATTGATTTGTCACCCTTCCGTTCTCCGCCCCTCTTCTCTTCCTCGCCGGCTCTGTGTTTCGCCGAACTTCCTTCGAAGAGACTCGTTTGCGTCTTAACTCGCTGCCTTTGACAGAGTCGAACGCGTTTAACCCGCCTGCTGCTTCCTATCGTGTAATTCGTTGCATCCACTTTGCTGTAACGTAATGTTGTTATTTGCCCGAACGAAACTTCAATATCGTAAGATTAGTAACAGTTATTACAGCGAAGCGCGCTATAAAGGGCTAATCCCTGAGTGAACCATCTTTAGCTGTAATTTTTAAGCTCCGAAATTGTCTGAAGGTCTTGAATGTGAACTCTCATTTGCCCACTATGTATTAAATGAATTCCCGAGTCGAAACTAATCCAACTGCAATTTTCGAGATTCTATTAATGTCAAAAAGTGGAAATTGTACAGTACCGAGGAACAAATTTCGTTATTTTTATTGGCACGGTGAATCCACTGTTCGTTATTTTTTTGATCCCCAGCGTTAACTTCGGGTTTGACAGACTTACAGAAGAGTTCAATTTATATCCAATTTCATCTCGTTCATAGCTGCGCGAATAAACAAATTTCATCTCTAAATCTCTCGTAAACAATGTCATCGACACGCCACCCCCGAGGCTCGTCGTTGTTCGTCGACACAAAACGAGAATCGTGGTCGCGCGATTATGACGGCGCATCGTTTCAAAAGCTCTCCTACTCTTCATTTTTGTGTTTTTTTTTTACCACTCCCACCCTTTCCGAAAACTGCGAACGCGGTACAAAGGCTCCTACAGCCGGCGAAGGATTAGAGCGGCATCGAACACTGCATTTCCATTACAAATCGGATTTCGCCGGGCGAAGGGGGCGGCCAGACTCAGATAGGGTCGAAAAACAATAACAACGATAAACAGTCGAACATCGCGCGATCCGCTTTTCCCTGCAGCCTCCATCGAGCTGTACGGCGATCGGTATCGCGTCACGGACGGCAAACATTGCTATGGGATTACGTTTTCGAGCCTCGCGAATCGAGTTACGCGCTCGCAGTTTCGTGCTCGAAGTTACGAAGCTTGTGCAACCTTGAATTTGACTTTTCGTGGATTGAAAAAGGTTGACGCGCGTTGTGTCGTTCGCGATCGATCCCGAATTTGCCTAACACAAAGTCTGCAACGCGAAACGATTAATCGGTTGCGGTATCGAGCAACGAACGGACAGTAATTGAGACAAGCTGGGAATCGTATACCTAATAAAACGGGTCTGGATCGCGTAAAATTACGATGAAATCGCAGTAAGACTGGTTTATGCGACCGATATCATGGCCTGTCCGTTCCCTTTCGCGGCAATTAATAACGAGACTTGTCGACCGATCGGTATCGTTTTTATTTATGTATCGAACGGTCCTTTTTGCCAGGATATAATTTAATGAAGCAATTGCCGCGTTCGGTTTTGCAGTTCGTTCTCGTCGAGATTTAAATCGCGAAAGCGAATCACCATGGAAGCTACCGGAGTGCAAGAAACATCGTCGGAGATTCGAAAATGCTCGATAAAGTTGTTTGCTCGAAACTTGCGGAATCGTTAATTCAAAATAACAGGGAACATCGCGTGGTCTGAAATTTTCTGCATAATTCAGTAACAACAAAGTCGGCGAAGTTGGCTGCACGGAATATTCGAACTCGCTCGAGCGACGACGCAGGTCTTTGTTTGGACGGGTGCATAGCGAAAAGGTTAAAGATACCTAAAATTCGTTCAATGGATGCTTTGCATTCAACCTGACTACCTGTTCTCTCGGTTACCAGAGATACGGTAAGTGACAGAATACAAACACGTTCGCGCGTGTATCTAGATAACGCCATTTTCAGAGGAAACCTCGCCATTTGGAAGGAAGACACGGTCAATGTTAGCACACGTCACATCCGCTGTCGCATCGTAGCCGGTTCCGTAGTATCGTGAACTGTCACGATGGCTCTGTCGGTTATAAACACTCGGTGTATAGCTGCATGCACACTTTCGAGTCGGAATATTCGGCCGAGGTAACAAGCGGCCGAATAAACATCGACCTTTCCTGTTTCCGTCCCTCCATCCAACCCTTCTCGGCGTCTTAATTTACGCGATTCAGCCGTGAAACTACGACATCGAGTACTTGTTGCACTCGCTTAAAATAGACCATTCTCCGACGTTTGTCAGCTATCGCGTTTAACCACCCGGCATTATAAGTGCACGCGATTCACGCCAAGTATCCAAAAGATCCTCCCTTCTACGTTCGTGACTCCGTTAAACTCTCAGCTCGTCGCGCATCGAGTTCGCAGAGATAAAATGGCGCACACAATGCGTGGACCACACTTAAGCCTGAGTAGCGCTTGTGGCAGGGTAGGCGAAGAAGAGTGGCGCCGTCTAGTGTTTCAGCGGGACCGTTCGTCGGACGGGTAAAAGGGGGTTAGGCTAAGTGGCAAATAAAGGGTAGTGACGAGGTTCGAGTGGTGTCTCGTTTTTCTTGCCACTCCGCTACGCTCGTCAAGGTGAGGGGACCTCTGTATAGGTTTTCGGAAATGGAGGGTCCTCGCAAAAACGATACTTCCTACAGTTAAAGCATTTCACGTAAGACGGAAACAGTGTTGCTCTTAACGAACACTTTCGCCTAGAGCTTTCGGCTCGTAATTCGAAATATCGTGATTTCTGTCGCCGTGAAAAACACAGAATGCGACGATATTTGATTTGTTGTTACGAAATTACTGTCGCGATTCGCTTTTTCGATGTTGCACCGATACGAACTTTTTCTTCGCTCCTTTTTCGACTTGGCACGAAACGGAATGATGTCGTTTAACGAGAAGAATAAACTTTTGCAATCATTCCGTTCCATGCGTAACGATGCCAATGGTGTTTCGAGGTTTCTCCGGTATTTTCTGGGACGCAACAGCGAAGTCACGATTCACGATGGAAGCTTTTACGAGCTTAGCACAGAAAGGAGGAGGAACGAGAGAGAGCAAACGTTAAGACGACACCGTGGTCGCATCAACAGAAACGGCTTATTCTTTCGCTGCTGCGGCCATAAAGGACCCTCAGCAGGACGAAGTTAGCACGGTATAACGGTGCACATGGACGGACACGTAGCGCCGTCGTTTATTCCGCTTTACGCTTACATCGTGCCGCCAGGAGATGGCTTATGAACTCCGCGCTTTTTACCTTCTCTCCTTGAAACGACTGAAAATAATCGTGGCGGTATGTGGTGCTTGTGACCGTATTTTGAAATTGCGCGCAAGGTAGAAAATTTCACGACAAACGCGTAAACGTTTATGGGATACTCGTAAGCTATCGATCGATCGAACTCGAACGAATTGGCGATGCGTTTAAATCATATCGTTATTTCTAATCACAGCCTGTCATTTATCGAAGCTGCTAACGCTATCCGAAGAGTGCGCCGCGTATTCCGCTTAGCGTTTACGCGCCGCGTTTAAAACGTACCATCGTGGGCTGACTTACGACTTCGTTCCACGCTGCTATCATAAAACGCGGAACACGACGTCGCTGATGATGCGATAAATTTTAAAGGACGATAGAGACGTTATAAAAAATTTTGTCGCCATACGCTTGCCAACGGCTGTGCCGCCATATTCTGGAAACAATCTAAGAATAAAGTGGAGTTTCTGGAGTTATCGACGTCGTTGCTTTCTGTTACGTTTCGAGCCACCTCGGCGGGATTTTTACGTCGAACGAGATCGACTCGACGGCGGCGTCTCGTACTTTTTTTTTCGTAGATATCTCCGGAATCGAAGCGCTATCGATCGGACGGGAAGAGGAAGCGTAAGCGTTCGAGTAATAAACACGCAACTCCGTCGGCGAAACGTTTTCGCATCGGCGGGGTAAACAGAAAAAAAACGGCGGAAAGTCAAAGCGGCAGATAAAAAGGAAGTTTATTAGGTAAATGAAGGAAGGTGATGGGGGAAAACAGGGGAAACTTTAAAGCGAACAGACGCGTAAGACGCGCGGTACGCGAAGTTGCGATGCCGAGCAAACTAACTTCTAATTAAAGGCTGCCGCTCGATGGGAACTTCTCTATTTTACTTTCTTAAACGTTTACCGGGAATATTTTAATTCCGCGTCGGCGTAATTAGGCGTTTTACGTTCGCCATCCCGCCAGAAAGAGGGGAAAAAATGATCCGAAAGCTGCGCCAACGGACATAACTTCGCGAAAGCTCGTTTAGCTGACGTTTAATGGCCACGGCGTGCAACAACGAGCAGGTAATTTATAAACAGCAGCTTGTTGCGAGTCCGTTATGAACTCTTGTAATAAACGTTTCGACTTGAACGCTTTTACGCTTTCGCCCCTTGTTCACGGAGGAAACAAAGGAGACGAGAAAAATCGATCTTCGACGTAGTTCGTTGTGGACGGACCACTTGTCAGCACAATGTTGGGTGTAAACTTAATATTTCTTTCTCCCAAAGTGCATACAACGGTTCAGGACAAACAGTATTTCAGATTTTTCCGTTTTCGCTAAAGGCGTTCGGACGTATTGGAAAAAAGTATCGCGTCATTATCGATTCAATTTAAGCGAGGAGTACCGGAGGTGCCATTAAACGAGCCGAGATCGAAAAGAGAAACAGGAGGCATCGCGAAGAGGAAGAAATCCTCGCGTGGGGTGCAGAGATCGTCGGTGGAAAAGGCGCAATCAGCAACGTCGTCGAATCGAAGCCATCCTATCGTCGAGACAGAATTAACGTTCTTCCGCAGCAGGATAAGGTTTAACCTTCCGGCAGGAGAGAAAAGAACGACAAGGAGAAATAGCGGGAAACGTCGGAAAAAACGAGCAAGAAAGGTGAACAGTGGCGAGGCAAAGAGGAGAGGAAACTGCGAGAGACTTCATCCCGTGCTGCTCTCCGCCGGTTTTCGAGTGCTTTACGACGTCTATCGGATAAGTACGTAGCTGGCTGGAGTTCTCCAGCTACACTAAAAGTATATATCGTAAAGAGAGCACCTCTGCCAGGGGTTAGGTGTCCTCCGCCAGTTCAATCAACTGTACGCCAGGCAACAAACCACTGCCGTTAATTGGATCGGAGCTCCAAGTCCTGGCTTTACGAGGCTCAATCGCGTAGAATTATCCGACCTGCATTTCTGGATCGGTCTTAACCACCTTTCACCCTTTTCTACACCTTTCTATCCCACTGTTCCATTCGTCGCTCTGACGTGGATTAGGAAACGCGGAACCCTAAATGATTAACTACCGTCGTCGGAAAAACGAGTGGACGGGACTCGAGATTGTAGACGTTAGAAATATTACATCGAGTATATTTCAGCGAAATAAGAATTGGAATTCCCGTTGAATTAAATCGCGTGGAATTGAATCGTACAGAATCGAAATGTATCGAACTAAACTGTGTCATAAATTGAGTCGTGTCAAATCGAAACAATTAATATTTAATTGGGCGTGATACTCGGTCGCATGGGTATCGCCAAGATCAGAGTCGACGAAAACTATCAGCAATGCTGGAAGCAGAACGAAACGATGTATCCCGAAGAATTACCTGAATCCATCGAAAGTTCCATTGGAACGAGTCACGGTTCGTTCGAAAGTTTCGCTGTTCAGCGACGGGATACAGGGACACGGTCGAAAGAACGACGGATACCGTAGACGCGACAACGATATTGAAAATATCTGGCTGAATTGGAAATCCATATCCAACCGGGAACAGAGAGAGGAGAGGTTTCGTCGGTATTTCGATATCGCGTACACCGGGGTTGATCTTTCTCTTTCTCCGTCTCTCCGTAGAGAATGATCGCTGATGGGCCGATCGTGGTCCACGCGGGCTAGGGCTATCGGAAAAAGGATTCCGTCTCTCTTTACCTTCGCCTTACGTCTAATAACCGACTTCTCCATAATGCATAAGGGAAAAATGCTGAAGTTTCCCCTATTGTCGAGCGGGACAGTTCCCGTTGGTGTCGTCGATGTGTGTGGGTGAATATATATCGATGCCGAACACAAACTTTCGACCACGTAGCGCCGTTTCATCGGCCTGAATCGACGCTTTCTTCCTCCCTTTCCCTTCTCCTTGGCGGATTACGCTTTCCCGCGGCAATTTACATGGAAACGTCCGCGCCGATTCGCGGAGGAGTTAAGCGCGACACCGTTCCCGAGCAGAGATTCTCCGCGACGCGAAATCAACCCTTGTCCGTTCGTCGAACGCGTGTCGCCGTACTGAAATTTCACCATTCGGCCGAATAGAATGTGTCGGGAATGAAATTTCACGATTCAACTGGCGCTCGTCGGCCCGTCTCGATGATGGGATAAAACCGGCGGGCTTGAAAACGGTCCCGTTCTTTCCTCGGTATCGTTCCCAGGGATCGAGGGGAACGAGCACGACTGCTGCTTCTTCCATCGGTATAAACGTTATTCCATGGATGGGAATCTCGTACGATTGCTGGCTTGGAATTTTCTTTGCGGCGCTTTGAATATTGTTGCGAACGGAACGGCTATGGATATTGGTCGGGACGAAAACGCTTCGAATTATTACGCGGATGTTACTTCTGCAGAAAAACTTGCTGAGTTTCGTTTCGCAAACGAGTCGATTGCCTCGTGCGAAATAATTTCATCCAGGTTTACAAACAGTTTGATTATCGTTTATTTTACACGTATCATTATTGTATCGCGATTCGATACCAACTGCAGAAATTGCAAGAAGAAACTACAAGAATATGTTACCTTATTCTTAAAGAAATTGTGAACATTGACCTTTTTGTAATCTTCCTAGAAGTATCTACGACTATAACGGAAAGAAAATCTTTCGCTTAATTTTATTTCTTACCGTTTTTCCGTACAAATCGAAGATACGATCGTTTCGAAACTGGTTCAATTTCATAGCCGCGAAAAGAGAGCGCGAGTAGTAGAAGCCATTAAATTAAACGTAGGGTATCCTAATTTCTGATCTTTTCTTTCCCCGCCGGTATATCGCGAGCGCAAATTTTCTTTCCTTTCAGTTACGCTTCTGTCGCCTGTCTCATTGTTAACTATTTCTATTCGTTTGCTCTTAAAACGACAGCCTTTCAGGACGTAATGAACACTTCTTTTTCTCGTTTCTTTTCTCCGCTCCTCGTCAAACGCCCTTCTCTTTTTCTCGATCGTCTTCGCGCTCGAAACGTTTCTTATTTCATTTTCGCTTCTTATCGATCCTTTATCGTGCCTTCTTATTGATCGTGCAGCATATTTCTTCCGTTTCTCTTCTTCCTCGATGCACTCCTGATGAATCTACGGTACGTGCACGAACATTAACCAGCTGTATCGAGCATAATTTTGATGTATGTAACTGCATTGACCAGCAATTCGATAAGCGCCTTATGGCTTATGATAATACGCTTAGCTCGTGAGAATTCAGCGAAGCCTGTGGCCCGTTGTACACCGCAGAAATTATATCGTGCAATGTTCAACGAACAGATGGTCACGCGTGACTTCGACCACCAACATTACCTATGTTACAACGCGTACACAAAAGCGACTGCGATACGTGGACCAAACATTCAATTAGTTATTAGGGGTTTGATAATTTGGCGGAACGGCACGCTGTAATTCTAGCTGTTATTTTATTTCGTAGCTTTGCGATGCAAACGACATAATTCGGTTCCACGCAATTAGATCTGCAGATATTCTATTCGATATAATTGAAACGATTGAAAGTTCTAAAAAAAGATTTAAAAATTCTGAAGCTGCAAAGTTTTAAAATTCTGAAGTTCAAAATATTTGAAGACATTCTCAAAGTCCAATCAATCCGAAATTACAAAATTTCTAAATTCCAAAAGTTTCGTTTTATTTCTCTCGTGTAATATCAGAACATTTTAAGATCGTAATTCGGTGCGGAATGATATTAATTGAATACAACACGAATCCACGTTTCACGCATGTAAACGAAGTTATAATCCACTCGGATCCGCAGCGAATATATTAAACCAATTTTCCGTAGTAGATACCATAACAATTTACACTAAACGCATCGAGTTCCCTTAAGCGAAGCGTTCGAATAATAATTAGCTCCGTGACTACTTTCACATAAAACGTAATTAGTGAAAGCACACGCTTTGAGTGAGTTCATTTGCGTAACTAACGTATTCTAAAGGGTCGTTCGTTTTTCGCAATAGAACGCCTGTGTACTTCGAATGCAGCGCGAAGAAACGCGTGGACAGTAAACACCGGTTCATTTCTGAATTGGAAGACCGTGTTGTAAGCGAGCGTTGTATTTCACCATAACGTTTCGTCAGCGAAACGTTAGCTGTAATCTTGTTCGGTGGAACTGCGAATTACGAGAACGATGATACTCTTTTCGGTGAAGGATTTTGTTTCGGGAAGAACACAGGGGATGCTAATGACAGGAAGGTTGCAAAGCGTGTCAAATGAGCTGTTTTCATTATCCCTATTGTACGAATTACTCTAGAGTAATTTCGAAACGATAGTAAGTATTATTTAAGTTAGTAATAAAGTTCGTCATGCGTCATTCTCAATGTGTTTTTAATTACTTTCGCACTATGACCTCGTTCTGTTGTTTATGGCAGTTCATAAAAACACATTCAATTAGTGCGTTAATGAATATTTAAGAAAAGACTTCTTTTCCCACTTTTTACGTTCGCTTATATATTCTCTTTTATGACTTTCTTATTATACATGTAAAGCGAGGAACAATGGTCTGGTTATGCAAACGAAACGTCCACGAGGAAGAGGCGGGATTAGGATCGAGTCGATTTGGACTAGTTTGCTAAAGGACACTTAATTGAAATGAATGCAAATCTTCAGGAATATCGTGTGAACGGTGGAGACCCGAGGAAGATATTATTTTCACGTTTCTGCTTCACGTGACCCAACCTTACGAGTTAATTCGTGTTACATTTTAATCCCCATGGAAATTGTCGTAATTACATAATGTCCTTACATGGGAGAGATCGTGTACGCTTTCGAGGCGACGAAACGGACAATCCGCTTTAAACTAATTAACATTTAGTACATTTTCATTAGCCATAAAAAGTCGAACCGAATATGCATATTATTGAATTATTACTCGTTAAACCCAGAATTATCTGATAAATCCTTTCCATCGGAGCTTCACGATTTTCCACGGGTTTCGCGATGAAAGTATGATTCTACGTTTCGACGTCACTCGCGAGTACTCGAAAAGGGTCGTTTATCATGTATGTAACTATTGTGTCGAAGAATTTAACGAATGCATGCGTCAAGTAACAAGTAAGCATTCGCGAAAGCCGAGTTTTCGTATTTCGTCTCTCGAACGAGCGTCAGACCAGGTGGAAATCTTGCCTCGACAAGAACGTTCCGCGATCTTGACGGAAATGCGTTTCTTCGATGGGACCACGTCGTTTCCTGTTCGTTCTCTCGAGACAGCTACATCGTATGTACGCGAGAATCATCGCGATTTTCTCGTCCTCGATTTTAAGCAGTCCTCCCGTGTTATCGTTATCGTCCTCCGCCTGGAACGGGTCTCGACGTTCCTGCAACGACCCTCTCGGCTACCCTGTAACATCCTTTCGTCGCTTTTTCCCGCGTGTCGGAGCTACAGCAAGAATAAACAGTGCCAGCTATCGATCGAGAAACGTTCCTTCGACTCGATGTCGTCGCGATGTTGTATCGCTCGTAAAAGGAGAAGTGGAGAGAAGCAGATATAACGAGAGGAAAATGGAACCATTAGAAGAGGAACGAGACAACTACACGCGCTGTATTGTTACGCGTAATATTTCCATTTACTCTGCTGTTACGCGTACATTAGCGCATTTATAACGTCCATTGAACAACTTCCACCATTATCTTAACACGAACAGAGAAAACGTATTTCGCTCGATATTTCCAATTCTCAAATTTTTCCGCTTCTATTGTTAACTACCGCGACAGAATCCATGGTAAAGTAATAACGAGTATAAATTAAATTGTATTGTAACTCAGACTTTGCTACCGAAAATCCCTTTGATAGATCCAGCGCTCGAAAGCTTTTATCGGCAAAGAGTATAGGAATCGAGTACCGTATCCCCGTAACGTATCGACGCAGTTACCTTTGGGTCACCATTTTCCCTCGAAAGACATGCGATTTTGGCGATGTTTCAGAGGGAGGAGCATAAGCAGGAAATTATGTTACGTCACCCTTAGTTAGCTCGAGGTAGCACGGCCGAGGAAATACTTTTCGACGAGTCAGTTCGCGTTCGTTCGGTTCGCGAGGTCGTCGTACCATTTGGCAAGCATGTTGTTCCAAAGTACAGCAACGAAGAAAAAGGAGAAAAGAGTAAGGAAGAATTCGAAGCAGGAAGAGGTCAGTTTTATTGCGGCTAACTCGACCAAGCAGCCACGTATCGGGAATATTTGAACGTAGCGCTGTCGGAGCGCGCTTAACGCTGTTCTTAATCGGATCAAAAATTTCGAGTCATTGTTTGCGCGTTCCAGTTTTATACCCTTATTCACCGATACGATTAGATCTGTCCCGGTTTTATAAGTCGTAAAAGGAATCCCGGTAGCTCGTTTCGAACGCAACTTTGTTCTCGATCGCATCTGGAACCGCATCCTTAAAGCCTGGCCTTAAAACGGTCGCCTTGGCTGGTCTCGAGTGGCAACAGCAACGGAGATTTTATCGAAATTGCCAGGCGATTCGCTCGAGGCGCATTAATACCGAGCACCGAGATAAAACGGTAAAATTTCGCCGGGAAGTTTCACGAAAGGTTCGAAAAGTTGAATATTAAATCTTGGTCCTCGAGCAAGTTGGGTTTCATTCGGCTAATAAATTTTCCCTTCAATCCACGCTCTGGCATCCTTAGCAGCCGCGATAGCGTCAAATCCATCGTTCTTACAATGGCTGCAAGTAAAACTATCATTAATCTGGCCTCGCCTCCTCTTTCGCATTTGTCCCCCATCCACGTTTCACCGGAGGTGCACCGACGGACATTAATTATCGGAAAAAGGGGCCCGCAAAAACGCGAACCCTTCGACCGTATCACGGCACGCTGCGGGGACGCGGGCCGCAACTTCGATCCGGACGCGTAAAAACGTGCAAAGACGATTTTTCCACCCGGTCCACGGCAAAAAATCGTTCTACCGTTTCCTACGTTTTCGACGTTCCGCTCGGTTTCCGTTCGAGTTTCTTGCTGCCCGAGTATTTGCTCCAATGTATGTCCGAGGTACCATTATCGGCCGATAAGAAAGAGAGAATGTTCGCAAAGATCAGGATCGGATGATTTCACATCGTTGTCGTCGATATACGATCAAAGTCGTAGCTCGGTATTATAAAACCAGGGGTTAATTGTGCCGTTAAGTCGTTGTTAGCAGCGTCGTAGGAACGATCCTCGACTTTCCTGTTCCATCGATCTGCAACGGCAGACGGGCAGGAAGCGAGAAGAAAACCGCTGGTAACGAGGCATCGAGCGATGAATAATAGCCGGAATAGAGCGCGAGCAGTTTGCAAGAAGCGAAAACTCGAGCGGTCCACCGCAGACAGCGTGAATAAAGGATCCACTTTTCCTCGAGAAGCACGAGGTAACAGTGTTATCCTTACCTTCGGCCCTATTTCACATCCGACGCAGCTACGCGGAAATGCATCGAGACTGGTATCCGTTTTGCAGTGGCTGGCTCACGGGACGAAGAGATACGAAGAAGAAGAAGAAGAAAAAGGCATCTCAGATACGATAACAGAAAATCTCGTTACTACGAATGTCCGACCTGATATCTATTCCCGATCTCCTCGCTACACAATTCAGCCGTTACCAGAGGGACTAACGACAATTCCCGTATTCTTCCTAGGGTTCGACAATACGTCCTCCGTGCTTATTCAACGGTCCTTACTTGGCACCGATCGATTTCCATTCGTAGGATCGTGGAAAACTTGCGAGTAAGCTCTTTCGCGGCGACCGAGAACAAAGACCGGGCCACGCCAACTTTCCACGATCCTTCGAAAGCGTTTCCATTTCGCGAACACCCTGTAGCCGGATGATAAATCATTTTTGGAAAGTTTACCGGCCTCGGACCAGTAATTCGTGCGACGGGAGCCAAAGGGTAATTAGAGAGGAAACCTAAGGGGAGTTTCGAACCGGACTCGAGCTACGGATGATTCGATTTCCATCCAAGGTTTCTCTGGCTTTCGTAACTGCGTTTGCGGACCTGTTAATGGTTTATCGGATATCGCGCTGATATTGTACAGGGCGTTAAAAAGCACCAGCACCGCAAGATAGATGAATAAACCGAGTAATTGGAAACGAACGACAAAATTTTATCGACAACGTTGCAAACGATTTTCGATTTCCACGACGTTACGAAATATCTCGTTCTACGTGTACTATCTACCCTCCACGCTTCCGACCCCTTTTTTAAACATTCTATACGCACGAAGTTGCCGTATGATTTTTCGAAACGAGGGCGAAACGAAGTAAAAGCAGAGTTTCGCTTACCTTCGTGCTCCCCGAAGGCGTGCAAGTTCATACACGCAAACACACGTCGGTTACATTTTTCCGCAGGAAACCAGCCACCGTTTCACTCAACTTTTCTCATTTTCCCGGATGTCCCCGAACGAGATAACAGGCTGGCGAGAGCCACAGGCGTACTCGATTCGCGATCCTGCCTCGTGTTCGATTTCAAACCGTTTCGCAGCAGCTCGTAAAAAAGTCCGTCGATCTCGCGTTGCGAAAAGGACTCGAGCGTATTGGCAACGCGTTCGGTCGAGGCGCGTACTCTCGGCACCAAAAGCGCTCTTAAATTATTACTCGGTTACCGACCTTTTATTGCACCGATAATAAAAGCCGACGATATCGCGACACCCTCGTCTCGCGCGTACGCGACGCTTCCGTTATGGCCACGAAATATGCTGGGTTACTTGTACCGTGATTCCAACGCGTCGCCTCTATCCAACGTCTTTAACGCTCGCGATTGTTGCCTTTTGTTCCTTTTCGACCGTTCAACGGTCCAGACACTTGGCGAGCGCTGCGCCTATTCGCGCTTACGAACAGCCTTCGCGCTGAATAGGGTGCTACGAGCTGTCGGATATACGATTCTCCGAGATTCATTGCTAACTGAAATTTTACAGCTCATCGACGGTAAAGTCGGAACCTAACCGAAACGTGCTCGCGAGGCCGCGAAGAAAAGGTCAGGCATAAATAATAAGCGTCCGTTCGCGCATCAGACTTCGAGTATAACGAATCGCCATGTACCTGATACGTTAATCAATTGCAATCGGAGCAATCGGAGCGCAATATAAATTTCGATTTCGGACTTCGTTATCGAATAAAACACGTAAACACGCGTCCCACGTTTTCCACAATATTATGTTACCGTATTTACATGACGTATTTTCATTTCGCAAGGAGAATTAATTGATTCAGAAGGGTGGAGGTATTATCGAATGTTTTTTGAATGTTTGTAAGCTGCAAGTATCAATCGCGCTGTTATTTTCCGATGGAACAACGATAATGTCGGAAATAATTATACTGCAAATTTGCCTGCGGCCATTTTAGCGAGATCGTGATGAATTCTCTATTAACATATTGCGCACACGTGCGCGCATATTTTTTGTATATTGTTTGTATAGAAGTTGAACTCGATCCAAGTTTTTACGATCACGCTGGAAAGACCAAGCGGGACGTTTATTGTGCTGTTTATGCTGTTAGAGAAGAATCGAATAACCTCAGTAGTTCCAGAAACTACGACTTTAACGGACTGTTTATCAAGCATGCCGTACATCATTGCACGACGCGTCTTTGGCTCGGTGGAGCTTGTTAAATGTAGCGGTACAAATTCAGGATCGATACCATTCTCAAAATGCAAATGTTCAATGGTATCTTGATGTTGCTGTCTCGTTTCGTATGGAATCTCGGTTAACGCTTTGACGTCCTGTGTCGCGTATCTATTCGTGATTGATGCTTAAAATATTTTACCCTTACTTTCTGTCTCTTGTATCGCGTACCAATTATAACTTTACAGATACTCTTGTAATCGGGAAATTATTACTAATTTATAGCACTATATTTAGCAACAGAAGTACGCAGTCGTCAAGGTGTCGAACGTCGCAGTTCGTAAAAATATTGACGTCCACAGCAAATATCATTATGCTATTGTACATATTAGTTTCGAAGAAGACGAAAGTGTTTGCAGAAGCGAACGCAATTCTTAAACGAGCGTTCTACGATTTAACGACAAATTGTTTCAGTCCGTTTCAACGTAAGAAATCTACAAGTATAATCAGAGAATCCATGAATTTACAGTTCCCGCTAATGGAATTAGCCAAACGCAAGCGCAATAGTTAGCTCGGCTTACGCGTAAATGGTTCTTCTTTTATAACGAACCTCGACATTTACGTTACATAATTTATCGAGAGACATTTCGCAGAGGCATGTCACGAGTTTATAGATCGGTCGGAGCCAAGTGGTGTCGGCGATTCTCAATCGGGGCGGCGCTAACGCGGTCGCGTCTCCGTGCCAAAAAGTTCGCGCGTACTCGCGGCGTGCTCGGAAGCGAAAATAGAGGGTGCAGGAGGGTGGAAAAGGACGATGGAACGCGGAGAACGTTGGAGAGACAAGGACGACAGAGGAGAAATATAGGAGCGGTGGGACAGAGAGGTTGAGGCGTGTAAAAATGGGTCGGCGCCGGACTTTAATCAATGGTTTCGGCGCCAACTGGACGACGGGACGCGTTTCTGTAAAAAATACGCCAGTAGTCCTCGTGTAACGCGATGGAAATTCGAATTGTCGTTCGGTCGTGGCTCGTCTTGCCAGGAATAATCCAGATGCTCGCTGTTGTTCCCCTTCCTCGTACAACCCCTGTATTTTTATTTTCTCGCGTTTGCGATTTTTATTTCGTCACCGCACGAATACAACGAGCTGACACTCGCTGACTGGTAGCTAACCGGACAAAAAGATGATTAGCGTGATGCCGTGTCAACGATGTCAGCCGGAAGGAAAAAAATTAACACGCTGGTTCGCACTTCTTTGTTCACGATTTAGCAAAAATTTGATGAGTAGCTCCGGTGGAAAACGCTTAAAAATAATTCGGAATTTGGAACCTTTTATCTGTGCGAATTATCTTCAAATCTTGTCCCATTTGAAATCGTATGAAAATTACAGTATGTCTCATTATTCCAATATCGCGCAATTTACTCAAATAGCAGTTGCAATACTAATCGAGTATTGAAACCTTAGCAGCTAGTTTTCTAAATTACAGCTTACTTTCTGCAAAGATGCATGTGCATCTACTCGTATATGTAAAGAGGTTATTTAGCTCCACCTAATCGCAATGGCGGCATCATTATAAATAGAGCTGTTAACGTTCGGCCATGACAAAGAACAATCGTGCATCATATTAATCGGTGATTTCAAGCAAAAATTTGTCGAGCCTTCCTTATAATATCTTAACGAGGCGCGTTTGTATTCAGTGTACCGTGCAGTGCGTTAATTCATACATTAAACATTAAGCTTTGTGCGGTCGAAGATGTCAGACGAACAAAACGAGCCGACTCTGCGTGATCTCTTGACATGGCGCGATGTCCCAGGAACTAAATATCATTAGGCTAATAGGCATACGCGATCTCTTCGTTTCCACGTATTCCTGACAGGGTAAAGATTTATTCTCTCGCAAAATTAATGCGAATACTCGTTTACGGAATGTTTGCGAAATCCTTAAGGTCGGGCAGAAATCATCGCGGGTGATTCATCGACAAGGATTTTCAATTTAAAGTGTGCGAAACTTACGATCTTCGTTCGAAAATTCAAACTGTTACATCGAATACAATTCATTAACATACAGCGATAAACATGTAAAAAACATGAAGCGATTACGTATTTTGAGGTCAAACATTTTCAGCAATATATCTTGACTCGTTAACCCATGACCTCAATTTGAACGTTTTTTGGACTCAATTAGTAAAATACTTAATCGCCTAAAATTCTTAAAACCACCGACCTTTTTAACTTCCAGTTGACATTTGCACATTTTTATTGGAGTATATTTGCATCACCTGTTTTAATTTGAAAAGTCGTTTGTCGAAATCGAGCAAGTAACAGATTGTATTCCATATTAACAAGACGGATTACCAGTCTCCCGAGAACGATTTTCATTACTTTTTCTTTGATTAATAGTCACCTTACTCTCGCCAGGAGTTTCACGTTTCTCGATTACTCGACGAAAAGACCCGGTGTAAGTGCGCACGGGCACACTAGCTGATCGTCTGACACGTCCTACCGGAAAGTGTACTCAGTCAAGCTGTCGAAGGGCAAGGTAGTAAATTCACGCCATGCAATTTCCGGGGTCGAGGCTGCATTCTGGAAGTTCGCGAGTAAAATGGTAAACTCGTAGTTATACACGAGCACTGGCGCACGTGTATCGTAACGTTTATTCGAAACACTTTCTCGCGTAACAATTATTCCCAACCAACGAAGGCTAACATTTACGAGTACAGTTAAAAAAAGATTTGTTCGCCGACTGGTTCCTTCATCCTGGTTTGTTACTTGATTTATCCTTGGATATATGAAACTCGTTTTACGTTGATTGCTGTGTTTACGTTTCGATGTTCGAATTCGTTCCGTTCGTGTATCTGAAACGAAGAAATGGGGATGTGTCGAAATATACCAGCCGATATTCAGTGTAAAATACAGGCTGGTAGCGAAAATTCGAGGTCGCAAACCATGCAGTGCAGGTACTATTTTTATCGAATCAGAGACTACAGAAGTGGAAATTTGGGAATTTGGAGAGCATAAAAGCAACAACGCATTTGGCTCGCTAAGAAACCTTGTGTACACGGTGTAATTAACTGCGAGCAATTACTCGTCCCACGAATATGACGAAATAGCAACGGTCGAGGAGCGTGCAGCTCCGAAAGTGGCAATGATCGCGAGATGCACTTATTTCGGGAGAATTAACGAGTGTGTTACGGTGAAAGGGGGATGAGAGGGGGACGGAGGGTCGAGTATGCAATTTAATCGTCGTGAATTAAGCGCCAGGGGACGTAATTACGTGTAGAACAAAGCACTGGCCCCGCAGTCCGCGGCGAAGTAAATACGGAAATATAATGGTATAAATTTGTCGCGAGCTCGCAACGCTGCATCCGTTATCGGCGACCATTGCGAGGGCCCATGCACCGACTACAGGTGGGGCTCGCGAGTGCAATTTAAAAGTCCATTTGTTTCTGGATAACGTCAGGAAACGCCGACGCCACCGGTACACGAATTTTACCTGAAAAATATTGTACCTGAAAATGGTGTACGTGGTAATACGTAATCGGCGCGCTGCTTCCGTGAACGATGAGTTAAAAATGGTAGCCACTGAAATAGAAAAAAAGTGGACGAAGAATTTCGTGATATCGTTTCGCTGCTAACCCGTTGCTGTAACTGGGACAAACACCTTTACAATTCTCCGGAATAGCAGGAAGCTTCGAATTTATAAACTTTAACTTTGAGAATGAAATTATTTATCGATGAAACGAAAGTATGCTGCATCATGATGCGCCATACTACGCATCTTCGTTGCGGCATTCAACCCGTTAAGAGTGTATCTAATGTAAATGCAAGTAGAGTTTAATAACTCATGTAGTTGTACCTGGGCTCATTTTTAACCATACGCCCAACCAGGGAATTTAAATACTTTAAACGCGTGCAAACTGTCTTGAGTAACAGTCATATCCTACATTATGCAACAATAATTTCCGGGAGAAAACCCCAAGAACTTTCTCTAACACCTAATAATTCAGCTGAAAATAAACCACTGCATTGCAGAAGATGATACAACATTTCGAAAATATTCTAGGAAAGCAACGACGACGTTGCGTTAAGGTTGCCAATTTCGATCAACGTTTGTCGAAGTTGTGCGTGACATTCGTTACAGAAGTCGCATTATCATCTTTTCAAATTAATAACACAGACGTTGTTTGAAGATCACGCTACTGCAACTACTGCACGCTAAGAGTTTCGTGCACTTTCAGGCATTGCAACAGTGAAAGTCAGCCGTGGCATGATAAATAAAATTACGCGGAAGATGCAGTTTCGCTGGTTATTGCGCAATCGATGGTATTATTCGAAACGTGACGATTCAAATAGAAGCTGCAATAATCGTCAGAACGATTGAAAAGCAATGTAATCAGTTCATGGCTGCGTCGTGTACTCGTGTTATCTTAAATATTTTAAACTTCACATGCTTGATAAATTCGTTGTGCATGATAAGTGAAGTTATGATTAGTAAATTGTGTCATTGCAACACGTTAATTTATATAAACCATACTCTTAATACAGAGAACAAAGACAATATCCATCAAGTGGTAACTAGTTGTACAATAACAGGTGTCCTTTTAAACAAGTAACTAGTAATTAAATATGAAAACTCCAGAACCAAAGGAATAATCGAGAGTGCTTCCACGCGTGCGGTTCTCCGGCAAAGATCGAGTTAGTCGGCAGAAAATCGACGGAACTCGTTAAAAACGGAATCCTGCGACGATCGGATCGAAAGTCCAGGTAAAATCATTTCTGACGCGTAATCCCGTTACCGAATGCCGGACAATACATCCAATTAAAATTATGCAACGTTCGTTGTGCTCGTTATCGGGCAGCCATCACCGGCAAAGCGCACCGAAGTTCGAAAACTTGACGCTTTAGTCGGGCACCGCGGCAGGGTTCGACGAAAACCACGTGGAAGAAGTTTCGTCAACCTCCCTCGAAACCACCGTGACAAATTCGTTTTCCCTTCCCCTGCGTCTCCGTATTTACTCTTGGCGTCGCTTTGTCCCCGCGTAATTACGTTCCGCGGCGGTTTAACGCCGCCGACAATTACTCGCCCGGTCGTCGTTAATTTCCCTCGAAATAAAAGACGACAATGACGACGCCACCGCCAACGGTGAGACGCAATACCGGAGGGAGACTCGCGATACCAATCTTACGATTTCCCGGCACAAAGATCTCCCGGATTCTCCTGTTTTCTCCTACCCATAGAAAATTGGAGTTGCAGCTTTTCTACCTATCAACGGAATTAACACGATGATTAATTTGATATGTAATTTTGTTCTTCGAAGTAAGCTCTTGAATCTGACACAATTGCAAACGGGACTATTAATATTCGAGGGATAAAATTGTGTATCGGGTTTTATCACTCTCATCGAGAATTCGGGACGTACGGGGTGATAAGTTCCCGGAAACTTAGAAACAGCGCATCGTCCTAAGGTCGGTGGTTTATGATATTACTCGGCAAGTTTCGGAGTTAAACGTTTCAAACTCGGTACGTTTCGCGAAAGCAACGAACACAATCGAGATGCTGGTGGAAATGTCAGCCGGTAAGAAATGCACGCAGCTGCACGTAACAGGAGGGTTTTTCACCGATTACGAATAAGAAGCGGCGCAACTGTCTGCCGGTGAGTTTCATTTTGTAACGTATTACATAAACGTTTGCGTAACTTTCACTTGACGCGTTCGTGGTGCCGAGTTCGTCGAATTTTTATCGATTTCCTTGGTGCGATCGGTCGAAACCACCTTCGAGCACTGTACAACAAACGTACGTTTCAAATCGTTACTTACGAGGCAACCAACCCACAACAAATAATTTAAAGCAACAACTAGTTTATAGCCCCAAGTGATTTTGAGGTGTCCGACACATTAAATCGCCCGTGTGATAAAGTGAAAGTGCTGACTTGTCTTTACGGTTACTTTCCATACCGTACTTTGGATCTAACGAGGCACACCGTTACTTCTGTCTTAGATCATTCCACGAACCCGCAAAGTTAAATCTCTTGTTAGACGAGCAAGAAGCGCATCTCTGCGTGCAAGACGTAAGACGAGAGACAGAAACAGGAAGCGTGAGAGTGACTTTACACGGAAGCGTTGTAGCCATCGTAGTTCCAGTAGTAACCCACCTTTATGACCGACTATCTTACCGTGTTTCCCTTCTTCGCCGCGTAACAAACGTGCGGGCTATCACACTGCTGCAGTAAAAGTGAGAAATCGCCTGAGAAACTGTGCCAACGGAGGAAGGATCGTCTGGCGATCATTGTTTTAATAATACCGTACGCGTAGCTCGGCTACGGGTTTCATTTTGCACCGTAAAACGGCGTCGTTGCTTTTCAGGGAACCTATGCTTGCCTTAATAAAGAGCTTCAATTTGATAAGTTATGTTGAAACTTGGTTATAACGTTCGTGCGGCGAACGAATTTGTAGCAATAAATTACAAAAATGAACTTCCGTCTGATTTAGTTAAACGTACGATGAAACATTATTTGTTTGTACAGCATCCGGATCTTTTCTATGGTTTCTTATTTTGTCCCTCGAAACACGGATCAAATATAAATCCGTTCCCAGAAAACAGCAAGCAACATCTTACTCAGGAATTCCTTCTCTCGAATCAAAATATTCCACGAAAATAGAATTCAAGCGAAGTTATTTTTACCTAACATAAGCGAAGGTTACGCAAAGTCTCCCTGCGACAAAATACCCAAGTATGTCTGTCGCATCCGGCAAAACGCACTCAGCTGAACATATTTTCAGTGAGGACACAGCCAGCAGCGACTCATTGTAATTCGTAACGACGTCGTGTAAGAAAACAGATAAATACGTTTCCTCGGGTCGGTTTAATTTTCTATGCAGTCGCTGGACCAAGACGACAAGCATTTTTGAGCGGATTCGATCGCGCGTGTCGTGTTCCGCATACACTCGTGTTCACGCTGTTACGTGTCCCGCATATTTTAAGCATCTAGATTTGACCCGTTCGCGAAAAGATTCTCGGAAACACACGAGAATAGATTGTTTTGAATGAACTGTTGCCTCGCGGAAGCCGACTGATACCATAAAGGTTAAAGTTGAATAGTTCCTATTTGTTTGATAGATACTCTCGCGCGGAACAACGCGGAAGCGCGTCCCCTCTGAATAGTAGAATTTTTCTGGAACGAAAATATTTCCATCACCGTGACATGGAAAGAAGAATTGTTCCGCTTCAAGAGACTAAGAATTTTCGTATGGCATTTAATGTTGTAGACGCTGCGTAGAAGCTGCGCTGTCACGGCACGGGATTTCGTGCCGCAACAGTAATGTCACGAAACCGATATTTTTCAGCCGTTTCACATTCGTCAATAACGAGCAGCAAACGTATACAATCTCGACAGCGACTCTGCGGCACGCGATGGACACTTTACTCGTGGAATCGCGCGGATGCGTGTCAAATTGAACACTGACCTCGATCCATTTTCTCGGAGTGTCGATAAAATTGATACGTGTCCGAACGTGAGGCTCGGCCGATCGAGCTGACACGGCGGTTCCCGCGATTACATAATCCGAGATTTCTTAACGCGTCGCACGTTGCAGTGAATATCCGATTGAACGAATGGGTCGAGGAATAAAAATATTTCACGGTCTCGGCACGCAGATAACCCCTTCGCAGTGTCTAAGCGCTCGAGATAGCAGGATGTCGTAGGAAGAGAGAACGCTTAACATTGCAAACACGGCTTTTTAAAATAGAAGCGGACGCCCTTGCGAGCGGGAACCACGAAACGATTCTGCCAAGATTTACGACGCTGCACTTTGTCCCGTGAGCCGAATTCGTCGCTTGATCGCCGTGCGATCGCTCAGAGAAAGTTTTCCAGTCACGCTAACTGCATACGAACGCGATTTTAGTAGGTAAGCAGGTTCGACACCTTGCGAAATTATCGTTCGTCAAGATCACCGTCGATATCTCGAATCGCGCGTGAACCACCATTTTGTGCAAATGCGGAAAAGGAACAGATCGCTGCTCCATCAATGGCGGCTCAGGTCGATTTGTAAGGGTGCGTCTCTAACGACGGAAGTGAAGTATTAGGTCGTTAAGCGTAAAACTCGACAGATATCTGGAACAGAAACATTTTTCTCGAGAGACAAAAGTCGTTTATCCGTAATCGAAGAGTCGTGTTCCCATTATCGGTACATTTTCGCGATTTCAACGGTGGTTTATCTACATCGTCGCTATAAAATTCTGAAATACGAGAGTCGACAAAGTACCTGAAAGCGGTTTGTACAGTCTGCGGGGAATCGAAAAATGTTCACAACGATCGGGAGTTTCCCTGACTCCCGTGTTCCGAGCAACGCTGACGAAAGGCAATGTGCCTGCGACCTTGAACGCGCAACGTCCTCGACATTCTCGCAGGATGGTCACGGAGGTGGCAGCGATGAACGTGCGATTGGTCGAGACGGACACGAGCGATCACTCGCACGGTGCGTCTCGCGAGCTCCACAGCAGCAGCCGTTTTCTTATCATCGTCGAGCTGGTGCGTATCTCTGGGCTGTTTACACGATACGATTGTCGGTGATCGTTACTCAGGTCACGAACGGGAAGTATTGTGAAATATCGCTGTTGGCCAGCATGGAGAAATGCCGCGAGGCCGGCAGGAAAGGTGGTTGCAGAGCGGATTCGACGCGAGCTCACAGTCGTCTCGTCGGTGCCTGCTGATTAGGTGACCAAAAAACTTTTCCCGCCAACTCGATCACCGCACTGTGCCGTTTTATCGACGAGTCCTCGATCGTTCTGGTTCTTTTCTGCGATTTCCGGCCTAACGATTGCTACCTGTTGATCGTGCTACCAGTGTTTGCAAAATGTGTACGCCAACAGTCGCTCGTTCCTTTCGACCGTTGTGCAACTACGTGGGTTGAAGGAGGCTGATAAGTTACACGTGCATCAGTGGTTTTAGAAGTGTAGTGACTCCACGAAAGAAATTTTGGACTCTATTATAATATTTTCCGATTATACGCATGAGTCCGACAACTGGATAAAATTCAGGTGCATTGGAGGTTTCCATCACTGACGGGTAGGTTTACTCGAAGTTAATTACACGCTATATTTGCCGATTCAACTTTTTTGTCGAGAAGATCACGATGCGTGAGATCAATAATAATTGCAGTGACCTTACTACAAATACGACTGCGTAGATGGAGAAACTTGTTATGCTTTTGTAGTCACGTTTCCAATGTCTTTGATGAAATAAAACGACAAGTTGTAATCTAACACAGTACAGTCTTCCTCTTAGATCAGCGAAAGTTTGTTGCAGAAACGTCTGCCGGTTAATTTATAAAACGTGCACGAGTTCTTTAGCAGACATGCATATAGAGAAGTTTCTACTAAAGAGATTGCCAAATGTACAAAGCGAGAAGTTGTTCTAACTACATAATCACTGGCCAATTTACGATTAGCAAATACTCGTTATCTTTGCATACATCTAACATGTCACCGAGTTATGATGATTGAGCGTATCTTTAAGCGTTCAGAAATAGAAAAGGCATAGAAGTTAATGGGTATAACGACTTGTTGAACGAGCGTCCTTCAGAGATGAAAGTAGTCACCTCTCCCGGTACTTTCGGGTTTATTCAACTCTCCTTGACATTGGACCAGGCAAAGACGATCCGTAGACGAATTATGCAAGAGAAGTGAACGAGCGAGTATCAGTCACTCTTTAGACTACACGCATGTCGTAAATTTTAAGGCACGTCAAACAAACGTTCTTCCTATTTCTGCGTATTGAATTGCCACGCATTATATTGTTATATGTTGGTTTGCCAATACATTGAATCAACACGCGTTAGATAATACCGCGTTGGATAACTACGAGTTGGGTAACTATGCGTTGGACAATTACGCGTTGGATAATCACGCGTTAGATAACTGCGCGTTGGGTTGCTACACGCTAGATTACCACGCGCTGGATTACCACGCCCTGGATTACCACGCGATGGAGTATCACCCGTTAAATCACCACGCACTGAATCACCACGAGTTGCAATACAACTACGAGTGGAATCACCGCGTGTAGAATTACTATGCGTTATATTATCAAGTGTTAAATCACCACGCGTTGAACTACTAAGCGTGGAATCATCACGGACCATATCGCACTTTTTCATGTGCTGTATCGTCAAACACCGTATCACCACGTATATAGCAATTTGACACGTTACATTGCCTCACGTCATATTATAGCAAGGCGTTCCACCTCCTTTCTCCACAGCTCCATTTTCCTCGAAACGTCTACTGCTCTCGAACTGCCTACAAATATTCGACCGCATTATCCACTGTCCGAGGCTATATTTGTAGCGTATTCTTGCTGACCATGGAGTCACGTTCTTTTCTTCCTCGTACGTATTAGACTCTGATCTTTTCAGAACGAGGCGAACCTCGTGTCACGATTTCGAGGTTATTCAATGCGTCATTTCTTTTTCCTATTTTTTTTTTTTTTTACCTATCTTGCCTTACGCGTACGGGTACCTTGAAACAAAGGTCGCCCGTCTAATCAGGTGCGTTCGAAGAGAAAGCGATTGGGACAGTCTAACGGGTCTAACGTGCCAATTGGTTGAAATCGTGTTCGAGTTGTTAATTAGACTGCAGTTATGTGTATGTTTATGTCTGAAACGTCCTCTAAGAGCATGCTAAATATGGTTATGTTTAGTTTTCTTTCCGCTTATTAGCGAAATAACATGTTTGCGAGATATAGCAACGTTTGTGTACGTAAATAATTCTATTGCATATATTTTTAGAAGGAGGTATGCAAATGTGTACTTGCATGTATAGCTGCATCGTAGTAATTAGACATAACATTGTTTACGATGAAACACGGTGATAACGGAAGGAGGGAAAAATATTGTTTCGGTATTTCCAAGCACGAACATCAGCGTGCGTGAAATGAATGAAGAACAGTTGCACGGACAGAAAGAATTTCTTTTTCTTTTTAAACCGGAACGATAACGCGTAATGAAAGTGCTGGTTTCTTTGCTACTCAGGAACTACATCACGCTTGTGTATTTATAACAATCGGCTGATAATTTCTTTAATTATAAATCGGAGTCGCGAGCGAAATTACGTGGGTGGAATAAACTTCGGAAATATTAATCAACTACATGTTAATCAAGTTGTTCAAAATGAATCTCCTGGTCAAAGTATACTTCTCACAAAAAATTCCTGGATCTTTGTACCTGGTTTTTCTGGCTGTTTACTGATTCAACCTATGCTATTTTGGACACGTCAGACTTAAATTTACGTGGGTCGATCATTCACTCGAACCAGGAAGCCACTCTTATACTTTTTTTACTTGTTTATTCAAACCGCAATATTCTCGACGACATGATAAGTTTCCAGTTTCAAGATGCCTTATTTAGCATACATCTATCTCGAAACTAGTTTATTGTTTGCGTTACGAGCTGATATCTGTGATTCTGGTTATTACTCGAGAAGGAAATTTTCCACTTCTTCCTGCTACGCGATAATTTAATAGATCGTGCAATTAATTAACATGAATTTGAATACAGTTTTCATTCTTTTCACGATTACCGTAATTTACTGTTCATGATACAAGAATTATCTGATTATCGTATCGTAAACTTGTGTAAATTAGCAAGTTACATGAAATTCAGTATTTCCTGTTATTTTGAATCATTAATTACAGAAGACATTTAAAACGTTTCGTACGATGACTATCTATTCAAAACGATTACACATCTGCAATCCTCGACACTCAATTTATCAAAATTTAACATAAAATAAGAATAAACTTGCTTAATACTTCCTGGAGACGAAACATGCAGATTATTTTTTTTCTTGCAATCAAAATATATTGTAAAGCATTTATAAAACATATAGTACAGTACTTCAAACTTATAGTACAGAACTTATCAAACAACTAGATAAATTTACATCAACAACATCTTATTCGAACCATACCATAAAACCTACTTAAAATGTTCTTTTTCAGATCGTCAATGACTATCAAAGAACCTATCAGAATCGTTTCGAAGAATGAACTACGCGTGACATAATAAGAAAAGATCGAAAATGTTGCCCTCGTCGAAGTTGCTGCAAGAAGAGACGGCAGCAGAATCGGCCGCGTCGACGACATCGCGGGATCCGTCGAGCGTACCGATCACGTTGCCGACGACACAAACCGACGACAGAACCGACGACGATCCTCCGCCTTACTCCGCTATCGTCCCACCGAATCACGTCGGTTGGACGTACGACTTTTCAACGATTCCGTATTCCGCGTGCAACACCACGCCGTGCAGACCGGCCGAGGTGCCATTGGCGTCCTTCCAAACGTCGAGCTCCTGTTTCCATCCCGAGGGAACGGACGGTCAGCACACGTCAATCCCGATGCCTTTAATGCCCTACCGCTTGTTCATGTTCGGCTCTCGCAGGTCTCTGTTCACGCACGCGAATCTCCCCTTCTCCGACAACATCTCCGCCAGCAAAGATGGCAGTGGCAGAACTCGGAGTAAGTGTTTTACATAGAAATAAACTGCATGCTTCATCAGAGAAGTTCTAACATCTGAATGACGGGGATAGTCCAGTGGTACTTTCTCACTTGCATCATTATAGAAATAACGAAATAGAACCTCTTCGTACGGGGTCATCTGCAAAAGTCTGAACCCTGAAGTTACAGCAGTCGAAATAGAACTGTCATAGAAATGATGTAATGACGGGAATGATTCTGTATCAGAAAAAGAAAGAACAATCAAAGGCTCTCTCTCTTGTGTTAAATTTCATAGCATGGATCGTTTAATTCTAAATGTATATTGTTTCTCATTTCGCGAATTCATAAAGAGAATATGAAATGCGAAACGTAACGGGAGATATTGTAATTTAATTTTATATATAGAATCACGTCGTTCTCGGTGATACCATGAGATTTAAATATGTATTTCCAAATGCAACAAAGGTTTTATCAGAACGATACAGTTTTATTCTCCGAATTAATTTAGTTAGCTTATTAATTCGAAGCTGGTCCGAAGCAATTATATTTAATTCACGACTCGTACGGAATTTCTGGGATTCATAATCGTGTATACGCGAAACCGAGGGGTTATGATAATTGGCGATAATTATTTTTAGTAGTCATTGAAAAGTGAACGCCTGTTTGAATAGCGATTCGCGGCCATTTGTCGAGAGTTTCGTTCTTGGAATCGTTTCAGCGAGGATGAGGACAACGAATAACGAATTTGTTTGAATGCAAAAGGTGCAGAGGAAAAGCGGCGCGCGTTTCCCTTGAAATTTTCCATCGTTTGGAACACGCGGGACGCGAGTAACGAGATCTTTAACGCTACACGGTTTTCAGCCGGCTCATAATTCGACCCTCTGGACATTCATTACCGGCGATTTTTTTTTTTATTGTAACAAACGCGTGTAATGCAAGTGAATACGGTCGTCTGGTTTCACAGCAGTAATATCCGGTGTTTTTATTATTTCTTTTTTTGTCCATGAAACAGAACTCACCATTCTCACCTGGTCGTGAAATTTCACTCGTTATATCAAAATTACCGGCAAACCAATGTAATTCCTCTCGTTACGACGAAAAAACGTAGCTCCAATTTGCCAATTACAGAATCGAAGAGGGAAAACTGTCGTGCATGCTGCGATACAATATTCTTCACAATTAATAACGAAAACGTTAATTAGGGAACCGTGGTTTAGTAAAAAGAAAAGTGTCATTGTATCGAAATATCACGCGTCATGTCTCGTTTGCGTGCCAACTAAATGAAATTAAACATTGAAAGACCAAATGGTTGAATTTCTTTTGCAGGGTACGGTGCCATTCTCGTTGGAGCAGGAGTTATCGTTTTTCTCATGGCTTTGTCGTTGGTGGTACGACTCATCATGGAGAAAAGTTTGTGGCAGAGATAGTCCGCCATCTTTTACGAACGTTCTGTCGCTTAGAGACAGATTTTCTTCTCGATTCTGACTGAACACTGATTAAGAATGCTATCACGGTATAATTACCTCATCGACGCAATTGCAGGTGTAATTGGAGCGTGATTGCTTGCACGGGGACGACTGGAATTCAACTGACACGTGCAATAATCGTTTAATTATACAAACGAGAATATTGGACGTTTATATGCATTTCTCGGAGCAATGTATTTGCGTCTTTCTTACGATTTATGTATAATAATGATCTCTTGGTTTACTCGAAGTTTCGGATTCTCAAGGTTCCTTTCCGAAGAAGAACATGTTAAATTTGGAAGCGTACGATTCGGTGTTAAATTTAGGAAATGTGTCGATTTCCAAAGAATCGAATTCCAATAAGTACAATTCCAACCTGTCGAACTTTGAACTCGACATACAAACAACCACAAGTAAATCAAGAGACCAGTCCAGTTTAATCGAACCTTAAGTTGTTTTCGCGTTACTAAACAAACTTTGTACATAACATTTTTTATTACCTCGTAAGTCTTGTAATTTAAATGAAAGAAAATAAATACTTCGCGAGATGAAGAAACACGAAGAATTTCTTTTACAGTCTGGTGACTCAAATTGCAGCTTGTTTAACGAACAAGTAGTAATGTTGACAAGGTCCTGAAAAATACGTAAACCTGATGCGTCATCGTGCATAAATGAATAAAAGACGCCGCATGTCTGATCGGTTAGGCGACTGAGACGACAAAAAGCGCGGACACGTTTTATAGTTGGAAAATAAACGGCAAAAATCGAGTCGCTTTTGTATCAACAAACGACAACGGGAAGATTCAATATTTTCGTTGATTCAAGATATTATGGGAGTCGATGATGGAATTGCACGCGCAAACATTTGTCTGTTGACTTTCGGTCGTGGTTGGTTTCGTGATTGTACGTAGTCAAATCACGTGGGTATTTGCGAATATACTCCACTGATTCGAACTACATGGTATTGTTCAAAACTTAAGAAATGCATAAACAAATGTGTGACTCGGCAGTCACTTTCACTTTTTGCACGATAACGCGTTCACACGAAGGAGCGATTCATCAGCGAGCCGCAAGTCGTTTCGTTCGTACAACTGTGTTCGTACCGGGTACAGCATTATAACTTTAATCATGATTAACAGCTTTACACGGCCATTGTCAAGCCTAACTCTGATAAAGTCAGTTTGACGCCGACGTCCGACCGTTCCGCAAGCGTCCCTCAGGCCTGCGTCCAAGCAATGCGCCACCGGGGAAATTAGCCGGCAAAATAATTCATGGGCGAAGCTTTTATTTGACGTTCACACGCGGACCACCGATATTGCCAGGGTGTTTCGGTAAACAAATGCGTTGCAATATTGTTGATTCGCGCTAAGTACCCTCTGGAGTCTCCATCGTTTCGCGAGCACCGGGAAACCGTATTTTGAAACCGACCGCGGCCTGACGCGGAAAATATTATCCGTTGTGAACTGGACGACTCGACGTGAAATTTTGTTTAAAAAACAACTTTTCGTTTCCTTCGATTAAAACGGAAGGAAAAAGTGGTGGCGTTCGTTAGTACGACTGTTCGAGAAAATTTGAAAGAGGAAACTTGGAAGCAAGTGTTCACGAGGGGGTGAGTCAATAGAAAGATCTGTGATTAAAAGGAAACACTTCAGCAGCTTTAAAGAGTCTAAAAGTGTCGAAAGAATCGATCGACTTTTCTTCTTTCAAAATATTACTCTTTAATCGTCGTTCATCAAACATTCATATGAACACGAACTGCTTTCCTAAGCAACGTTTCTCTCTTACTTCGAATTTCATAGCTCTTGTAATTATCAAGTTTTCAATCTAACCGCGAACAGTGGTTTTTAAGAATGACCACTTCCAATTTTTAAAAATCAATCAATAGCAAAGTCTCCTTTCCCTAAATCGTGCTTCTAGAGAACCTACGATGCTCATGCCTGTACGTGAAAGGGTTAGGTGTTTGTCAACGGCTCCCCATAGTTAATTACCTTACATAAGAGAAACCTGCAGTCCTTTCAACACTTGACTCGGTTCCCAAACGCCATCAACTACTTCTTCGCCTCGTTCATTGATCTCGAGTACCGTCCAACCCTGCTTCTTCGTCACCTAGAGGGTTTACGATCGTCTAACACTACGAGCGGATTACGTTCGTTTCGTACACAGTTCAATATCATGTAGATAAAAGTCGTGTGAAAAAAACAGTAAAAACATTCGATGAACAGGTGTTAACCATTACGAAAAGAAGTTAGTTAATATTCAAACATTTTTCCTTGTATAATCGACACCGATCAGTGCGGTTATAAAAGTTCAGAATAAAAGGAAAACAATAAAAAAAAAAGGAAAACATAGTCGACAGCGACGATTTCACGATGACACGGCAGTTTCATCGAACTGCCTTTCAACACGATTTCCCTCTTTTCCTTTTTTTTTTTATTTCCCGCCCTACCAGAACTTCTGCACGATTTTATTGCGCCCGCTTTATATTGCTATGAATCATCGCTACAACAATCGGGAATTCATGTTTCGTTTCGTGCAACTTCAACGATAAATCACCAGAAGAGAACGGGTCACTGTTTTCCCTGCTATTTCCACGACGTATGACACTCGTTCCTTGATTTTTTACACGGGCCGGAAGCGACTGATCCGGAAGAAAAAATCCAATACCAGCGGCAAGCTCTGTTCTCTACGCGTACAACCTATCACGACGGTATTTTAATTGACGCGTTCCACGAGAGAGCTTTATTTCAACGATTAACGAGGTATAAAATTGAATATTTCATTTGTCTATTAACGCGTTGACTGGCGCAAGGATTACCGGCACAAATCCAGTATAATCTAGTAAAATGCAGAAAACAAGAGGGCCGCTTTTCATTAAAATCATTGTTACACTAATTATCTGCCGAGGCGAATGAAAGATGGTAAAAAACCATGGCTGTAATTAATCAAAGCGAGAAGCGTAATCTTTGTTTACACATATTTTCGACACGAACGAACAATTTGTTACGGTGGTCGCACTGGTCAGATCGATAGATAAAAAAGGTATAATTTGCCCCTGAATTCCGGGAGCACATCTTGTGGCGCGGTGGAGTAGCCACAACGCAAAGTGCCAATACTTTCTCGACCCACTGTACATTCTCCGTGAAACCGCAGAGAGCATTACAACACCGAATCGTGGCTGTCGTACGATGAAAACAATCGGGCGGATACATCCCTCGGTAAAAATACCCTATTCGTTTCCCCATTAAAAGCAATTACGTCGGTGTGTATAAGGGAGGGCAACGATCGCGAAACCGTCCCTATTCGGACCGCCTTTGCCAAGCGAAACTGGGGTATACGTATATGCAATATAGCGGTACATATCCATGGACAAACATGGAACACATTCCAGTCTCCCTCTGTGTGTTCGCGTTCTGTCCCTTTCTCCGCACAGTAGGGTCGAGCAGAGCAGAGCAGGGCAGAGCGGAGCAGAGCCGAGCGAGAGGGTGGCAGAGATTGCGAGTAGCGGCGGTCGCGGGATACATCATTCATACATAGCCAAATCTCATATCGGTTTCTGATCCTCCGGCTATGCACGGCCTTTGATGCGTCTCTCCTTGCCGCCACCCCCTTCTGCAACCCCCATAGCCAACGTTCGCGCGGCTCTGTTTATTGTTACGTCGCATTTATGCATGAAGCGGCGCGATGCCATTGTCACGGACACACGACGAACCATCGAGGGACGTACAGAGGGATGTGGGAACCGGCTGTCCTTTACCAACGGAACTTGCTAACGGTGAAAATGGACGCGGCTGAGTTATTGGGCCAAAACGGAAATCGATGCGACCCTTTTACGTCCGTCATTCTCCTTGTTTTCTCTACTCTTAATTAATCGTCTGTTTTATCTTTCCTTCCCCCACCGGACAATTTTGTAACGTGTACTTGTTCGAGCAGTTCAGAGTTTACAGCTCTATGTATTGTCCCTTGTGTACTGGTAGCTTTCTGAACAGCTGCGCGAAAACAGTACTTGCTTATTGCTGGACAGTGTCGCTGTAATTGTTCAAAATGTCCTCTGCGGCTATAGTTGAATGAATTGGAAATTAGATTATATTTGGTATTGATACACAAGATTTGTGTACATTCTACTCTGTAATTGTTTGTCAATTTACCTATTCCGTAAAATGGTACTTAATAATGGCTCCAAGAAATCATTTAAGGAGCGAGATGTAGAAATTCGAAATGGAGTTAAACATGGTAGGGAGTGCGAGGCATCAAAACATGCGGGTGGTTTGCACCCGAAGGGTGGAAGCTGCGAATTGAAATATTTGGACAGAGTTTGAAGTTGGAAGGACGAACAGTCAAAGGAGAGAAGACTAAACGGGCAGGAAGCTGTTCGACGAGGTCGTTTCCGGTCGAGTCTGATGCGTCTTGACTTGGATCCCGACGTTATCGCAACAATTGAATGGCTCGAGTCCGCCTTGCTTTCCCGCCCTCGCTGTGCGACCACGATAAGCTTCAGAAACAGCCCCTAATGGTTTCCCTGGCGATTACAGCTACCTGTATCCCCGATCTCGACCCTCTCCCTCTTCCTTGGACCTGCGGATGCGCGCGTAAAGTAGCGTTTCCCTTATAATTACATCCGAAACCGCGTAAACCCATAGTATTTCTGGTCATCGTGTTCGAAACAGTCGTAAATCTACTAGTTATTCCTTCCGTATCCTTCGCTCGATGAAAATTTAATCCTTCGTTATTACCTACGCTCGATTTTTCGCCAAGATAATCGAAAGGTCGGAACGACGGTACTCGTCGATTGACTTTTCTTCCAATAATTTCTTTGTACCAGAATATTGGGACGAACTCCTTCAGAAGGTAATAAAAATTTCCTAGAAAAAATTGAATTAAGCGAAATTCAATATTTAGACAGCGGAGCTTGCACGAAGTATCGAATAAAGTCCTTGTCGCAACCTACCTCTTCGAAAATCGCTTTCAAGTTACATGAAGTGCAAACTCGATG
The DNA here is from genome assembly GCA_945859555.1 of Megachile ligniseca. Taxonomy (NCBI): domain Eukaryota; kingdom Metazoa; phylum Arthropoda; class Insecta; order Hymenoptera; family Megachilidae; genus Megachile; species Megachile ligniseca. The sequence continues at coordinate 12,864,995 of OX243781.1, read as the reverse complement.
AAACAACTTCAACTCCGTCACGATTCGCCGGAATTATTGCATTTAAGCCACGTTTCGATTAATATTCGTTCGCGGTGGAAAAGCTATCCCCGCGTATCACCTCTGCGAATAATACCTCGGTGAAGTTTCGCAGAGGACCTGGTCTCTTTCGATTTCGAAGCTAGCGAACGAACGAAAAGTTTGCAGGGAACTCGTGGTGCCACGGACCGATTGCATTAAGACGGAAACAATGAGACGAACGAACGGCGGAGAGGGAAATCGCGATTGCAAACCGCCTTGTGGAATAACTGATTAAGATCGAAACGACCGAACTTTGCATTTCTCGGCGCTGTTTTGGCGGAGGGATGAAACCGACGCGACACGATGATGTCGTTTCTTACACTTATCTCGACGGTTCCTTGACTTTGGCTCATATCTACATTCGATAATTGGAGAACTCAAATTATGGATGGTGTCAATGGCAATGTTCGGACTTGAGGATTTTAGAAAATATGTAAAACTTCAAAGTATCAAACATATATTTGTGTAGAATACTGAGTAGTATACAAATAAATGTACCTAATCCAATTATTCTTTGATAATTTAATTAGCCACAATTAACCCTTTGTTATCCGTAAAGACAAAGAACCTTGAAAGCAGCGAAATTAGATTTTATTTAAGGAATTACAGCCAGCGAAAGCAATCTTCGCGAAACCGTCTCGTGTTTCCATTTACAGGGGAACACTGCTCGGACGCGGAAGAAAAAGGGAAACGTAAGGCAGGAGAAGCTCCGAGGAGACAATTGATTCGATTAGCGTGGATAATTGAAGGGCTGCAAGTGTTGGTTTCACTTATGAAAGAGGCGGCTGATTGATTCACGAAGGCGCTCAAATATGTCGCGACAAACTAATGTCGGTGTATCGTATTGGGCGCAATCTGCAAAATCCGATTACAGTTTGCCGCTACACAGCCCGATCGACAAACTAAACTGAGTTAAGCCCGGTATTAGAAGCAAAGCCTCGTTTATTAATTCAAACCGAAGTTAACCCTCTGTGTTTCTCCTCGCGAACTCGAGGAAAACCACCGGAGTGTGACATTACACTGGCGGGCTACTACACAGTTAGATCAAAGTTAATCCGTGAAAACACACTGTTCTCGTTGATATCCCGAATCAGTGTACACTCGTAAAGGTATAATTTAGCATGATACAGAACCAAAAGAAGAGAGCAAACGACGTACTTTTTCAATCGACGAAGAGGAAAAATAACTATTAATTGACGACGCGAATCGATCAATCTTTTTATGACTCCTTTGCTATTCGACGAGAACGTAATAAAATGACCGTGAGTCTTTGATGGATATTTGAATGCACGCTGAAATGAACATGGTATAACGAACGAGATTCTAGAACCAATTACTTTCGTTCTATCGTACCTCCGCATAGAAATCCACCCCCGACGTCGCGTCGAGGAGAATCCAACCGCGCGAAGAATTCCGAAGCTAACAATTATTCACATTTTCCAGACGATTCCCCCGGCCAGCGGCATGGCTGGTTCATAAAATCAAATCTGTCTGCCGCAGTCGAGCGAGCAGAATCACGTGAAAGTCCACGGGAAGGGGGTGGTGTGGCAGGGGGGCAGTGAACGAGCCGAAACTACCCTCTTCCTTAAACCTTCTCCTCTGCAGGTTGCGCAAGATGCGAAAGTTTCTTTCGCGAGGAAAGTTTTGAATATTCAATACTCGCCGCGACAAGGGTGGCACGGAGGGGGTGGCAGACGGTCTTGGACGGGGGTACCCGGAAGGAATTTCATTTTTCCTATTTTCTTCCGCGTCGGATTCGTCGAAGACGCTGGATGCAGCCTACCGAATCAACAGGGGAGACAAGAAGGGGAGGAAGGAACTCGACGAGACCAGGGTATTTTCTATTCGCGATGCGTCTGGGATCCGATGCACCCCTCCAACGTCCCTCTGTCCCGTGAATCCTTTCAGCGGATACGTCGAGCCGAGTCTCCAGGAGGGTTAGATGTTTTCGATGAATCGATTCGAGTGTACTTTCGCTATGCAAACTCCCTTTCCACCGGGGAGCGCTTCGTCCGTTGCACGCCACCTCCTGGACACCCTGTGCCTCCAGCCCTGATACAACTTTCGTCCTGGCGACGAATCAACGGAGTTAAGGCTGCACCCTCGCGTCTTGCTTTGCTTGCTCCTTCGGACGAGCAACTTCCGGTAACGAGGTTGCTCGCAAATTGCTACCAGCTATTCCCCGAGCGTGCGATCTCTGGCTGACTCGCGCCGGTGCCGAGATCTCGCGGGTCTTTTGCGAGTCGCGGGAGGGTTCGAAGGGTTTGGGCGGGAAAATTTAACACAGACCTTCCGTGGAAATGGGGAAAGTTTTCCAACTTGGAGGGGAAAATTCTGTGGTATTAAATATTATTCCGGCTCTACGGGCAAGTTCTGTAACTTGTTCTACTGGGATATCGTTTAGGAGCGTGAGTAAAAATAATATTGCAAACGAGGCTGTTCCGCGAGGTTCGATTCGCTACTCCGTTAATAAAAATCAGACATCGTTCTTAACAGAATCAATATTCTTAATGGTGTCTTTGCTTACGATGAGCAGGCTAGCGATGAAATTTGCCGTCTGCTTAAAAAGATATAAATTTCGGATTAAGATCTAACCCTCGCCGAGGGAGAAGTTGGACATTCGTATTCCGTGAAATTTTTTTTAATGCTGCTTACTTCGCCGTAGCCTGTACTGGCTTATTAGTTAATGGAAAAGATGAACGCGGTAAAAAAGGAAAGACTCGAGTTCGCTGGAAATACGATTAAGCCTTTTTCACGCGGTCCACGAGCTGGGAAGGGTGTCCTGGCTCTGCCACGATCTTTGCCACTCGCTCGAGACCCGAAGAGACTGATCTAATTACGCCGAGCGAAATGGAGTCAGAATGCTGAAAGGAAGCTAGACTGGCTAGATAGCGAGCAGGTTAAAGCACGATAATGGCTGACCAAGAGGGATGACGGGGTTATCGCAGCGGGGTGAAACACGAAATTTCTCGTTTCCTTCGTCCTCGGATCGTTTCGATCTGCACGCATTAGATATGCAACGGATAAATGTCGCTGTTTCTTTTCTGTTTGTCGCGATCGGTAAACGGATTTCGAGCAGGCTAGAACAGAAAATTTCGCGATTGCTCTTTGAACGAATGACACGGTTAAAATGTTCATAAGGCGCGTAATTCGATTAAATCCGAGCTCTTTGAACGAGAGAGCCTCCTTCATGGCGTCTCTGCGACACGGCTTAATGGCGCAATCGGTGCTCCGCTTTGACGCCGTTTCACGTGTCTCGAGTTTCAAAGTAAATCTTGAATAAGATCTGCATCCAGCGCCGTATAGACGCGCTCAGACGACCGGCTTTCCTCCGGCCTGCGATTCGCGGAGAAATCTTACGAACGCCCCGCTGCGACGGGGAATTAAACCTGAGCAAGTGGACGTAGCATTCAGTTTCCCGGCATTTCAGTTAATCTCGTTACGTTTAACAATTCAAGCGAATCAATGCGCAATTAAAGGCATAATTGGTACAGATTTTGAAGTTGCAAGATATAGAAAATATTTTCAATGAACGAGACGCGTACGATACATAAAAAAGTACATTGTTTCCATTTTTCGTTGCTTTTTGTAAAAGTATCCGATCGTAACTTTTGTCGCTCGGCAAATGGTCTCGTCGCGATTACTCTTCGCAAACTTTTCATTGACAGATTCATTTTAATTGGCCAGTCGGTACGTTCGTCCTGCAGATTAATACTTTAAACGTTACATGCATTATTGCATTTCCCGTATTCAGCTCGCTTCTCGACCCATGACGTTTCATTATATCGACATCGATGGAACATCATTGCTATTTCCGTTATTGCTTTCAGCGTTGAAATTAATACAAATAGAGGGTCGCAGGATCGACGATGATCATGATTTATCAATTTTTGAAGAGATTTTACGAAATTCGTTCGTGCGTACGTGCAACGTGTCCAACGTTTCGTACAGTTTTCCAAGGGAAATGATAAACGAAGCACGATGGTACGTACAAGCATTATTCACCGGATTAAAATGAATTAAAGTGGGTAATTAAGTCGTTTCGTTATCTTATTTACACAGTCATAAGTTTATCGCCGTAATATTTTTGCCCGAAGATATTAATATATCGAGTGCCAAGTAAAAATAGCCATTTGCAGTATGACATATTACAGCGACAATAATTTCACATCGTATGTTAAACCACGCGAATTAATGTTACTTTTTTGTCCCTGTACAGAATTATCATTACATTGACGGTGTAGCTTACCGATGATTTCCGCGACAATTAGCGTACCGAAGTCTGTCCCCTCATTAATTCAACGAGTTGATCATTAACCGGCATTAATAAATTTTCAGAGTAACTGATTAATAAATATCTCGTTTCATATTAAATGCATTTCACCGAATAATCTAACGATATTATTCCAACAAATTTATGCTTCAATAATTAATACAAATTAAGAACATTAACGAATGTACGTAACGCTGTAATCAAGAATTCACCATATCGGAATCACCGCTCGCGACCCTCCACGAGTCGTGACCTCGTGGCGTCGATTGAAATTTTCGAGAGATATACATTCACGCATTGCAAATTTTACAATGATATATTTGTACACTGATTTTACAATGATACATATTTGAAGATATACGATACTTTCAATTCGAAATGAAATTCGATTACTTGTTTGTAGCAAATTGAAGTAAAAGATGGAGTCTGGCAGAGTCAACATCTTTACTCAATCCCGTTGCTAGCGTATTTACAACAGCAACAGAGACAACCCTTCGACCGGGGGAGCAGCTAAGGGATTAGTTCACGCACCAGCTACCCTCTTCGTCGCAATTCCAAGGTTCCCACGGCGTTGAAACACCGGCGTCACAACGCATCCGCAGGAATCCGCTCGGCACCGTGTCGAAGCCGGTTACCGGAACTAGCGCGCATCCGCTTCGGAATTCATACTTGACATCAAAGCAACGTCTGTTCGATGCATTATGTTAACGCACACGTGTTCATCTAGCTCTGACACACGCGCGAACTGTCTCCTTTACGTGGTTGTGCGTGCTCCAATCGGCGTGAACGGATCGACGTCGCTTCGTCTGTCGCCTCCTTGGGCACGAACTGTAATTACTCAGCGTCGAGACGTCGCTCGATGTTGGGTCCTCCGTGTCTCGATGATGTCTCTTCGAATTAAACGACCTACGAATTTTTTGAAAAATATTCTCAGCCTTCCTTGGACCAATTCGTTCCGTGATCAATTTCGCCGTCGGTTTAAACGAAGGTACTGCAACGTAGGCTTCATCACAAAAGCTGCACGTACGTCTCACCGTGACTGTGAGCGCATTAATCACATGATTGGTCGTCATACTGTCGATCTACTGTCAGCTGTAGACCCGTTGTCGATCTACTATCGATTCACTGTCATCGATCCGGTAAATGGGTTGACACATCGTGCGTCGACAATGCGTAGCACATATATGCGTCTAGCCTAGGGTTAAACTTGCAGAGGTAGATAATACGCGTTCCAGAATTGTCATCGAAATCATCGAGAAGAACGTAGAATTTTGCAAAGGACTGTAGGATTCGTGCGGATTATTTAGAGTCGGGGAGGATGGGTGTGCGTGTAGGTAGTCGACTCGCAAATTGACTAAGTCCTGACCCGGCTGGTGAAATACGGTTGTCCGGATGAGCGTGTACCAAGGCTGGCAACCTCTTCTCGACTCCGGAGCTTTGACTCCTTTCCTCTCGTTGGCTCTTCGCGCGGTGTTCGTTCCGGCCTGAAGCAGCTCGCCTCGTCTCGACGGCAAGCAACCTTCTTGCCTGATTCACGGCAGCCGAGGCAGCTGGGCGCGAAATGCGATAAACTCTCGCGAATCCCTCGCGAGTGACGACGTCGAAAAATATTTACTCCTCGGATGCCCGTCGGGCGTTCCTCGCTCCTAAGCCTTTAACGGTTACCCTCGTCCCTGCCACCCTCGACGCCACCACCGAATGTACCAGCCTCTTCCAGCACGTTTCGGCAAGGGAACTCGTTTATCCGCGGGCCAAAGGTATTTACATAAATCAGCCATGCAATCTCTTTTTATATTTTGCCAAAGTATGGGTCGAATGTAAGCGACAGCCTTGTACATGCGACGCATACACTACCGCTCAAAAGTATTTGCTCGTTTGTAACTTTTCACGCCGAGCGAAATGTGGATTTCATTTTTAACTTCCGAGAAATAAGTGTTACGTGTTTTAGGAACTTGCATGCTATTTGTCTGCGGTATTACGAAAGATGAAAGACTTGTCGTAGCTTTTGCTAGGTCATAGGAAATTTATTTCAGGTTTATGTCAAAGATTGTATCTCAAATTGTTGATCCATTTATTATGGTAATTGTTGATCAACGATCGTTCTACAGGTACTGCATCTTCGAGTAGTTCCATTTCCAGATTTCTAGATCTTCGGATACTTATGGTCTCTTCGTAGATTCCTTGATACTTACATCCTCTGATCTCTAGATCCAGTTCAAAGAAATGAATACATTTTATCGGTTCTCGCTAACTTTCATAAAATGCTAATAGGTCCAACGACGAAGAAATATTTTTGAGCGGTAGTATATGCGTCCCCCGGCCTATCAGGCCACAGTACACGCTATCCTTCAGCCAGAAAAGCATCTGAAACAGCCGACTGTGTACTCGTTGGTGGGTGTGTTTCCGGGACGGGGCAGCCTTTTTTGTTGTCATTCTTGCGAGATAAGCGGGTCACTGGGAAAACGTTTTCTTTTTTTCCCTTTTCCACTCGTCTCGCCGCGTCTCATCCTCTTTTCACCGTCTCTCCTTCCCCGTATCTTTCTCCTTTTTATATTTTTTTATACCGTTGGAAAGCCGGTACACGAGCCGGGGGTGAATACGAGATACGAGGCTCGTGACCTCGCGCCGGCTTTATACCTCGTGGCGCTTTTTTGAAGCTTTATCCCCGCGTAAAATGGCCGGTCGAATAAATTCGCCGTTCAATGAATTCGGTGTTACGAGCACGTATAACAAATAGCCGTTTTCCGTCCTTGGGGATCCCCTCTTCTCCGTCGCGCACACGCGTCGCGACATCTTCCGCTCGAAATTTCGCGTGTATACGAGCGAAAGGGGAGGCGAACGCCTTATCTACGCGCAATTCATTCGAAAATACGAGGAGAGGAGACGGTCGTTACCTCGTAGAACGGTTCACGCTTTCATGGCTCGCGAAACGAGAGCCGCGAGATGTTTTTCGCGACGAACGCGCGATTATAAGCGTGTGTCCCCGCCGAAGCTCGTCCGTGAGCCGCGACCACTTGCACGGCCACCTACGGACGCGTTTTCGAGACGAACACGTTTGCGCATCGACGCGAAGAGAGTTTGAAGAGGGGAGGGGATCGAGGACCGCGGTACTTTTGGTTAATGAAATTGAGGTCGAGTGTAATAGGGTGAATTTCAAGCCGGCTTTGATGTCGACGTAACCGGACCGGGCGACGACGCGACCCACCCCCTACACCCCCGCGGCCAACGAGACCGATACAATATTAATTAATCGACCAAAGACAAACGTAAGCGCGGACACGGCACGATTATTTTCAGTCTGGATGGTTACCGGTGTAATTAATTAAAAGGAGTCCGCGGGAACGCGAATTGTTTCCTTCCACTCTTTTTTCGACGCCCGAGGAAATCGAGCGTGCCAGCAGCCGGTCGACGATTAATCGCGTCTCTTCTTGCTTCCCCGCCATTCCGGAGCTTGTATCGTTACCGCGATACTTCCGCGAGCCTTTCCTCGCTGATCGTCGATAAATTTCCCTGTTTTTTGGGGGGAACGATGATCGCGTTACGTTTCTTGCTTTCCATCGAACGAAAGACTCATAGATACGTTTAATTGCAACTGATTTAACGGATCCCTTTAAATCAGGTACGTCTGTACGTAACGAAGACCGTGCGACAATTTCAACCCCCTTTTATCAAATTACTCTTTATTCGTAGGTTACAAAGGTGGCAGGTGCGAAACGAACTGCCGGGACTGAAGTGCCAGCTAGACGCGAGAAGCTGTAATTGTAATTAATTCCATCGAGACTGTAGAAGTTCTGGCCTGGGGGATGCACGCACAACGCGGGGACGCGAGTGTTAGTTGATCACATATTTTAATAGAGCTTAACAAAGGCTCGACGAGGTTCCAGGCGACCGTTTGCATAGGTTACCTTATAAATATTAATGTTGCAGAAGCTGGAAAGTTTAACGAGACCTGGTTCGTTCTTTGTTGAGTTCTAAGCTGTTCTAATCTGAATGGCGATCGTAATTTCTAAGATAAATTAATTCTATCCCTTTAAGACGTTCGTGCGGAACTTTCGGTATACTCGAAGAAGCTGGAGAACGTGGATAAGGTTTCGCGAGGTTTTCTTCAATTTTGAATACTCTTCGACTCAAAATCGGTGCCCGCGATCTTTCTTACTTTCGCCTCGACGTCGACAAGGAAAAGTAAAGAATCGCAAAGTTATTTCGGATTGCAAAAGGAACAGGGATTACGATAGCTGACAGGGCATTTTATGTCATGCGAAGAGCAGAACACAACCGCGTTCCCAGTCACCTGCCGTAATTTACATTTGAAATTGCCTCGCGAACGTCGCTTTAATTTTTAACAATACTTTCTCGCGGACTTTCATTAGCGAATTTCTGTTAAATTCAAAACTGCGTCGGCTCGCGTTAATTACGCATGATAATCATGGTTAATTCGCGCGGCGAAACGCAATGTGCCACTGGTGAATACGAAAACGAACGAAAGTTTACGATCTCATCGGGTATTGTTTCAAAAGAATTTCGAATTTTATTCGGTTGTAATAACCAACTGCACATATATTAAGTGCAAATACATTTATGGAAAGATACAATTACGCGTTCAAATTCTCAAATTGCCAAATTCCAAAGTTTTCAAATTTCTAAAGACCATGAATAATCCAGAGTTTCAATTTTCTCGGTTCAAGGATATGATAGCGGAACGTTAACAAACGTTGTCGCGGATCGAATCGAATTGGAGATCTGTAGAAGGAGGGTCGGGATCATTTCCGATTTCTGCAGGCGTTTCAAAGACGCTTCAAGTAGCGTTGCGAAATCGTCTTAAGTGTCCGATAAGCAGCTAGTTATTATCCGAGCCGGTTTGCACATCCGGTTGCTGAACCGTTGCAGCTGAGGGCCCGATTGCACAAATCCGGATTATCCTTCGCCTGTCTGGATAATGCTGAAAATCGTTCTCGGGCTGATGCCGTTCAGACGAAATTTATGCGCCCGTTTCTCGACCAGCCTTGACCGAGTCGGGGAACAATTGACGAGACCAGCAGTCCTTCGGTTACAGGAATTTCCTTCGGAATTCGAGCCAACCCCTGAAAACTAGAATTGGATCGAGTAACGCTATATTTATCAAATTATAGTGACGTAAAACACTTGATTCCTTCGAATTTATGGCTTAATCAGAAGTTAAATTGGATGCGGATAAATTTAGGACACTTACGATTCACTTTGTCACCGCTGGTGATGTTCCATCCTTGGACGTTCACCAATTTGTCAATTGCAGAGTGCAACTGATTTAAACCCTTGCAGATCTGTACCATGTTGGGTCGATATTGGAAGTAACTTACTTTTATTTTTGGAAAAATCTGTGGGACATATGCGTGTTATCAGGGTTTTTATGTTTCGTAGAAAAATGAAAAGTTTACTTACCAAATTTTGATGGCGTTCACGATCGTTCAATCAGCGTGTCGAAGTTCATCAGCGAGCAGTCGCAGGACGCCATGCTCCAGCAACAATTCCCGGAGGATTTTTTCCATTCCCCCATTGTGTTCCCGGTTCCTAATCCTTCGCCAAGGGGCGGGTATCTCGGACGATTTTCACTGTTGGACCGTGAGGCGAAATGAAGACACCGATCCAAGCCGGTGGTATGGGTGTCGGTGCCTTAGATTACCGTGAAAAATGGTCCCTCGAAATTGCCTCGTGTCTCCTTAATGCTTCTCACGCTAATTACCCCCACGAAGGGGATTTTATTCTTTCATTGTTCTCACCATTTTACGCCGCCGATTTTGTCCCGGCCAGATCTATCTCCGTTCCTGTCCGCGTCCGTCTCTCTCTTCCCCGGTTTCTTATGATTTCATTTCGGACGATATACTTTGAAAGAGTTCTCCGGATTCCTCTCCCGGAAACATCGCCGATTAACCGGTATTGTTTTAAATACACTTTAAGACACCGCGTAAAATGAACAAAAGGCGAGGGAGAATCTGGCCAAAGCGGCGAAGTAATTTCAAAGCGATGTCGAAAACGAGGAAACAAAAGATCTCATAAACATTCCTGGAGGAAGCATGTCGGCCGGAGATAAAGTAACCGGGAATTCGGTGGTAATACCTACGACGCTAAGTTATGGCTGCGACTACTTGTCCTTTTTCATTTTTTTTTTTTCACCCTTGGCCACGCGAGGGTTGGTTAATAGCGAAGGCTGAATGGAGAACGTCGATCTTCCGGCAAATTGTTTCCGCATTTCGGAGGCTTCTTTGACCCATTAACTGGACCAGGAACTTCTAATGGTAGTCCTGAGAGTGATATTTCTTTGTCGTGCGTGGACATTGCCAGTAAAACGAGACTCAGAGTTACAAATTAGGTACACCAATCTGTGTCTACGAACTGGTATCATATTATTACTGTATAAGACTATATTACCGAATGTTCGTGTCTCTATTTGAATATATTGTCGTACTACTATCTCACTTCACAGTGCACAGGCGAATGATCCGAGAACGAGCAAAGCTCGTCGCGAATCGATTGCACCGTGTTAGGAAAAAATCTTTTCGCGGATTTGTCCCACAGTTCGCGAAGGACCCCTTCGCGTCTCGCTACAATGATTACGCCCCACGGACGTTTGGCTCTTGAAGCTCTGCGAGCAGCAGGATCCATTCCACTTTCGCATGCACGCACAGCGGGTCTGCATTATTGCGGCTTATCCGGTATTACGCTTATGTGACGCCGGTAACATCGCAGCCTTAAGCGCACACGGTGTATCGAACACGGAATTACCCCATGAATTCTCCTCCCCCGTAGAAATTCTGCGCACAATGCTTCAGGCTCTCCCCACGAGCACGGTTGCCTTCGCGTATGCAAAGCAACCGGTTAATAAACATTTTTTTCCTGCTATCCTTTAGGACATTTTCCTTGCTCGCTGAATATTTCCTCTATACCGAACGGTTTCTACGAAGCTATCGTTGATCAGCCAGCCAATTGGAAAAATTCGAAACGGAAGCTTGAAAATGGTACATTTGTTATTGCTACATGATTCGTGACAACTGTAGAGTATTTTACATTTAAATATGGTAGCAGTTGAAAATTTAATTAGGTAGTATTTTTATTTCTAATAAATTTACCAAATATTTCAGCAATATGTTATACTTATTATTCATAATTCCAACATTTAATATTTCCAATTATGAAAGTGTACAAAGTGTTAATAATGTAGGCGATAGATTTATATGAAAATTTAAGCGTCACACATATATGGTGGCGGTCAAACTGATTGTTATTTTATTCGATATTTACCAGTGTTTATCGAGATAATTTTACCCGTTCAATAATATTTAGATTTATTAAATCTAGCAAGCGCATTTGTAGTGCATCGCATATGGATTATCGAAAAATCGCGTTAATTCAGGATCAACGAGCAATATTCGGTATTCAAAATTTACGTCGGTCTCGTTTCGAGGGCTCTCGAAGAGGCTCGTCGTTCCAACCGCACTCTCACTCTGATATTCCGCAGGCAGCTTCCATTACGGCATTCCAACATCGCTCGTAAGAGACACGCACGAAATTCATTCATTCATTCAGTCAGAGACACGTCGTCGATGAGTTCATTAGAACTGACAGGACGATCGGGGGAAACTCCTTGGAATCTTGAATATATTTCGTCCCTTATGGGGTTCTATCTCAGTCACGGCTGACCGTAACTTTCAACCCACCCACGTAATTTCGTTCTATTATTTTTCGGTGACAAGGTCTCGAAGCCCCAATGTTACAAGGTTCTGACATTCCAAAATTCCAAAGACCCAAAGTCTGACATTCTACAATTGGAAAATTTGTAAATGATGTTTTCAAGATTTAAAATTCGAAAGTCCTAAAGTTTAAAAATTTTACAGTGTTCCAAGACTTAAAATTTCAAAATCGCACTGTCGCCCACGATGAAAGGGCTGAAACGCGATCGACCGATCAAAGTCGGGCGGTTCCGGCGTGTAAAGCGTAAACGCGATTACGCAGTCGGTGCTCGTTAATCAGGAAAAATGTACGAGTTTAATTTCATATCGCGATCGGCATCGGTCGAGTCTGCATCCTGTTGGTTAACGACATAATCTCGTTAAATAACGACGTGATCTGGCTGCGAATTCCGCTCGAATTGGAGAACTAGCGAGTATTGCTGATTACGAGAACCTACTCCCGGGCATTCTAAAGGCAATTCGTCCCTTCCCTCTGGATGTAACTCACCCTGGTAAATTCAGCCATCGCCGTGTCCTCTCCTCGTACCTCTGTTTCTTAGTCTCTGTCTCACGGCACTAATACAGGTGTCACAAACTCCAAGTTTAAGCTCCTTTCACATTGAACGACCGTGACTGCGATCGAACGAGAGCTCAAACTGTTCTGCGAGTCGGTAAACAATTTAATCGAGTACGATTCGTATCGGCTAAGTGACTCGAGATGATTGCACACTAAATTCTGCCTGTCTGCTCGTGATCGACAAGTTTTGTCAACCAGACTGATGCATTCGTTTCGAGAAGCTGTTCGCGACTGAAAATGAATAGATCATTTATCGGTCCGTCGACCACCTATACAAATACCCTAAATGGAAAATTTTGAAACACCAAGTGCGATATTTAATCAATTTATTTAATACGAAACGGACAAACAAATTAATTACGATTCATCGACTAAACCTTATCTGACTCAGCAGATCTCCCAATTATGTACATTCGAAGACAACGATCATTATACATTATTAATTCCAAGTACAAATAATAATCGACAAACAATAATCCATTATTGTGACGTATCATCGGTAGTAGTGGTAGATATTCTAAGAAATGGCCGGTATCTGTGGCAACGTGTACCGCCTCACTCGCGAAAAGGCGTCAATATTTATCTTTAATTAGTATTTCGTGAATCTAGGGACGAAACAAGGACCTTATCGTTGGCCAGAGTTATTAATCGCCACGCCACAATGTCGTGATACCGTAAAGGTCGGAAACAATTGTCTTTCGACGCAACAAGTCGCGTCCGATAAGTCGCGACGAGAGGTGGAGTTTGCGAATCGAGCGGCAACCTATCCGCGTCGAATCTGCACGATATCCGTACACGTACGACTTTTCGATATCGTTTTCGGGCTGCGTAATTCGTATCTCGATCAACCATCGCTCAGCGACAGTTTTGTTTCGCCCACCTGCGACATTTTACCGTAATTGAATGATACTTTGTCCGAATGATTCATTTCGCAAACTTTTCTATTCTTCAAAAGATAGAATAATTATTAGGAATAAATAACTTCGTGACTAATATTTTCTACGCAGTACTTAATTCAACGAGAATTAAGATTATACAATTATTTGAAAAGGTAGTAAGATCGCTATAATAAAATCGCTGTGAAAATGGCTCGAACGGAAGCCGAGGATCAGTACAACACCTTTAAAAGTAAAATTCTTGCATTAACAAGCAAGTTAACGTGAACGGTTCGTGCAGCCATACCGAGCGCTGAACACCATGAATACGAACAAAAAGATTCGATCAAGCAATATCTTCAGGCAAGCATTTAGCCCGATTGCACTCGTAAAAATTCCATAGCTCATCGCGACGACGCTCGTCGTCGCAATAATACGTAGGTACTACGTATATACCTTCGGACCCCGTAAACGGTGCCACTCGAGCGTCGCGCAAACAAAAAAAATAGAAGAGAAGAGTCGCAGTCACCCCTTGTTTCCACTCCGTCGACCCTCCAATCTCGGAAGAGGCAAAAAATAGAAACACAGAGAGGAGAAATGAGAACGACCGAGCTCACCGGCCGTGCAGGCACGACGCGACGCCACCGTTTCATACGGGACCAACGATACTTTTCGCGTCCGAGAATAAAATGAGCTGTCGAAAGAAACGGTTCGATTATCTTTCTTCTATTGTTTTTCTAACACAGCGATATTCGCATTGATCGCTACGAATTTATCATCAGCTACTATTGCCACGACTTACGGAGCTATTCGTTTGGATGTACAGCGTGATGTGATCGACATGAGCGGTAAAATAGTCGTAACGCTTCTCATTTATGAAACAATAGATTTTATCGGATGTTTATAGGCTGTTTACAATTTACTGCGCTTTCGGTGAATCTGCAGTGAACGATTTAGATATCGTCGATCAAGTAATATTGGACCTGGTTTAATATTGATATGCAAACTAAAAAATGGTGCAAGCTAAACCGAACCTGTAAACACGGTTATCAATTCAGTTAATTCGAGCAAATTTACACTTGCAAATTGCACGAGGGTATAAACCCAGCTGTAATTAATCGAGTATACATATTGAACAAATTTTAAAAATCGATATTCTGTGAAAAAAGTTCTCACACGTATTCGATGAGTCTTATTTAGTTTCAAGTTTTAAACGATTGTTTCAATTTTGTGCAATCTACATCATAAGTCTGTAAAATAGTCTTATCGGCGAGTCGTCGAGCAGGACAAAACGTGCTCCACTTTTCTTTCTTCCTTTTTCCCTGAGAAAGTTTCCATGGCCGATTTCCTCTGACCCTTCTTTCCGTGATGGGATGAATTGCGCTGTTAGCACTCGACTTTTAAACCCGGTAAGCGGATCAGCCTGACTATAGCTACTTTTAAATGTCGCTTCTAACTTGACGATCTCGGCAACCACGACTACAAGCACGCTCGGTGACTGCGAGCGTCGCGTCGCGCCGCGACGCCTCACGGATTAACTCATTCGAGGGTTACGAGGCCACGATTATGTGCCACCTGCCACGATTGCGGACGCCCGAGCATTAGTCTGTAATTATACGTGGCTTCGCGTGAAACAGGTAGCATTATGTCGTCGCAAATGGGAGACGGAATATGTAGTTTCACAGTCTGGCTAATTGGGAGCCGTTATCGCTGCTTAAGACGACCGCCTAGCCTGACGCCGCCGACCGTAGTTAAATTATTTTTACGAGCCGCGCGCAACTGTCCGTATTTTCTCTTTTTTTTTCGAATCCTCTTTTTCGCGCGCGAGAAAATTCGCGAGGTTTAATTACTGCATACAATTTCGGGTTAAAAATGCGAGCCGCGACGGTGGAACGCGAAAAGTTACGGACGAAGTTTACCTAGATTACTCTCGTGCATCATCGTCCACGAGTTTATGGCCGCGCACGATCATGTAGTTGCGGCTTGAAATGGTAAAAATTGTTGGACGTAAAAAAGTTTTCACAAGATAACGAGGAAAGATTGCGTCTGTCCTGATTCGACAAAAATGATGCCCCGAATCGCCAGTTAACTTCGGTTTTTACAATGCAAATCGCTTTTTTCCCGAGAAATAATTACTACGATATTTATCAAAAACTTCGTGCCGCTGGATTTACGTAACGAAGGGATTGTTCAAAATTAGACGAGCAATAATTTTCAGTCGAATGAAGTATTATTCGAATCAATTATCTTTCGTTACGACCGTGTTCGTTACTTTTTAACCGTGCCGCGATAGAATCTGAACAGACAAAGAACTCTACCTTGTCAGGTTAAAAAGGCTTTCAATTAATATTGCAAAGCACTTATCTTTGAGGATAAGTATCGCCGATGGCCAATTTTTGAGAATGGCGAGTACACGTGTCCGATGATTCAATTATACATATACATGGGCGAGATTGCGAGAGACAAGGGTGGAGGGGATAGAATAGCGTTCAATTAAAAGGTCTCGTGAAATGTTTGCCATTTTCCGCGTATCTGATAATGATCGAAGCATCTTCACCAATAATCTCCGACAGAGTACCCTGAGTACCGTTCAATTTCTCGAGATAACGTGTCGATAATTTGACATCCTGTAGAAAATTGAACGCGAGTCGAATCCGTTTCGACGAAAGCGTGGAAAAGAACGGCATCGTCCCGTAGTCGGCTGGTCCACACACAAGACGAGCGAGGAGATTTAATAATGTAGAGTAGCGGGCTAGACGTTGGGTACACATCGGGATCGGTACACACCGCTTTCGGGCGTCTTCAATATCTGAGCAGCTCAAGAACCGCATTGTCTAGGGCGACGGTCCAACCCCCTGCTTTATGATCCCCCTCCTCTGTCTCTCTCACTCTTTCACCCTCTCTTTCTGTCGTCAATGACGGGCATTATGCGACGGATAATGGTCCAACCGACCGCCATTCACTTCTCTGGTACACGTGCAAAGAAACCGTACTTTATAAACACCCCCTTCTAGATTGAATTATACCTCCGTCGGACCAGCTACCACCACCCTGACTTTCGAATCAAAAGAAAAGATGGAGACGAATGACGGACGAACGTTCGAGAAAGGAATGTGGTTGTTCCGCTTGTGTTCGTGAATTCTTTTATCGATTATCGCTTGTTTGCGACAAAACAATAAATTGATCGCACGTGTCATTCCGAGAACATTTCATTATTACGCCATTCTGCAAGAGGGCGCTTCGTGTCGTGCACTTAAGATGGCGAGTGAGGGGGATTATTACAACGTAGATATTACAAACTTACGTTAGATTATGTTAGGTTAGATAATTAGGCAGGAATTTTAAAATCAAAATATTGGACTAGTTTTAAACAGAATACGTGGCATGTTTGCGTAATATCAAGATCATTATTACTTCCACGTAGTCGGAGTTCGATCCGAGTCAAAAGAGAACGATGTTCGATTGAAATGTAAATACCGACGGAAAAGCTTCCTTAAGGAAAGAAAGCAGAAGCGAAGCAAAAGATCTTGAACTTTTTTAATTTCTCCCCGTCCCCGAGTTTGAGCACGTTTTCACGAAGTTTTACGCTAGATGGACAGCTAATTTCTGCGCGTTGAACAGCAAGAAAAAAAGGCGTTCCAAAGGACGAAAGGAAAGAGGAAGGAGGAAAGGGTCGAAAGAAGGGATGAGGAAGGAAGGAAGGAAGGAAGGAAGGGACGCGTACAGGAACGAGGAAGCAAACGAACGCGTTCTCGCCGTCGTCGGCGACGTTTGGGCATCCAGGAGACGGTCTCTCAGTCGAGAGGGCGTCGACGAGAGGAGTCCTATTCCAATTCCAGCGAGTTAATTGGAATTGTTTGCCGCAGACACCGCGAGCCGCTTGCCTTAGCACAGTTCCGAACCCTATTTCTCCTTCAGCAGCTTCCCTTGTCGTCGGCCGGCTTCCTCTCTTCAACAGGACCCGACGACGCTCCACGCCGCCAAACTCACACCGTCGCATCCCGACGCTCCGCGTCGCGTTCGTACGGCTCGTGACGTCGTCTTCAACGGAATTAATTCCTTCCGCGACGGCCTGTCTTAAATTTCCTTCAGAAATAAGCAGGGAAGTCCTGGATCGAGAGCTCGTCCCATGAATCTTGATCGGATGCGAGTAAGCAGTCATTTTCTAGTCTATAAAAATTCTTTGTTTACGAATTTAAATGCCTACTTTTAGGGGACTGGTATAAGAATTTAAAGAGATTAGGGTTATCACAGTTATATAGGGTTTAAGAAATGTATGAATATACGTTTCGACAACGAAGTCATCTCTTCCGTAATAAAACCCGACTGTATCCGAAGCGGGTCGAATGAATTTGTGGTAAACAAGTAATGAGTGTAAAGTGACAGTGGAATCCGCAATTTATGCAATTCGGATGCAATAAAAAGCTTACAATGAAAGTTTTCTTCGCGGTAAAAGAAAGTCTTGTTAAAAAGTAACGAGTCAGCCATCATTCGTTGATAAACATTTCCTTTGTATAGTTACGGTTTTTTACGTCTTTCTTAATGAAGCTTCCGAAGCAGGCTACCTTATTCCATCGAAACTTTTCTTCCCAAGATATTTCTCTTTGATGCAATATAATAAGCCCGTGTATTATGCAAAGCTATATAACGAGAAACATAAATTCGCTTCAGCAGGGCAAACTTGATTGTCTACAGAAGCATAAAAAGAGAAATTAACGTACACACGGTGCGTTACGTTTTGCGGAAAACTTCGATTCACGATATAGCCGGTGAATTTCCACGGATCCCGCGTTAAATCCGTATTCTACGTAATTTTTAACGAAGTCATGCAGTAACGTAATAATTTCTCAATTATCTCCCCGGCAAATTAATTCTATATCGATCAGCACTTCAATGTTATCGGCGCCACATTATTGATTTTTTATCGACCGAGTATATAAGAGGTAATGGAACGCGATCGAACATAAACAGTTGTACACGATCACTGAACCGAAAGAATCCAAGGAGGTCTAAAATAACAAGGTAAAACATTGCAAATAATTGAATACGCTCTCCTATTGAAACGTTCCGAATGAAAGTTTCGTACGCGGTCGAAGCTCGCTTCGTGTTTCAATGAACTGACGTTAGAATAATTGAATCGCTTTGTTAACGGGTTGCATTAGACGCGTGTCGAGCACGCAACGCTTTTGTTACGCTCGCAAAGTGCGTAAATGCACGTTTGATTTTGCTGGCGGCTCGATACAACGCGACATTCAATTTACGGGATAATACAGCACCGTTCTCGCCAACTGAATAATTCGATCTCGAAAGTATGTTCGATCGAACGCACACCGACACGCGGCTTTTCCAATCTCGATCGAACGTTTAATCCTTTGCTGGTGTCCATTTGATCGTGCCATATTTTACTCGATTATACCACTGTTCTTAAACACTTTGTCTACTGGTACCTATTATTAATATAATAATTAATATTATTTATATTTGTGTTTGAATCTAACGAAGTATTAAACCTCATTACGTGTTGTTATTTAGCGCGAGATCTAACGTGTAAGAATTCAACGCGTTGAATCGTTGAATAGGAATCGTACATGCAGGATTCTAAAACGTAGAAATTTAACATATAGAGATATTTTTGATAAAAATGTATAGGGATTTAAAGCGAAAGGATTCAACGTGTGGGTATTTACCGCGTGGCAACAACTTCTGGTCTTCGATGAATTCCTCTTGCTAATAGTACAATTTTCTTTCAGATGAAATTCACTCTTGCAATTTTCGCTGTTCTGGCCATTGCCGGCCCTCTGAGTGCTTATAAACTACCAAGCACCGGCTCAGGTGAATTGGCTAAAGACTTGCAAGATGTAGTGGACATGTTTCCATTTGACAAAATATTCGCCATCACGAAAGCGTACCTAGCTCAAGATAAGGAGGTGCAATTGATGGCAGCCCTCGTGGAATCTCCGGACTCGAAACAATTATTAAACTATGTGGAATCTGCGCCTGCTTTTAAGAAATTAGCGGGTTTCGTGCAAGAACACGGCCTCGACATCTATTATTTGATTAACAAATACAACGAATTTCTGCAGATACCGCCGTTCAAACCTTCAGTAGCTCTCAGCCGCAAAATCACAGGTGGAGTTGAAGGTTATTTTCATGATATTGTTTCAGTAACTCCGGTAAACGAAATGGATAAAGTACTACAAGACAAGATAGAAACTTCCAAAGCGCTCTCCGAATTAGTTAAACTTGCCGGGACCCCTGAAATTATGAATTTCATTAATTCCCTCAAAACAAATGAATTCTTTTTGAAATTACAAAATCAAGCGGACCAAAATGGTCTCGGTCGTACCAACGTCGATCATTATTATACTTATTTTGCGATGATTCTTCCCGTAGCTAAGGCCACTTTGTAATTAACTAACGATAGAAACACTACTGATACTTTGTCATGTTTGTATGCATATGTTGGAGAAAATTGTTAATAAATAATTATGTTATTGCATTGAAATCAAACGTTTGTCGACATTTCTGATTAACCCCTTTCCTTTATTTCTTGCAATGAATAAAGTCTTTACGAAAATTAATTTTTAAACATCTGCAGTTACAATCAAGATAATTATTAATTATGTATCAATTTTTAAAATTTAATTCTTCTAAAGACGGAGCCGTAAACAAAAAGACTTTATTCTTCACTTTCAATGCATATGTACTCACTACAACCATAAGTTTTCGATTTATCTTACATTTGATAGCAATCTCTGCACTTGAACTTTTTATTTACTTTTTGTCTCGTCAGATAAAGAATGCTCCTCATCCAAACGTAGATATAAAACGATTAACACGGTAAGAATGTATTATGTAAAAAATTTGCGACTTTGATACTTCATCGTTTACGTTATTCTTCGTATTCCACTTACAATACAAGAATGAAGAATTACAATTGAAGTAATTTTATATCAAGGCATTTAATTTATAATTTTGTTATAAAAAGCTAAAAAAGGGAACATAAAATTGAAACATCGTTTCATAGATGCTGCGGTTATCGAAGTGTTAATGGCTGACGAATTCGTGAATAATTTTTAAACCCGCATAAGCAAGGTCTGTGTGAAGTATTCGTGTAGTTCGGTAAACAGCTCGATGGCGAACGTGATTTCCAAGCCGGTCTCTTTAGCCCAAAAATAATGATGATGCAGCACGTCGTTGTTCTCGACAGCGTTGCAGAACTCCGCGAAATCCTTGGATTTGAGCATCTGCAAAAATCTGCGAAAACTTTTCGAGTATTTCACTTTTTCTAAGAGAAACTCGTGGAGTTCGTCCAACGGTATACTCTTCAAGATATTGTTGATCATCACGGTCAAGCCGCCTTTCGCGATGCTGGGGTCGTTCCTGACGAACCTGGGTGTCGTCCTCCAGAAATATCGGGCTTTTTCGTACCAGGAATCGACGTCCAGCCCGTTTTGCCGTAAAGAGGCGATCAACTTGTTAAATTCAGGCATTCGCTGAAACTCCCGCACGATGAATCTCTTCTGATCGTTCACGAAGCTCACCGTGTCCCCGATCTGAGCATCGTACTTCATATATTTCTCGACGATCACCTTCACCTCGTTAAACGGCACGAACGCTAGGATATCTTTGAAATCTTCCTCGAGAGAGCTGTCGTCGTTCAAAGATGGCGAGTTCAATGGATCATGCGATCGGAATCCGATTTTGTAGGCTAGAAATCCGATAAAAGCGACAGAAGCGGTGGCCATCACACTTGCGATCATGACGTTGGAGTTCATTGTAGTCGATTTAGATCTTTCAGGCTTGAAGCTGTACTAGTACGAAATCATCGTATGATCTTGAGTAGAAACCGTGAATTATTCGTGTACTTGGAATTGAATATTTACCTTTGAGTGGCTGTAAATTACATAAGTTCAATCGAGCAGGTGGAGGTATATTATTTCGTTAACGTTAACAAATTGTACGTCCAATAGTGCCAGTGTTAACGAAATACCATCGATGAAACGTTTATCGATTTTGTTAATAAAAACTTACTAACAATCTGCTTTAAGATACGTGAGAGGTGAAACAAAGTTTCTTGTCCATCATATGCTTCTTAATGTTTCCTTAAATGAGGTTAGGTAACAACAAACATTTCTTGTCAGATTATCAGGCAGTATAGTAACGTATATGAATAATGCGGAACAGTTGCGAAAATAGATTTAAACGTATATGAAATCAGGAGAATTTTATGTCTTATTATGTATGCTTCATGTCACATTTTGTGATTTCTGGGAACGGCATGAAGTGAACGTAATAATCAATGATACATTAACATGGATGATGATTCACTATGTTCATACACCGCTCGTAACGTAGATACATATTTTGATTGGACCGATTACATATCATGAATAGAATTGTATAGTGTTAGATATGACAGGTGTTTATCGGTTCCATAATTCACCGTTTCCGGTAGAGTCATTTGACTTCTATGAATTTTTCGATAATACTGAAGATGGAAAACGATAATCGACATTGAATAGAACGAAAGACAATATTTTGACGTGTAGTTTGATAGATAACTGTCACATTTCAAATGACACGTTTCGTATTTATCTTGTGCACGTATTCAATTAACATTATGTGATTGATAATGATTACTACTTCTCGTAACAGATAAGAAGGACGCATACAGTATTACGTTTATTGTTGTTGTCAATCTTCTTCTTTTAGTCAACGATAGTTTGATAATAGTAGTAGATTGTCCAACGTAAAAGTACTTACAGTATGACATTAATTTAATTAATTAAATTATGATAAAGTGGGAGGAAATTTCGCTAAAATCATTTTGACAACAAGACATAATTCTATTATATTTGATCCTGATACTGAAAATGGTAAAGAATTTATTTTATTACTTATATGTGAAATATTTAAGGTCCGCATTAAGCTGCAATTGTCGAGGTTACGGGAACAATAACAACATTAATTAGAAACGAATTTATGTCGGTTTACATAGGATTCGGTGCAAACCGGGTTGTTAAAAACGCCATGGAAATTTCAATTACTGCTCGAATCTAGATGCAAATAAAGTTCTAATTATACAGCGAGGAAGTAAATGGAAACGTGCTCGTGTATACGACACAGCAAATCGAAACACTCGTCAACCTGATAGCTGTTTTCGATACCGATAACAATATTGAAAGCATTGTAACGAATAATTCCGTGGTGCCCTCTATATACGGCTACACGAATTAATACATTATCATTAAAAGAATTTACGAATTCGTTTGACAAATAATGTAAACGTCTCGTCTGCATAATGTCCCTCCATGCAACCGTGCTGATACACAGATTGAATATAAATTTCACGTTTCGTGCTGAACTAAATCGAATTTAATGCTCCTCTCGCTGATTTAATTATTTTTTCCCAATCATTTGTCAATCTTCTATAATGTTAGAAAACAAAAATCCAGGTCCAAACTTACCGACACTGCTGCAGTTTATGTGCATGTTTTTCTGTGAAACATGATATAACATTATTTACATATATCCACATATCATTAAATATAGGTTTATAGGTTATAGGTAAATATAGGTTTGCATTGAATCTAAAAAGAATATAGCAATTACTTGTACTAGAAACATAGTAATATTAGATTAAGAAGATACGTGTATCTTGAGATAACGTACATTTCATTTTTATAGTATAGATGTCACAATACCGCAATTACTTATATAGCAACTTTGATATTTAAGTGCTATGTAGGTATAGTAGAAAATCAATTATTTCCTCAGCTGCGAAGACAGATTACATCGATAAATCGATAAGAATGTTTTCTATCGATTATTCTGGTAAAATCGCTTGTTCCTACTTGTTTGATAACCAAGTAACCGACAGTCAATATATCGACGTTCAATTGATTAGAAGTTCAGAAAACGCGTACCTGTTGAGAGCACCTCGACGTTGAACAAGTAATTTCATTTTTTCTGTAGACTCTGTAAGATTAGGCACACACAACATCAAATTTCAAGGAAAATTAAACTAAAATAACAAAATGAAATTTAAGCTGCTCGGTAATCCTTTGCCCGAAGGTTAAAAGTATGATATAGAGTTTCCCAACTTTCTTTATCACTTTCTTTAGACTTTCATTATGGCTCGTTAAAACTTGTAATCGCAAGGAGTTGATTTTTGCTCGTTACAATCAGGGCTAATCACAATTTCTCCAATTAAGGAAACTTTACCCATCCTTCAATTCCTGTTGTTAGTCCCATCTAGCATTATGCTCGCGACCTTTATTTCGTCGCGAATTCTTTTCGGTGTAAAAGAAATGTGGAACAACCAGGCGACCACGAATAAAACGGTAACAAATGGTTAAACACTTTCGAAGGTACTCGTATATCTCTCAGAGACAGAAAATCGTTGCAAATCTACACAGTTATTCGAAGGCTGATCGATTTCACCCCCGCAAACGGGCGGTTCGTTAACGCGCCGGAAGTTTCGCTGATCAAACGAGAAAGCAAAAGAGCACCGCGTGTGGAAAATGGGCTGCAACGAGGACGGCCATTCGATAAATAAAAGAGCATCGTGTTCGAGCATGTGGCGCTAACTTTTAAAAGGGAACGGAGGGCTGTCTTAACCGAAGCGTTTTCGCAGATGCGGGGATGCTTGCGTCTTCGAAGCAAGGCAGAGGAGTAACAAGGGGATGAAACGAGCAGTTGCACGCTGCTTCTCTAATTAAAATTGTTACAATTTAATAACCCTCGGTACTCGCTATTGGCGCGTCGTAATGGAAAGTCATAAGAAACGTGCGGCGTGCATCCGGTCGAGCATGAAGCTGATGAGATCGAGCGAGAAATATTCAAAGGAGAGAAATCCAAGATGATGGTGCAATGAAGGAAATAGGGAAGAAACATCTTTGCGGAAAAGAAGGCATGATAGTCTGGAATTTTAGAAGTTTGGTATCTTGGGTACCTTTAGAGACCTTGGGTCTTTGGAACATTGTAACGTTTGAAGTTTAAGGATTTTAGAAACCGGAATTTTGGGACCTTACTCTTTATAACCTTGAGAGTTAATAAATTTGAAGGTTAGATCTTATGACTTTAGAACTTCGGGACTTCGTGTTCTTAGGACCTTGAGAATTTGGAACCTTGTAACTATAGGGCTTTGTAACGTTGAAATTTGAAGACTTCGAAACTTTATGAGTTTGAAACCTTGAGATCTTGGAACTTTAGGATTTCGGGACGTAGGTAACTTCAAAACTTTGGGACTGTGGAGAGTTGCAGTTGATTTATAAACAAATTGACACCATGAGAAATATATTGAAAGGAAAAGTTTATTTAGAACATCACGCGTTGAATAAGGGGATCGTTAAAAAATTCCGTAAATCGATATCCAGTTGTGATTTAGAATCCAGATGGGCGGGGGAGCTTGATGCCGATTTCCTCGAAGATTTTTCTGCCAATGTCGAGGTCCAAGCCGTTGTCCTGAGCCTTCTTTCTCATTTCTAGGAAGATGGGTTCTTTGTAGACAAGGTCAACGATCTGTTGGAATTCCTGGGAGTCGAGTTTCTCGATGAAGCTCTTGAAGACTGGGGAGGTTTGCATCTTTTCTTTGTACAGAGCCTTGAACTGGTCGAAGGGGAGTGCAGCGATCACGGCGTCAACCAGACCCTTTACACCACCACGGTTAGCGAAGACGACGCTGGTTGGTGGTACGTAGTCCTCCATGCCGAACAGTACGTGTATCTTCTGGAGAAGGCCATAGATGTTCAGGCCAGCGTCGTGCAGGTAGAGGACTAGATTCTGGTAAGCTTTCAGAGCTTCGACCTTGCGGACCAGAACGTGGAATTCTTCGCCGCGCATGTACTTAATAGCTTCTACGACCTGGTCGTCATCCAAGTATCCGGAGACGATGTTGATGATCTTGTCCATATCGATCAAGTCGATGAAGTCGTGGATGTCCTTGGACAGTTGGTTATTGGCGTAGGTCGGGACATGATGACCACTGACGGTTGCGAAAGCAACCACGGCGGAGAGTGCTACCAATGCGAATTTCATCTGGAAATAATCGATCGGAATTTAGTTTGGTCGTCGGATCGTCTAATATCGTTCAAAATTACTTAGTGTAACGTTTGACAGAAGTCTCGTTATGCTGCTACCTTTATACGGTTACTTTATATCGTTCCACATTATATAATTACGTTGTGTTGCCACATATTCACATGTTGCGAAATTTGGAACATTGAAAATTTGCGAATTTGAGTATTTGAAATTTTGCGAATTTAAACATTTCTAAGAGATGTTTTAGTACATTGTTAAAATTCAGAGGAATTTAATAATTAATAATTTTGAAGAATGGTAGACAATGTGAAGCTTACCTTGTTTGCTGTAGAAGACTGAAGCTGCTAGTGCCTAAACCCTGTTTCTGCTGCTTTATTTATACCTCGAAAAAGCGCGGATGTTGACGGTAAATCGGCTGAGGGGTATGATAAGATTGCGTATGGACACCTGGTTCTGAACACCTGCGGATGTTAATCAGCACAATAGCGTGCTGTTAGAAACGATAATCAATTAAATATTGTTAAAAATCTGGAATATCCAATGCAAAAATAATTTCTAATTATGTCCTCATCAAGATGATTATAACGAATCAACTTTTTTTTTTATGCACTAATTAAATTATAAATTCATTTGACAATGAGTGCTCATTGCGTGAATTTCTAAAGTGGTCGTTAAAAATTTTAATGCATTGTCCCGAAATGTTCTACATTTTCACAGTTAATAATTAAAATACGGTGTTGTGATTTAAATCGTTATAGTTCTCGACTGCCTTTTTCAGTAGGTGTATTTTTTGTACAAAACAAACGGGAATTTATATGACAGTATCCTAACGTTCATGGTCGTGTTGAGATATAATTCAATTTCGAACAAAAGCTAATTTGTACGTGTGATATGTGGCGTGAAGCATCGCAGTGATCATTAAATATTATATAAAATATTCATATGATGAAAAAAACGCCCGATGGAAGGATAAACTTGATAAAATTACTTGCAACTTTTGTAAGTTGATAACTAGCGTTTTTTATTTTGTATTATCGAACAGTTGCAGAGTTTAAAGGTTTTAGCAAAGTAATACATCGATGATTAGTAGTACATTTTTTAACTATATCACTGATTAGGTTCAATTTCTTAATCTCTTCTAATAATTGGATCGATTTTGTTTGATAATAGATATTGAAATATCTACAATACATAATAGTTTATAGTAAAAATTATACTGAATTTAGAAGAAGTATAAAATGACATTATATAATATTATGACGTAAGGTGCTCCCTTTTTGTTAATTTATTTCATATACTTTATTGCATGTTTACAAATACATTCGTACATTATGTATTTTGTTTTTATCTGTATTGTATCTCTTCAATAAGTACATATCAAAAGTGAAACTAAACTCATGACATTACTAATCATTTTAATCTTAGATTAGAACAATAATATACAACTGATTTCCTAATCATTTTATCGAGCCTACTGTAAACCGCAGCGATCTGGATTTAGTTCTGTATCGGACAGTAATTCTGTCAATGTCATAGAAGGTGAAATATTTGAATGATGCATGAAATTAGTATAAATTATATTATGCATATATAAAACTATTTGTAGCATGACTACATATGTACATATATAAAATGACGCAATTCTTTCTGTTGACGTCTGTCAAAGTTCATAGATCATGTTAGGAGAAATTTGAATTTATAAATTATAATTTGTTGCATAAAATTTCACACTCATGTGGACTAATTTCAGCTGCATATTAAGATTTATGTACAGTCTTTGGAATGTTTTCAATAAAGTGCATGTAAATAATAATTTACAACCATAATTAAGGTTAGGAACTCCTCCTCAAAGATATAAACCTTAACATGTAATATAAAATACGTAATCATAACCTAACCTAACCATAATTAATTGTAGGAAGTCCTCCTCCTCAAAGATAGAAACCTTAACATATAATATAAAATACATAAACACGTCAACTGGTTTTATAGTACTGTCTAATCTTCTGCGTACAATTAAAAAGAGATTAAATACCAATTAGTGCAACTTAGTTGTAATCATTTAATAATTTCTTAAACATTGTTTTTCAAGTTGTACAAGAAGTTGCAACATGAAACTGCATAACACAGTATAATATTTCTATTAATAAAATGAAAGTGAAGGTTAAAAAAATAGTAAATCGGGTGTTTTAATTTGACTTATTTATTTCGTACAATTTATACAAAAGTAATCAATTCTATTACTATCAGTGAAATGAAAGTAGTGGTTAGAAGATGGTAAACCAGGTGCCGCAATTTGACTTAATAATCGCAATTAATCCATAATACTACTATCTGTGAAATGTAGGTAGGGATATAGAGGGTAAAAACATAGCAAGAAGAATTATCTGAATAATGCTTATTTATTTCATTAAATTCTATCGAAATGATTCAAAACAATCAGCAAGTTTTAGATACACATATGTCCCTTCATTGGCTGCATTGAAATTTAATGCCCAAGCCGTTCTCGATTACCGCGGCCACACCTTCAATGTTTACATTGGCCTCCTTGGCTTTGTGCAACATGTCTTTGAAGGTTGCGTTAGTGCACAGTTTATTGGCAACATTCTGGTATGCGGGCGACTCTAATTTGGCGACGAAATCGGCCCACACTTTGGACGTGGCCTGTTTCTGTTGGTTCAGCGCCTTGATCTTCTGCCTGGGTACGAGAGCCTCGATCTCGTCGAGCATTCCGCGGACTCCACCGGCGCCTCTCAACATTTGATAGTTGGTTGGTGTCAATTGTTGCAGACCCAGATACTTGTTAATCCTGTTCACCAAGTAGTAGATGTCCAGACCGGCCTTTTGCATGTAGTTCATGAGATCTTGGACTTCGGACATGGCCTCGATCTCGCTGATCAGCTTCGTGAAGGTCGGGGTGTGCAGGTACTTGACCACACCTTGGACCTCCGCGTCGTTAGAGACGTACTTGAGGATAATCGAAACGATTTGGTCCATTGGTACGAGGTTGACGAAATCTTGGACTTCGTCAGCCAGGGCACCGCTTCCGGTGCGGGGCACGTTGTAAGCCTGCATGGGGCTGACGCAAGCCAGGACGGCTACGAGTGCGAAGGCGAATTTCATCTGCGAATACAAAAGGAGAACATCGACCGATAATTTATTATGTACCATAAGTTCTACTTGTGAGATTAAATATTTATCAGATGTCAACTGTAGTTGTATTACTGACCGATAGTTTAAATATGCTACAATTATTTTATGATAGAAATGTCTTCAATTTTGTTCTACTCACCATGTTGCTTGTACTAGTGGAGATCACTGAATGCATGACACTGAATCGTGTCGGACCCTTTATATACCCATTTTTTTACATAAATTACTGATAAGATTGCATCTCGATCGACATGCAAATCACATGATGGACAACGGAATTGTTCGATAACGAATGATTTTAGTAAGATGAAGCTTAATTCTGGTTGTTAAAGATTGCAAACACTGATATTCTCATCACCTCATTAATGCCTCGCGCGCCCAATTTTGGCGATGATTTAATCAAATATTATCCCCGCTCACTTTGGCACAAATAATAAACATGTTGTGTTAGCGGAGAAGGAATGTATTCCATTCATTCTGCATTCCTATATGTAGAGATTCCTATAAGATTTCTAGATCTCTGTATTCATAAATTCCCATATTGGTATTTCCGTATGCTCCTGGGTACCAGTACACCTAGATCTCTACATCCCAGATACCTAGCTACCGCGATACCTATATTTTCAGGTCCCCGGATCCTTGTAGATCACTGTATCTTTATATTCTCATGTATGTAGAGCCCTATATCATAAACTAATGGCAGATAACTTGCTACCAACATTGATAAATACTTTTTCACGATTTTGCCATTATTATCAATATAAACTTTCCTACTTGGACAATGTGTACAATCATTTATCGTTTAATTTCTTTATCTGAAGAGACAATCTATCTGTCAATTATCCAACACTTTAATTACAACGCAAGTTTCCTATACACGATAATAACATAATACCTGAAAAGATAGCGCAAGGTACTTGATGTTATGGGTCTGAAAGGCATCGTAATTGTTCTTCGAAGGGACAACAATTGCTTCTTCGGCGTTTAGCTTGTTCAAAATTGTTTTCCGCCGGTAGCCAGACAAACTTTTGCTCGATATTATGGCGGCACATGGTGGTAACAGCCCGCCTTTTGGGCTCGTCGTTGTCGGCGTAACGGCCTTGAGGATTTTCACGACGAAACAAGAAGCAACTAGGAAAATGTGTTCGCAGTTAAGGGTCAACTCGTCTCTGATTAGAGGAAACTTTCTATAGACGGACAGCATGATTTGTAGAATTGTTTCGAACGATAACGTGGTCAAGTACATCTTCCTGCTTATCTGCTTACATGTTGCCCAAATTAAGAAGTGGTCAGATATCGGACCTATTTGAATACGTTATTTGATCAACCTCGATGATAAGCGATAAAATTCAAGGCATTTCTTAATTGTACATAATTATCGATACTCAATTCGAATTTCAAAAAATTTTTATTCTGCACTATCCAGAGGTTTTTCCACACTCTGTAATTGTAAACGTTTATTTCCAACACAAGATCCATCCGTGTGGACTTTCTGGATTATCCGAAATATTCAATTTGGACGAAGCAACAAGATAACGGGTTTGTTCTAACGGATGTAATTTATCCGAAAAAGGATCAAACGCGACAATTGGAAATCCCTTTCGTTTGATGGAGGAAAAAGGAGGTCGGAAAAATCGGGTCGACGAAGAAGGTTGAAGGGACAAAATGTCCGTGGCTGTTCTTTCAGCGTTTAGGGAGAAGATGTAGCTGGCTTTCAGGAGAATCGAAAACGAAGAAGGAGTCGAGGACGATTCCATGGGATCGATGAAGGGAACAGGACGGAAAAGGTGACCGTAACAAATCCTCGGCGAGTAATCGAGGTCGTGCCTCGGCTAGGTTTTACTCCGGAACACTTAACTCTATTGCGATTGGATTCTTCGCCTGTTCCTTTTTTCACGGGATCCGTTGTCCACGTGGCAGGATAAGTGGCTGAATCCTTACTTGCGAAAATTTGATTGCCAACAATACGACGAAGGAGAAACGAACTTTGATTCAACGCGAACGAGTGCAAGGGTCAATTCGAATTTAGTATAATACTATGAATTCGGGATTTTTTATCGAACGATAGGATTTGTTTGTCGTTCTGACAAATTCAATTACGTCTGTTTACTTGTTTACTGAAAGAATTTTTTAAAGGCAGATATTTGTGTTCCATAGGTCAATCGTGCGAGGTGAGAGCGTGATAATATATCGAACCGTGTGTCATTTTGACTAGATATGATAATGAGTACCTGTTACAGTAATATCCGTTGGTAACCTCAACGGATTTAGACTCTTCGTTCTATATGTGTTCATAATCTGCATTTAATCGATCATGCTGTCAGCATAATCCCGTTAAAAATATCGATCAATAATAATTTCATGTATACATGAGATCGTTCTTGATTTTTTCGCAGATTGCCAATTGTTCGGACTAAATGTTCTACGAATAATCTATGAAACGTAAGTTTGTCAGAATGTTAATTTTTGTATTTATTAAGAGATCCAATTTCTCCGGACTCGCCGTTCTGGCAAGTCAATCGACGTCTTTAGGGATCGATAATAATTTTGCAAGCTACTCGATCCATTTTGAAGCAGGTTCCCGAGAGTCAGGATGACTTGCAGCAAGATTTCTCGGCCGATACAACGGCTCGCGTTAACTCGAGCGAACACGAAAGAGACGAGCATGGGTAAACGCAAAGCGGGGTTAGCAACCCCGAGAGAGAAAGAGAGAGAGACAGAGAGAGAGTGCAGGGGTTCGCTTGTATTTCAATGTCGGGACATCCGGTTGGGCCGACGAGTGATGTGGTCTGCTACCCTCGTGCATCCGGCCGTCACCAAACAGCACGGCCCGTGCACTCGTTCGCGTTCTGTGTTTGCTCGGCTCCAACTTTCCACGACGCCATGCTGCACGAGGACTCTGACTGTCATCGAGCGACCGACTGCCTAATGCACCATTCCTCTGCTCTACACTCTCTATAAACCGCATCCTTTTACCTTTGGTAGCGGATCTATCCTCGGATTTTCGTCCGAACACAAATCATCTATAATTCCTTGCAACGCATCCTTCGATAATCGTCATGGTATCCATGAACGTCGTGCAAAGAAATCAGCTCGTTTCTAAGGTGACACAATGTGATTACATAAACAGTATCGATTGCAAAGATCTCGAATCATTATTTCCATCGTATCTAGCGATCTGCAACCGAGATACGATAACTGTCGAAACGTTAAAAACAATTCTGCCGAATTGATGTTGTATCGTGTGAAAGCGCAGCCCGATAACATCTAGATTATTGATGCGTTCGTCTTTGCACGGTATGCGTGAGCATGTACGTTCGGTCCCCGATAACGAGCAAACTTTTGGCCCCCGGCCACTCGAGCAAAGTAATTATGCTCGTATTCCTCGTCGAGTTACATTAATTAACGACGACTGCGAGACCGACGGAGGCTGCAACTCGCAAGCTACCCCCTGCGAGGCCCTTTGCTAGGGCGTTTACGCTGATCACCGGAAACGCAAGGTAAACGATGGAAGGCTAATTTATATTGTCTCTTCGCGTGTGTTTTGTTTATGTCTTGTCCGGTGTTTGAGACTTACGTAACAGATTTGCAGTAACTTTGTTCCTACTTATTTTTGCAGTTTCGAAAGGACTCACTGCGGAGTCCCATATAGCACAGGACGGGAAAGAACTTCTGAACAGGTCAAGTAACCGGACATTTCTGTATGTAAATTTAATATTTAAAATATTTGAAATTTTTAGCGTTATGAAATTTGTAGGTATGTAAATTGACGAATTCCCAAGTACGAAGATTTACGTATTTCGCTTGAAAGTTTCGTGGGACGCATCAAAGGTAATGTATCGGTTTCGGTACACCATCTCGAAGGTAATAAAGCGTAAACGTGGAACGCGAGCTTTTCCGAACTTAACGCGACGTCTGGCGCGGTCTGACGTAACATATATAACAGGTGCAACGTTCTTTCGACGAGACGGTCGACAGGATCCCTTGGGTCAGCAACGAAATCACATTTTACCTCGATACAGCCGGTTCTACGGGAGCAATTTTCTCGAGAGCAAACAAGCCGACCTTCTCGCATGCATTAAAGTTTGAACGGGCTAGCAAGAAGCCGGTGCACGTTGCTTCCTGTATACGACGGCCGAAAGTCCTTCGGCTTCTTTGACGACGAAATGAAATTTCGATCGATACAACGCCAGCCACCTGCTTCGCACCCCGATCCTTCGATACGCGCTTTCTTCTCGCCGTCACAATTCGGATACCGTTGTTTCTCGCTTTTCGCCTCTTTACATTTCGTTTCCATTACGAACGCTTTGTGCCGAAAAATGTCGCGCGTTTCTTTCTCCACCTGCTGTTTCAAACGTGGATGCATACAAAGAGGATGCAAACGGTGCTGGGATAAGTCATCTAATCTTCATTTTTTATGCAGAGTGTCAAATAGGCAGTTCAAATTGAAAAATGAAATTAATTTACATTGAGTTCGTTAGTACAGTATCGGTAACATTTGAAAATTCATTTTGTTCTTTCTTCAGATCGAGCAAGTACAGAGAAGCATACAAAGAAATCTTTAAACACTGTTCCTTTTGGTAGTACGTATTCCCCAATTAAACGTCAACGAAGGTGTACTATAATTTTCGTTCGAACGAGGCTCGTATATCTTCACAGTAACCCCAGGAGGTTCTGACCAGTCCTTTTGCACGAGCATTGTTTCGAGCAGCGCAGTTTATCTGCATGGAACCACATGTTATTGTTGTGTATTTTGCCAGTGCTCATTCGTATCTCGTGATATAATAACTAGTTGCGACAATGCTTTAATCCAAGGACTGGTCCACGGCACAAAAGGTGTGAGCCACGGAAGTAAGCTGATTAGGAAACAACCCCCTTGTTCTCGCATCCAGAACCTCCCCTCGAGGCTTGCGACCTTCTCTCCTAATTTACCTTTCTCCCCTCTTCGTCCTCCCCTGCCATCCTCTTCCCTCCTGTTTACCGTCCTTTACTCTTCCCTCGATTTATCTTCTTCAATTTTCCGTCGATTTATCGCTTCTGTTTTTCACCCCGCCGCATTACTGCGCCTGTATTTCATGTATCTATTGGATAGAAAATAATTTACAGGAGTAGAAAACAAAATACGCGTTGTTTTCGCTATGTATTGTATTTGCTACGCATCGTATTTGTTATGTATTGTATGTACTATGTGTCGTATTCTCTATGTGCTGTATTTCCACACATGATCCAGTTACATGTTGTGTACCTGTTTACTTTTATTAGATGTCTAAAGCAGTAACAGTAAAAGGTAAGTGTACTTCCGCTGTAGGATTATGTGTCCCCTGTCCGTTCCGAAGACAGATTGCAATCCCAATCGATATCGATGAACAGCTATCTTGTTTCCTTCACCTTCTGGACGCAAACACTTTACTTTTACACGCTTCTCCAGAACTCGGCCAAAACATGTTTTCGGTTTCTCGCAAAACTCGCTGAAACAGCCGTCGGTTCTGTACTTTCTAACGATGACACTTTTTACAGTTTTCTAGCTCACTATGGTAGCGATATTGAAAGCCGAAGCGAACGGAACCGGTGCATTCGCCAACTACTTTTCAACTGTTATTCGATCTAACGGTTCTTTAACGTTGCCTTACACTGTACACTTGTACTCTAATGTTATATTTTTATTGATATGCATATATTGGACATCTTGTTCGAATTTATTTGATGAAGTTTGAATTCGAGAATATATTTCATTACATTATTATATGCTTATAATTAAATTATATACAATGTACAGATTACGGTAATGTTCGAGCACACGTCCAATCAGGAAATATGTCGTAATATGGTCCGATGTCGTGCATATTACGATATCAGAGCTGATAACTTTGAAAGTTATCGAGTACTCTCGAACCGCGAGGTTTACTTTGTACATCGATAATCATCGGATCTCGAAAGCCGGTCGAGAAATGTTCAGAAAATTCTTTTGGTAAAAGATACTTGAATCGATATAACCTTCCTGGTTAGAAAGAAATAAAGGATTTATCCATTTGCCAATAATTTTCTCTTCTTTTGTTAATTATACCAAGTGAAACCCTGTATGGCGAAAATTCTCGTTTCTCTCGCTTCTCCGTTGTTTATTCCGCGTTCACGGAGAACATGACTCACAAGCCTCGAGCTGTTTACGATTCCCCATGGACCAACACATGGACGTAACGTAGAAACCCTCTGAGGAAGCAGTTATCTTCGATAAGCGAGCACACCGTGCACGCTGCAGTTCCGCTCGCCTGCGAGCTACGCGTGTGCTCCCTCTTGTCCAGGATACTAAGATTTTAATCTCTCGTTTTACGTGCGAAAAGCTGCGCTAATCTTCCGGTAAAATTTACGCGGCGCGCGCGAACCGCCTTTTAAATCCGCTGCCCACCGGAAGTGTCGACACGTGATAAGTATGGACAATGATCCTTCCTGCAGTTTCTCTCGTCGTGTCCGCTAAATGAAGAAATTCGCGAAGAAAGTACATAATTAAGTCTGGAAGAAAATTCTTGCAAAGGAATTTTTCAAACAGTACTGAAACTTTTGCTTTATTGCGATAGTATCATTTTCTTTTATTTCTTTTTCTTAATTATGGGAGGAATAATTATGTTATTAGTTGGCATACATTGTACGTTATTAAACGAGATCAAATTTGAACACATTATTCGATTTCATTAATACACGGTGGCCATAACGCTTGTTCAGTGTCGATAGTTGTCTGACTACCGAAGTTCTCCATCTACTTACAACGCAGTGGCTCCAACTATGTAACTTGATACCGAGTAAACTACGGACGTTTACAGAGGCTTAAGTCTAATAATTAATAATAGTCTAATAATTCCTAGACATTATAAATAGCAGTGTTATCGACAACCTATGATATATCTAATTTTGATTATTCCATTTGAGCTATAGATAACTGCTGTGACGATCGGGGGCTTAATAATTGAGTCTCAATTTATATTGGATGGATGGAAAGGATTTATTAATAAGTTTTCCGTCGATAAGGTAAGTATAAAACTAACGAGCAATCAAGGTGTTTTATATCACGATCGATATAAAGTCTATTTGTAAATCAATTTGACTAAAATTCTGCACTGTCATTAAAGTAGAGTGATAAAAATAACAGATCTGTTACTAGTCTGTTAAAAAAAGTATAGTTATTTTCACATCCATGAACTTGCCGAGGGAACTTTCCCTTCCGTGCAAGGAGTGGTAGATTACAAAAAATTGTCTATAATAACGATCCGAAAAAGTGCATAGCGCAGTCATGACAGTGTTTAAGCCACGTTAAAGTTTCGAGGAGAACGCGTAAGCTTTAAAGCGATGTTTTTCTTTACACGTCTGACTGGCTAAAGCCAAGAAAACGGCGAAACGCGACACGAGGTTCATTGAAAAACAGAGTGGCAATTTCGCCGAGTAGAAGGCGCGAATTGAGAAGAGCATTTCATGGACCAGCGCCCGCCTCGTTGTGAATTCTTCAGCGTTTCATTACGCTGCCTTTCCGCGCGAGGGAACATTACACCGAGTGGTTGGCCACTTAAACTCGATGCCTTGAAAATCCGTGGTTACGTCGAAAGTAAGAGTACGTCTGGTGATATTTCTATTTGCGGGATATCGTTTTCAAAGTAAATCGAAACGAATCGAAGGGGAATCGCGCAAATAGCCCAAGGTTGCTCGAATTACTAGGAATTAAGGGTAAACAGGAAGGGTAAAGATCTCGAGGAAAGTTTCGTTTGCGATTCAGAGGCTGAGCTTCGTAGCGAGACTTAACTTCTTTTCGCGTCTGGCGTTCGACGTACAAGAGCAAAAGACTCTCGGGCGAGATTTGTCCCACGGGCTGGCCAACCTACGAGACGTCTAACTCGAGACTTTTGCATCCTAATTGGATGATCCAAGTTCGAAAGTTTCGACCGTGCTACTGCCAGACAGAAAGCACCACTTTCTTGTATCCTCCTCGAGCTGTTTCGAATGGCTTTCGACGTTCATCTCCCTTAGAACTTTTCGATTCGCTTTAAAGAGAATAAAACGGCTTCCTTCATAGTGCTCCATACTTATCCTGCCAATTTTGCGTGTCTACCAGAATGCACGTACTTTCTCGTTCAAATCGTTTTCGTTCACCCATGTTACGATAAGACTTCGTATATTTAAATCGCGATTATTTCTACTTTGAATTTTAATCATTTTGCAACGTATATAAATTAAACGAAGTACAGTTCTACAAAAATTTGTTAGATTTTTACGATACTTCAAGTTGCGCCTCAGGCCGTTCCATAGACGATAGCTTCCTTGCGAGTTAGATCATCGCGAAATCTCGGCTAAAAAGATCCGCTCGTTACGTTTCTGCCTCTTGTTTTACTCCTGGCGGACGGTAAAGCAATAAACTGAAGTCGTCAGAGCATAATTAATGGCAACGAGCAAGTAAGAGGGATCATCGAGGCTAAAGTTTCGAGATGGCTAGCGAGGAAAGTAGGAGAAGAGACTGCTAGGTTGCATTATTAATCTCGGCGCGAGTCTCAGACGGGACAAGGATTAAAGAGTTGCTAATATCCCGTTAATTGTCCGCTGAAGGAGTACCAACCGAACGGTAGACATCGTTCGCAAAGAATCGCGTCGATGACGGTACTGTGCGATAAAAAATTCCTCAGCAGTTTTGTCGGAAGACGTCTACGGAGCTTTACGTCTTTGAAAGAATTCCGTATGCAGCACTCACGGGGTTTCGATTGTAACGCATGATAAGGGAGATGTGAAGAGGTTGAAAGATTGTAGATTCGAATAGAGATTCGTAGAGAATACATGATTCGTAGAAAGTCTGGAATGATTTTACCAAGTATTTCACTTTGAAGATTCTACCGAAACGGGAGCCACTAACTTTCCGTGAGCTTTTTTCCTCGCTGTAATGAATGGTTTGTAGGAAACTTTTCAACGAACTAGGCTTTTTAATTCACTCTATCACGAGCTTGCTTATCTCACAAAAGATGGAGAAAGTTTACCAGGCTACTAGACATTATTTAACTTTGCTAGAGATAATTATACAATATTACGCTCGAAGAAAAAATCTACGAGGTTTGCTAAAAGTTAAACATTTATTAGAGACTTGCGTGGAAATGTAATATATGTCGTGTTGAAAGCAAAACGTGTACTATAGTGCTCAACGACAATTTTATCGACTAATTATTTTCACGACAGAAAATAAAACATGTAAGTACGCGTATCGTTATAGTACCCAGTTGTTGATTACCATATGTAATTAAAATTGTTTAATTGACTCCCGTTATACTTCGTACATTGTTGTTGCACCGATTCCGCCGTTCGTTGCTGTTCTTTCGTCCGCGTATTTCACCATGGAAAACATCTCGTTTCGCTGATTCCGTGACAGCGGAATCGATAACAGAATATTATTTGGATTTCCTCTGCAATCGAGACAGCGAAGCTCGATAAAGCCGGCTTATCGAGCCTCTTTTTTTACAATAGAAGAAAACGTCGTCCGGTAGCATCGATTTCCATTACACGAACGTATCGTAAAAACAAAGAAAAAGTTGCAAAGGGCTAGGGATGATCCTTTGTTTTTGCGATTCTATCGAAACAAAACCAAGGATCGATGTTACGTCGATCTCTTGCGCGGGATCGGTTTTCGTTGTCGGAGGGAAACGAATACACGTTACTATCGAAGTCGCATTATCGTAACACGATATGCCAAGCTTTACATTTTTATTTAGTTACACTCCTATATACAGACTACAATATGGAACAATTACGTATGTTTATTTATTTTGTACTTCCATACTTTATAATTAATGTATTGGCTATAGATATAAAATTGAATCTTGTTGAGAGATACTGCATAAGTACTTGAATAAAGAAACGAAAAGGATACCATGGTGTCGATTGATCAGTTGACTTTATAGTCAATTGTCTAAAGCCTCTAAAATAAAGTCTTCAAAAATAGAAATATCTGTGTACTATTTTCCTACCCATCTCCAATAATTCATTTCACATTACCCCCCTAAAATTACATTTGCCGTTGAGCAGAAAGAACAGGAATTCCCAGCTGCGTTTTGCGAATATCTCGTTATTCAAAAGCCTGCAGTATCCGAGAGAACCGCAATAGCAGCGTCTGGTGTCAGAAAGGCACGAGCTCGCAGGAAATCCAGTCTGAAATTCCCGTAGGACGCATTATTAATAATCACGTAATCCGTTCAGCCACGTCTCGCCGTCTGCTTGCCGGTCCCGATAGAAAGAGATTCAGCAGCGTACGGACAAATCTGTAAATAGCCACGTGTTATGCAAATCAGCCATGGTGGCCGTATACAGGGACGCGCGCGCACAGTGACGACACGGGGCTGCATTATAAGCTGAAATCGGAATAAGCATGTAAAGTAGAGACTGCGAGCAGGTGACACGGCCGCACTATCGCGGTGACACACGCGAATGTTCCAGCTGGAAGGTGAAACACGCGACACGACGATGCATTCGTTGATGAACCGGGATACGAGTTCTTGTCCTCTTTCCTGCTCCGCCGGACTCGATTTTAATGGACGGGACAGGGAAAATGTAAATCAGAGAGACTGAAACTTCATTGGGCTATTTGAGAACGGACAAAACGGGATTACATTCCGGATGGAAGCTCTACACCTCGAGCTTTTTTACGTTCGTCAAAGAAGGTCGTAGACGTTCGGGAAATGGTAACGGCAGAATGTAAATTGAAGAGCTATCGACCGAGTGCAGCTCTATTTTTGCAAATTCCAGTTGACAGTAGATCGATAAGCGAACGATAAGCACCGGTTAATCGCGGAATCGGTCGATCGCTTCTGAATTGCTTCTGAAGATTTCGCGCAAACCGCTTATCGAACACCTAAGGATTGTGTAACGATCGAACGATTTCTTATCTGACGATTCGCTAAGCGCGCAACGAAAGATCGAGACGCGGGAAAGTAAAGAGCGGACGTAAATCAAACATCGACGAAAGGGATTTTCCCGTTAGAAGAATAGCTCGTAACTCGATCAAAACAACTTTCCGCGATCTTTGCAAAACGAAGTTGGGGTTGTACGGCCAAGGAAGCATAAATCATTGTCCTGCTTCGACGGGCGCAACAGCTATTTTGTAAGCTCGCAAAGAGCAACGGGTTCGTAAATCAGTCAAAAAGTTTTCTCCGGGTCGGCTAACAGCAGGCGAGCATAACTTACGGACTTAACAGAGCTAATTGAGAGTGCTCTCTTTCTTCTGCTCTTTCCGCGTTGCTTCATACGCTCAGCTGGCGTGTACGCGCGAGAAAAACGGATTTCATCCGCCCGGGAATATTTAACACCGCATAAATCGATGGCAGGGAAAGCCACGGATGATGTACGACGACTTTTTCCGCTTCTGTTCCTGCTTCCAGCGTCGTCGTTGTCGAATACCAGGTTGCGCCTCGCGATCCTAAAAAGTTGCCCACGACTTTCTTGTCCCCGCACGTATTCGAATTCCGCGGGACTGTCCCCGAGAACACCATAATGCATCGTAATGACCCACCGTCTCGGGCTCTTTCTCGCATTTAAACTGACGGCTTCCATGATCGTGGCTCGAGAAAGATTCGCCGTTTTTGTCGACGATTTTACGAGCGGACAGATAAGAACTTTGCATCGCCGACGGGGTGAAAGTGGTAATTATTTATTAGGACTGGAGATCGTTATTATCGCGAGGACATTAATTCGGAATTCTACGTTTTTGCGGAGGACAAGGTAGATTCGTGGAGCTTGCTTTACTTCGACGCAAAACATAAACGCTGTGCTCTAATCGCATTCAATCTTCCTTAATCTAAAATCTACGTCGCTACATTATGGTGCAGCTGGTGTACCGTAACCTAGGCGACACGCGTTTCGTGGTTTTAGCGTTTTAGAGGCTAAAAGATTAATTCTTTAGGAATTCCCGCTTAATATCTCCAAATCTCGTAAACATTGCGAATGTTAAATCTCTTATTCTTGATAACGGAATTTATCAAAGGAACGCCTCGAGTGTTTATAAAATCGTATCAGAAATTTTAGGCACGACTTATTCTCTTATCTGTGTTATTATACAAAGCTTAAAACGTTATGATTTAGAAGCTTCATGGCAATATTAGCTAGAATCCACAGTATCGAAGTTACGAAATTGGCAAGGTAAAACCCGTCTTCGATCGTGTACTGTTTACTAGCAGTATTTACCCCGTCCCAAAAAAATCTGTAAAGCACTTAACCAAAGGAAAAGGAGATATACACACTCCATCGCGTTCGATCTTTTTCCCGTAAAACACAGAACGATTCTTCCGACGTCCGTGCTGATCGTGTTCCTCAATCTTTTCTCGTTCGTGAAAAGCTGAACGCCGTGAGCAGACAGCCGTAGAAACCGATACGCCGTTGGAATGAGAACAAAGGAAGGGACAAACATCGAAATAGATATGATGCTTGTGCAGTCGACAAGGTAACCGTCCGAGGACAATGTATTTTGTTCGACGCTCGACGAAATCGAATTACCGGGCCGTTTTCCTTCTTTCTGGTTTCAATTCCTGCGCGGCTTCGACGAGCGTCGCCGATTGGACGAGCAGCGTGGAAATTAAATAAGCGCGCGCGCGCAAACAAAGAACGTAGGAAAAGTTCGTTAAAGGGAAGAAAGGCGGGACAAACAAGCGGCTCTCCTTTTATTTCGTCCCTCGATGCAATCGGCTATCTTTTACTCTTTTTGCTCGATCGTCAGCCTTTCGCTATGAAACCTACTATTCTTTTATATATTTTTACGTCCGAGATAGTTCTACAATTTTTATGATATCGTAAATAAATATCTAGAAATTTTACCTGAAAGAATGCTACAGTGTTATAGTTGGATAGTTTAAGTTATTCGTATTTTACAGTAACTATGCACATTTCAATTTTATTACAGTTATTGCTTAAGTGACCACGTATCCCCTACGTAAATACGTAAAAGACGAAAGGAATTGGAAAGTGAGTGTCTGTCGCGTCCAATAGAGTGGAACATTTGCATACAGGAGTTGGGGGTTGCAAACGGACGAGATCAAAGAGCCCTTGATCTGCGTCCGATCGTTTGCCTTCGAAAAGAACGTTAATCAAATAAGAAGTTGCATCTCTTTCAAGAACTCAAACTGTTAACAAATACACATGCTGGACAATATTTTCAATTTGCTCAGTTTTCAAGTACAATTCTTTTAATATCGTTACATCACGTTCTTACCTAGGCTTAGAAATGATTGAGTACCGTTCATTGAATATCAATATTATTCACCTTGTAATTAACCTCTTGCCAACCGAGGGGTTGAAATAAGGGTGAGACGAGTGAAAACAAGGAAGAAGGTAGTCGTAACCCGACCCTTCGAGGGTCCGTGCTTCCTTTTTAGGATCTCGAGGATTCCGCGTGGGGTGCGCGGACTATTTGTCATCGTCAGCGTCGCGACGCCCCCTCCAGTAGACAGTGAACACTGCTAAACCAATTAAAACTATATCGTTCCGAGGAAAACTCGTGTCGAAGGATGACGGTGGAGAATTCGGTCGAATCCCTGAGATGCAACGTTCAAGCGGAAACGGAATGTCCGCTTCATTGTTGAAATTATACCCCTGACCCGGAGGATAATCTATGTCGGTTGTGCAGAGGAAACGAGCGAAACGACCGGCGAATATGCGATCGGGTACACTCGCATTTCCAACCCCTAATGTGCGATATTTCGATCACTGTTAGCCTCGTACACGCTCGCTGTAATTTCGTAACGGCTTCAGGAGCGGGTAATTAATTTGTAAATGGCAAACGGATCGATCGGATCTCGGTAACGAACTGGATACGCGTTGCGATTCGTGCTGTACTATTTAAGCCGTTGTTATACCGACCTAATCGTTAAAATCTTGCATGAACTAGCCGAGAAATGATTGACCTTTCTGTACACAGTGGTTCATTGTTCGTTGTATATTGAAAGTATCAAAAATTGCATAAGTAGAACAGTTATCAAGGGTATACGTTCATTTAATAAATCAATTAAAGCTTCATTCGTTAAAATCATGTGTCGGTCGTGATGCTAGCGAGTTAACTTTTCATGACAAACGAATTAATTTTACGATACGATACTTGGTTATCCGTGGACCATGAAGTATCACTGATCGTAAAATGGCGTCCTTAAAGTTTACGAACTAATTCGTTTTACGACTTCTATGAAACAAATATTAAAGTTGAGTGT
Source organism: Megachile ligniseca (assembly GCA_945859555.1). Classification (NCBI taxonomy): domain Eukaryota; kingdom Metazoa; phylum Arthropoda; class Insecta; order Hymenoptera; family Megachilidae; genus Megachile; species Megachile ligniseca. The sequence goes on along the minus strand of OX243781.1, from coordinate 12,822,102 downwards.
TCCTGTAATAAACAGTTGCACTTTCCTCGCTATTCCCATATATGCAGGGGAGGTATGGTCACGATATTATATAGTATATTTCGCGAGATATGGTCGCGTTGAAGGTACACGTAATTGGAATGAAAATATTACGAAGAAAATCATTTTATTCGTGTTTCGGCTGGATGTAATGACGGGGTTGTGGGTTGTATCAAATTTACTGAATGTTCGAGGTGCATGTTACACGAAAATCGATGCACACGCGAACCAGATAGCGTTATTTCTGTGCTCGATGTCTTAGTGAACTCCAAGACAGCAACTTCGTGGTCGACTCTACATAGATTTCCGATTTCTCTGCCTCCTCTCTCTTTCTCCCTCTCGTCCATCACCACTAGTTGCACCCTGTGCATGCTACTCGATGTAAACGACTAAAGTTCCTGGCACAGACGATGCACTCGCGTGAACTCGAAGATGCGCCTTGCAAGCAACTCGTAACTCGATTACTCGCTTGTATACGTGCAAAAATTCCTCGACTCATTATCGGTCTTTAATTGTATTCCGAAATTCGAGATCCTAAGATACCTAACAAGTCTCAAGACAAATAAAATGCGCAACACACACTTGAAGTTTACAACGTAAATGTATAACTGCGAGAATTATATAAGGGTGCAACTTCGTTTAATTATGAAATGACGAGAAAAGAACGAATATCTCGTTTCAGGATATGTTGCGCCCAGCAAGATTGTTTCTACAAGTATTACGTTACGCTTTTGGTTCATAAAACTTGACGATCTTAACATGCACTAGGTCGAAAATCAACGAGTAAAATATTATCTTTCGACGTGCATAGCATTTCATCTTCTTCTAGCGATCTGTTGCTCGCTGTTCATCCTGTCTGTCACCACCAGTTGCATCCCTGTGTACTAAAACTCGAGCTGCAGCTCCAGGAATTCCTGGTTTAACGTACGAATTGTTACACAAACCTTCAATTTAATCGATTCATGTCGTTAACCTTCGTCTATAATGAACTCTCGAAAACGATAGTCGTCGTTCGATAGTAGTCATTCAACGCGTAGTAATTCAACGGGTAGTAATTGGGCGCGTGGAAATTCGGCGTTTGGTAACTCAACGCGTGGTAGTTCAGCACGTGATATTTCAAGACGGAGCGATTCAACACCTTGTGACCCAACGGGTAGTAATCTAAATGCCGTAATTTAACGCGTGAATTAAAGCGTGGTAATTTACCCCGTGGTCTACCAACGCGTGACAATGTCACTGACCTCGACGTAGAACGTGAAATTTTCAGCAGGCTAATAATATCACAACGCTTGAGAGGAAATTGTACGGGCGTTGGCGATCCATTCCCCATTCTACCTTGGCCTTTCCGGAGGGTCGTGGATAGGCGGTTTCTCGCGTATTTCGCGACTTCTTCGGCTACTTTTTCACCCCTCCGCTGTTTCCGTCAGGGAAAAGCGTAGCGTGCTTCGGCACCGGATGAAAGCTGGAGGCTCGCGTCATGTGGCGGTAGAAATTCAATTTCCCGTCCGCGCCGGACGTCGATGCTTTTGGGAAAACAACTGTCAGCGACCGTGGACGAAGCGAAAGGTCCACGGACTTGTTCATCGGACTTTCACGACCACCTTTGATTCCGTGAAACAGCGATCGTGTGAAGCACTCGACGCTTTTGCGGACATCATTCTCGTTCGCTGAACCGACTGTTCAAGAGATCGAGAGGGAGAATACGCCATCGTTTTGTGGAAAACGGAGCATTGCTACTGTTTGAAACCAGATACGTGCAGGAACGCTTCGTGAACGAAACGATACGGATCCACCGATATTTTTATGTAGTGGAATATTTCGAAAGTATCGTGTTTCAGTTGGCTGCTCGAAATTCTTGCAACAAAATCGAGAATCACGGAGTCGCCAAAGAGAATAATAATCGATGACCTACAGTTCTGCTTTCACTCGGCAAAAATTCCTTTTTCAATTATTGAGGATTGCTGTGCAGCGGTGTACAAATAAGGAAATAAGATTTTGCAAATACACCTTCTGTCGGTTCTCATCAGCCATAATTCAAGACGTATTTTCACGACGGAAGTACGTTCGACCGTGCAGAGATCGAAGATCGATAGAGCAGACTTAGCAGATTTAGCAGACGAAATGACACGGACGAACGAGCGTCCACCACGATACAGAGGGTTGATGAGAATGGCGGCACGCCGTTTATTCGGTGGCGAACGAGGCGAATCGAAGTGAGGGATAACGTCGATACGTTTACGCGTTTCCGTGTTTCCGCCGCAATATCCTGAAGCCCATTGGATCCTGATAATCCGTGGGTGCGAAATCACCGATTTGCACGTTCCGCGCTGATTGAGTGCGTGTGTATTTTAACGGTATTATACACGCCGTTCATGATCAAGCTGTTCGAGGCCGATAATAAATTTTACTTTCGCTGGCTGCCACTTCTCTGTACCGTTTTTACAATCGTACGCGTTGGAATGTGACCATTTGCATTATTTGCATTATGTATCGGCCGTGCGTAAATAAAGTGGATATCGTAGCTTTTTGTCGGTGATTAGCTTGTAGCTATTTATGGCAGTCATACCTTACATTCTCGATCCTCGTGTTTTTACATGTTGATGTCTTTAATGATTACAGACTTTATCGTAGCTGTCCATGAGCGTACCTATACATTCGTGCATTGTATTTAACTACATCAAATTTAGCTGTGTTTAACAAAACATAATAATATTTAGTTGTATTTCAATTATTAACTGTTATATAATGTTAGAAAATATCGGTCAAGCAGTTGCTTTCAATTAACAACCAGGCTGCTACGCTCATATCTTTGCAAGGGTCGTATATCTTGCTCGAAAACACAGCTGTTTGTCCCTTTAGTTGTAGAACAAGCCTTGTACAGAGCAAAGTGGATCGAAGTTACGATCGAGTACAGCGGGTTAATTACGGAATTAAGACGAGTCGATGCGCGTTGATGAAATTCGCAAGTTCCACAAACACTGGGAAGATGAAGTACCCTCCTCCGAATATCGATTAACGATAACTTCTGTCCGCCAGAAACTCGCATCGAGGCACGCGATCACCCTTTGTCAAGCGAAATAACCGAAACTCAATTTTGTAATGGAGCATTGTAAATAAATTTCATCAGAAGTGGGTATATCCACAATATTTCAACCAGGACTTTTGTGTTTTTTTTTTCTTTTTATTTCAACGAATTAAACCATTCAAGAGGAATTCTTTATCTTTCATGCGGACATTCGATCCATTGTTTATCACGAAAGCTCACACAGAGTCGTGTTAATGAATGAGGAGGCCCGCAGAACCGGTAATTAATTCTTAATGCGATAGTTTCACGATTCACCGACTTCCGCCCTCTGTTGCGTTCTCGGGGGTAATAAAGTTTGTGTACGGTGATTCGAGATAACTCGAATTCGAATAACCGCGTGGTGCACGCGTGTACATAAATTCGCGACTCTCCAGACTTTACGAGCACCGAGACTCAAGGTCGATTCTAATCTGCTGACATTTTACTGTCTCCTCTAATGGACCCGACCTGATCTGTACATACCAGGAACACTTCCAGATAGTTAACGAGGCTGATTGCGATCGATTTTGCTATTACACTTTCCTTTCATCGAATTCTCTTCATCCCTTTCAAATATACTCGCTGAAGTCTCCCATATGTCACATTGAAACTGCTATAGAAATGTCTTTACTTTAAATCTCTCGAGTTACAGAATTTGTTAACACACTTCTATCGAGACGTATGATAATTTTGGTAAAAATGATTTCACTCTGTGTTTCTTAAAAGTAAGAACAAACGAACGACAAACGAAAATCGTTGCAAGAAGCATTTCTGTCGACACAAATATTGGATTCGATTAAATTTAATAGCATCGCAGTCGAAGAAAGTTTCGTTTGTAATTTATCAGCATTAATAAGGAAGCAAGTGTCGCGCGATGCAGCTTAACAATATTAAGAAGTTTCTTGTACAAATAAACTTGACTCCAAAGGACTTACGTTGACGTCAGGGAACCGCCATCTTGCGGCTAGTAATCCGATCTTTGCAAGTCAAATCGGGAGAATGGATTTTCGACAACGTCAGGTATCGCAAAATCAATGCCTTCCAGCTAAGATTCTCGAACACCAGTGCTGTTTCCATGGCACGTTGCCATGGACAACAGCGCAATATTAATGACATTCCCCTAACCGCTGCCAGAGTCTCGGTTAGAAAAAAGATATCATTAATATTCCACGTTGTAAAACAACGGGGAATTTGGCTGATTTAACGAGAATGTTTTGGCCCTTCGGTAAAATCTTCATGAATAAGATGTGCAAGAAATTGACGAAAATAAAGTCGATTCGATCGCTAAACAGGCAAGATTGTTGGCAAGATCGCAACTTTCTTGTCTCATCTGCCGCTCCCTCGTTGACTAATTAAGTACGCTACTCGTTAACACGGCGAGATCCTCTGGAAAAGGAAGAAATCGAAAGAAAAACGTCGGACCTGCAAGAATTATCTTCGTGCACGGACGAATCGGAATTTAACTCTGTGTACTTAATTAAAAAACAACTCGCGTACGTTTCTACGTATCAGAAGTTTACTTTCGAGTAGTGGCTGGTCAAAAAGTTATTTAACGCTACAGGGCGAACCGTGTGCATTGCCAGACATCAACTTGTTCCGAGTGTTGTACAAGGGGCAACGATAAATCATGTGGTCCTGTGCTTTTTGCGAGTAACCTGTATTTTGCGGGTTAAGCGCAGTGGTTCAGATAATTTCAAGCATTCTAACAGCACGTACGTAGGTACATACGCGCAACGTAATGAACGTTCGCCTCTCGTACGTCGTACGTTTACCTCTAAATAGGACGCGCGAGTTTCGCGGTAATGGGACCCCGTTTTTAACCGAGGAATGCGAGCAACGAGCAACGTTGAATGAACTTTATTGCGCCGCAAGTATGCAGCTTACCTTTTACTTCTTTAATACGACCACGACCCTTTCCGATACGGTACTTACTTTGTTTCTCTGGAAAGTTCAACCTCGAGCACCCTCGAGCCGTGTGCACCAATATGGCTGGAGACACCGCTTCCTCTTACGATCACCGAGACACATGCGTCCGTGCATATCCTAGTAATTCCGTTAAGGTTCCGTGTGTAAGGTAATATCACAAGGATATTAATCTCGGCTTTGCAAAGATTTAAGAGCTTTTATTACGTCGCACAAGGATATCACAAAGGAATTGTTTCTTCGTGCAAAATGACGCGAACAGAATGGCGACGTAACATCGTTTCGATTTAATGAAAATACTCGAATTATGGCGAGATACGATATTTGTCACGATAGCGACGAACGCGTAGACAAATTAAAGCAATTGTAACGACAGAAAGAAACTCCTTAAATTCAAGCTCCTTCGCACGGAAAATCTCGCGGAGCGATATTACGAAGGAACCGCGATTTACAAGGGGTGAATCAGTCTGCGACGGCCATAAATGTTGGAAGGATGACGATGTTCAGTGGTATTAACTTGGTGGCGGCTCAGAGAGGTACGATATCGTCGAGCGGACGAATAACAAATTAGATATCAACGCGGGGTTAAAGAGACCGGAAATCTTTCGCTAACGACTTCAGACCCTTCCGCCATCAGCCAACCGATTTGCATTTACATCGGTGTAGTCGCTCATAAACATAATAAAGCCTTAGGGGGAAGGAGGGTCCTCACGAGGGGTTACTTGAACGGGTACAAAACACGCGGCGCGGATTCCGCGTCGGAGATTCGCTTTCGAGAGTTTCGAGCTCGTCGGGAAGCCGCTTGTAAATACGCGCACAATTTATACGGGTCCTCCGCGTATCGCGCGTATTTACACGCTCTCGCGAGCGCATTTGCATGCGAGCTTAGAGGGTGTTATGTTTCTCCGTACAGGCGAGTACTAACACGTGAAATAGTTCGAATCGCCAGTAGAGCCACCGAGTGTTAACTTTTTTTCAAATTTTCAATCAAAGGTTAAATCTGATATCGCGGGATAAAGTACGACATATTGTATTTCGAGATTGTGTAATACTTTATACCGAGAAACAAGTCACCAAATTGTGTTAGGTTGTTGATAATTACGAAAAGTATATCTTGAGATTATAAAATGGCTTATCGCTCGAACTTGCAACGCTAACTTGTCAAATTTTCCACTTTACTTTAACGCGATCGATGCAGATCGCGATAAAAAACATTTTCAAGTATGCTATATGCGGCGCTGACCTAGTGTATTACATTCTTATCATTCTGATAGATCTTCGAAGACGTTGACGCGAATCTGATCAAAGCGATACAAGTTACAAGGTAACCTTATACTAAATGCAAATTATTATGTAGAATTTACATCGACAGGTATAAGAAATGAGCAAGAATAATGTACTCGTCGAAGATTAAGTGGTGAAATTGTCGCGTATATAAGTCACCGTTACTTTGCTAGAAGAATATGCATAATCGAACACAATTGCAGAAATAGTCCGTGTCTGCATGCTCGAAAAAGTGGAGCAGTGCGACGATTCTAATTAAAAGCTCTTAAGTACTTAGCGATGCGAGGAGAGTCTGAAATAGACTCGTTGAAACGGTGTGTGTTGTTGAATGATTAAAGGGTCAAATAGAGATGGAATAATGAGGGTTGCCGTGTCACAGAGTCCCTCTATCTTCAAACTGACGTTTCTTGGGACGGTGTAAATCGTTAATCTTCCACTTGTGATTCTACTCGGATTCTGAAGGAATCATATACTAGAAGAAAACTCGACTAAACGTTCTATTCATACATAATCTCTTTAACATAACACGTTTTAATAAGAATCGTTAGCACGTTTCGTGGATTATTACGGTACTCGCAAATATGTAGATATAAATCTTTACGGCAAAGTTTTATATTTAATTTATACCAGCCACGCCGGTAAAACGTATTACAAGAACGGTAATTAATAACCGCACAGTAAGTTCTACATGCTGTTGTTTTACGCAATTTCTCCAGCCAGGTGGACGGAGAAGACGACACCGAAGAAGGTGGTGGTAAAAATTGCATGAGGGTAGAGAACAAGTCTGCACCTTCGCGGGATCATCGTTCACAGCGACACGCTCTTAGGGCGGAGTAGGTAGTTAGGTTCGTATTACATTTACGCGACGTGCCGCATTAATTTATTATCCTGTAGTCGCGTTAGCCATCGCTGTACCAGCGCTCCTGTTACAGGCGCTAAGGTAATTATAACTCAACTCCCGACACGCGAAACTATGCAAAGCCAATCTAAGCCCCGATCCGCGTCCCCCTGCTTCCAATTCCCTTCAGCCTTTCCGTAACCGTACCATCCGTCCTGGCCCAACGTCTTCAGGTAACGAAGATCAGTGTCCTTGCGGATGACACCCTCCGTTAACCTCTTTCGATCGCTGCTCCTGTCAATTCAGAATTCGACACGACTGACATTGGCGCGGGTACAGCTTTTGTCACAGTTGAGCCAGGACCATTAGCTAGCGGTAAATGGCCCAGATTGGACACCGCTAAGAGATTCAGCAAGATTAAGCACGACTAAGACTTTGAAAATGTTGGAATTACGTCTTTGCGCACTGTTATTTAATGAACCGGATATAGTCTTGAGTCCTCTGGCTGGAATTAAAGGGATTACAAATTTATAGAACGTTTAACGCGGAGCAATATCACGGAGAGCGATTATTAATGAGACGCTGACCCAGTTAATATTGCTCTACTTCTGATCGTAAACACCGTGGATCAAATTCGATCGACGGAATTAAGAATTCATGAATCAATCTACTCGAGACTGCCTATGACGGAAACATTGTTCGTTATGCAGTATGAATTGAAGCCGAGGACAAAATATTCAATTTACTGACAGGGCGTATGCATATTTAACGCGAAGTCGAGGAGCTGGCCAGACTCTCTCGAGAGGAAGCCGGTCGAGATCTTGTAAAGCAGGTCTGTCCACTGTTTATTCCGGTGCAAAGTGGTCCTTCCTTGTTCTGGCTTCGTCAACGTGAAGAGCATTTGACTGGACGTTAGGTCACATGCAAATATGTACCATCGTATAATCGAGAATTTAGTCAAAAGTGCCCGTTACCTCTCAACCTGTGGTTCAATTAAATCCTGTAAGTTACACGATTCCTTTCTCGTCAAACAGTAGCGTTTTTACTTCCGAACAAATGTTATATGTTATCTTCACGCCCGAGGAAAGTATCGAAGCGTTAGTTAACGAAACGAATCATCGTAAAGAATCGTCTCTAGATCCTCGGAAAAGAACAATAAAAGTTTCGTTCGTATCGTAAACTCTCCGCTGAATGTCCTAATAGCAGAAATTGCGACAGGATCGGAGAGACGAAAATAAAAGAAGAAAATGGCGTTAACGCAAGCACGTAGTCCAACTCTATAACAGCGGTCTTAAAGCGCGAAAGTTCGTTTGTCTGATACTTCCGATACATTAAACCATGGATTTGTGACCACGTCGCGGAATTCGGATTAGCAAAATTGTATTTTACGGCTAGCGATCGCGTTCCAACCCTCGTAAATTCGCCCGACATCGTCGTCTACGGCTTCCTGCTGATCGATTCGGTCTTCGTGCTCTCGGGAACCGCTGTTCCGCCATCGTTTCGCGTTTTACAACGTCTTACGATTTCTGGCCTCGCGATCGAATTCGCATCATGCAGGCCAGACCGGCCAAAAACTTTTCCGCTGGGAACGGTTGATGCACGACACTCGAACCGCGGGTTAATCTTTCCGCGAAATGGAATCTCGATATCGTTTTACGCGCGCGATAAACCCGCGCGGGCTCGTCTATGCGACGAGTAATTGGCTACATCGAGTCCGGACGAGTTTCACTTCGAAACTATCCTGCGGTTTTATGGCTCGATGTATCAATTTTTACTGTACTTGTGTCCGAACGGAGACGAAACGAAATTTTTCTCGTCATTCTCGCGAAACCGGGAAGGGGAGATTCGTACCGCGTTAATCCCATCGTTGATGAGTCCACGTTTTTCGAGTACTTTCGTTTAGTTCGGTATTTAATGAACATTACATTTTACATTAAATTTGCGTATTTAAATGAAGAGTATGAGTATTGATAGACTATAGATCTTTATCTATTTATGACATATCGAGGTCTGCAAAGTAAAAATAGACCATGTAATTTATGAGGTCTACCGTCTGTAGAGTACATGATTTATTTGACTTGGATATATCATAAATGCTCCGCAGTTCAGTTATCAGAATTTGTACAGTATGAGTTGAAAAATAAAGACGTAGCGAAATATTACCATTGAACTGTAAAGTACAGTAAATTCTTATTAGAAATTATGAACTCTATTTAGAAAGGCGAAAATCTTGTCTAAATTCGACGGATAAAAATCTCGTGGCACAAGTAGAAACAGAAAGTGGCTTTCGAGAACGTGATTCGAAAGAAAATAATGCTGGGAAATTGCAGTTCTGCTTTGGAATATCCTCTGTATGAAAAAATAATTTACAAACTCTAAGAGTGTAGAACACAGAGGGGGGTGAAGCGTGTTTTGTCCCTTCAGGATAGCGAGCTTTCAGCGTGTCGGGGCAGCAGCTTTCTGGATTTTTTATGCGTCCCAACCGCCGAGCCTGCATTACGAACAGGCGTGCAGCTCTTCGCTGGGAATTATATTAAGGACAAGACGGCAGATGCTACCCCGAGGGAGGCTTTCCTAACGTTGCGAGACCGGAGGTTCTCTGAAACGTAGAATTTTTCTTTCCTAACCACGTGCAAGGACGTCGTTTGAAAAAATTACAACGGGTAAGAAGTCGCTTTATTCCAACGTCGTTAGTTGTCCAATATTATGCTGGAAGTTGCGGTTGAAAGTTTCTATTACGAACCGATATTACCTCGTACGGTTTCCCCACAGGTTAAGGAACGAAAAGACTATTAAACAGTCAGTTTATACTTACAGGGAAACACGAAATACATTAGTCTCTAACATATTCTATATATTTCTGTTGTAATAACTCTAGTTTCGCGAGCGCAGCGGTTCGAAACTATAGCGTATTCGTAGAAGCCAACAATGGTAGCAGGAATAACCGAACTCGATAGAGTTGTCTTCGAACACACGAAACTCGATATTAACTGTTCACGGCATCAAATACAAAGCGTTTTCGATTCCACGAAATTCCACCTAATTGCAGATTTCCATCGAGCTAAATCACCCGAAGCTCGTATATAATTCCCAAATTGTTCGCGATAGACGAGGCGCCAAAAATCGAATCAATTCCGAATCTCTTTCCGAAAATCTTTCCAATCCATGAATCATGGGTCCAGGAACATCCGAGGTATCCGTAGATCGCAGCGATTCCTCACGAACCACCACGTTCGCGACGACCTACTAAGCTCCCGGATCAGCAGAGGAAGTGACGCAAGAAGACAGCGTTCCAAAGCACACACGAACACGGTAGACGAAGAGCAGGATTCACCGACGTCGGATTTGGTATCCTAGAACGGATGGCGATAATATTTTCCAGGGCAACGAAGCACCGTGGCAACCGAGGCGTGTATGTGCTCGCATCCAGCGAAGGGATTCCACGAGTAAGAGAGAAGGAAACGGAGTCGATCACGTAGAGACTCGGAGGGTAGGTTGTTTCGGGGTGTCGGAGGGTGAACAGGGTGGACGGAGAAACGCGGTTTTCGGCGGACCGAGGATACCGTGGCGGGGTCACGTTCCATGGAAGTAACTTGGCCGGCAAAGCCTTCGGGGCTATCAAACTTTCGGCTTGATACATCGAACCCTGACAACTTCTCGCACCATATTCTCCGTCCCCTTTCCTCGTCTTACCGAGCACGCTCGAGAACCGAGGACTGATCAGCCCCTATTGTGATTCGTGGCCAGCACAGACACCGCAACCACTTCCAGCGTCGACTCTATTTGCGGTAGACGTTAATACGGGCGATGGAGCCGACCACCCTGGTCGGCGTGTCTCATCCTTTGAAATGATCAAGGGATGTACGGCCCACGAACAGCTTTACGTGCTTTTATTACACCGACATCGGAACGTGACTCGTTCCGTCGACAACAGACACGCTCGATGATTTTGCTAGAACGAAACCAGAACTCAAATAGATACTGGTTAAACTTCTCCACTACGGGGAATCGAATAGTATTTTGTCGAATCGCGATTCGAATTGTTACTGTTGCATATTTATTTTTTTGTACAAAACATATTCGATGTGTCGTGAATGGATTCTTATATGCGTGTACATTATTTCATTTCTGAGATTCATACCCTGAATTGACTGCTTTAACGCGAACTCGGGCGTACAGAGATAAGTAGTATTCAGGCGCTCAGCGTCTGACTACATACGGTACGTACTACTTCGAACGTTCTCGCCATAGTTCCAGTCTTTATGAATTGCGGATATTTATACATTTACATTCAAGAATGCAGAGTGCATGTAGGTTAGGTAAAGATGTGGTATCAAATGTCAGAATATGCGAACAATATAAAATATTCAAAATCGAAAATATTAAAAATCCAGACAGAAGGATACAAAGCACGCAAAATAAATATAGAACATACTCCACAAAAGTGGAACATTAGAAGTTCCTTCACGATCAAGAAATTGATCCAAAGAAGGTCTAATTAAATCCACCAGAATCTCGATTGAATTTCGATCGATTTCTCGTTAGGTTCGGTCTGTTTCCCGCGAAAGGAAAAAATCGTGCGTGAAAGTTTCGTGTCGGATTAATTGGAAATTCTCGTTTGCACGGCGGAAAATTTGATCGTTTGGATACCGGGGGATATCGAGGTCGCGTCACGACAGATTTCATCGTGGACGAAGTACGAAAAAGCACGTGTGCTCGACGGTGCACGCGTGTGTATCTGGTCAGCGAGACCGCAGAGTAGAAAGGAACGAGCCCCGGCCACACAGACAATTGTTAGGAATAAGTGGACACGGCGTTCGAGATAAAATACGAGCCTCGAAGGCTGGCAACGAGGGGCGGAAACACGAGGGCGCGCTATTAGATTATGGGTGGTCGAACAACAAGATTGCGGACGAAGGGGAAGAGGTCCATTAGTTTCGCCAGCCGTATCTTGCACCGTGTAACTGGGTTAACAATTTGGCGCTCTCATTCTCTGTAGCCGACCTCTTCCCGCTTTGGAAACGCGAGGAACGGGGAGAACGCAATTGGAAAATTCTCCGGCACGAAACGCTCGAGTGCGACAGCTTTAAGGATCCGTTCCACCAAATTGCTTACTACTACAATGGCCACTATTTTTCGTTACTTCAATTCCGTATCGTAGCAAATTAAGGTGTAATGGTTAACGACGCTAATAGAGAGGGAACAGCAAGACGTTGTTGCCTCTTAACGCGTTGATTTCCTCGGCAGATGTAATTGTGCCTAGTATTAGACACTAGCCGTTGCATCTAATGCTGCAATTTATTATACTGTATTATTAATACTAGTTTGAAATCGCATTCGTTCGATAATGCACTTATTAAAAAGGTAGTAGAGTGTTTGGAAAAAGGTAAACATCTCGACAAGGAAATCTAATTGGTAGTTGAAGGATCGACGGAGATGCTGGCTCGCAATGGGAAAAGAAAATATCGGGTATCAAATAACTGCATACTAGGTGAGCCCGGGCCCGGACAGAATTAAATTCCGTCGAGACACTTGAGAGCGCACTGACTTCACGTGGAGGGGTCGCTCGGAAGGGTAGGTCTGCGATTTCATTCTGCCAGATGGAGGGGTTGAGAACGCTCTCGGGGGTTCGGTCGTCTGCGAGTTTGTGGCATCCAACGCCCACCCCACCGAGATCTTCGGGAATCTGTCTCTCTGTCCACTCGTCGGCTCTTCGACGTCTACGACACTGCATGGTCGATTCGAGTGACACGCTGTTTGATATTTGTCGCAGGAATAATGCTCTCGATCTAGTTACCTTTTGAGCATACAAACTACAGTATCCTCCAAGTGCTTCGACTGCCTTTTAGACATTTCCAACAAGATATTTGCAATGAAAATTAATTAAATAATTTTATTCCATTCGAATTCGTATATTAAACACAAGGTGAAGGCTATCACTCATCTAATTCTTCCGGAACGATGGTTCTTTAATTTTGCAGCATCCAGATTAGTCGAAGTAGTCTGGATTAACCGAAACCAACTCCCGAGCCATTCTTTTCTCCTTTCTTCAGGAAGGAAAACGTTTAAAGGTTTTACCTCCTCGTGCCAAGTAAAAGGCTATATTTTTCTTACAGCTCGCTGGCCTGTCTGGCTTCTCGAGGGGCACACCGGTCGAAAAATTTTAACAGCGATGGCAATTCTCTCGTGGATGTGACAGATTAATTGGATAGCCCTTTCTTCATGATTCTCCTTCGGGTACATCAACGCTCTCTCCACTTTCCAACGAAATGTTCCACGGGCCACGTGTTCCAGCGGTTCGTCGAGAACAAAAGGGCTCCACGTTGACTAAGAACAGTTGTAAATTTTCCCTGGAACGTTTTACATTACAATTCGAGAGCGTTACAAAGCGAGTCGTTCCGTGAATTTCCTCGTTCCTCTTTATCTAGACGCGTATCGCGTCGAAAACTCGTTCCGCCTTGGGCAAGGGTTAAACCGAGTTTCGGTTCGAGGTAATTGTCGAAACAGAAAGCTGCAAATGTAAAAGTTGCTGCACGGACACGCGTTCGAAAGCGCGTAGGAGTTGCAAACGCTTTCCACGATCCCACGTAAATAAGAGGTTATTAGGGCGGAAGCAATTAAGCGAAGCGCAATTGGTTAATTGGTGACTGTCGAGTAGGAAACAACGTCCGTATGGCCATGTCGACACAGGATCGTATGAAATCAAATTTACTTGTTCCTTTTCAATTTTTTTACGATATTAAACCATTTTTTTTTACGTCTCCTGTGCAAGTATCCACCCGAAAGATTGGCTCACACTAGAGACTTGCATACGAAATTTTTAACAAAAATTAAGAATAACTTGTTCCGTAAAAGTAGGCAGATTATACGCGTCCGTGTAACAGAGTTGCCTACACGCAGGCGCTTCTCGAATCGCGATACAATCTTCCGTACATCGTTATCGCACTTGATAACATCGATTACTGATAAAACAATTAAACAGAGATATCAATTACCACGATGAACCTTCTGCTCGCTCGACAGTTTCTTATTTCGTTCCAGACGATCACGTAATCAGCAGTATCGTTCCAGAAAAGCGCAGAATCGCCAGAAAAAGATTAATATCCTCGAAGCAGTTCTTCCAACGACCTATTAACTTCGAGTCTAATTAAATCAACGAAGAAGAAACGTACACGTGGCTGGCATGCCCAGCGCCGATCGCGACGATGAAACTCGATTTGTGCCATCGCTCTAAAGTGCCTGAACGCCATGGAACGGGGCCAACAGGATCGCGGCAATGCTCGAAGCTGGCTGAGAGAAAAAATACAGGATAAGGAAGTGTAAGGACAGTAAAACGTCGTTTATGGCCCGATCGGATGAAAAGCGCGGCGAACGTCCTCTTTATACTTCGTCCGGAATAGCGGCGTATCTGAACGCGGGCAGAACCTTCCCTCATAGAGGGATAGGACGCATTATAATTTCCCATAAAACGTTTTACGATGACAAAACGCCGTGAACGTCTTCCTGCGACGACCATCGACCGAGGTTATAGTTTTAGACACACGATCCTTAGCTGTACAACCTGTGCAATTCGCGCATAACCCACCAAACGGCTGATTATTGTTCTTCACCCTGACACTTGGAAACGGACTATGAATATTTCCTCGGGAATTTGTCGAATTTAAATGTTCGTTCGATCGTAAATGAACGGAAATATTTGACTACGTTATTAGAACTTGAGATATGGAGATCTAGAGACATAGAGGTTCGATACTAAATTTCTGGAAGCTTTAACATGTATAATTTATCGATATCGGTACTTACCTCGTTGCCGAATGATCTCGTTCCAAATTGAAAGTCCATGAAGATAGTAACAGAGCGTAGAACGACGAAGGGTCGAAAGAATAAGACGAATCGATGAATTTTGTTCTTTTTTTTTCATTTTTTTCAACAGGAACGTACGTTTATTTTGCACTGAGCAGAAATACAAGCTATTCATGAAAGATGAGGTTACAGCGGCCGCAAGCCCATCGCCCCTTTAACTCCCCACCGCACCCGGCCATCCTCAACTCGAAGAGTGTCACTTTCATCCCTCAATCGCGTCGCACACAAGCAACTCGTTCTACCCTTTCTCTCCGTTTCACCTCCTTTCCCCCTCTCCATCTCTTCCCATACCCGTCTCGAGTGTACCCTTTCTCGCTTCGCATTTAAACTCACCACCGCCCGAATGTAGAGCAAGATTAATAATTAATACATGTACATATAATTACATTTTTGTGCATTATCATAATTTAATATACATACAGATGATATATATATATATTATAATCTTAGAAAATAAATATATATATAGATTTTATATATATATATATATTCTTCAATATCGTTTCATTCACCTTCGTGTAATTCTTCTTAAAAAATAACGATATTTAGAGTACGCTACGGTGTTAATAAGAGCCACCAAGAGAGGAAAGAAAAGAATGAAGAGGAATAAAGTGGTGCGAGGCGGATTCGAGCCGCTCTTTCTCGCTTCTCTTTCTCTCTCTCTCTTTCTCTCCCTCTTTCATGCACACTCGGTACACGTGTACGTATTATCGTATATCCGCAAGCAGTGCAACAATACACGTGCACGGAATTACGCGAGACACACACGCGATCCCTCGAAACTTCCTTTCTCCCTTTTTACATACTTCTGACCCATTCAATTTCCCCATTCACTCTCACTCTTTCCCGTTTTCCCTTCTCTGTCTCCTTTCAACCCTCGCTTTTCTTTCGCCAACCCTCATGACTCTCATTCATTCTCTAGCCACCTTTCACCCTTTCGCTCACTCGATCTCCTGTCGACTTTTACGCGATTCCAAAGTGGTCGATGACCTCGATATTTTCGGTAAACTGACATTCTCGAGCTATCTCTAATTATCGACGGTGTAGAAGCATGGTACGGTCTCGATATATGGCGTCGCGCACTTATCATCCGTAGTCTGAGTTCTCTTTGACTATCGCGCTTTCTGACCACATGTTCCAAAATTTTTGAATTTAGAAACGTAGAAACTCTAAAGTTTTATAATTTACAAAGTTTTAAATATTCAAATTTAGAACCTCTCAAATTTTAAAACTTACATACTTCCAAATTTTTGAATTTAGAAGTTCGAAGAGTTCCGCTTATATGGCCCACTGTCGAATTTTTCCCGCTCCTACAGGGCCGTACATCGAAACTTCGCTATACTTTTCTAGGAAACTTTGAGTATCGTTTCTCGGAACAATTTTCAAGCAATTCAGAATCAGCTACCGATCAAAGATATCCCGAAAGATTAATTTCAAATTATCTCGAGTGTTCCATCGATAAAATTCGCCGTAGATGCAATCTTTCGAACCAGAAACCTACTGTCGCACAAAAAAAACGGCCATCGTTTAAGAGCGGATGGGCCGGCACTGTCGCTAATTCACACCTAATTAGAAATTGTCTACTTAAACAACGAATCGATCCAACCGCGTAAGAAAGTCGAAATCGACTCGAAAGCCCGACGAAGATCGACGGACGTTAACAAATTCAACTATACGAACGCTCGTGATCGAGGCTCGTTAAAAAGCGTCTGCTCCGTTCTTCTTTTCCGCGCAACAACGATAATTGCTAATTAAAAACGATCGATTAAAATTGCGTACGCGAGAGATAGCGTCGTTCAGCGACGCGTTGAAGGAGGACTTTAGTGTTTTGAAAGCAAGCTCACTCAAGCACGATGAGA
Source organism: Megachile ligniseca (assembly GCA_945859555.1). Lineage (NCBI taxonomy): Eukaryota > Metazoa > Arthropoda > Insecta > Hymenoptera > Megachilidae > Megachile > Megachile ligniseca. Next base: position 12,805,253 of record OX243781.1, on the reverse strand, counting down.
AATTTGTTTATTAATTAATTATTTACAAAGCGCGGCCGGCCCGGTCGCTCCGTTAGCCGAGTAAAGAAGCGTGCGCCGTTCGTTTACGCAAAAATCATCTCTAGGCAGACAACAATTATTAAAGTCGATGGAAATCGCGCCTGAGAAGGGACGTCGTCTCGAGAATCAAACCATTTTCCCGTTCCTTTCAGAGCACGGAAAATAGTGCAATTAGCCGAGGGACGTTTACGAAAATAATAAAAATAAAGTTTCGTCCCTGTCACGGTCGCGCGAAGGTGCTCCGAAAATACGCATTTAGATTTATCGGTCGACGTCCCTCGATTGTCGCGTTTCCCATCGATCGTTCAGCGATATTCGTGCACACATCGAATTAAAACGTTTCGATCGCAAAAGCGGGCAGGAAGAACGTTCTCTCGTCAACGTCGAGCCATCCTCCGCATCGTACGTCACGTTCGATACGCTTGATCGATCGTTATCGATCGGAAATCGACGCGTGACGTCGTCTTTACAGGTTCGAACCGAACAGACTTGCTTGGTTCAACGTTGCTTTCGTTTTTGTACACTCGGTTTGCGACGCAGACATCCTTTGACCACCTGCATTCGCTTTCAACCATGAAATTTACAAACTTCCGTCAAATTTTGCAAACTTAAAAATATTCCAATTACTACATTTTTCAAATTTGCAAATTTTCGAATTCTCAAACGAATAAATTAAGTTTCTCGACTTCGTAAATCACCAATTTCTAAGTTTGAAAATATTAACAAGTGATCGGGCCCGTTTTGCCCAGGGTAGCCTACCGTGCTCGCCCGTGTACAATCAACGAACGAAATCAGGAGTAACGTTAAAAGATAAAGAACAACGCGATAAAGAGTCAAAGTTCTTACAATTCTTAATCGTAGCAGCGATATCGATAATACAAAGATAGCAATTAAGGCTCTTTAGGGTAAATGATTTACGTAAAAATTGCCGCGCAAAGCATTCCTAAGAAACAATTCACACGTACATTTTCTCTCCCGCTGCTCTTTGTCTTTTATTCTGGATCGTTTCTCTACCTACTACCCTCGTGTTCATTTCTTATCTACTAAACTGCTTTGATTCTCGACACGCCGCTACCACGAGATGTTACACCCGGTTCACGCACGCATCCGGTACACCAACACGTTCCGACGATCTTTGAACTTCTTTGTACATGTTTGTTCTTCACGCACGTGCACGCAGTCGCGGTCTTTCTCTCATACACGAATCTTCTTGGTTCTTTGTTCGTTTCCTTGTACTACGATCGATCGTTGGATTCTCTTTTTCTTAGAAAGTTACGAACGAACCGTAGAACCAACAAGAAGAAAGAGAAGAAGTAGAAGAAGAAAGGAAAGAATTAGTTGCGCGAAGGTTGAGCCGTTGATTGGCTAGCTCGTTTTCGTCCTTACGCCAGTCTTTTATAGCTTGTTTTCTTACTCGATGGGGCTGTTGGGCCTCGATAAGAGACTCCCGTGAACACGGACGTTCGATTCAAACTTTCAACTTCGTTTTTGGGACTACTGGAGAACTCTTGGTGTTTTTAAGAACAATGAAAAGCACTCAACATATATGTTCGATAAAACGACGATAATATTTGAAGGAGTAATCGGCACGTAAAATAAAATTTTCCAGAAAATATTCTACGCGATGTCAGGGTTAAACTCGAAGCAGTAGGAACCTTCCGAGCAAAAATCGAACGTCTATGAATATTTTGTTGTAGAGGGATCAGAAGGGAGGGTGGTAGTAACTCTTACCAGACAATTTCGAGGGTCGCAGGGTAACACGAGTAAGGGTGTATCAGTCGATTGTAGGACGCAACTGATAAATATTTCTTGGCTGTCTGTTGCCGTGCGCTGGTTCGGTTCTTTCGAAATCCTGAACAACCGACGTGGCAGAAAATTACAGGATCTCGTGCTGAAGGGTTTCGAGGCGAGTCCGTTGTTGTTGTTCGTTTATTTCCGAAGAAGTGCCTTGCACACGTTTCGTGCCGCTTCTCTATTCGTCTTTTCCTCGTCGAATACTCGCGTGTTGCTTTTAGAATCGGCATGTAGGCCTGCGTACGTGTAAAGAGTAATTAGGCGTTGATCACTCGTCGTTTCAAAGGGGAGGATCCTTCGTTTTTCTCCACTCGACGTTAATTCCTATGTTTTCGTTTGGCGGGAACCGTGTTTAAAAATGGGGCTCGATATTCGTTCATCCCTCTTCACGCACGCTCTCTCTCTCTCTCTCTCTTTCTCTCTCACGATTTGATCATATTTTCTCGGTTTTTCTTTCCACCTAACTACTATCGGTAATCCTAACGGAATACTCTAATTATACATTTACATTTACATATATATATTTATATTTATAATAATAATAGCCGATACAAATATCACATGTGATCACCTACTGGACTCGTTACACGAGTTCTCGCTAATCCATTGTACAAAACGTCGAGTCTTCGAGAGAGTTTGAAATCAGCGCAAAGTTCTCGACTGTCTAGAAGTCGCGATTAGTAAATTAGTCCCGATACTCTGGAAGGATATTTTACTCTCTTTCTCGTTTCCAGCCCGTTTCGCTGCCATCCTTTCCCGGCTCACTCCGTGGATTTTTTCGTTCCTTTTCGAAGCGAGTCGTTCGAAGGACAGGTTTCCCTGCTAAATCGTATACAATACGTTTTCGTTTCTCGCTTAAATCCACCGTCGAGACCGTTCGAACGACGAGACCCCGTTTCCGGCCAACTCGTGCCGTACGATCTCGCGTAAATTTAAAAAGCGTGTACCCGCTTAATCGCGCTCGTTTCGAAACGAAATGGCTGTTGTACACGTTACAATCGAGCTATACGCCAATGTGTGCGCGGGTGTGTGTGTGCACTCGACATTGCCGCGTGTTTGCACAGCGACCTATGGAATACGTGGCCAGACATTTTCACGGGGTCCCAGAGATGGTTCGTTGGGTCGATTTTCGTTGGACAGCCCCAAGAAGAGCGATGTCGAGGGATGTTCTCTACTCGAGCTGATCGATAACCTCGAGAACACGTGTACTTGTGAATCGTCCGAAGTACGAACTTCGTACATCGAACAAGAGGAAACAAGTTAATCAGAGAGTTAATAAGAGAGAACACAGGAATCTGGGATGTACAGAATTGTCGGATGTGTATTTATCTTCTGTATAGATTGCAAGATTTTATTACGTTGTATCGCGTTATTTCTTTGGAATATGAAATATTTGTAAGTTTCGTACGGTCCGTTTTTCAGAGCCCTCCACGAAAAGTATGTTTCCCAGGAAAAAGATAAATTTCATCAACAATTTCACGGTTCCAGGAATATCGATCACCCCGATGAGAAAGCAGCAGAACACAGCATCGACATAAGAAGGAAATAATAGAAGAAGATGAAGAAGAAGAAGAAGAAGAAACGACGCCGAGAGAAAAGAGCGACGACTGCTGAAGCGCATTCTTCGTTTATTATAATCTTATTCCCCGGCGGCAAAGAAAGCTGCGATTACAAGACTCTTCACTCGCTTAATCCCGTCCTCTCTGTCTCTCTTTCTCTAACTCACTATTTCTCACATTTTCTTTTCCTTTCAGTTTCATTTAATTCCTCGTTCGTTCAACTTTTGTCGTAATACAAAATACTCGTTTAATGTTTCTCCACGTTTTCACGCTCGAAGGATCACACGTAATAAATCACATTATCATAATACGTTAATTATTCACAATTATACAAATAGAGACGTGTACACGAAACGAGGTCGGAAAAAGATCTCTCGTTCGACTTTCATCGTGGCAGCAATCATCCCCGTATTCTTCCCATTCTTTCTCGCTCTCGTTCACGCAAAACGGATCACTCACGCGCCCACTAATTCGCTCCTCGCTGTAATGTAATTATCTCTAATAATTAAAACACACCGTTCGTTTTACGTACAAGAAGAAACGTCAATAATCGACAGTTAATCGTGGCTAAAACATAGATCGCGGTCGTATGCCTGTATAAAATCCCTAAAAATACTGTTATTACCCTACCATGAATTGTGTTGGATGACGACAGTGACTATGCGATGACTGTTGAATCTTTTTTTTTTTCTAAATCGATCTCGAGTTTACACCGCGAGATACTCTTCCCCTGCTGCATTCCTGCTCTTCGTTCATTCTTTATCGTAACCATCCATTTTGTCGCAAATTCTGCCCCACTGTTCTAGGGTAGTCTCGATCTCGCGGTGATCATCTCGAAGATCGAATCGCGGCCAAAATCGTTCGATTCCTTCTGGTTAGGCCTCGAGGCACACCAACGACGCGATAATTCGTCCTATCGAATATTCTCGTTGGCTGTCGCGTGCCTCGCGTAAAGCGAGTCTCTAACGGAATGCATTGTTTGCCTCCCTCCAATACCCATTCTACCCTCTGCATCGTAATCGAATTTCAACCCTCTTCTTTCGCCTGTATCGAGTTCCCTTTGCTGTTATCCCATTCTACGATTTCTTTGATTTTTCCTGTTCTCTTTTGTGACGAGATCAAGACGCGCCATTTTGCGTACGATGATGATTTTTTCTCTCTTTCGATTCGTCGTTTCGAGCGTGTGCATGTGTTTTCTGGCCTGGGCGTGTATGAGCTTGTCGTTGCAATGTTTCGTCGTGTTACTCTTTCTTTTTTTTTTTGTTTTCATACGAAGAGATGAACGTATACCACCCCCACTGTTCGTATCTTTTTCTCTGTCTCGAAGTGTTTTTCGTATGTGCGTGTGTACTCGATTCCTTACTATTTTCTGTGTGCGTGCATCGTGTAAGAATGAATTAGAGACACGAAGAAGAACGGACGTCCCTTAATACGCGGCGCCCTCGTGATTCTGCTTTATTTGTTTTCTTTGTTTTATTTAACTCGTTGCACGATTTTTACAAGTCTTTAAATGCCAAAGGTCACTTTTTTAAAAATATAGGTACCTCGCAACTTTGTTCGCCTCGTTATTTTTTTTTTTACCTTTACTCTCTGTTGCACCCGTCACGCGTTCCTGCATCGTTTCACACGTTTTCCTTTCATTTCTTCTTCTTACTTTCAGACGACTCTTTCGCTCTCGCATTCTCACACCAAAATCGTTATCACGCGGAAACCTTCAGACGTTTATTCTAATCGCTAAACTACGGAAGTTTATGCATTTATAATTTCTCAACGTTACGTAACAAATATGCGAATTACACGACTCGTATGAAAAGTAATCGAGATAAAATCTGTAAAAAGTTGGAGTAATATTTTGTCGATCGTCTGGAGACGGAAAATAATTTATTAAAACACATATTTACATAAAGATCCGCAATTTACCAATCACTAACCCCATTCGATATTTAATTTAAATCTCTTCTAAAGACGTAATTCCCTAAAAATAACGTTCGATTCGTAGCGTTTCAAATTTCCTCCCCGTTTACGGTTTTTTTTTCTTTAGCGCGACACGAGGGTGAAAATGAATTCAACGAGGAGTCTAGTTTTTTGCGCAAAAATTGATACGCGTTCGCTTATAAAAAAGTTAGAAACTATCGAGGGAAAACGATCACGCGAACTATCTTTCTCCCCCAAGCGTCATTTTGTTTTCTTCCATGAATGCTGCCGTTACGTCGCTGCAATGAATCGTCGATTCGATAAACATTGTCGCTTTTCCGATAATGCATTAGCAACGAATTTCTTTCTCCGTTCTCGGAATTAGAAACCAATCGGCTACCAAGACTTTCTATCGAGAAACAAGGAAACTTTCTTCTCCCCTTTCCCCTTTACCTAACTCAATCGTATCTTGCCTAAAATGTTCATTTGAAATTCTTCGGTGAATGCACGAAGTTGTTTTCCGTTTTCCTGCGCCCCGATTCGTTTCCTCTTTCTCCTTGTTCCATTCTGTTCTCTCCCTTGTTCCCCCCTTTCGTGCCATCATTCGTTCATTCACGCCGTTCTCTATCATACACTGAAAGTCCTGTAATTTACAATTACTATACAACGTGACTGAAAATAGCTTAGACCACAATTAAATACAATTACGATCGGTGCCGCGATCTGTCTACGTTTTCCTAGTTTTCCCTCTTTCGTTCTCTCTTTCAAACCCGCTTGATACTCCATCTTCCGGTTTTCCGTTTCATCCAATTTCGTAACGTTCCTCGTCGTTCGCCTCGACCTTATTGTACGCGAGTATCATAAAACACTTATGTCCACTTATCATACCTCGTACAACGATACAACTTCTTCTAAAAGGTTCCTTAGAGTTTCTCTTAGGTACTTACATCTCTATCTATGTATATCCACCTATCTATATTTATAGACTTCTTTTCTTTTATATAATAATAACTCTTTTAAACCCCCGCCCCCTGCCCCCCAAATCCCACCCATTGTTTTATCATTCTTTCTTCTCTTTCTCCTTTCCTCTCTCCGTCGATCTATTTATCTGCCTATCTAAAGGTGTCTATCTAACGGTCTAGCTATCCATCTATCTAACTAAACTTCTAACTACCATTTATTAGTTCTTAAGGTGTCCGCTTGCGCGTCATCTCTGTTCTCTAAATTACATCTGTCGTGCATCTGTCTCCTTCCTGTTTATCCTCGTTTCGTCTCTTTTCGATCTTTCCGTCGCGTCTCGAGCTTGGAAACAATGCACTCGCGTCGCGCAACGATCGTTCGTTATGTATATGTATGTATATATATATAATATATATCTACAGGGTTTTCGTTGGTCGCCGGGATGGAAACGCGCGAAAAGCTCGTCGCGATCGCGAGGATCGATCGCTTTCGAAACTCGATCGAGTTCGCCCTTCGAGCAACGTTTTCGGCTCGCGCGTCGAGCCGGAACGAGCAATTATCTCGGTCGCGAAGGGACGAAGGGCAAAGATCGTTTCGTCGATCCCGAGCCGGAGTTCGAGGGTGGCTCGTTTCGTCCCTCGCGGGCGAAACGATCGGGACGAAGACGAGGACGGGTCCTTCTAACGAGAGATCGTCGCGATCGGGCGACGAGCACCGTTTTCGTATCCTCGTTTCACCTCGCCTACCAGAGACAAAGAAAAGAAAAAAATATAGAGAAAAAGAGTGGTCGGGGCGTCCTCGAGGGGCGCCGCACGATACCTCGCAATATATGGCTATCAAAAAGACATCTGGCTCTCGTTATTCTCCTTATCCTAAGTCCTTGTAAATGCTGCATATATATATTTACTTTATTTATAATTATCCGTGAACATGGTAACAAATAATGAAACACTGACAAAAATTGCACAATATACAAACTTAGTGTTCTTTGCTATCTCTCTATCGCACGCATTCTCTCGTTCTCTCTGTCTCATTAGATTTTCCCCAAAGTGAATTCGTTTACGCGTTCTTTTTCGAAGCCCCAGAGCCCCACCCCGATCTCGATCCCGATTCAATTTGGAGCACATTCTCGCAAGGAAAAGTAAACAGAAAAAAAAGGCTCACTCGTTCGTGTCACGCATCTCGACGCACCCACGCATCGACGCAAAGAAAGAAAGAAAGAAAAATAAAGAAATACACAGGTGCACAAACATCGAGTTATCTTGTCGCACGCATACAAAACGCAGCCACACGCGCGAGAACCGCGTCTACGCTCTCGTCAATCAGTCAGGCTTACTTACAAGTAGGTACGGTATCGTTTTTTTACGTTCTACGTGCGTTATCAGTTAATTTATTTGGCCACTGAACATTTAAAATTTAGTTTCATTATCTTCTTTTTTTTGCTTTTCTTTGTTTTTTTTTCATTTATTTATTTTATTCATTTACGTTTTTTTCTTTTAAATCTTCGTTTAAATCCTCGCTCGCCAGCACCGGCGGCCGCATCTGTGCGCCTTCGAAAGCGCCCTCAGGTAAGATTAGTCTTCTTAAGCGGTAAACTCCTTCCCTCGTTTCTCTTATCTCTTCACGTATTTACCCCTTAACGTTATTAACTATATTTTACTACTACTCTATTTTGTTCACCTTTCGTTCGATGAGCGATCTACGGATCCTTTCGTTTCGTTCAGTCCCCGTTTACGTCGTTGGGTAACTTTTCGTCGAGTTACCGTTCACGGTGTCGTCGACGACCAATTCTTCGCGCGTTTCGTTTGTCGATGATTAAACACTTTGACCCCCCTTGACTCCTGTGTCACTACCCCCTGCGCGAGTTCAGTTTCGATTCTGACTCGTCGCACGATGAGTCGATGATCGAACGAGACAACGGCGCCCTCTTACCGGAAGTTTAACGTTCGTCGAGAGACGTACAGCGTCGGTGGTGAACGATTACCGTCTGCCATCCGGTCGCGCGAATACGAGAGGGGGTGGCGTGGTCGGGTCAGACGAGTTCGACGCGTGGAAACGGTTCTAGAGCTTTGTGCGGAATGTTGCCCGTTTATACTTTGTCCACTTACGTATTAATAATATATTGTTTCGGTGAGTAAGACGAGAATATTAAAAAATATATATTATATTTATATATTTATATCATTTATTTCTGTTGAGCCTCCGACAAGAGTCTCGCCCGCCAGCCGGACAGCGTCGCCACCCCTCGCCCTTAGCCGCGCGAATCATCGACGACGCGAAGCGTGAAAACGAAGAGCAGAAACGTCGCCTAGAGAAAGCAATCGTACAAAAGTACAAAGTCAGATTTGTCCGTTCGAAAAACCATAGGACGCGCGCCACTACGAAACAAGCCTTGTTCCGTCGAATTTTTAAGGAACAAAGATTTACTCGGGAATCATCTTCCTCTTCGATGTCGTGAAATGTCCTTCCGCCTCGCGGCCGAAAGGAACGCGGCTCTTTCTTCCTTAAAAATCACTCGATGCGATGATGTCGCGATGGTAAAACGGTCGAATGGTCGTTAGTTCACCGGAGGGCGCGGGAACGGGGACGCGAGAAGAAACAGGGGCGAGAAATAGCCGGGGTCGGGAGTCGAAGCCTCGCGAATATAATTCGTACTGTAAATTCGGGATTAGCGCGCGGCACGGTAAACTTTGCCTTCGTCGAAACTGGCCGAAATCACGTATTCAATTACACGTGCTGCTCCTCTGTGACCCTTCCCCGACCCTTCGCGACCCTTCGCGGTTCCACCGTCCCGTTCGTTCGCGAACGCAATTTCGATTATTGCTCGCCGAAAGCGTCGCGAGCAGTTTTCGTCTCGAAGCACCCGTTCGCTGGGAGAAGACAGGAGAGAGTGTGTTGAACGTGTGACAGAGAAAAGAGAGAGAGAGAGAGAGAGACAGAGAGGAAACCAGGGGAAAGGAAATAACATTTGGCACCGACAGACATCGTATTATTGTCCTCGCGAATCGGGATTCCTTGATTTTTCTTCGAACATCGTCCGCTCGCTTTCGTATTTTTTTCATAGGTTCTTCTTCTTTTATTACGGTTGCGATTCCGAGAATTCGACCGTTTTACGAGAGGCAGACGGCTTACAAGATTCTACGCGATTCGTGCACCGTTGTCGTTGAAAGACCCGACCTGTGTTCCGTTCGCTCCCTCCTCGTCGTCGACGAGGCTCCGAGTGCCCGACGGTGCAGCGTTGACCTTAGAATTTAGTGAATTGGCAGTGATTAACGTCCCGGACGAGTCTTCTCTAACGAGAGTCGCGCTGTTTTTCGAGCTTCGCCTGATCGAATTGGTACATATCTGTTTGCCGCCCTGTCTCGCGTTGAAAGCACCGTCGGACGTCCCACGAGCCTCGCGACCAACTTCTTTCGCGTTTCCGGCGAACGAGCTCGTCCCGACGGACGAGGAGAGGAGCACGCGCAGCCGGTTGCAATTTCCCATTGCAATCTGTCGATCGATGTGCACGAGACGTCAAACCCGCTCGGCCGGTTCTTCGGCCGCCTTCGAGAACGACCGCCGTCGGAAGCGGACGTTCTCCGCCGGTTATCTCGTCGACCATCGATCATTGCCGCGAACGCTAATCGTTACCCTGACGAATACGCGTGGCTCGTGACGGCCAGCGACGCGTCGAATTCGCGCGAATCGTCGTCGGGTGCGTCGGTATGGAAGAAACGCGATCACGAGGACTCCGCTCAGCCTTGGGAATCCTCGGGGAGGAAGGAGCTTCGTCTGTCGGTCCTGGACTGTTTCTAGCGTGGAGGACCGCTCGGGGAGACGATCGATTACACGTGTCTCTTCATGTGGAGGGCTAGGTGATCGCTGCGAGAGAAGCATCGGTCGCAATGCCTGCATTTGAACGGCTTCGCGCCGGTGTGCTTGCGGTAATGGCGGGTCAGCTCGTCGGAACGCGCGAATCGCCACTCGCAGCCCTCCCAGCTGCACTTGTAGGGCTTCTCTCCTGGAACAGAGAAAAACTCACATGTTAAATGCGTTAATTTAATTTCCTCCTTTCCACGAATTCGTTATGGACACTACTCTTACGGTGGGATTAGGGGTATCCACAACTTGTCAGTCTTTATTCACGCAACGACTGCCACAGTGAAAACTGACGTGTATGGTCAGACGTACGTATAATTTATCAACAAATGTAATTAACTCGATATTCAGAGCACACGAGTTTCGTTCGAATAATTAATTTAACCCAACCTCTCGATCCAACACGGTACGAATTAAATATAACGCAAAGTTCGTACACGTGTTCGTTCTTAAATACTTTTCATTATTTATAGAAGCGATATACACATCGTCGGATCTCCTAGATAATCACCTTGCCGACAGATCCATTAAATAAAGTGCTCGAACAAAATGTACACGTTACCCTTCCTTGTTCCTACCGTTTCCGCCGAATTTGTTTCGACGAATCTTTAAAGCGATAAAAGGATCGTTGGCAATTAGCAGCTAAAGCTAGAAAAATCGAACGCGACAACGTTCGTATAAAATCCCTAAAGGACGGTGTCAAACGGTGATTAACCTAATAAAAAGCAACAGGGATAGTGCTTAACGTTATCGCCGCCGGCAGCGTAATAAACTTTATGAACACCAGCGTTCATAACCGGCCGATATTTCGCGACACAATGCACGGGATCCGGCTGCGTGGTACACCTCCGGAGGGAAGGGATTTTATTGTTCCGAGCACGCGCGTCTACCCTTAAAATTACTAAAACCTGGCCAAGGTATATAAAATTCTGCATATAAAATTCCCCCGGCTACGGATGCTGGATCGACGATAAAACGCGCCGGGCTAAAGGCGACCGTCGAGTCTCTCCGATGGCACGTGTGCGCCGCGCCTCGCAAGGGATGATCGAGGGAAAGGGGTGACGCATTATTAACCCGTAAATAATCTATTCGGTAATATGGAAAGTGGCTGACGTTGATGAGACCCGCGTTACCGAACAGAAAATGCAGGATCACCACCTGTGGCGCTTTGCCGTCGAGGTTAACAAACCTGGCAGAAGTTCGCACCACGGAAAAAGCGCGAGGGATAAAAGAGGGGTTGATACGCGAGTCTCTCGTCGCGTTTCTGCCGAGAAAGGGGTTGAAATTGCACAGGGAGAAAAGTCTGGGCGAAACGTAAATGTAAATAAAAGATCGTTGAAAATGGAACGAAGTGACTTGGCGAAGTCACGTAGACTCCGAAGGCCGCTATTAAGACTTGAAAAACTTTGGGACTTTTTCTTTGCGGATTTAGTGACAAGCGAAGATTTTGGAAGACAAGTTGGAAGATTGCGGAGGATTTGGAAGTCGAACGATCGGGGATAAAGCTTTGGAGACGTTTCACGACGGACTTTAAAGCGACGGAATTGGAAACGTTACACGGTGACGGAAGTACGTTCGGTGGATGTATCTTGCGCTCTAATCAGGGCGTAGCGCGCTCTGTTCTTTCATAAAAACTCGAATAAAAGGGCGCGTAATGACAAACGCCAGGACAAAGCAATATAAACGGCCGTATAAACCGGGTGTAAAACGTTTGACATCTACATCCTGGCGTTATAAAGTTAATGAATTAAAAAGGGAGAAAGAAATAAGGAACCGCATTCGTGCGACCGATATGACGCCGTTATTGTCGCGTGCTCGTTTGCGTAAAACTGCCAGTTATTCGTGTAATTTAAACGAGCTACCGACTCGAGCTCGAATAAAATTCACCCGATCGAAACATTGTTCATGTTTCTCTATATTGCCGATATAAAACAGTCGAACCTACTCCCCTTGTACTTTCTCTGCGAACCTGTACCTTACAGTCGAGGGACGTGCCCCGAGGGCCAACAAAACCCTGTACTTCGTTCGATTCCATAAATAAAGTTCAAGCAAACGATATCGAACACGCACACGTGGCCTCATCGGTTCAACGTTCGTTACAATTCCCTCAATAATTCCCCTCCCTTCGCATCGATCAATTGCCGCTAACGAATTCGCCGACACAAGCTACCCCATATCGCACGACACGGTCAGAGTTACGAGTGACGTTTGCTCCAGGGACCAGAAGGGGTTGGAAAAATTCATACTGCTCCGCGTTCTTCCCTCGAAGTTGTTCCGAGAAAACCTCCAAGGGATCCGGTCTTTTTCAACGAGCTCCGAATTCGTGGCTGAGGTGACGATGACAAATCCGACTCGAACGTGGCGACGCATAACCAAATTCGACCCTCCCTGCCACCCTGTCTGCTTCGACGAAGATACCCGATATTCGAGAAAGCCACGACTTTTCCGGAAAATACGGCATGCACGTACTCGACGCCTCATGCATCCTCTTAAGCGAACCATCCTTCCTGTTCGCGGACATCAGAGAAATGGCGGCACGAATGAGCCTCACCTTCGCCGTGCATGGCTGGGAATCGTTGCCAGGGTGGCAGGGAATTTCGTGGAAGACGGGGATAAACCGTGTTCGAGCGGGGTAAAGTTCGAAGGACGCGGAGCTGCAGTGAATATAATACGATGGAAATTCGATACTTGCAAATGAACCCTGTCTGTTGCATTTCGCCGACACGCTACGATCGCTTCAGACTTTGAAATTACGGAACGTTAGGACATCGGAATTTTTCAACTTTGGACTTTCGAGTCGCACAACTTTGAAACATGGAAATTTTGGGACTTTGGGACCCGCTACAAAAGTTCATCGTTTCGTTTCCGACTATAGAAAAGGGGAAACACGAAGTTTTAATGTGTAAATTTCTACTGCTGCCATACGATGATACGTAAAAAATTGTTATCAAGTAAGGATGGAGAAAAGGATGTTCTCTAGTCGCGAGTATGTTTCCTTCTCGTTAGATATTCAGAGCGTTCTTTAAATCGAGCATGATTCCAGTTACGTCCCACTGAACACAACCGTGTTCCTGAAACAGAGAGTTTCCACGGTGTTTGCCGGGAACTGTGGATTATAGCGGTACGCCGAGCGAATCTGGGACAGTCTATGGCTCTTTTTTAAATACAGCCGGGAAATATTGATAGAGCCGGAGGTTGAATGGTTCAAAGAGCACCGTCTGTCTATAATGCGTCTCCATTCTACTTCGACTGCGCTCCGAAGTGGAGCAGTAGAGTAAAACCATGGAAAAACAAACATCTCCTTTTTTTAATCGTCGGTAGCTTGTATTATTTGTGGAATAATTTGTCCAATTCGAATCGCTCGATATTCCCTGAAGAATCGAAAAAGTATCAAGGAACGGCTCGGTATCTTTTAAATTGTTCTGCCAGCTGTTCCGTGAGAAATTGCAAAAATATCAAAGAGAAAAAAACCGAGATATCGCTATCTTTCGGAATAACCAGATGTCACGATTGCAGCCCCATTACGCTCTCATTAACAGGACGCTCCGCCTCTATCTACACCCTCTAACTTTATCTCTATACAGTAACCTCCCCTATCTCCATCTATACACTCTCATTATTAGGACATTAGTGTTCGCCGATCAATATTCCATTCGTACCTTTCCCACCATTCTCCGCGAGCCACCCCCGCGCGTGCAGTCGAAACTGAAAATCTCCCAAGCCCGAACCGAGTTACAGAAAAAAAATCACCGGTACCGGTTACACGTGCAATTAAACCGACAGCGCCGGAAAGAAAAAGGGAGAAGGCAAAAAAAAATCAGTGGTCGGGCACGGCCGGGTGGGTGCGTGGATCCCATCGAAAAGGCAAATTGAATTTTGAGTAACCATGGTGACTGCGTAACGCGGCGAACGACCGCAGCCGGTGTGTCCGCGAGCGGGTTGCACGCGTTGGACGGACCGGGTCAGTCAACTTCGACGCGTGTGCGTGTCGAAACGAGCGGGTACACGCTCGCGAGTGTGCGTGTCACGGTAGAAACGCGCGCCAGGTGGACGGACAAAACGTTTGTGTGGGTGCGTCGTGTATTGCGCATTTTATCGCCGCATAATGGCCTCCCGGCGGTTCGTTACCACCTACGTAATAAAGCCATATTAAACAGGACGGCTTAAAGTGTTAACCTGCGCCCCCACGCGTCCCTCGTCCAACCCCTTTTCGAACCCGTAACGAACGTTGCCATGAACGATACCCCATCTTCCTTTCGTATGAATATCAGTCCGCTGTTTATTTCCTGCCTCGGCGTGTATGCTCCAAGAGATCCGCGTAATTTCTTCCTGTTTAAAGGGAGAGACGCGGTATTGTTTGATAGCGCCGGGATGGAGATTTCCCTGTTCGTTGTATGGTTATTGCGCGGGGTTGCTCGTAGGGGTGGCTGCGACTCCTCTTTGAATCTCGGTTAATCGTTTTTGTCCAAGTATTCGAATATCGTCGTACATCGATCGAGAGCTGATATTATATTATAAAGTACTCCAAGATCTGACCACCCTTGCACGCCTCTACCATCAAAAGAAAGTTTCCCGTTCGTCACAGGGCGGTGCATCTTATTCGCACATTCTCCATAAATTTTCCAACACACTCGCGGCAGATCGAGTACAAACAGAACGATGGACGAGGAGGACAGTCGACGAAGCTAGAAGTAGCTGGCTGGTTTCGTTCGTTGACACTCGAACGATTTTTCTATGTCCTTCCTTCCATCTGACGTTCCTCGAGAGGTCTGAGTGGGTCGGTATTGCGTCGATATGTCAGTCCGTCCCGGGCAAACGTGTGCTCGGCGTCTTTGCATTTTATTAAGTCCGTCGCCGGCGACGATGTATAGGCCACCTTCCGTCATGTCGTCGTACGGATAGGACAAGCGGAATTTATGGCCGAGGATTCCGTCGCATGGCGCACCCGCCTTTTACATCCGAACACGTTTCGTCGCGAGAAACGTTCCTACGGGAAACGCGTCTAATACCGTAGTCCCTCTTCCACGGATCCGCGTGACAGATCGTGCGGACTCTGCCAAGTACGAGGAGGGTAGAGAACTTTTCTGACCCGGGGAATTCGCTCAGGAGGAGTAAAATTTTTTACAGTTCCGACGTGGAAGAGATTCCCTCCCTGGATATTCCGATGGACATCGTCGAGTGGACGATCGCACGGAAATCGTGAAACGATTTTACACATGCGACCCGTTTTCGTGGTAAATGCATTTCATGACACCTTCTTGGTAATTTAGAAATTTCTGACTATCGAGCTGCAGACAATGACGATCGAGCAGTGCGTGGGAATTGTATAGCGGACATATAGCGAGACTTTGTTATAATCAACCTTTAAAGACTTTCAAAAATTAAAGTATTTTATGATATTCGAAACCTACGGAAAGTTCAGATTTAAAGCGATACTCTGGTAGATTACCGGCGCATCGCTGGTTGTATGTGCACCTTATATTTCGTTTCACGCTCGATACTTTACCGTACACGTATAAACGCGATGTTTGAAGGAGATCTCGAAATCGCATACAAATTGTAGGATTAGAATTACCGTAAATACAGAACGTCTAAAAATTCCTCTCGGAGATTCGATTCCCGGTACGAGTACAATTTTTGTCGCGCTTCTTCGAACGTTCGAGTGGAAGCGGCGAGTTTTCTGGGAACGGTTTTACGTTATATCTTCCAGGAGCTGGTTCGACGTTTGCTTCGAGTGCTACGTGGATGGAAAGTGTCAAACAGTGTTGGCAGGAATGAAACGAAGTCGATACACGATGGTTGATAGAATTTTTTCCGAATCCTCCGTAAAACCGGCATTACGACAGAAATGGAACTCTTAATTAACGCGAATTTAATAGAACTCGATGGTAGAACTCATTTCACGAAAGCTAAATGCGTTTAAGTGGAGTTCGATCAAAGCCATACGAACGCGAAAAATATTCGTCTTTAAAAGGTTACCAGATCTCGTTTCTTTGACGAACGAACTATTTCAATTCTCGATAACGCGAGACCGAGAACTAACAAGCAGAAAAATCATGCAAGAAAATTAGAGTTCCCATAGACTCGGAGGATTCTGCAGTTCGCAGGAAATTTTTATTTCGAACGAGTTACCGCAAAAGTATGATCGAACAAAAATATCCGCGAGTTTGCCGAACGGATTAATAAAACGGCCGACGGTCGTTGTTCGAAATTGCGAAATTGCTGTCTTGTAAGTCCACGTGATAGATCGTTCGCGGCACTGGCCTGAATTTACGTTTTCCATGAAACGAAGGGTTCCCGAAATACGACTGCGCTCGTCGACGGGGAGGACGTTTTATTTTTTTTTCCTCCGCCATTCTACTTGAGAGACGACATTGTCAAAGCCCGTCTCACCCTTCGCGGAGGGGGGTTGAATCGGGGAAAATTTTTGCAGGGGACCGTGCGGATTCGCAGTCGCTTTGAAAGGGGACAAATTTTGTGCCGGAACGACGGGATATACACAGTGCTCGTATACTAAAATGGGAGGGTTGCGCGATAGAAATGAAAAATGAAACGGGATTTCCACCGTAAAGAAATAACCATACTCCCGGCTAGAAGAGCGTGAAAGGTATTTGTTTTAAGGAAGGTCACGGCGTTTGCTTTGGGAACACGGGAACGTTTCCCCTTTGGAAATAAAACGTCCGAACCTTTTGCCGGATGTTGCGAGCGAACGGAAGGAAAATCGATTCGTTTGAAGGATGGAAGAATTAACGTTCGTGAGCTTTTAGCGAACAGGAGAAAAGGAGATTTTCCTTTTATAGATTTTTATGAACGAGTTTGAATCGCGTCGAAATTAGAACACGATTAATTTTATGGGTTTATCAAAGGCGAACTGCAAGGAACAGGATTTGAATTCGAAGCGGGAGAAACATGTAGGAGGTGACGTTCCAAAAGGGGATATATCGCGTCTGACCGTCATCGAGACATTCTACTGTTTGCCGAAACTCTTTGCGTCTGATCGGAGTTTACCGCGAACAATTCGCACATAATTCATGCTTTAACAACACGAAATAAATTAATCCTCGATAATCGTTATGATTTATGTTGCCCTGCATCATGTCAGATATAACTGTTTCGTTCAACGGATTAATCGAATAATTACGAGATCAAAAAGGAAAGAGGATTCTGAATATCACCGATATTTCGGTAATACCATAAGTCAATATGTTGAAAGCACGAAATAAATATTGAAATCCTTAACAGTACCGAACAGTGTCGAACCGCGTCTGATCAGAACTAGACAATTCTACTGCGATTCGCAAGAAGTTTGCTCGAATAAAAGTCTGTTCACATTTACAGACACTATATCTAGCGAACTCGACATTTTCCGTGGAGCGAAAACGTATAAATTTGTTTGTTGCTCTGTTTTATCTAATAATCTGACAGTTCCGAAGTTCCCGATGCAAAATTTCTCCCCGAAGACGTTACGCGAACACGGTAGGGAGTCCAAACACTCGATCGTTGGGAGATCGATAACAAAGTGCGCGGTTTTCTTACTCGTGTGCAACGTGTGTTTCATGTACCGTCGGTTCTTGGCTGCTTGTTTCCGTCCCGGTAGTATCGACTACGGTTAGGAGATAGCACGTTCCTCGTGTTGTGAACTGCGGTTTCGCTGTCAACTGTAGCGAGAACTTTGACGACGTTTCCAATTGTTTGCGGTGCCGGGGTCCCGACGCCGCTTCGGGTGGGAAGAGTGCGGGCGGTTTCTAACTTCGGCGCGTGTTTCGAACGTGTTCCGAACAGTGCCCGAGGTGCGAATCAATATGTACGCGTGGATACGTGCACGTGCGCGCACGTGTACGCGCGCGTACGGCAGCTACAACCCAACGAACAAACTTTCTCGTAAATAATATACCGCCTGGGCAAGATTATTTCGAGAATAATATACGACCGTGTTGATAACGAGTTTAAGTATTTAACGATCACCCTGGCCGCGCGGGGATGCCAATAATCGAGCGGGGAATTAATCAGCGGGATGATTGTTTGGAAATTGATGCGCGGCAAAAGTTCAAGGTTCCGCGAGAAGCTCCTTAGAGACCGTTTGTCGTTACAAAGAACTTGGCTAATTTCAAATATTTAATATTTAAAGAGCTTGTTGGAGGGCGTTTAACTCTTCTGCCGGTGTTTCAAAGTATCTGGAAAGTTTCTTAATCTCGAAGAAATTTCTCCGCTCCGGTGTTCGAGTATTAATGCCGTGTTACCCAACCAGCACAGCGTGTCATTTATTCTTCGTCAACTTGTAAAATACACACGTTTATGTCATGAATATTTGTTATTCGGTGTGGCGTTCGATAAATATTTTACCTTCGGCTCGCGCATAAAATATGAAAATTTTAATCTCAAAGTGGCAAACAGCCAATTTATCAAATTTTAACGATCGCCCCGCAACCAACGTCGCGGCGAGAGATTAAACGCAACACGACATTCTTCGGTAATTTTTCAAAAAATACGTTCTACACCGTATCGAGTTGCACGGAAGCGGTAACCATGTCGAAAGCTCAACCAGCCACAGAAAGAGCGCAACGGAGGCGAAAGATGGCAAAGGAAAGAGAGATCAGCCACGATCGGTTGGTAGCCGAGGAAACATACGAGAGGCAGAACTCGAGTTTGCGGTTTAAGCGCAAGAGTAGACGCGTTCAATCGCGCAGATGCACCTCGCCCCGAGCGAAAACGACGTAGACGATGTGCAGAAGCACAGAGAAGGAAGCCAGTGGGCCGAGTTCAGTTTCTCCAGCCATTATTTACGAATCGCATTACCTCGATGCACTGCAGCCAGCGGCTACACAATAATGCTGTAGCACCACCCTTCGGATCGATGTGTGGGCAAATTTTGGATTATCCTCCCAACGATTTGTTTTTCAGCCACCCAGTCGCCAAATCGAGCTTCCGCAATCTGCTCGCTTGCCAAACGCTTATATCGTAAAAGGAATTTGGGGCTCCTTCGTACAACGTTACGATGCTTAGAAGAAACGAGTTTTTCCCTCGAAAAAATTTATAGCTCCGCGAACAACTGGATATGCGTGGTTTCGTTGCGATATGCGATATCGATTATGTTTTAAAACCTATGAAAAAAATATCTCCGCTTAGGGATAACAGAAAATGGTTTAAAGATGATTCTTCGAAACGCATATGCGTGAATCGAAAGACTGTCAAATAATTCAATCCCTAAACTCCGTACAAATTTCTGCGATATTTCCGTTCGAAAGCAGTCTCGATAAATTGTCAGCTGGTTCCGTTCGAGGCGATACCGCAAATTCGAAAGGTTTCGGTACACGCACACCAGGATCCTTTTCCAACGGCGGAGATACACGGGAACAAGGCCAGGCGGCAATAAATAATTTCTCACCCCCGGTTTTATTTCCCCTCTCGTTTGAGTTAACGTCGCAGACTGCCATCCATTTTCTAAGGCGCGTCCCGAGGTAAATTATCGCGCTTCGGCTGACCTACTTCCGGCCTCTCGCTGCGTAATCGCGTTCCGTCCGCGCGAGCAAACCGCCTCGATCGCTTCGAACTCGCGCGGTTCTTTCATCGCTCGAAGAAAAGCGTGACCCCGATCATTCAGCTCTTTCGCGAACTTGCAATTAAAAAGCTGGCTGGCAATCAACGCGACGACGGGGGAGGACAGGTTATTGCTTTTCAGGCGGACGAGAGGAAACGACCTTGCGACCGTTCGATTCCATTTGATCCGAGACGAACTGGAACAAGTTTCCCACGATTCTCCAGGGTGTTATCGAACCTTATTAAAAGACACGCTGAGCAGAAATGGCTCAACGACGAAAATACAACGATCCCGTCTGCTGACTATAACAAGCAGACGAATTTCGTTGCACAAAATGTTAATAGTCTGGATAAACTGAATTTACAAATAATGAAGGAACAGGTTTGCGTTACTGAAACAAACGATTCCTAGAAAAATCGTTAGCAAAATATATGATATTGTGGATTTTACACGTGGTATAACGTTTGAAAGTAATCTTCGGAATCGACGTCTTCGAAATTCGAGCTTTGTTTTCAAGTCAAACGAAACTGGTTAAGTCCATTGAATAACGGGGTGGCGGTCGTTCCGTTAATTTTCCAAATTTATTGACATTCCATCAGCGAGCACTAAGGGTACGATACGAAAAGTTTTCAGCGAAACGATTGGACTCCGTTCGAGGGATCAAAGTCCTGTCCACAACTCGGGACGCGAGAACAATGGTGTTTGGAATGCAATTCCGGAACAGAAAGTCCCTGTAATTGGAAATCTCTCTCTTTTTCCCTTCTTATTCTTCTTCTTCTTCTTTTGGTCCCTTGCTTCCAACCTTCAATGTACACGGTATAGTTGCCGTAAGAGACTGTTGGACCAGCGGATCGATAGTCGCTTGATTCCCACGAGAAAATCGTATAGAAAGGCTTTGCCCCGACAAAAAATCCAAGAAATCACTGAAACGCGATATTGACGCGCAAAGTGGATAAACAAGAAACAAATCCTATTTTCTCCGAAATGTTTAACGCTTTCGTGCTAATATTTCCCTTTGACTGTTCCTATCCGAGAGGCGTGCGTTCGAATGTAACATAAGTTTATTATGCAGAATGACGAGTATAGGGGCAGAAATTTTTCAAAAGATTAGCACAGATCTCGCGAAGCTCAGCTCACTCGAAGACGCTGAAAATCGGATTGATCGAAGCCGGCGTATCTCAAAACCATAGCCCCGCGGTTGATCTCATCAGCGTCGAGTACGACCGGTCTGTTTAGAGTTAACATCTTATCGGCTCGTTAGAAGGGAATTAGCGAGGGCAGACGATGGCTTTGACTGGTTAAATCGTCTAATCGGATCGCATCGATTCGCCGCTAAGACGGCGCGATTCTCGAGACGATACCGAGAAGGACGAAGGATCCTCGTGAACGAGCCAGGCGGGTCAGGGATGAACGACCTCTTCTGTTCGTCTGCACGCCGAAAGATCCTCGAAAGGAAACTTCGTCGATGGAATTCGTAACGAGCCTTCATGTTGACTCGGCCACACGATCGCCGGTACCTAACCGTGATTCGACGATTCGGCTCGTTTTGCGTCCCATTCCTTCGCGAGTGCTCCCCGTACCCCATCGGAGGGCCGCCCAGTAATTAGATTCGTCGACCGAGATCAAAGTATACCGGTATTTCCATCTCCGTAAGAAAGTTTGCCGGAGTTTTCTACGTCTCCCATACTCCTCTTTCGTCGTCTTCGAGCAAGTTTTTTCGCCGTGTCTCCCGTGTCCTGCACCCTCGTCTTCGTCGAACCTGGACGAGGGTGCACGGGATTCCTTGGAAAAGACCGTTTTGTCTCTGGCAGACAAATTTTGATGAGAAGAGAAGCAAAAGGATGACCATTCTCGAGATGACATTTCCAGAAAGTTTAGCTGTACAAGAAGAGGCACAGAAGACCACGCGTACGAATATTTACATTATGAAGATTAATACTTTGATGTACGAATTAAACGAGACGGGATACGACATCAAAGCAAATATTCCGAAGATTATTGCTCGTCGAATGGATAAACTATGCAACGTTTTATTATTAGATCTAAACAAGATTGTTATTCGAGACTGTTATCGGGTTGTGATAAAAGATCATTCGAAATTGAATATCGGTCGAAACGAAAGAAAACAAGACCGAAACGGATTAAGCGAAACCTTGTCAACGTCAAACCAGTTACACGGATCACGGACGAACGATTAACCGGAAAATCCTGGAAATCCGTTGCGGCGGAACATCCGTCACCGGGAAACCAATTACCGAGGAAAGTAATGGGTGGCTAGAGACGGACACACGTGGCGGCGTCCTTTTCAGCATATTTCCCATCGAGCGTTTTCAACGAAATAAACGTTTGGCAAGCCACGATACGTGACGCAGACGTCGTCTGGCGCAGCCTTTCCGACCCGCTGGGGATCCTTGTGTCAGGACGAATTCATAACAGAGTCATAATTGCGGGACGGGCCCCGCAGTATGCATAATCCCGCAGTTAGCAGTTCTGCTTAACGATCCGCGAGAAGCAATCCCGACGTACCTGCCACGCTGCAGGATGAAGGCGTCCCAGCCAACCTCTCTCTTATTGCCAGCCATCCCGTACAGTACGCCCCTTTTATTCCCCTCTCCTTCTACTCCTTTCTTTTCGCCTCGCTATACAGGACCTTTCATAACGCGTGCACCCGCTTCAAAGATGAAACCATATTGAGACACTAGCGATGTGTATCAAATCTGAATTCTCGAATTTTTTAGCCCCTAAATCCAAATTCACATATAGTCAAATTTCAATTCATACTCAACAATGATCTCTCATCCCCCAAGTATCTACGAAGCCTTTCTTCTACGATTCTCCACCTCCCGCAAACACTTTACCCATTTTTCCTCCAGTTCCCGTATAATTCTCTGACTCCCCCTTCCCTGTTCTCGTCACAAGCAATACAGAGACTGAAATTACGCATCTGTGCGGTTCCTGCAGGCACGACAACCCGCGGCGTGCGTCGATGCAGATGAGCACACGAGAATGTGTAAATAAACACATACGGAGACGACGTCGTATACACACGTGCACCTGCGCTCGCGGTAGCAAATACATGTGGCCACGTACACACGGTTAATCACCTGTGCGCACGATATTACAGAAACGTGTCGGGTGTAGAGCGAGCGCTCGCGAGGATTCGACATAATGATGGAAAGGATTTCGAGATAAATTTATGAACGACGCGATACACGAAAGTGCGCCGCGTATCTAAATATTTGATGGCTCGTGTCGCTGGACGGACTCGACGATATATTTTATCGTACAAGGATTTATGTCGAACCGAATCGTCGGAAATGACGATTTTACGCAGGTTCAACAGTTCGCGCAAGATCGACGATGTGGAAAGATCGCGAATATTAGTCTCGAGATGAAGCGGCTTGAATTGGGTTGACGAGTTGGCTGATTTTAAACACACGATGCTATTCATTTGTCGATATAATCTTGACTGTAATTTACAATGTGCAAATACATAATCTTAATGTAGGTTCAAGATCCATGTACAACAGTGCGATATAGATGAGGGTTGATGATCTGAAATGTTGATTTCGAATATGTAGAATAAATGAACTTTCTTGATAACGTTATATTAATGATACGCGTGTAGCAAATTCGCGAGTAAAATACAGTGAAAATTCAATTTACGCGGGCACACGGCAAAGAATAATTATCCCGTTATCGATCGGACAAAACAGGCTGATACACGGTTATATAGCTAGAGCTTCGTATTCATCCACCTCTTGTACCCTGTTCGACTATCGAGCCATGGTATAAGCCGAAACAGGCTGCTCCCTTAATTCAGCCTCGTAATTAATTATGCATTGTTAGTTGCCGCGATAAGGGAGGCAGGGAACGCGTCGGGGAATTTGTCCCGTCTCCTCGCGGGATACGTCCACGATTGTTTCCCGTCCGTTTCAGCGACAGACGGCGAGGATAATCGCGTGACTAACGATTAACCGAATCGCGAAGAAAGGACGCGCGGCGTTGCGTGAAGCGTACGAAATGATCGAGCGTCGACGTATCATTTGCAGAGACGGAAACACAACCGTTTATTAATGGCCAACTCATCGTATTGGTAATTCGTTACCTTAATTGCGGAAAGAGTGATAAATGTTGCTCGCGTTTGGAACCGAAGGTCTGCACGATGTATATTTCATGGGGCTCTTGTTACTGTCATTTGGAAATTTTCTAACTTCCAAAGACTTAAGTTACTAAACTTCCAAATTCCTAAATTTCCAAATACTTAAACTTCCAACCCCCAAAATTTCCAAATCGTGATTGTGATTGTGACTTACCCGTGTGCGTCCTCTGATGGGCCTTGAGATGCGAGCTCTTCGTATAGACCTTCTTGCATCCCGGAAATTGGCATTTGTGTATCCTGCGTTTCGTATCAGGTGGACTGTGCTCGTGGCTCCTCGCGTGGTGCCTGTTGGCCACGGTGCTTGCAGCTGCAGTTGTACCTGCATGTGCATGTTGCGTGCCCGAAACCGCTGGGTAACCATTCGCTGCGACGGAGATCAGTCTGTAAAAAGCATCGAATTCAATCGTTTTTTCGCTCCCGTCCCACCCTTCGACTCGACAACTTAATTCTTTTAGCAGCTTACATGTGAAATCGCGTTCGTTGCAATTTTCTTTACCAAGTAATCAATACAGATCGCTAATATGAAAGAAATATGGTTGGTTACATTTCGTTGGTCTACTTTTATGTCGCGTATCGTTAAATTAGACAAATTAGTATTTCAAACGAAAGTGCAGAAGGAATACGAACGATGGAAGTTGAAAGAAGCGTGTTCGAGACGAAGAATAAATATCAAAACGTCGATATTGGTCGTGTCCATTTATTTTCTGGCAAGTTTTGCGATGTCTGCGTTTAATGCAAAGACGGACGCATAAATTAAAAGGAAAAAAAAATAGGAAAAGTTTCTCGACTAGCGACGAAATTGAATCGTGCTCGTTAATCATTCACCCAATCGTCTCTACCATCGATCTTTTACAAACTTTATTCGAACGAGGTATTGCGCTCTTTCTTTCCTACCGCAGGAATCTAATTTGATTTATGGACTTCATTATTTACGATCACGATTTGGACAACATTTGCAAGTAATTAAATAACGGTTACGTTGAAATGCCTGCACGTGAACAGTTCCAAACGTCAGAGAAATACTGACTTCGGTCACGCAACCGAGAGGGTACTTCGTTTATTAAAAAACAAGAAAAGAGAAAAACGAATCTACATCGTGAACTTTTACATTTTGCAATTGCGCGAAGACCAAAAATGGAAACACGACATGTCCCAATTACGCGAGTCAGCCTGTACGTATATTTCTCAGAAATGAATGAGTTAACGAGTTTGGTATTCGAAAGAAAAGTAACTTACCTTGCGACACCCTGAGCGTTGCTGGTGGTAACCCTGACGATGGCGCTCCTGCCGCCCGTTCCATGAAGGTTGAGGTTCTGCACGTCGAGCATCGAACTCCCACTCGACGAGTGACTGGAGTTGGAATGACCTTGACCCGAGCCGGGGCTCGACGGTGGTGTCAGGATTTGACCTTCGCTTTCGCAGCCGCTGTCCTCCTCCTCCTCGATTTCCTGTTGCCGGTAACGTAATTCATTACGCAACGGGATTACGATAACGGGGCTCTGATTAAAGTACAAGCAACTGGTTAAAACGGTATCGAACATCGATACCACACGGTACCACGTGGTCCTCGCCCGAATCGATCAATGGCAAATAACCCCATAAACGGATTAACACACCGGCCTATCGGTGTTACGTCCGCGCGAATGCGTCCGTTTGATTACACGCGCCATCAATACGTAATTATCGAAAACCAAGAAAAATCGTTATTTGTGGAACCGCCGCTTCGTATCATTGAAATTTGATATTTGATCGTATTCTGCTCGCGATACATCGAAAACGAATAACTGTAAAGGCGGGTTATAGGACAAGTCTTGACACGAATAATATTTAAACGAGTAAAAACGATAAAAAAATGTAAATTATTAATATAGCCTGTTGTCATCCGAAGAGGGTAGATAAAAGTACAAGCTGAGAAGCTAGTAAGCATAAAAGGAATGTGCCGAAGCAGAAACTTGCCAAGCGTCCGACGTAAATCGGATTTGAACGCACCTCGTGTTCCTCATCCTCTTCGAGATCCTCGCTGGGCTCTTTCTTGAGAATGAACGCCCTGCACGAGACGGAGGGCGAGCTGTCCCAGGACAACGCCGAACACGCCGAACTCGACGACGACATCGAGAGGGAATCAAGGTGTCGGTCCAGGAGATCCCTATCACGGCCGTTGTGGTTGTGATCGCCGGGACTGAATTTTATGTCGTCCAAACAGAGCGTTTCCCTGTCTTCCGACGACGTCGTCACCTGTGTTGCACGAAGCAACGAAGGAAAAATAAAAAAACCTTTGACACGGGTTGCTCGAGAGTAGCGGAACCCGTGAAATCTCCTCGTGGGAACATCCAGGGGATTCGATAATGATCGTGCCGGGGGTCGTTGCTGACTACTCACCTCCATTTTGATTGGTGATTCGAATTGTGCGTTGGTGGTGCCGGTGGAAGCCGTCCACGAGATTGGGGGCGCCCTGAAGAGGTTCCAGGGAGCTGTGTCCAACTCTGTGGGCAACTTTTTGTACGACTGTAGCTTCGGCTCGTCCTTCAGGTACCTCTCCATCTCGTAGCATGTCTGAAACGATGAAGGAGACAGGTTAATTTAATAGTCGAGCAACGATGTTCTGGTATTGCTAATTAGAAACGTTGCTTTCAAAGTTTCACTCTCTCAACTATGTTTTATTTGTACGATATTTTGACTGTGTAATCGACGGACCCGAACTAATCCACTGTCGATCGTTTTGAACCTTTATTGTTTAACCGCGTATCGAATTTCGAAACACGGAAATTTGGGAATGCGAAGATTGGACAGTTTGGAAATTTGAGGATTAATACTAAAATGATCAAAATGATCAAAAGCATTAATGCTTCCCGCAAACGACGAATATCTGTCGATGATTTCGCGCGACATCGAAACGCGAAATCAATCGACGGACCGGCTTCGCTAATTGTTACATCCCACTGTTTGTAATTCATCGATTCCGCGTGTCGAATTTTACAATGCCGCCCCTCATTATATTTACAGCGAATGCGCATGGCGTAGCTGCGAGCAATTTATAGCGTAGGATAGATATGCAGATTCGTCCAACGATTGTTACCGTTTGCCATCAAAATGCAACGACGATGTTGCCGCTGTTGCGTGCCATCTCTCCGGTTTAATTAGTGTTACAATGATCAGGAAATCCCTAGTATCATAGTCATCGTTGGTGTCGCCTGGATAATTACAACGCCACGACCTTCTCTGCATGTATATTTCATCGTGACCGCAATTTCTGCCTTTTCTCCGCGTTTCGACGAAGACGAAACATCGTTGAACGTGACTGGATGATCAATTAAGTCTTTCGATTGTCGTTGTAACCAGAGAAACTAGTATTTCAAGTAGGTAGAACCCGGTCTACTAGGAAAAACCTTATGCAAACGTCGGATCGGCTATTCGATTTGTGGTTACATTATGTAGGTTGCAAGTAGCAAGCTTACTCGTTAAATTGCGTAGCTGGGTTTTCATTTTTCCGTACATTTTGAAACATCGCATTGCATAGGTGGGTTTAAATTGTCCGTGGCTAATGCGTTAAAATGATAGCTGCTGGCGTTTCTTCGAGGTTCGCAGAACACGAAACGCAAAGTCCATCGTGAATAATTCGTAGCTTTGAGAATAACGTCGGTGACGGTAGCGTAATGAGCGGTTGTCCCGAGATCAAGGAACTTTTATTAAAGCCACCGCGTTTTAATATACAGAGCACATTTATCTTGAACCACAGTAGACCCCAACGTTCTACTCCGGATCGCTTAGATCCCAAACGTATATTCCAGGCTCTCGGCGATACTGTTTCTATTTAAATTTCTCGTCGCATGAATCATCCATTGCGACTTTGCAGGAAATATTAAAACGAGGTCGAAAGTGTCCGCCAAAGCGGCCACGAATATTCGTCGTGGCTCAACGGCGAGCAAAGACGATCCTCCAAAGGGGCAAACGACTCGTCGAGCCAGCAACGACGTAATCTGATTGCGGGCCATGGTTTTAGCACAATTCCTCGCCCGGTAGGTAGCCTAACTTTGCACTTCGTCTCTGAGGAACTGCGGCAAACTGGCACGGCCTACGGGACCGAGCTGCAAGTTCCGCAACTCGCGAGTAGCTGTGTCGACTACTGCGTCGATGTGTTTTCTCCTATAAGACTGTTGCAGATAATTTTCGAGAAGTTTGCATCGCCATGCGTGTCTGAACGA
The DNA here is from genome assembly GCA_945859555.1 of Megachile ligniseca. Lineage (NCBI taxonomy): Eukaryota > Metazoa > Arthropoda > Insecta > Hymenoptera > Megachilidae > Megachile > Megachile ligniseca. The sequence goes on along the minus strand of OX243781.1, from coordinate 12,777,224 downwards.
TGGAATGCGTTTTCGAAACGATTATCCGTGTTCCGTGATTTTTTGTTAATACAATGGAATCTCGTTGTAAGATACTGCTGTTAGTTCGTTATCGAAAGTTTGCGATTGAACGAGTCGTAATTTGTAAACTTGAAAATTGGAAATAAACTTGAAACAAGACATTTGATTAATGGTAGTATTTACATCCACGGAAATGTATGGGTTTTGTAAGTTTAATCCTTTCGAAGTTAGTCAGCGAGGGACGTTCGGTTGTTTTAACGGAGAATTAAACCGAACGGAAGTTTGTCTTGCTGACGTGGCAGGGATCTTTCGAAAAGCGCGAAAAATGGCATCTGGAGGAAGTTACGGTGCTCCGTGCAATATCGTCGGTCCCCTCGCTCAGAAAAATAATCACCCTTAGACTTCTTCATTATTCACGATTAAAGTTCGTCCAGGAAGCTCGTGGAAGCGAGTAACGGCGTTAATATAACTTGGAAAGGAATTTTATCGGCTATCCCAGGAACGGTCGCTTCTACCTTTATTCGATTTTTACTAATCGTTATCGAACCTCTATGATTTCTTATGACATCTAACGGGTGGCTGAGAAACGTATCTGACGAAAGCTTTCTTTGAATATGTCCATTTTCGAACGGTATTCTGCAACTGTGTTCGTCTCGTAATGAAATCGGAATCGCTTACGAAAAACTTGCTTCGTGTCTGTAATTGAGGCAACGTTCACACGTGCAGCTGAGGTTTGCAGCCTCGAACAATTGCGACAATCCATCGTACGTGACTATGAAACACGAGAAAGGCACGTGGACGATGAGAATATACAACAGCCTATTTCGTAAGCATCGTAAGAATGGAAAATTTTCTAACCCCTTGTCGTTTCGAACACGGTTTTTCCGTAATTATCGTACACGCGAAAAACAACCATTTCCTGGCGGATAACAGGACCGCGAAATCGGAGCTCATTCGCGAAAGAATTCGCATTCCCTGGTAATTCGCTCGCGGATCTTGCTTATAGGATTATTCCACGAACAGGAATTGTTTCGCGGAAGATACCGCAACTTTCTTTGTTCGTAGATTAGTAGTTAGTTAATAATAGTTCTTGCGACAAATAAATTAGCACAGAAAATGTTTAATAGTTGTCTGGTGGTATTTGCGATTATTGTACGTTCGCGGTGCGCGAAAGTTTCGAATTGGACGTGATTGATCGCGTCAGAGAGGCAAAGCGACGGAAAAGGTAGAGACGAAGAAAGATCCCTGTGCCTGGTCGTTGGCGCGCAACCCTGAAGGGGTGTGTAAACAAGTGGCTGCACGGGACGCAATTCTCCACGAGACCGGGTTGTCGGCGGAACGAAGAACACAAAGACAACACTGTTCATTCATAACGAGAGGAAAACTTGGCCGCGCGTATAGGTATAAGCTTGGAATCCGCTCCGCACGACGACGGTTTTCATCGAGCCGATGCTTTGCAGTGCCATCTTCCCTCGGAGCTCGTTTCCCGGTTATTCCGCCAACATGCTCCCGGCTGTGCAGATTCGAGCAGCTTCCTCTCTTTCTCCCATCCTTTGCTATTCTGTTCCCCTCTTATTCAGCCGGCACTTCCTCCAGAGTTCTTTGAGCGGTAATACCCTTCCAGCGTGAAAGATAAGACACATTAATACTCGTTACCGCACAGCCAGCGCTCGCCCGTCTGCGTTTAGGGCGAGATACAGATTCGAAGGCGATTTGACAAACGACTCTGTAGAAATAATGTAGGAAAATGGAGGTTGGAAGTAATGGAGATCGAATACAGGTGTTCTTCGCTGCTATCTTGTACATCGCGCAACCAGTAGTCCGATTTCGTTCGTATTTAGCACGATTTCTGTTATTCGACGCGACAACTTGATTCGATAAGAAACGTATGATTCGAAGGCATTTCGGAATACGACTATCGCGATACTTTGCATGCGTGCATGGCTATCGTGTCCATTACGAGGGGTCATCGTCCTTAGTTTCATGATCTGTTTTATCGGCGGATTTCCTCCGCACGCGTGCAATCGTTCAAGCACGACGCAGCCACTCGATCTTTGAAATAGCCTCGAAGAAAGAGGAGGAGGAAAGAGCCATCAATGATCCGAAACGACGTTCAATTTGCGAGAGATAATGGCCGTCCGATAGGATCGAGCCGATATCACGGTATCAACCGTGAGAATCCACGTAACAAAGCGTCCAATTCGAGCCGGGACACACGCGGTCCGGAACAAGCAAGGAAAAGATAAAGGGGACGTAGTTAGATTAGAGTGGGTTGGGTTTGTAACGAGGATCGGGACGACGAGGACATCGAAAACGATTCGCGTTCCCTGAACTCCCTTATCGAGGCCCTCGTACATCCAGCTGGACTTTTCTTTCTACCACGATTCCGCCTCTTTCGACTCGTTTTCTTCTCCTGTTCGCTCCCAAGAAACCAGAATTTCGCGTTACTCAGCCGGTCGGGACACTTGGACGATAATGACCGCGGAACCTGGGGGACTCGGCACTAACAGTAAGATAAACCATTCTACGAGATGAGTCTCAGACCCGGACTCGGACGGGAAGCAACGCTGGGAATCGGTTCAAAGACCGGACGAGGAAAACGAGAAAATGGAGGCAAAAGCGGGCTTTAATGTTTAGAGCAGCGAAACATTTAGTCGCGGGCATGAAAGAGGATCGATTTTAACAGGATAGATTACGGGATGTACTCGTGGGACCTGGCGACGACAACCTCGGTTTCGTTGGATCTCGATAGCGGCGATCCCGGTCTCATCAAGCTCAATAGGACCTCGAACTCTAGGGACTGGATACACAGGACTTTGGACTCGTTGCATCGGGATACACGTGTTCTTTGTTGGAGATGCTTCTAAACTCTAGGGACCTTGCACAGAGGAACCTCTATTCCTGGATACTAATATCAACAGAACTGGATTTAACCAACGGATAGGTGTGGTATCCATTAAATTAACACGATACCGTAGTATTAGGTTATTTCGTAAAATCGAGTAGTTCAAAAAGATTCGTTACTTTGCTATCGTTTTGTGATCATAAAACATGTTCGGTAACAGTAGATAGCCATACTGAACAAAATGTATCAATATCAAAAATGCACTCGGAGAGGATAATCAAGAGCAAAGGGTTCATAAAGTGGAATCAAGAAGCTAACCTAAATTCAGTTCGTCGCGAATAACTTTCCAGATACCGATGAACACACAGAGAATTCGTACACTCCGGTTAAGCCCGTGAGGCCCGATGATCCCGGAAAATTAGCAGGTCTGAAAGTCAATTATCGCCTATCGTGGAAGTTGGTTGGGCAGGTGATCTTACCTCTGATCGCCTTTAGAAAAGTGAGCGTAGGACGTAATCTAGGAGCTTCGTTTCCGGCTGCTTGGTCGTCGAAGTTCCGTCGTAATTCCGTGACGCTGTCATTAACAGAGAGACTCGCGGGCTCGATCGAGAGAAAATGAATGATAACCGGGGCTGGTCTGAAACCGTCAATGCAGTTCGAGCTCTCCCGCGGAGCGAGCAGCACGGTGGCAGGTTGCCAAAGTCGTTAAAGAGATTCCCGCAACTTTAAAGGTGCCGTAAACCCGCGAATTTATCTCGTCCTTTCCTCCTACTTTCTCAACTTCGTAGCAGCGGCCAACCCCCCAGCGCATCCTCGGCCAACCAAATTTCGGCGAGAGCGTCGCCAACGTTCGCCACATGTCTCGTTTCTTCTCGGTTTCGGAGCGAGAAGAACAACGGGGGTCAGGTGCATTCCACGGGATATCAGGATTTCGGTCGGTCGAACTGATTAAATGGAATATATCGTGTCCCGGTTCCGCGCCACGTACGCGTACGTTACAATCGGAGAAGATACGGGACCGCACGGCGACACTTTGTCGCACAACGGACAGGATTTACGAGCGCGGCCCTTTAGGCGTTTGAATTACTATCTCGATTTTACGAAATCGAGAGGAGTGTCGAACCGCCAGACGCCATGCCAACTTTCCTCCTTTCTATATACGTAGCTCGATCGACCGTTCCGAATTTATTGCACCGCCGAACCGCTCGATTCCAAGGAAGGCTTTGGCGATTAACGATTGCAGGGGATGACACCGGTATTTTCCAGCCCGAATAAAGTAACGTATTTCCGGGATTTCTTAGCTGGAGAAGGTACTTTCCTTTATACGATCTCCGTCATTGTTTTAGCATTTTTCAAACTCTCATCCTCACTTTCACGAGTCCACTTACGGAAACTTCGTGATTCTGATCCCCGTTTGTATTCATTAAGGTAATAACCACGTTAACTCTCTATTGCGTTTGATGCATATTTTACATTCGTCGAGCGAACGCTAGAGCAAATATAGTTAAGCTTAATTCATATCGATAGAGTAAGTAGAATGTCTATAGTACCCCTAATACTTTCAAATGGTCGAAGAAGGCTAGTGGTAAAGTTAGCGACAGAGTTAGGCTATTCCACTCTATGTACTCTACTAACAACGAGGTTTAGTACTTCGCTAACTACTTTCCCAATAGTTTACACGAGTAAACTAAATGGATTTTTCCAACAACGTCGGTATTCTCTACCGTTGTAACCTAAACGTTAAGCTGAAATAACATCATGATAGAGCAACTTTGCTACCAGTCTTCTTCCATTAATCTAATGTACCTACAACTATCGTTTACCTTGTCGGTACTAAACTATCAAAAACAGAACAGTAGGTTACCGAAGGAAGTCGTACACCTACACTTAAATTAGTAAGCAAATAGTGGGTAATCCTCTTAACGGGTCCAATAAAATCTTTTCTTTATCGCCTCACCCACAACGCATGATACGTTATCGGGCAGAATCCAAGAACGCTTGGAATTCGTTGCTCTAAACACGGTCCTCGAATCGCGAATGCTTTTTCTTCTCTCGAAAATGCCGCAGACCAGCCGTTGTGCCTGAACAGCATGTCCGGGGGTCAGGGTTAACGACGCTAACAAGCCGTGGCTGAGTGACTTACGACTAATTCAGCCGCCCCTCCACCGCCCCTCGACCCTTGGCCCACAACGAACAGATGCCCGGAGAGAGTGTTGGCAGCTTTTTCCCGCCAATGAAACGCGATGCGGGCTAGCTAGTCTGATTAGGGTGCAGTCGTATATACGAACGGGAGAAGCTGCAATTGTTTGTTATTGTTGTGACGTCACCTCGTTAGTGGCGGTCACGCGTCCAGTCTCGTTAGGCGGTCATTTGTAACGGGCCACGAGGACCGTGATCGGGAAACGCGGGAAAGCGGCCAGGAATGCGAGAGGATCCGCTCCGAACGTCACGTCCGACGGATTCTTGAACGTTTCATGCAGTTGTATTAATTTAACCGTGGACGATGATGGATGGTACGGTGTGGACGAATTTAGAACGAAATTCTTTCACGAGATAAAAAAGTCTTCCTCTGATTGCTGGTTCAATATCGAATCGGTTCAAATATAGCCAAATTTTATATCAATTTCTTTTCACGAATGCCATAAATTCGTACGAGGTTACAATGAATACAAAATTAAAGTTAGAAATTCTTCAATTATTCACACCGAGTTCGAACAGTTAGACAGCAACGTTAATAGATTTGAAATGTTACGTGATCTGAAATATCCAGTGAGGTGTAGGTTTCGATCATTTCCGTCGTTTATGATCATCCCCAGATGCAGTTAGCCTCAAAGTGGATCAGTGAAGCGATATGTTAGCAATGGAATACCGTGTCGCAGAAATCCAATAATGAACTGTTTTCGAACGTCCCGAAGATTTCGGTGAAGGGTATTTGAATCGAATCGATCAACTCGAGCTACGAAACCAATTAACTAGAACACACATTCCTCTCTGAGACGCTGCGGAGAGGACGCGGTTCGTACAAGCGACATCAATTCCGTCGACAGGCCGTTTTATCGTACTATCAGGGGAAGAGGGAGAGGTGTAATAGCGTTGGCTAAGCAAACAGCCGATTTTTATTAGCCTTCGTCGTCCCTTTGTGAAGCGAGGGCTTATCGTCAAGGAGGAGAATCCTCTTGCGTTCGTCCTTCGTCGATCTCCTTCTCATTGTCTCGTCTTTCCCCCGTTCCAGGAGGAGCGTTCAAAGCCTGGCATCAGCCCCCTTCGAAGATTCGGGCACACGAGAGGGATCAGTGCCAAGGATCATAGGGTTCAAATTCTCGGAAGAACCAACCGCAAACTAACTGGCTTTCGTTGGTACACTCGAGATCAAAAAGATTTTTCGTCGGTGAACGTGGCTCTTATCGTATGTACACTCTGTACGTACGAGCAATTCGAACGAGCCTTCTCGTCTTTTCTCTTCCTGGTCTTTCTCGAACGCACTTACCACCCTGGGTCGCAATCTTCTCCACTCTCTTCGGCAAATCGAGCAAAAACTCGTCGTCGGCATTGAACCCATCGTAGTTCTAGCTCCTCGAGATCGCTCTCGCATTCCTCGAGATTCTTCTGCGGTAACTTCGCCTCCTATCGCCCTTTACCTTGCTCCATCCACCTATTTTCCGCGCTCCTCTACCTCCGAGCGTTTTTCCCTACCATGATTTTCTATTCTAGATCGACGTTACATATTGCGAGATACCGCTAATTAACTTCGAGTTTGAATCTTAGAAGTAGCTAGATAACACGATCCACCGTTATCGATATGGCTTATAGCGATGCTTTTAATTGACGGAACTTCGCAAGAATGTAATAACTTCGCGAACGTAAGAACCTTCGGTTTTGGAAACACGAACCAAGGTAGGACAATTTTCTCTATGCTTCCACGTAAGTAAAAGAAGTTTAAATAGGTATTCGTCTAAAATTTATTGCGTAGCACATTTTAATCCGATGATTTAACGAAGGTATTAAATAATGAAAAACCTCCAAAAAGACAGAACAAAGATCGTGTTTGGAAGCCGTGTTTAAACGGACACGTCTTGAACTGTCTGGTACAATATTTGCCAAGATTCAGGCGGATATCAGGCTTATCTGCATTCACGGGCACGATACAAATTGCGTAATAAATCGTGGGCCAACGTCGCGTAAACGAAGGTCTATCGTAAACCTAATTGGTTTACGCGCGACGCGCAGGGTCGCCGAAGAGCAAGCGGAAGAGAACGAGACCGTGGCGAGAAGCTGAAGAACAAGGAAACCTGAGAAGACCCGGAGCGTCTGGCGTGGCGAAGAGATATGATATGAGAAGGGAAGTACCAGGGAAGGTGGTCGTGTAAATTGCGACGGGTAGTTGATCGCGAAGCATCGGAAATTTCAGAGACGAAGCGGAACGGAGCAGATATACAACGTTACCCGTCTTCGTCTGCTATCCTCTAAAAAAGAACACCATTCAAAACGCGATTTCTTCTCTCGTGCTCTTCTCCGTTACCCGTTCCTCTTTCTCTCATTATCCTCTTCCTGGCTTTCTTCTTCGTCCTCGCGAATCGGGGCATTCGCGCGCACAGGACTCTGTCGGCTTTTCGATGGCTGGCTTACTCGCTCGTTCGACGTAAATCTGCGTAATGAGGCGTGTCGAAAGGCGGCTTACTTGACGAACTATAATGCCACCGACCGACGATTGGTTCTGCTTCTTTCATACCTTCCACATTCACCAAAGATTCTTTCAATATTCTCTCCTCCGTCCGCCGTGGACGGCGCTGACCTATGCCTCGCTTCTCGTTACTCGTACAATTATCCAAAGATTCTTTCGCTCGGCGGAAAGATGGCACAAATCTAGTTGAAGACTTCCAAGCTAATTCAACGACGGCGGCTAGGTCGCGAGAAATTACAGTTTTCTAGCCGGAGCAACTTTGGAATTTCGTGTTCATGCAATTTCGGAAGTTTGGGAATTTGGAACTTTCAAAGTAACGCGACACAGTACGTTTCGAACTAGTTTCAAATTCTTCAACTTTGGGACACAACTTTCGAATTTCGGAACTGCGGAAATTTGAGAAATAATTGCCGAAGTAAAGCATTAAACCTTGCACTTTGTGCCCAAAATCGAGTATGAAGTGTTTGTCGAGCAAAGTTATTGGATGAATAAGGAATTGTTATCCAACAAATGATCATTACAGAATGATCAAGTAATAATCGAGTACTTAAAGTATACAAAAAGAACTATTCTACAACAAAGAGAAGTAACAAGGATTTGAAAACGATGTCGACAATGACCACGATAGCAGCGGTGGATGCTGAAATTACATTCCGAGATTCGAAGGAGCGCGAGGATGTCGAAGGACGAGGAGGAAAAGTGGCGGAGTAGGGACAAAGAGGGCCGGCGCGAGCTCGCGGCTGTATATATTAATTTGCTGCCGACAATACATATTCAAGTTGGAATTCATACGCTGTCAGAGGCAGCGCTCGGTCGACTGAATAGATAGACATTATGGATGTCATACGGAAGCAGGAGTGGCGAGAGAGGGACGCGCGACGTATGGGAACGTACGTTTCGCGTACGGTTCACGCTCGTACGACTGTACGAGTCACGAGAGGGATGGGTAAACACCGGCGAAAGAACGATAGAGGGACAGAGAGGGAGCGTGGAGAGAGCGGATGCAGAAACGAGGGAGCAGAGCGACTGCACTGCACGTTCCAGCGTGACGTGACATCCTATTCGAGAACACGCGCCGCATGTAACGAGCTGTTCCGAAACTTCTCCGGTAACCATCGAACCAGCCTAGCTACCTGCGTTTTACATTGCTGGTATATTGCTCGACCACTTGGAAACGTGCCGCGAAAAATTTCATAACTTGTATCTTCCTAATCCCTCGAAAACGGGACCTGCATTAATAGTACTTTCATCGATCTGATCAGAACATTTACTATAACCTTCTTCGTCTAAAAGTTTATACCCGCGTGACCTCATGATGGTAGTTCACCGCTGTTTTACATCTGTAAAGTATATCTCTAAAGAATTTGGAGTCAATCTAATTTTATTGATTTGGCTACATTTGTATCAATTCCCGAAACATTGCTATAGTCCTCGTATCAAGGAATGATTTAGTGACCTACCCAGAATTCACGAGCAAAAAGTGACAGGATCCGCATCTTTCCGAGAACATAAAAGCATGCGAACAAACGTATCAGCCACTGCGCCCATATAATGCACTAAACCGACGTGACTCTGGATAACCAACTGTACTCAGCATTTCCACATTATCTGGCATTATCGCTGTCTGAAGCAAGATGATTGACGACGGTGTAGGTGGCTCGAAACCTCCTTCTCGGTCCTCTCACGCAAGGATATTCGCTTCCTGCTTCTAAAATGCTGTTACCCTACCCCGCCGCGAGTTTATCATTCATAAGAGCACGCGCTGGGGGCAGCCGTTACAGCGAAACGCTCGGCGAATGCTCGCCGTGGCGAGGAACAAATCGATTGCACGTGAACCATCGATGATATCGCGATCTTTGCCGCTCGTTACCCGACACAAGAACCGACCAGCCAGATCCCCGTGATCCTTCCATCCAATTAAGTAAACGCTGACGACGAAAGCAGCCCTAGGTGACGCGAAATCTGGCTGACGCCGGGGATAACACAAGTTCGAGTGCGAATTTCAATTCCGATTTGAATTAAGATAAGCCACCCACGAGTCCCGTTCCTGAGTATTTTTTACGGAGATGGTAGCAGCTTTCGCAGATGCTATCAAATAACAAGGAAAATCTAATTACGCCGGAAACATTCGCGGAGATCGCTTCTGGCACTTCCGATCGGACCGAAGGGTTGCGATTCGTACCAAGGCTTTCTCAAATTTTTTACTATTCAGAGCACATTCACGACGATGCTGCGACGGGGTGAAAATCAAAGTATTCACGATGTATAGTGCAGGTAACCTATAGATTGTTGGACTCCACAAATGTGGCGATATAATGCATGGTGAACAACGCGTGGTCCAACAAATGTTGGCGATGTAAGACGTCGATGTGGTGGTCCAAAGCTATTCCTCAAACAAAAATTCTAGTTACGTCAATGTATAGAATGAAACTATCCGCGAATGCAGAAGCGCGTAAATCACGGCGCGGGAACCAAGGGAAAACTCGGAGTCCGCTACTCCGCTCGACGACGAAGCCGGAGGCTATAATTTTAAGCCGCTCGACTTGCTCGACGACGACGACAAGCACGACGACTAAGGCGACGACGAGGACGACGGTGCGGCGCATCGAGACGCGCGCTCGGCTTTCCGCACGGTTCCGGTGCTCCATTTACCGGAAGCACGCGTGTAACGGACAACTGGCACTCCAAGCTTGTGCTACGAGACTCCGCTTCGCGAACATGGCAGATTTACGATTTACAGCGGAATAACTACTCTAGGATTTCTTTCCTAATGTTGTTCTAAGGACATTACATGCTGCAGTTAATTGATCGTGACATTATTCTGCTTATGAGAATTCTAAATCAAATTTGCGTTGCTAGATGAAAGATCATAACTCGTTGAGATCATATTTTTGTCTTCGTTACTTTCCTAAAGGACAGCTTGAAAATGAAACAAAGTCATGGTTGAGGTATTTTTAAATCTGAAATTGTCCAGTTTAATACATGAAAAAACTAGGGCGGTGTGTCAATGTTTTCTGACTTTTGCATTCATTCTTTACGTTCTTGCAACATGCGCGCCACGTGGAGAATCGATGGAACAGCGTCGTGACGCCGTCCGTTCACTTTCAACCCGAGCTCGCCATTTATGGGGAAGCATGTGAAAGTTACTGAAGTCTATCGAAGCCACAGTTGCAGGCTACAATACGATGTGGCTGTATCGCAAGCGTATAGAAAGGATGAATCGAGAGTTCACAGTCCTGATGAAGATACAATGTTGCAAAAACGTTGGAAATGCTATTTTAATGGACGTTAAGGTTAATGGTCTCCGCTTCAGAACATGTATAGAACATAGACTTTAAACACCTCGGTTAGAAAGATCTCAAACTAAGTTTAATCCTACCTAACCCAGGTATAAGATATACGTCTGTGTAAATATATATTTTTGTACCGAAACTGATTAAAGTTACAAGTTTCTATAAATTCCTGTAACTTATAAATTATATCAAATTTATGGTAATCAACGAGCCACCTAATATTCAACCTGTTAACATTCCTGAGGGTCGATGTCTAATTCATATTCTAATCGTGATTTCTATACAGTTAATCCCTTTTTTAGCAGGCTGTGATTTGAGTGTGTGTACATTGATTCGAGGGGTCCGTTGTAACCAAAGACTTTCCATCCTCGATGCACGCTCGCTCATTGTCCTGGCCGAGCCTCTTGAATCGGCGAGCGGCCACGCACGTGCACGACTCTCGTCAGTCGCGCCACTTTCAGCGGCGATATAATGGGGGCCAGGTAGAATTCAACACGGCACCACAAGCCACAGCCACACAATGGCCCGGGCTCGACTTCGCGACTCCCGGCCCTCCTTGCAACACAATGGAATTCTCGGCTGCTCTTGAAAAGGAAAGTTATGTTTTCTTACGTCGGCCCGAGATCGCGTTTCTGCGGATAATAGCCAAAATCGGTTACCTCCTGGCTCGAGTACTGGAAACTCGCGGGACGACAGGTAGCGGAGGATTCGCATGAACCAGCAAATAATGATCTCTTGTCTCACTTTCTGACGTTCTGTCCCATCTCAAGTTTATGCTGAATGTAAGTTTCTTGCCTTAAACTTCATTCGATCAATTTTCTTTCGTACATTGCAAAATTATTAACAATGTATTGCAAAATAACTTAACACAATCAAGAGAAAAATGAGAGAATAAGATTTAATAGAATTTTGAATCATACTGAAATAGCGTGACCCAAAAACCAATAAGGTTCGCATATTCATAAAAGATACCTGGAAAAATAATATCAAATTTCGAAAATGAGAATGGAGGGAGTTGGGATTAAATTACAACTATTAGCCTCCGTATACAGAAGAACAAAGGGAACGTTAAGAACGTTTTGGTTGTTTGAGGGAAAATTTAGATAGAGATAAATGAACGTAAATACAAGAAGAGAAGGGAAAGTCTCTGATGCAAGACGTAACAAATGGTACTTCTATTCTGTACAAATCGTTCTTCCCACAGTGATACAACAACGCAATCGTCTTCCCTCGACAAGATTCTCTTCTTTGACCTCCATCAAGCGTGGTATAATTTGATATTACGTAACGGACCGATCGAAGGCATGGGATCGGGTAGACCTTGGTAAACCCTTCGACGGAAGATTCGATCTTCCCTCATGGCCGCCGTCCCGAAAATGGACGAAGATGAAAGAGACAGAACTCCGAGAAGCACGATTAACATTTACGACAAGTTTTATACGAGTTTAAATAAATGATACTATTGTAGGTTTTTTCTTTCCTTTTCTCTCTCGTAATTGCTTAATTGTATTAAATTTGTAGAAATGGCCATCGTTATAGTAAACGCACACGACGCTAATTCGTCCCTTGAAACGGACAACATACTGCGAACACCAGTCGAGATTCGGATCCGTAAGTAGAACAAAGTAAAAAAATAAAAAAACAGCCCGCTACCTACTGGATAACGAATTAACGAGTGTTGGACGAGAAGTCGCACGCGACCCCGTTATTTATACGAGTTCCTAGCGTTACCTTTTATTTCAGAGCAGCAGCGTTGCACTTCTTTCTCTCTGTGTTGGCCACCCGCGACCGGACGCGCTCGCTCCATTTTTCCCCGCGTAATTTATTCCCCGTGAAAAAGTTCAACGATAAATTCAACTTTCAGCGTTTCAGCGTCGACACTTTTCTCTCTCTCTCTCTCTCTCTCTCTCTCTTGACACTGCCTCGTTAACGACTCGATTAGCTCACGTGCTCGTCCATTTCCCCTTCGTCTTCGTTTTCCCTGCAACCCCCTCTATCCCTTTTCGGCAGTCGATGCATAATTCAAGCGTTATACGGGACGTCGTGCCGTGAGGTAAAGCTCGATCGATTCCTGGCGCTTAGGCTGCCACTTTGAGACCAACTACTTCTAACGCTTCGTCGGTTAACCCTTTCAATAGGACACGTTTACAAACGGATCATCGTGTGTTGCGTGATATTTGATCGTCGAATGCAACCACGACTATGCGCCGTTTATACGAATTACAATTATTGCATCGACGCGAAACAAGAGAGCAACGTTCTGTCGAGCACTTGAGACACGTTCAATGTCCTGCGTAATGCTTCGATCGGCCGGCAAAGACGATGTCTCCGTTCAGTGAATAGTCTGCTTTCAAAACTCGAGCACAGTCTGGAAATTTTATTGGCAACGCGTACAGGCTCCCGAGGACCCCTCTAAGGGAGTCCCGGATAGGTCCTTGCTGTTTCCTGGTTTTCATTCCGAACAGGTTTTGGACGCAGACGACGCGACGCGGAGAGACGCTCGCAAACAGCGTAGAGCGGACAAGGCGGAGGAAACAGAAGCGAGAGGAGGGAGAATCGACTTTGTTGCTCGAAGGTTTACACGGCCAATCTCGCTTTGATGTCCCTCCCTGCCTGGTTGCCGACCCCTTCCAACCCTCTACGAGCTACGACACAACCCCTTACGACCGCCAACACATACACCAGATTACGTTTGTCATGCGCTCGTGCGATCTCCTTCCCACACGCACGTGCATGTACGTCGGCATAAGTGTGTCCGCGCGTGTTTGCTTCAGTCTACAGCCTCCGGTTTCCGGTCTATGCCTGTCTAGTCATGCGTAAACCTCTGCTCTCTGGTAAGAGGCCGACAGAGAGGATGATTCTTCGTGACCGCCACTAAACGTGGAACGACGAAAGGGAAATGTGGTATAACCACGTTCGCGTTGCTGCTATTTTCCTTACACGGAAAAATTGCCTTTATTCTATTTGATCGGGGAACATACTGCCGGACAAAGGATACGAGAGGCCATTAAAGAAGTAGCTTAGCTCGAACGTGGCTATAGATTACGGGGTGCCCGGTTGTCTTCGAGAAACAGCTGCCAAACCGAATAGTCTAATCTTGGCCGAACAGGATCCGCCATCTCACGGCGCATCTTTGTTGAAATAAGGAACACCTGTCCCTCGGCGCGAACGTTCGAAAACGTTTATCCCTCGCAGGCAATCGAATCCGTTCTTCCAATCGTGGTCACCGACCGAGTCCATAAATTTCATTAGGAACGAGTCCAACGGTGGCGAGAGACTCGACGTGTTGTCCGGATAAAGGTAATTTCTTTCGAACGGCCTTCAGTTTGCGTGTCTCGTATGGAACACCTGGGACCCTCAGTACCGATTTCTTCTTCTTTCGGTATAAAACGAACCGTTTCGCAACCTGCCCTTCCTGGAATCAGTTTCCCTTCCCTTCGATCCGTTATACCTTAGGGTCGTGATAATTCGTGTGCGCAGGTATCTCGGACTATGTAATTTTGGGACACACGAATTTTGAAACATTGGAACTTTGAAAATTACTGCATAGCAAGCACGTTGCTCGTGAAAGTTATCATTTGCGAAAGTGCATCTGAACCTTCAAAAGTTTGAGAATCCCTGCGCCATTCCCACGGCCTTTCGATAAAGTAGAAGTCCACGAATTTCTCGAGAATCGTGAAGATCCTCCTAAAACAGAGATTCCCTATCTCCCAATGACTTTCGTTCTCCAATTGCCCGTTTATGCTCCTCTTCCGAGGCAAATTTACATGGAGAGATTCGCGGAGTTACCAGAATTCCGTTGAAATTTACGTCACGATCACGAGAGACCGGTTCGAGCGCGGTTGTCTCGAACGACAAGGGACGTCGATGGTTCTCCCGGGCTGCAATTTCTTTGAACAGGACTAAAAACGAGACGATGTACACGCATGCACCAGTAACGTGTCACTCGAACACCGTGGAATCTCCCCTTCACTTGTTGCGCCTTACACGAATACGAGGAAGTCGTTTCATCCGGCAACGGCGTTCCTGGAACGCGAATTAATTGCCGGCGTCAAATTGTATCGTTCTTACTCGCCGAGTTCCTCGTTCGCGAATCGTAAAACGGCCACTTTAATTTTCTCTCATAATCACTGCGTTATCTCGATGTGTAACGGAAGATCGAGCAATAAAAAAACAGTATTCGTCCACGGTTTAATCATTTCTCAAGGCAATAAGCGTCGAGATGCTTTGGACGCATGAAAATTACGTTGTCGTGATCGCGACGCGTTGCATGCCCTCGTACGTTCTCGACGATCGGGTAACGCTGTAACTTTTTACCTGTAACCGCAATTTTGCTCGTCACCCTGTGTTTACGACCGCAATAAAGCTATTTCGAACGAAAGTTCGCTCGTTATCTAAAACAGTATATGCATGCTGTTTGAACTATAAATCAGAATGAGTTCTCGAAAAAAAAGCCGTAAGGAGATTTTTTTACGCGACGTTAATCATCGCTATAAAACAAGAATTAAGCACAATGCGACGAAAATAAATGTCAAAACGATTTGTCGCAGTTCCGTTTCAAAACGAAACGCAAATAGTCGGATGAAAGCATTAATTGCGTACGTGTTTGCTCTTCTTTGCCACGAGATTTTTATCCGCGGATCTAGCGTAGCTCAACAACCGAATGTTTGCTTACACGAAGCACCGCTAAAACCATTTCACGTTCCTACTGTGCCCGGCCATCATCACCCAGATTAGCTCGAGCGCTAGAAAAAGAAATTTAGTTGCGCTAAATGAATCGATCGTTTCTAACGACTGCCATTTCCAAACAATTTTATTACGTTCCCCATCTTTCCTATTACACCAGTAACCAAGCTATCGAGTTGATCCAAAAACAGAGACAAGTAAATGTAGGGCCTTGAAACCGTTGCAAGTCAGTGATGTCCCGTTTGATGTGCAGTTTTAATATCGACGCGACGCTTGGTGACGCGTTAAATGTAGTCGAGAGACGCCGTATCGGCAAGCAACAGCTCGATGCTCGCTGGCAGACATCAAAGCAGTGGCGGGAACAACCCGCCGCGAGATCGTAAGTCGGTCGACAGGAAGTTAAATTCATTACCGGATAATTTCATTGCTCGAGGAAATGAAACGTCTGTCGACGAGAGCGGCGAGGAACGAGCAAGACGTAACCGACTAATTACGAGCGTTTGCAAATCGACAATGACGACTACGACGTTCTCGCTCGAAACGCGCAGGTTATTAGATTAATTTCTGAGCGCGATTCTACTTTCGACGAACGTCAAAATCGATCGTGTAAAATGCATCCCGGGTGTCGTCTGTTCGGATTAATAAACGGGGATATTTGATTAAAAGGCGCGCACTTAAACGACACGGAGTTGACGCTGATGGCGAGCGGTCAACGAGAGTAACGGTGTAATTTAACGTAGGCACGCAATTTGATGAGCAATTAATGATGTAGAATATTAGCAATACGCCATCCTCTCGCGTATGCGCGTTGCCAAAGCTATCCTTTAATCTACTTGCTTAATTACGAAACTTCATTATACACAAGCGCGAAGCGCCCCTGTCGCGATACCTTGCGTTCACGTGCGATCGACTGCACGCCTCCGTGACTGTTCTCGTTAATCTGCCTGTATATCTAATTAACCGCTTTATGGTTCATTTCTTTTCGCTCTTTTTCTACCGCTCATAACATTCTTTATCGAGGAAAACATAAATTGCTAGAGAATTACTACGTAGTAAACAGCATTACTCTACCAATGTAATCTAGACTTATGCGGTTCACAATCCCATTTTTGCCGCATCGATTACACAGCGGACTTCCGTTATATTGCCCCGATCTATTCAGTAAATTCTCTTACACGGGGACTTTAATGCACATTGTATGTAAAGCTAGCAACCAGTAGGACAAGGTACAATAACGCTACTACTCTAACGGTAGTATACTCTGCCGTTCGTGTTACCGATGCAACATAAAATCTAAATCCAATATAATTATTTATAAAACGACTCGAAATCGAGAGTAAAACTATGCCAGACGAAAGGTAGATTTTTCGACGAAACATTGCAAAGTACCGGTTTTAGAGAACCAGAATTCCTTTTCGCGACGAAATCTCGTTTGTCCCATAAACAGCTTTACGATGACGGTGTACGTGTCTCAGGTAATTCCCGTGCTCGTTCAGCATCAAGATTGACCGCAACTCGATGTCTAACGGGGCTACGAATCGCAGCCGATCGTAAAACGAGACGTGCAACGTGGTAACGTCGGGAAGCACAGGGATGAGGCCGCATTCACCCTGATTCCGCTGGACATTTACGTGCAATTATTCAATTTAATTAACCGACGCTATTAAACTACCAGCTAGTACAACGTCGCCGACACGCGTTTCACAGGCTGACTGAGATTAACCGTGATTCCAACTTTCGTCGTTCTGGGACAAGTTTACCGGACACGGAAACCGCGACTCGACGAGTCGTTGATTTTCTAGAAGAGAAATGTGTTTTGTAACTTCTGTGCCCTCTTGCGTTCAACTGTAGAAAGTTGATGGCTGGGAAAGTCAGAAATTCGCACCAGAGAGCAAGTCTCACCTTTTCTGGGAAAAAATAGCAAAGCGGTACTGCTTCGAAATTTAGGAATTTACGATTCGAAAATTTAATTTCCTAAATCGTAACCAAGTGATAGATGCCTATACTCATAGCCTTAGCTAAAGAAAAGCTGTATTATAAAACTTTGTTTGCTCTTCACTGATCAATCGATTAAATTAAATTTATCAACATCAACACCTGTGACGGTCAATGCATTAACCTAACACGAAGTTGTATTTCCTAGCGCGATGGATTTTCAGTCCAACAAGATTATTATCGTCGAGATTAAAGGGAGTTTTCGTTCCTTGGTCTGCGAAGAGAGGAAAGACGACGGAGTTTGGTTAACGACAAGCGTCCATCGTGTAATTACGTAATTGGATGATCAATCACCGAGAGCTTCCAATTTTTCAGGAGCCCCGGAACAACGATCGCTGGGAAAAATATTAATTGCACGGGATTCTTGCTTGGTTGCACGGTAAAAAGGTGGAAAAATTAAGAGAATAGAAATCCGTGGGTAAGGCAGTAACCTTGTGCAGACTGTTTATCAAGATTGTTCCTGATATTTCGCTCTCTTGTATACCAGAAAATGAATCGGATGCACACGGAATGTTTCATAACATGTGAAAAATGAATACAATAGAAAAATTATTTAACCTTGTCTCCGTGTTTACGAGCTATTCCCGTATTCATAATTCATTGCCGTTTGACCCTCGTTTTTTGAACGAACTCGATCTCACAGATACATCATAATTCTTTCCGGACATTGTCTAACACGGTAATGGGTAAATCACGTGTCCATCACGGAACGTTAGAAATAGCATTTTCTCATGCAACTGCAGGTTGACCGATGTCGGGGGACCATTTCATAACTGATCGAAAGTGATTCGTAGAACGAACAGAGACGAACGAAGTTCCGTATTAAAATCGACATGAACCGTTATTATCCGTCGATGTAATTTCACGCTATCGATAGTAGTCCGTGAGTTCTGGACCCGAAGTTCTCGTCGTGGAGAACAACCCCCCGTTGGCATCAGGGGGTGCGGCTGAATTCCGCTCAACTTCTAGATAATGCACTCTCCTTCGTCTCACTCCTGTCTCTTCTCTTTCCCGCCTCTCGCAACCCGCTCGAAGGGTGAAGAATTCGATATCAAATTCTTTTAAGAACATCCCGCGGCCAAGACGGCGGGAAAGTGAGAGGGTAGAAGCGGATAGAAGATATTGCCGCATTCCTATGGTACATAATGAGCTGTGAAATTCGGAGAAGGTCATCACGCGTGGAATTCTCTCGCGACAATAGCAGTTATCGTTACCGGGATTACGATTTTTCGATAGTTGGGGGATGGAAGCGTTATCGATTATTTCCGGGATCGGAGGTTCAGATTCGAAGAGAAGCAGTTGTTCTCGCGATCAGAATGTTTCTTATTTATGCCGACGAACCCGGATCCGAGTGAGGACAGAAATATCGTTCGCCAACGACAGTAACAGATTTTTATAGGATCGGTAACGACGTCGTAGCAGTAGGAGGAGACACGACCTCTTGGCCGTTCAATCCGCGCCCGAGGTTGTAAACAAATAAATAGCCAGCCGTGTTTTACGAGCCAGTTATAAACAGTTCGATATCGGGGCCGATGCAAACAGTAGGTAGAGTGTTCTTCGCATCCTGCGTTGCAAGAGGGGAAGTCGTTCAAAGTTTGGAGTTACGTGACACATTGTTACTCAAACAAATCAGGGCAGCGACACGATGTGCACTTTTAACTCTTGGAAACATGGTGGCAAGACAAATGTACCGCATTTTCAACCGAATACAATTTGCACAAAACCAGTCATTTAGATCATTTTGTAACATAATCATTTCACGAAAGTTGCAATATAAAGCCGACATTTACTACAGCCTCAGTGTAGTTTCATACGATAATTCTGAAATTTTGCCTACATACATAGATGCCTCAGGGAGATATGTCATTCTGAAAGGCATATCCTTAGGCTGCTTTACGTGGATTAGAGTGTATCGGGTTAGAGAGTGTCCTAACGTTTATTTCTCGTCCAAAGCGACCTTGAAGTCGAAGAAGCTGCCTACTTCCGGTGAAATTAATCGAAACCACAGCGCTCGATCGTAAATCATATCCTTCCGCACTCAGCCAGGATCCAACACTTGGCACGTAAAGAGCTTCCCAGCTGGCGGAGCCGTAAACCGTCTTCCGGAACAGAAACCGCTACCACTACGAGATAGCTACCATCTCTCTGGTGCTTACTGAAAATACCGTAAACCACTCCTCTATTCCGACGAGGCATCTTTAAGACCCCGTGAAGCCTTCCTTCCAGCGGCTGCCACGAGGATTTGCGAGGCATCCGTGAACCGGCTGGAAAGTTTTCACCGGCACGCGGCTCGAATACGAATGATGGCGTTTTAATTAACCACGGTCAACGTTCCTTACTCTCCCATTCTGTTTTTACCACTCGACCGATTTAATCCGGATAAGCTTGTCGAAACGAATTTATATCGCTTGGAAATTGGAAGCGAAAAGATTGTGTTCGAGAAACTTTCAGATCCGCGATAAAAGATTAAGAGTTTACTTACGATCACCCTCGGGTTTCTGACGGATCATAGTTGTAACATTTTAGTGATCTTACCTGAAACATAAAAAATATTCAAGTTAGTTAATTAGAAGTCATGTTATCTGATTAGAAACGAGGGTAAAGGAAGTAGAATCTACCGGTGAATAGTGGGTAGATGATTATCAAATAATTATTTTAACTTCGTTATTCAACGCAGCTGACATTTTGTTCTACTTAATCTGTGTCGGAGGTTCCGACACTATATTCAAGATACTTTGCAAGAGTTTGATTTTAATTACACAGTCTCGTCAGCTCTGTTTCTTGCATTTTGTCAAGTTGTTCCAAGTTTCGAACTCGTGTTTCTTACGAATCGCATTTCCGTTTCGTTACCACCCGCCATTCGCGATCCCACCCCTGGTCTCAGCTCGCGACACTTATTTTCCCCCTGGGTCCTGCCTACGTTCGTGTCTTTTCTCTCCCCGCTCACGGCTCCGTCTGTCCCTGTTCGGTTCTTACGTTTATTTCATTCGCCCCTTCTCCGACAACCACCCCCTCGCCGTCGACGTCAACAAACATCTTGATTATACCGTGAAAGCCGCCTCCACTTCGAGTCCTGACTGGAAGCTCGACTTTACTTTCCCTTCCTCTCAGCCTCGAAAGCCTCTCCTCTCCATGCACCCCACGTTTCTTAACCACCCCCTTCCGTCCTCGTTCCGCGCCCCCTTATCTATCTGTCACTGTCCGTCCCGTAAAATCCTTCTCCTTTTTTTCTCTCCGCACATTCATTCCCTTCGTTTTCCCCGTTTTACACCTTTCTTCTATTCCCATTCCGTTAACCCCCGTCCGTCGTGCATCCACTTTCGCTCTATTTATTTCCAACTCCCCTCTTTGCTTTCCTTCTCACGTTTTTCTCCCACCCTGGCTACCCCTGTGTTCGTCTTCCTCGTTCGCGTTCGCCTTCGTGCCTCTGTCTCCCTCGATCCGAGTTCTTCTCCCTTGGTAGCAACCCCACAGCGATGCAGAAACGGCACAGCCGCCGGTATTTGCATGCGAAATTAATGCCTTTCTATTTCGCCCTCGAATTAAACGCAAGTTTGCATAAAGAAACGCCGATTTATTCGTTTATTCTTCGGGTTAAAGAGGGGGAGGGGGAGGACTCGACATTCGCGTCGCCCGCTATCCCTTCGCGATCAGAACCAACGTCGTTACCGGTGCGACGTAAAAATTTAAGGCGACATTCCTTGAACGTTCGCTGGTAAAATTGGAATTTACAGAAAAAGGGGAGCAAATTAATACTCGCGACATTTCACGCATTTTCCTTTTGATCGGTGCAAGACGCAAATTGAAGTTACGATTAGAATTTTGTAGATTAACGAGACATTTTTCCTCTTGCAACCCTTTGATATATTTCCAGAGCAGACTCTCGTTCTTTTATTCTGGGTTTCCTTTTTTGACACAGAAGGCAGATGATGAGGAAGAAGCAGAAGAAGGAAATTCGAGGGTGCGGAACACCTGCTAGCGGTTTTTGTCGTTCTACGCTGTCAGTCGACGGCGATCAACCGACAACTTCGTAAACGACGTTACCAGCCCCTTTTTCTTGGCGTATCTTACTCAACCCCCGATGTTTTTCTCCCTTTTCGTTTCTCCGGCCGTTTTTACGAACCGATTCAGCCATCACCCTTGAAATTTCTGCGCGGTGTCGCAGAATTTTGGTAATTCGAGGGTCCAGCCGGTAATCGAATTCCCCGATTCTGATTGCGGGGAAATGATTTTCTAGGTGTTATCGTCATCACGGCTGGACGAAAACATTCGTCCATAGTTGCGGTTCTCGAACCGTGAGAAATCGAAGATTCTCGAGCCGGATAATGGCGGCTGATTGCGGCATATCGAATTGGAACGTAGTCGAAAAGAATTCCTGAAAGTCGATGGGGTGAAAAACGAAGGCCAGCAACGCGTCGTCGTGAACGACGCTCTCGATTGAATGAGTTCGTTAAAAACGTACGTCGAACGGATCTGAATGACCAATCAGAACCGCATATCGGACCAATGTCGTCGAAGATGATTGTTAGAACCTCTTGAGCAATCAGCAAACTGCATTTGGAAAGTCGAAGTACGTGTAACTAGGGTGCAATTGGCGCGACAGACATCTTTATCGCGTATAATTACGGAAAACTGCGACGTGCTTTGTGAAGGTTGCTAATTTCATAAGTTTCGAACGTAACTGGGTAAAGAATCTAGTCTGTTGTTTCAATTAACCGATGCCTACGCGACCTGGGACCATTTATCTTCATTTGGTATCGTGTAACGTGGCCCCATCCCTTCGACGTGGCGCGATAGCAATCGCGCGATTAATCTAGCACACAAATCCACGGCAATTAAAACGCCGCGTCCGATAAAAGATTAATTCGTGGACCGACTGGCCAAATCACTTGGCGATAGCAACACGCGGCTTGATATTAATACGCGATGATAATTTACCGTGGACAAACAACGGTTCCGACGTAGGAAAATCTTTTTCGGTTTCCTGGTGATTTCATGATTAAATGTGCCAATAACCAAATTGATTTTCGATGCTTTTATTTGTCGATTTAACGTCGAAGAAATTGCAAATAATAATTTGTATGTTGACGGTATAGAAGAAACGATGTGAAGGAGGTTGAAACTTTCTTTTCGAAATTAATTCGGTGGAAAAAACTGTTTCGTGGAACCGTTTGTTAAAGCACGCATCGTGTATCTTCCCGTGAAAGAACCCGTCGTTTCGTGCTTTGATCGTAACTCGAGCACGCTGGAGAGACTCGAGGAGCGGCGGATTTTTAAAAGCAGACTAGCACCGTTTCGAGACAAAGAGCGAGGGAGAACGAAGAGCAGAAAATCGTGTCGTAATTCGTTGCAACGTTTGGTCTGGCAGTCAGCGCAAGAGGTGAAAATCGCGAAGAACAAACTCCGATAAGATTCTCTCGTCGTTTACGTTGGCTGGCGATGTTCTTCCAACGTGGTCGAGGGGGTGAGTATACAACCATCGTGTATAGTCCACCCTCCCTCGCGAATCCTTTGAAACTCTCGACGTGACCTATCTCTTCGCCAATAACGAACTTACCGTTACTCATCGTTTTTAGCGCACGTTTAACCGGAAGGGAGGAAAAATTGCCGATTCAGAAATGTTCTTTCTCAAAATCGAACAATCACGAATCTTTCTTTAACACACTGTATATCATCCGTTGCGTTCACTTATATTCGACTACAAGTGCATTTACACGATTATATAATCGCGATCGTAAGAATCGTTCCGTTCTCGATTTCAAAACTCGTTCTCACGTAACGTAACGATCGTATGCTCTCGTCGTCACCGAAATCGATGTTCTGTCCTCAATTACCCATCCATGTGTTCGCTCTTATTCTTCGCGACATTTACAATCGATTAACAATCGCATCTGTAAGCCAAGCTCGTTAAACGTCGTTGAGTATCGGCTGCGCAATTCGCAGCAGATTTTCCTCGCCTTTAGACGAGGATACGTTGTTTCGTAACACGTCGGCGCACACGTGCGCCCATAAAAATCCGCCGTTACGCTCCGAGCGTGCAACGTACGCGTAACTGGCGTAACGATAACGACACTGCGTTACGACCGGCCAACGCGTGCACCTCGCGTCGTTGCATTTGTCTTCGATCTTTTTTTTTCGCCGTTCGTCGAAATAATCTAACACGTGTCTACTCGTTCAGCCCTGACGTTAATGCGTTTTGGCTGAATACAGCGAATACGTTAGATAGAGTTTTTTAGTGAAAATGGTAGGATAGAGAAGACCACTCGGTAATTTCTAGTAGGTAAACCTTCGAATGAAGAGGCTAGATAATTTGAAAATAACAAATACACGTGCACTCGTATCAACGAGTGTTCTGACAAAGTAAAGATTGTCGAGCGACCGTTTTCAGGACCACTCGCCTAACAGTCTGGTCGACATTCGCGTCCCTGATGCGGATTTATCCGCAGTCCAGCTGGGAATTCATGGAACTCCGGGTCTGTTCGTCCTCGTAAATTTGCCAGATAAAACTGGCACTGTCTCGAGTAAAAATTGCCCTCCTTCGACCGCAGTATTTCACGCTGGGTCCGTTCGACGCGTTCGATGGTCGTTCCTGTCCAACGGAAATGGCGAATTCTGTATCCCTTACGCTTTCGTTTCTCGTCTTGTCACTGATACCGTATTTAACTCGTATCAAAACCATGGTACGATTCAGAAATACGTAATAACCGAACCCAATATTTCGATACTGCTAGGCAATATACCCCACAAGGCGCCGTTTTTGAATTCGATAACAGGAACTTCCCGTACATCGCATTTAATTACTGCATTATCCCCGTAACAATTCTGTACACGCTGCGAATACACAACAATGTTATGCAAAAAGAAGCTGCACGCGTGCACGCTCAATATCGAGCTGCATCCGGAACAGCCGTACCTGACCCTAGCTTTAGCATCTTGAGCATCCCATGATCACGAAGCATGTGCGCAACGTGGACGCGTTTCATGGTGCATCGTCGCTCGTTGCACGTACGTGTACTATATGAACGCATAGCGGACATCGCGAGCGTTCTGTAAGTAGCTCGATCCCCGGCCGCGTTCCCTGCCATCGAGTATTTCGCATAGGTGTGCAGGGTGTGCGATGTTCCCTGCACCCAGACGTTCGCGTTGGCCCATAAAGTTCGAATGGAATTGGAATACAATGCAGGGTGACCGTTGCACACGAGCAACTTCATTAAAGTGTCCTACGAAACACGCGACACCCCCGTCAGCTAACTTTTTCGGTTTCTACCCACTAACGCGCGAGTAACTTTGTTTCTCGATGCATTTCAGCTTCAATTATGTAAAAATATCTGGTAGCTGTCGCGAAGTACGAGCTCGAAATTCTCGTTTTGTTCGACATTTGAATTACGGCGCAAAGAGACGATGCAGAATAGTTGAATCGTCGTAGCTCTCGATGTAAATCGATAACGGAAGGATTAATCCGTGTCCCGATTTCTCGTAGAAACGAATCAAATACCGAAGAAGTACATTTCCGCGATAAATCGTACCCGAGTCACGCTAAACAATCATCGCGAGGTGGTCTCTCCAACGGCAACGTTCCAGTTCATGCAAATCTGCCAGGAAGAAATAGTGAGCTAGGTACGAGAGGAAGATTCGCAATTTGTACGCAGTCAGATCGTTTGAGCAGTCGTTCATAGAAAAAGAATCGCTGCGGCGAGTCGGGTCATGGCGATCCTGATGCCAGATCGACCCACATTGGTCATCTGCAGTATCCTTGAGAGCAACGAACGTGCGACGACGGTACAAGTATCGAATCCAGAAGATCGATCGTAGCTCGTTCAACGTACGATTCGCAAACGCGATACGATTTCACCGCTGAATTTTAAATCTTGCAGTGGTATCTCGCTATATGGCCCTGGCTGGGTCTAAGCGGAAAAGATTGTCCAAAGGGTCGTGCTGTCGAAAACGTGAAATGTTCAGATTTGAAAATGTACAATTCATAAATTCGTCTGTGGCATTAAGTGCAGCAAGGCGGAGGAAAGGGCTCCGGAGAGGAAGGTGAAAGGGACACTTGAATAGGAAGGATTTATTTCTGCATCGACCATTCGAGCGATGGACGCGTTTCTCTTCCTTTATACGACGGCGCGATACCAAATCCTTCTCTTTCTTCGTTCGACCCTCTGTTTCGACCCACCCTCGATATTTTTTTATCCGGCTCGGCTCTCGAGACCGGTCCCATTCCGAAACAAATCCGACCAATTCGGACGCAACCACTCCGCATTCGGAGAAGGAGCTCGTTATCGAATCAACCATTATAGTACGACGCCCTTCGGTTTTTTCTATCTACGTTGGTACACGTGCGCACGTGGATCCTTGTGTTCACGAATGTCCACCACACGAGCAATATTCACCCTCGTTTCGCTGGCGTAGAAACGAAATCCAAGTTTCGCCGGAACACTCTCTTATCTGACCGTGCATGCTTCTTCTTCATTGAGGGTCTTACCCTCTCTCGTTCCGCCGATACTCCAATGAATAAATGATCGCGATTACGGCTGTATCGAACAGATATATCAGACTGATCGTTTATCGAATAGTAGCTTATCCGAACATTTATTCAATGTTAGTTTTAATCGCAGATGTATATTCTCCAAACTGATTCTGTGATAAAACAGCGTTTAACGAGCACTTGTGCATGGTAGGTTCTATTCATCCTGAAACCTCCGTACAAATGCCACCACTGTTACCATCCCCCACTGGTCTAGCAATTAACCCAAGTGCGGGATTCGCAAAAACGGATTTCCCGAAAGCGTGGCGTTAAATTAACGTTTGCCGGCTCTGATTGTCGGACTGTGGCGTCGCTCGACCGGAAATCGCAGCTCGAAAGGGTCGATTAAACGACCGCTCGTTGATAACGTTCACCGTCTCGATTCTGATTATTCTTACCGCGCGGTCGTTTCACGAGCTTCGATCTAATTAGATGCCTTCGTGGCCGTCAAATGCTTACACGAACTTCGCATCAATTCATCTAGGATCTTCAACGCTTTCAGTGTCATCGGTGTATTTCCAATTTATACAACTAATTTTTAAGTTAAAGAAATCATTATATAATGTAAACTTGCGAATTAGCTAACAATATCCAAGTCAATTCAGATCCCCAATTAATTTATAAAGTGAGAAATGTTGAAGTTGTGTAAAAACGAAACGGTTGCTACAGGTGGTGCTTCCACAGTTAGATACACCCGGTATATGTGTTCCCTGTCCACTATTTCTATCCGAAATCGTCCGTTAATTACGAGCCGACGTTGGAAAAAATGCGTTATCTCTGTGAAACAGCTAGTCCACGCATGGTGCAGTCGCAACGAGATTAGACCCCATTGTTTCGTGATCGCGAAAGGTGTGCACGATGATGGGATGTTCTCGAGCGCCGGTGGGTTCAATAGCCCTCGAACTGGCCCGGAAATTATTTTCGTTGCCGAAATTGGTTTTCGTCGTCCGTGCGCACGATTAACGTTAAAAATACAGGAACTTCCTGCTTGTTAAATGATGCATCTTTTATGTATTATTCAGATAATAAGATTTGCCTTCAAGATCGAACGATTGCTTTATCCTGCTGGACTTTTGTTTTCAATCAACTTCACCATGTTACTTTGTAATACGTCGTTTGGTAATCTTCTTGCTAATTATCGATCCGAACGATTCGATTCTATCGTAGAACTCGATTATCGATAACGTTCAATTAACGAATACCTACGCAACTGTTCTTGGTACGTACATACTTGCAGGATGCTTTGCTTCGTAAAATTGCTTCAAAACATGTATGGAACTCGGTGATTAAGAAAATGACGGTTCAAAATTGCAAGTCTTTCAACGGTTACTCGAATAGGTTTCCGTTTATCGTAACGTCTTTCGTTTATTAACACTTTTTTGAAATTTATTGTATGGAAGGTAACTGAAAAAGAGCTTACAATTACAAGTCTTTGATAATTTATGGTAATTGTCGTGTTACAAGATTGCTATTGGTTGTACTTCCACGTACAAGACTTGTATTACGTATTCTTGGTACACAACCTTATTTCAGATATTGTGAAAAGTTGGTAATTAGAAAATGGTGGTTCCAAGTCCGTGACGATTTCGATGCAATGAGGTTTCTGCTAATATAGGAACTGTTAAATCGAAGGGGTTAAAAACGGAGTTCAGAATCGAATGCAGCAAACAAGGAGCAAAAGAAACTCGTGTTTCCCCCGTATTCGCAAAGACGCGTCTAGGACGTCAGGGTATATTCGCGTTCCTCCGAGCGCACACCCTCCGCATTCCTGCAGGATCCGCGTCACCCTTCAGCTCGAAGGGCAGGAAAAACGTGGCGGCTGAATTTCCCCGGCGCGATTCGACGGACCTTTTGTCGGGGCGGTGAAGTCAATCGGTCTCATTCAACGGATTCCCCGTTTTTGCCTCGAGGAGGAAGACGAACAGGGGGTGGAGAAGCGATCAGAGCGAGAGAAAGGGAGGAGGATAGAGGCAGGGTGGGTGGTGGAACGTCGGACAGCTCTCGCAACCCTGGCGTCAGCGTCGGCGGATGTCGAATTCACCCTCTTCCACCCGTTCGATTTCTCTTCCCTTCTACGCGCGCCTCCGGCCAATTCGAAATCACATTAAGTCCGTCTCAATGCGTCCAGTCAAAACTCCAATTTAAAAGTTCTCTCCTACAGCGAACTTCTCTCTAGCTTTCCCCGATCGGCCGGAATTAGAAATACCGAAAATAGCTCTTCATGAATCGACCACCGACTAATTCCATTCGCTAGCATGTGTGCTAGCTCGCTTCGACTGTGAACGCGTCTGCTCTTTCGTCGAATTCTTGCCAGTTCCACGCGTGAGAAAACGCTCCAGAAGGGTGAAAAACCGATCGATGCCTATTTTTTCCGGGAGGGTCGTCTTTAGCTACTTTTAGCGGACGCAGAGTCATTTTTTGTTGGTATCTTTCTAGAAATCTTTCATTTCTTTAATTAGACAATGCTTTTGTACTGTGAATATCGATTATAGAAGCTTTGTCCAGGGAGTTATCAAGAATGCAGATGTAGTGTATTGCTATAAATGTTATTTGCTATTGGTATAACTCCATATGTGCATCGTTTATAACCTTATACTAATGCACTTCTCATTAGTGTAACTCTATATGTGCATCATTTACCTCATAATCAATATTGCCCTACGATCTATATCACGGTACACGCGGTAACCTAATTAACTCACACAGTATGAAAGGTTTAAATTCAGCTGCATTCGGTATTCGTCTACGGTAAATGAAATTTCCTGCATTAATTCCAATAACCACCGTGCTTTGCACCATCGCAAAGAATTGGTGCAACAACACCGTGTATCCCTCTTTTTAAACCCTGCACGAGGGAACCTCGTTCCACGATCATCAATTTTCCGCCAGTTTTTCCTTCAAAGGGGCGAGAATCCTGCCTGAAAATTGATTTCTGATTTAGCCAAACTCCGCGATGTTCTTCTCGTCATTTCCGCGATTGTTGCGTTCCTTTCAGACTACGTCGGTGAAGGCACAAAGAACGTTTCAGGATAGAGCACGTAATCCAATGAACCGCTCGATGATCGACGTAGCTGCGAAACGTCTCGTAGAACCGAAAGGCGTAACGAACTTACCGAGGAATTCTCGTCTCGCGTCTGTCGGAGGCGCGGCCACGGAAAAAGAAGCATCGGGGCAATAAATCAGAAAATTCTGGCGAGACGCTAATACCTGGTTAATCTCGGAGAGAAGGTAACGGGACCGAGCATCGGCGCGGAATATAAAATATGTAAGAAATTTCTTTCTCGAGAGGGTGGCGAAGGAAAAGAGCAAAGAACAAAGAGCGAGGAACAAGAAAGACGGAGGATGAGCCAACAACAAC
Source organism: Megachile ligniseca (assembly GCA_945859555.1). Classification (NCBI taxonomy): domain Eukaryota; kingdom Metazoa; phylum Arthropoda; class Insecta; order Hymenoptera; family Megachilidae; genus Megachile; species Megachile ligniseca. The sequence goes on along the minus strand of OX243781.1, from coordinate 12,747,842 downwards.
AACGAGTTGGTTGTTTTCCGGGCAAACATAAATCCCGAGTCGAAATAAGTTTAAAATTGCCGCGTAATCCACGGGAGCGTGGCATTCGAGTCAGCTGCGTCGCAAGTTTTGCTCGCTGGACTCGAGGGATTCGATAAGAGAGGACGGTTAGATGCAGTCGAGAATATTTTTCCGACGACACGACGAAGAAGAAGGGAATCTCATTAATTCCCCGGGTCTGAGACAGCAGCCGTCAAAACTTTCCTCGCGCGACGACAACACGCAAAGCTGAAACTTCTCGACGCTCGTCCTTCTTGTCGGACTTGTCCGGCTCCTTGGACGGCCGGATAAAAGCCGTGCAACTGCGTCCCCTCTAATTTTCTCTGGCCGTTTCGTGTAATTGAATCCTCGTCGAAGGTGAATCTCGCGCGGAGATCGTTCCTCTTCTTTCCTCGTCGCTCGACGTAATCGGCGATCGGTCATGTTCGATGGTTTATTGGTTTCATTCTCGCTTTTTTCGATATTTCGTTCTATCCTGTAATACGTTTGTTCCTTTCGACGAGCCGGGGCTTGTAATGGGAACGACGATGGATTCGATTTTCTTCCCCCGATTGAAATATCGAAGATTTGATCGCTGGTTTAATTGCCGTCCATCGTTGCTCTTCGGGCAGACAGTTTGATCGAACCTGTTCACGTATCCGACTGCTTTTGTACACGGCCAACGAGAAATTATCTTTCCGTATTTCTCAAATGAAATTATTACGTTGAACGCCGAGCAAATATTGATCAGGATGTATCAATTATTTCAGTTTACAGCAGGTGATTATCCCTTGAACTGTTTGTACCGATTCAAATGCGAAATGAAGTTTTTAACGGATTATAAACGCGAATTCGAATTCGATATGTTATTTAAAATTACAGGAATATATGATGGATTAAAAGGATCGCGATTTATTCAGCAGCGCGTGGCTTTGACTACGATAATTACGTAGTTATTTATTTGTAATTGAGCACGTCTGTAGAGGAGAATATTATTACGAAGGTAATGGTCAAATAAGAGAGATTCTCTGAACATCTCAAGCAACGTATCATCGAAGCTTTTAACAATCGCGTTAATCTCCACACAGGGACCGCAACAAATTAAATCCATGTGGTCAGTAAATTCCCTGGAAGATGCATGGCGCACCTTGAACGCGGTTACATTAAATACAGTTAGCTAACCAGCGAACGAAGAGATACAATCGTCCGTGGCCTTAGCCGAGATCAACGATCTCCCGGAATGACCAAGGCGTGGTTGACGGATAATGAAGACGAAGGTGCAAAGGTCTATCCACGGTAGGCCTGGCTATTAGGCTATCGACGTATTAAGAGGCGATCGAGGAAAGAAATTGCCTTTTCCCTTGATCCGTGAAACACACACGTTCATCTCGATGATCCATAGTTGATCGATCTCTCTAACGAACGAACACGCGAAGCCTTCGGAGCGTGACCGAAGAAAAACGGTCTTGAGACTGCAGCCTATAAAGCTGCCCGATCGCGTTACGCTTCGGTGCTCGAGCATAGATTTCCACAACATCGCGCGAATAAGAAACGAATAATTGTTCTATTGAAATCGTTCTTGATCCATGGTGTTTCCTATGCAACGTTATGTTTATTTATTACTTAAAACGTGTACTATTTGTTTTTGATCTTGTTCGAATTCGAGCACCAAGGGAGAACTTTGGTAGAACTACAAAAGATTTCAAATGGTGAAGGTCTTGTAAGTCTCTTTGCTTTACTTCGCAATATTCTTTCTGAGAGTACGCACGCGATTGTGCACTTTGTCTGTCGGTACTACAGCTGCGAGGGAGAATTTTTCGTTACCGATTAATTAATAGAGAGAAAGGGGAACGAAAATACGAGAGAATGGAAGGTTCAAAGATCAACGATGTCTTATCTCGGTTCGTTATGCCAGCTACCTGGTGCACGAGGACTCTCGGTTAGACAACCGGTTATCTCTGAATGGGCTGGGTTAACTAGAAAACGTTATAGCTTATTGTACAGAGCTACCTGACTTCCTATCTAGTTGAAATAAGATGATAAAATCGATACGTGGCTCGGTTAGCGTTTCACCATCGCTATTTACAACCCGACGGAATCGTAATGATCGTTAATTGTCCGCGAGCTTCCATCGCGATCTTCCAGCGAATAAATCTAACCGTCCCGTTGAATTATGCAGCACGAAGGGGAACGATTTGTCGATTACGTTGGGAAAAACAATGGCCGTTTGTAGGCCGGTTGCGTCGATCGCGGAACAATCAGTTCCCTGTTCGCGGGATCACTCGTGCAATTAATAATGCAAGAACGTCGGTTAATTCGCTTCCTGAATTTTTCTTAATCGACAGAGGGAAGCTCGCACGGTACTGATCATTATTCTATTGCGTCGGATTAAATATTCCATTACAACGATAAAATTGTTTCTGAATCATGAACTTCGGTAATGGCACATTTAACGTTTCGAGAGCACGCGTTAAATTCGTAAGGGATCCTCGACAGCGAGCATAAAACGAGAATCAGATTCCCCGAAACATAATATCCGACGGTATCCCGCAATAAAATTATTACCGTGGCGAAAGTGAAATTAATTAACGCGTCCTTCCAAACGAGCCAGCAGACGGTAGCGACCGCGAAAGAAAATAAAACAACAACGGAGAGAGACAATTTTCCCGGGGTGGAAGTAGCCTAAAATATTAAATCTCGAAACGTCACCGTGGTCCAAGCGATTCACGCGGGTTAACAAAGTATCACGGGAAGACGCAGCAGCGATCTCCGAGAAGAACAACGAGAAAGAAGGGAAAAAAAGGAGCGTCAGACGTTGAAGAGGGTCGAAGTTATAACCGTATCCCGGCGAGAGGTCGATCCTAGTCCCTAGGAATCTTAATGGAGCTCGGGGATTACCAGCTCCGAGCTAGAGGAGGGTTGGTTCCTCTCGTCCGAGCAAACAAACGTAATTGCACGCGAACTTCCCTCTCCCGTGCGCCGAGCCCAACGACCTCCATTACGGTGGCTATGATTTAATCGAGGAACCGGTATAAAACTATTATCGGTGGTGCAGCTGGTTAACGGGAATCGAGGATCGTGGCCTCGACCACGATGCCGATTATCCTCGATGCGTGTTTTCGAGCGTGAGATCGAGACCCACCTGTCCTATGAACACGCCCGGAATGTTGTTTCTTATTGCTCGATTACGTTCTCGATAACGTTCGTCTTGAATTTTTATCGGTGCTTCGCCGATAATTCAATTACTCCTTAATTTTTACAGGCGGATTGCTAACACATCGAATACATATGTTTTAAAATAGAAAGATCTCATTCTTAAAAATGATGGTTTGATAGTGGTTCGTTACTTTCCCGTCGATACCCGACGCTCATAGTTTATCCAATTCCAAACTAGCTAGTTTCAGGTATCTAGTACGAAAGTTGTTCATCCATCCTGAGGAAACAGTCTTCTGATAATTTCGTGCTGGCTAAATTTCGTAGCGGGATTAATCGCAGGAAGTTTAATCGTCTCCTCCGTTATCAGTATTGTTCTTGGGAGATTCGTCTTCTCGAAATCGAGTACAGTATCACGACTCCGGTCCTCTTCAAGTGCCACGTTTTCAAATCTTATCTGCAAACCTTTATCCAACGATCAGCATTTTCAACGCTAGAAAAATTTTGTGGAATTTTTGTGAACAAATCTATTGACATATAGTCCCTTCGCTTATATTGATTTCCACATTTATTTGCATTACATCTGTGTGCATTATCATTTACATCATGTGTTAGCATTATTTTGAAAAACGATATACGTATAGTACCTAAAAGAGTTTTATAAGTTTGAAAGCGTAAGAAGTTTACCAACTTGTATTACCAACGACATTTTAACGTTAAAAGTTAAAAAACGAGAAATATATTAAATGCCGAGTGAATCGCGACCTACGCCAAAAGTACGGAACGATCGCTCGAAAGCGTCGATAGAGGAGGGTGAGTTCGAGGCTCGTCGATGTTGTGCATCGGGGTTGGTGACGCGAAGAAAAAAGAGCGAAGGGGACAGAAGTCTGTCGCTCGGGAGTCGTTAAGGCGCTATCGCGTGATTAATCTCCCCGGTGCAGTAGTAATTCTCGCGGCAGGCATCGACTGCGTTACTTGGAAGCGTCATAAACACGGGATCGAAACAAAGCGACCGACAACGAACGAGCTCGTACACGATGCACCGTTACTCCATCACGTGACAGACGTGACAGAACGTGCGAGCACGCGTTCCTTGATAAGTGTGGCCGTCCTATCCGCCGAGGGAAATTGCGACGACGAGTCCTATACATTACCGACCACTTTCCCTTCATTTTCATCGGTAAAACATTACTTCTGTGCGGTGAATTATCGATTTCAGCGCGTCGATTCGTTTCGAGTATTTTGGTCGCGCCCTTTCGTTCTTACGGGGACGGTAAAAGCGATTGATTGCGTTCATTTTAGAACGGCTATGTATTTTTGGTGCTCGAATGAACTTGTGACCGTCGAAAATTTGAAAGTTCAAACTTCGCACCTAATTTTGGGATCTTGAAAATCCGTGAATTTTGAGAGTAATAAAACGTTTGATTGTCGTCGCTGTATGGTGTCATCGCTTGTTTCCTGTCCAAACATTACGCGACACGTACCCAGGATTAAAACAGGAAAGCGACGTTCGTAGGCGGAGTGAGAGAGGAGCGCAGCTGCATCCTAAGGGTCGTTAATGATATTCGCAGGTGACACATCTAATTCAGTGACTGCACGCGCCGGAAGCTGGATGTGATACCCGGTACAGCGCGTTGTCATCGCGCACAATGAGGATAAACGAGAACAAACGGCGGCCGAGGTGAGAGAGGGCATGTTTGCATTTTCGTGTCGTTGCCAGCGGCAGGAAATACGCGAAATTACGACCAGCTACCGGCTGTGCCGACCTTTTGCTTACCAGGTCGCCGGGAAATAACCAATTTTCCCGAAAGAAATCGGTACTGGTTGTTTATATACGCGGATACGCGGAAGCGTCATCATTGATCCGCACCGAAACGTTTTCGCCATCGTTTATTTATTACCATCGCGTCGGATAAAGTGGCTCGGCTCTGCAATCTACGTATATACACTTTGTAATCAGCGAATTAGAGACACGCGATATACGACGAGCTCGTTCGCATCGCGTCGAGTATCGGGGGAGAATTAACCGCACGGGAGGTGGATGCCTTTGGCAAGAAAATTACTTCGCCACACGCCATTCACAAGGAAACCAGACTGAGATTCCTTCATTCGTTGCAGGCAAATTTTTATCAATGTTTAAGTTATTTAATACAGTGCAATAAGTAGGTAAAAGCTCTGCTTCTACGCATTGTAATTATCTTGTATTGTACTGCTACAAAGTCACAAAAATGGCGAAAATTGTATGCAAAGTTATTCCCGCGCAGTTAAATAGGATTTGTTTTTAATACGGTTTTATAATAGAACAACGGACGGGATTTGCTTTCAGCCTGTCGAAGAACTATTCGATTCAATTCAATTTATAGCCTCGCGTCGTACGAGGAGCGATGTTTACACGACAAACAGAACATTATGCAGGGACCGTGGCTAAAATTAAGAACACGTTCGGTAGAGTACAGTTATACACGTTCCCTACGGAGCGCATACATAACGTGCTTTTAAGGTTTATAAACCGATGCAGCAAGCTGACTCATTCGTGACATCATGGTGCCATTCATGGTGCTGGTTAGGTAATCACTTGAATCTGACTGGTTGCTACACTGATCGTGTTTTACTTTTGAACGAGTCTCAAAACAGCCAGACGCTGAAATACCTGTCAGAGCGGATGAATTAAGCTATTTTGAAAGTTACGAATAAATTTTCCACCTGTACCGCTAATTCATATCACTTGTTATTTCATTCGTTTCAAATTTAATTTACGAGGGAAAACATGGCAGTCGGTTGCAACTTCCTCTCATGCGTGATTTTCATTCTGTTTCATACTTATCGCTTTAATAGAAGTCCCAGGCATTTCTGCGAACCAGTTAAATATAATTCGTTTCAGTAAAAATATTCGAAAACGTCCATACATGAGAGGGTTAAGCAACCAGAACACCACGAATGGAAAGAGCAGAGAGGAAGCTGCACGAATTCCAGGTTCATGGCTTACGAAAATAATTCAGACACCCTAAATAGAAGGAGCATGTGCACGGTCTGTCAAACCGAATGCGTTTCTGAGAGACGAGCAGCGTAAAGATGAAGGACGCGCCACATTTCTCAAGGAAACGCTAGAGATACGCGGTCAGCGAACCGACTGTTCCAGGCAGCATCGAAAAAAGAAGAATCGAAAAAGATACGAGGCATGAAAGGCCAGTACGCGACCTCGTCGTATTCACGGTGCTCCTCTGCGAATATGCGCATGCTTATTTTATTTCGCTCGTTAGGGGGTTAAAGGGGCTAAGGAGAGTTTCTTCCATAGAAATTCGCACTTTAGCTAGCCAGTAATCCGAATCGTTTCGGAATTCATACGTTCTCGAGGAAACGTGAAATGAGTTCGTGCAAAGTCGATCGTTTCGTGCTCGAAATTGGAGCAATCGATGGATAAATTTTAGCGACGATCATTGCAATTATCGCGTTATTGCATTACTCAATAACGTGACACCGGTAATTCCCATTATCAGCCGTGTAATTATAGAATCGTTACTCGGCAAGCGCGATAATAGTAGTTATTATTATCGAACGTATTATTACACTACCATCATGACTATAATATGATTATCGAATAACGTAATAAGCAGTGGTTAAGTTTCATCAATCGCATCATCTTCTCGTGTATCTATTTTGCACCGAAAGACCAGTTTAATGTAAATGATCCTTTGCGGAACAAATTTTGTACAATATTACAAAAAATATTCTTCCGTCTTTTAATATTATATTAAAGGTTTAAATTTTAGATTATAAATATTCAATGAAAAAACGAATTAAAGTGTCGTGGAAATAACAACTATCGAAACGAATGCGTTAATTGAACGCAGACGCAGACTCGATGAATTTTGAAAAATACTCTTGTACCGGGAGTCGAGCAGACGAAATAACGGCTGATTTTCGCGATGTTTCGAGCGTTTGCTCGCCGATGACGCTCGGTTATCGAACAAACGCAGCTCGACAACGCGCGTGTCGATCATTACTGTCATTACTGTCAGCATGAGCGCGAGCGTTTCGGGTGAAAACGATGCGATTTAACGCTTCATTTTGCCTGGTACCGCGAGAGCACGAGGACCCTCGCGTAAAACGCTCCTTTTTCCAGTTGACGAGATAATCGGGTTTCCGTTAATAAATGAAATCACGGATTTTCGATTTGATTTCATGGTGAATGGTATCGAGCACGATAATGTATTATCTCGAAAAAAAAAGAAAGAGAGAAAAATAATTGCTTTTCAACAATTACTCGTTCATCGATCCTTCGACAAACAAAATTTTTCAGTAATATCCGTAAAACGCGCTGGGAAATCATTCAAATCGATTCGTACAAGTCGCATTGCTATCAAAGTTATTTTAACTGCAATTTTTACTATAATTCCTTTCTTTTTGTTAATGTTTTCTTTTATTATCTTTTATTATCCGTGACTTCGCAAAGGTTAAGGACCACTAACCTGCGTTTCTTTTCTGAAAGAGGAAGATAATCAATTCGCGAAGAAGACGAGCGTAACGTATGAATTAAAATAAACTTTCCACCACGTTAGCCTGTCTTTTTCACCCACGCCAACGGTGTTTACATTTCACCGCTCTAACCGAATAACTTTCCTCTGCAATTCTTTCCCCGCGGTCTTCCACCGGGATGTGATACATTTACGGTTAATGCAAATGCGAGAAGGGCATCGCTGGCTTCTCCTTTACAATACAATTTCATCTCGTGCTCGTTTTTCCTCGCCTCGGTGTCGGCCAGGAATATCAATACGATATTTCCAATACGGGATACACGGTTCGATTGTACGGGATCAATGCTCGCCTCTCCATTATATTATCCGCCGTTATTAGAAATTATTTCTTCGCTTTGAATCCACGAATAGGTAAGAATACTTCGTAGAAATCGGGACGAGTTTTATATGTTCCAAGTTTCACGAAAGAAATTGCAATTCCATCGTTCGTCATTAATTCACCGGCGCGTTTCAATCTGTACATTCGATTTACAACCCTTCATCTATTCGTTGAAAGTAAAATTACTATTCTTTACAATGTTTGACGAATACGAGAGCGTTCGAGGTCGTTAATGGAGATTGAAAATTTGATAAAAAAAATTATTCAGCGACGTATTTTGTATTTGTACTTTTAATCGACCCACTTTACATCTCGTTGAAAGAAAAGTGAATAGATTCGAAGACAGTTCACGGTTCGTAGCGTGTTTCATTGCATCGTGCGATACGCGTGACGATCGAGCGCGTTGGAGTCACGTTGAAAGGTATGTAAATCGAATCGCAGTTGAACACGAAGGAAAAGGGGAACGCGTTTATCGAGATTCCCGTGGAAGATTGAAACGTAGTCGATGGAATATCGAGCGTGACCACCTGTCTAATGCGACTCTATTTCTTCTAAACGTTCCATGACTTTCCACGCGGAACTAGAAATACCATCGTCGAGAACGAGCCTTTCACTGGCGTGATTGGTTTGATCACTGATGTACACGGTTTACATTTTCACGCCAACGGCTCGAGCCGAGAGTGCTTTGCGACTAAAAGATGCCGGCTCTTACTATGCTAATTCATTTTCCACTTTAATGCTTCCACTCCGCTCTTTACCGTTGAAATTTTTCAACGCGTACCACAATGCGTAAGATGGTCACGAGTATACGACGTGTAAGGTTAAACGATGCACGGATGAAACGCAATTTGAATAACGGAATGTTAAATAAATCCAAGTTGTCTATCGGCGCGCGTAAAATATTGCGAACATAAAAAAATGAGGTACACCATTACCTTGATTATGAAAAGCGGGATAACATTATTCTCGTTCATTTTTCCCGTACATTTACCGTTTACAAGAAGAGCGTCAGCTAGTAACTGTCTGAGCGACCTGTACATAATATGCTTAGCAAAAGAGAAGTTCTACTTTGAGACGGGTAAGCTCGCCTCGAGCGTGAAACTAGCCTGCAGTCTTATCGGTCTTGCAGCGTAATCATGTCCGAGCGTAGCTTCTCTAATTATTAATTAACGTATCGCGCACAAACATCGTCTCTATTAATCGGTGCGCCGCGGGGAAGAGAGAGAGAAGGTTGATCGTTTAAAAAAAAGCGACGAAAATAATTTCCAGACGGGGACGGACGAGGACGGGGCTTCTTTCTTTAGCCGTCGGGACTCCTTTCACGAGAAATAACGAGTGCCCTGTGAAAAGGCAGGCCGTGAAAAGCCAGCTCCGCTGTTGGCCCGGCCGTGTACACGCACCTAACGCGATGGTAACGCGCGATCAAAGGCTTGAAAGGGGCCGCGTGTTTTCTCGAATTAGGCCGTGAATGCACGACAGCCTACTTTGATTAGGAGGCTACCGAAGAAAGAACGGCTTGTTGCGCTCGTGCACGTCATCCTTGGCCCCGTACACGACCCTCTCTGCGACTCCCTTCGTCCCGCTCCTTCTCGCAGCTGGCAGACTCTGAACAGAACGAATTACATACACGGCTCGTACGGTTTTATTCTTATTAACGAACTTGTCCAGACAGCGTCTCGGAGACTGTCAGCTTCTCAAGGTATAAATAACCCGTTCTGATTCGCCGTGCACGAAATTGGTACGACTGAACGTGTTTAACCCGTTCGTAGTTGTAGGCTCTTGAAACGTGGGCAGTTAGATACGGAGAACGTATATATACGCCCTTGAAATGATTCGTGTACGAATGTATGACTACAGAAGAGAGGATCCGTAATAGAAAACTTCTTACAATTGGCGGTATAAAAATTTGTACGTATTTCATCTCGGGAAAGGGGATGTGTAAAGCGACAAAGTTTAGACGAGAATAGTGTCACGTCGTAATACTGGTAAGGAAGATTCGTCAAATTAAGTGAATCAAGGGTATTTAATCCTCCTTGTACGAAACGTCGACCTGAATATCTGCAACGCGCGCTTGGGAGTTAAGGAAGTGACACTTATTGGATCTTTGATCGCCTCGGGCCGGCACTTTATGCACTATCCACCAGAGAGACGGGCCGAAATAGCTATCCTCAAGAAGTTCTCGTCTAACTATTCATCGGAACACGAAGTGTCCTTGTAACATATGTACACGCTTACATTTATTAGGAATGTCGCTTGTAGAATATAGATGGGCGATCATGAAATTTGTAGCTTTGAAAATGTAAGGTAGAAAGAAGGATCGATGGAAGGATGTCCAAGAAATCGTTAGAACGGTCCCAGAACGAAATTACGTAGCCTTTCTTGGATCCGCCCTCTGTTCTTAGTCGACTCGGCAAAGACTATCGACGACAAACGTACAGAGAGTCAGGGAGAAAGACATCAGCGTCCCTCGACAGTGAACACAGGAGGAGCCGAAGAAGAGACGAGATAGAGAGAACGTAGTAGGCCGTGTACATCCTCAGACTCTGTAATCTGTCGTCATGGAGACCGGGCAAAGCCTCTCGGCGCCTTTCCTTCTGAATTATTTACGGGCACCGTCTCCACGAGGACGGTGTCACGAGTCGAGGACAGACCCCGGTTGACCTGGATTGCGATCAGAGACACCGAAAGTCACTTTTTCCTATCTTTCGCGATTGCCGCTGGTAACGGGATCGCGAAGGACAGTCATCCTCTCGACGCAAGGGAGAGACCTTTTTTTCTATTACATCGCGCGTTCCTGAGTATTCCAACTTTATTGAAAATCGATCGGTCGCGATAGTCTAGGAAAAGGATTCTTTTGTCAACGATATATCACGAGTCCCTGTCATCTCTGCTACAAATATGGATGGAGGGTCAAATGTAACAAAAAAGTAATTTTTCGGTTCTACCAAAAAGCGGTTACATAATTTATAACCGGAGCGTCAACAGCAATTGGCTGCGAGAACGGAAGGGAGTGGTGTTTTTTATTGTTTCGCGAACAATGAATCGAAATTATGAAATAATCGCCGAATAAATTTGGCGAGAAAATACTGCATACACTTTTTACGAATGTTAAGGATCGCCGAGTGCACACGGTTGCACGGTTCCGATGCTTTCCGTTCGACGTAATAATAACGAGCGGAATATGATTTACAAGTAACGGCGGGTTAGTAACATGGTAATTTATAAGCAATATCGGTGCTGATCGATGACACTTCCCTGTCGTTGCTCGCAGTTACAGGGAACGATATTATTCGCCTGGGTTTATATTTGCCTCCGCGGGACAATATTAATTTAACATGCTATTAATATTACGGGCGTTAATTCACGCTGGATATCGTTAGTCGATTCGACAGGCGAATATACGCGTGGTCGCATCGAATATCGCGGTGGAAAGCGTCTGAGATTAATCCTGTCGATCGGTGTACGGACGTACAATATCTTCGATCATCGATCGGTAAAAAGAACAAGAAATGTTAAACCTTCAGAAGATTGACGTTTAAAGCTGCATCTTCATATGACCAAATACATTAGATATATGTACAGTGAAATTATTAGATATTATTAGATAATATTAAATAGCATAATGCAAACATAGTTTGGTATACAGTAACCGTGTAGTTAAGTTACTTTTCGCAGTTTGTTTCCAGAGCACGACTTTCGTTCCGGTACGTTATAGTAAAAATTACCGAGAAACGTTGTTAACCCACTATGCAACCCCTCAACTCTCGTAGTCGTCCGGAAGTTGAGCGCACCGTTACTTTTCTCCGCGAGTTCGATACCGAAATAACTTTGCAACCGTGCAAAAACTTGTAATAAAATTCAACAAGAACTGCGATTTCACCTCTCGCGAACGTACAAGCGCGCGCACAGCGTCGAGCTTTAATTACACCTGTTCCCGATACTTCTTGAGTCCTCTGCCACGCGCGAACTTTCGCCCCAAGATATTTCAAACTTCCGCTTAATTAACCCGACTGTTCGAAGTCGGTTCCCGCAGGAGCATGGTTGTCCAGTCGCGTTCGCCGTATCCGAAGCGAGTTCCATTTTTCAGTCGATGGTATGTGCACCCTCGGGAACAGACACAGGGAATCGCATTATCTCCGCTGACATTTACTCGAACGGAAGAAGCTCACGCTGTATTATTGTAATTGATTCCTCCAGGACGCGTAAGAGAAGGAACATCGACTGGATCGAAGGCACCACGGGCAGAGGGTAAGTCGATTATCGAGACTCGGTCGATAAGGTACAGGAGAAACGCCTGGCGTTCGGGCAGATTTACGTCGGCCTCGATAAACCTTCGAGATTAAGAGTGCCGAGTTTCTTTTCTCTTTTGCTTCCTTCTTGTCTACCCCAGGCTCTTTCTCTCCCTTTTCTCCCCGGGCAGGAAAGAAGCTTTATTTCGAAGTCCGCGGAGCACGTTCGGCCGTGATGAAATCGTATATACCGTTACAGATACGCATCAGTCGGCATTACGGAAACATTACGGAATGATCGATTTTTCGCGTCCAGCTTTTTCCAGCGGACCCGATAGATGCGAGCGTTGCAGTAGGCGGTGTCACGCACGATCAGACCGACGGATAAGCTCTCTCCGATCTCTGTGCCCTCGCTGATTTCTGCCGGCTAAAAGGCGATTTTTGCGGAAGAACAGCGCCTCGACGACTTTTCGCGAGCTAAGATAAGGGCGAACGTGACGCTTTGTGCGAGACGCTACCCTCGGATACGACGTGTCGGGCGAAATTACCTCGAGCGACGAGGAAGATTCTTTCGGTAGAGAGCACGCGTCGACGCGTGGAATAAAGAATGACTCGAAACCTGATACGATCGTTATTGTTGCGGAGGTCATCGGTGAATGATATTTTACCGGATATCCCGTGCTACCTCGTTTTCCTTTGTTTACTTATTTTTCCAATTTATTTTCGACTCGAAAGCGTGTGTTCGTCCACCGTGTGTCGGTCTAGTGTTAATGTCAATCTGCCCTGTTAAAAAACTTTGGAAAATGACGACTGAAACAATACGGTCGACAAAAACAATAAGGGAGGGAGTAAAAGGGAAGGGAGTTAAAACGTTAAAATATATCGGTGGATGTGAGTCGCTTTTGAAACGCAGGGTGGAGGACGAATTTTCGGAGGCACGCGGTAAATGAAAATGTTTTCAATATTTCCAGCGGCGATAAAACTCAATCGATGGAAATCAAGTACCCTCGGCACGGGCTGCGTCACGAGTCGCGAAAAGTATTGCACACAGAGGATAAAAGCGTGCAATTAGAGAAATTGCAGCGTACCACGGCTGGTAGCGATGGTGGTGGTTGTAGCGGTGTGTGCGCGCGAGTTTATCGCGCATCAATCCGAATGATGGTGTATCGATGCAACGCGTTTTTCAAGTGCGTCGATACTCGTTTCAAGCACGCATTTCGCCGTACGCGAAACAACGAGAGGAAAAATGAAGCGGGACCGGACGGTAGGAAAGGGCGGGAAAAAAAAATATTGGGAACCTCCGAAATCATATTCGATAGGGACGCGTTTACATCCTGCGTGTACCTTGTCGATTTCCATGGATATTTACATATCGAATCGAATTCGCATCTTTCAACACGGTCTATGTAAGTAAACAAAACACGTCGAGTAGTTTGATCGTTGCTCCGATTAATTCGACGAAAAAACTGTCATCAATATTATTGCTCTTTCCGAGAAACACTTTGACGTCGAACGAAACCGGCGTTTGAAAACGTCCGACTGGAAACTGCTGTTTGTAAAAATAGTCTACGAACAAAATCACGATCTCTTCATTTGTAAATTTAACTATTTTCAAAAGTGTAACGTTGCCACAATAGCGCGTCTAATGAACCTTTTAACCCTTCCGAACGCGGCATTCCTCGGGGATATTCTTTGGTAAATCGTTTCAGACAGCATCTTTAAATAGAGAGAGAACGCGAGAACGTGCTCGAGAAGAAAGATTCACGGCGCGAAACGGTCTGTTAAAAGTTATGTCGCGAGGAAATTTTTGTTCAAGCGGATTCTCAGGTTTGTTCGCTTGGTCTCTTTTCGACTCGACGTCGAGAAGAATGCGACCTGGAGAGACAAAGCGTCGGGAGAGGATTTAGTAAAACGCAAGAAAAAAAAATTACGCAAATCTACTTATAGCTCTCGATGCTGTAGGTTGTGAAACGCGAAGAGCTTAAACTACAAACAACCTTGCAACTCGGTTGTTAATTCTCAGATCCCTGCTATCCTTCATTGTATCAGACTACGATAACACCCCTGAAGCAAGGGCCGAAGTTCCTTTCGTATCCACAAACGATCTTACCCTCTGATATTTCGTTACTACTAAAGTTTCGTGAAGGGTCAAAAGATATATCAACACGCGTGCATTAGAAGTAATCGGTTGACCAGTTAAAAACCAGATGTCTGACCTACGAGTATATCGAGTATCAGTGTGTCTTTTGATCCTCGACGAATTCAGCTGCTACGTTGGTAAAACGACGAAAATATCTTTCTATCAGGGATTACATCAAATAGCCTCGGATAGTATTAAATGTCAACAAACTATCCCATCATCGTATAAATTACGCAACCTCCCACGCGTGTATCCGTCAACTATCGAGCTCATAAAATCGATCGTCTGCATTCTGCGCGGAAAACTCGTCTTTTCCTAGAGCGTGTCACGAATAGACACTCCCCACGGCCGAGGTCATCACGGACGAGGGTAGTCTTTTGCGCCGTGGCGCCTGTAACAAACGACGTCGTAACTACGTCGTTATAGAGATATACAGACATTTGGGTCCCTGTTGCGTTCACCTTGCCCCGACTGTCGGCCAGACTCGCGATTATAGCATACCATCTTCGGGGTGTAACGGAGCTTGCCGCTTCATAAGCTTCGCCCTCGCATACCTAACGCTCTTTCTGCTCCTCTTTCTCCTCGACGCGACCTGATCCATCCTCGTGGTCGGATCGGTCGTGCACCCGGTCCCGCTCGTTCTCCACTGTGAACCGACCCTAAAGAATCGCCCCATTAACGCGATTTATAGTCGGCCAGAGTCCGAAATAAAATATCTATCCGGCCCTCTCTCTCCCTACTCTATATGCGTGCGTTTCACTCTGTCATAGCCACAGGGGAACGCGTCACGGGTCAACCGACAACGGCAAAAGTCTGGCCACGGGAATGTGAGCCGCCATTGCGGATGATTTTCGGTGTTCGGGGGCAGAGGAGCAACCCCGGAATCGATGTAGCCACGTAATGAGCTGGCATCGCGTATCGATGATGGATGTTTATTAGCGAAATTACGATTGCAGCTTCCGCCGAGCCGAAGCTGCCGATCGTAATGCGGATTTGATGAACCTCCAACCTGGACATTTGGCAAATATTTGCCCCGTAGGTAAATTGTGTGCGCCACAAAATCGATAGACACGCTACTCTTCAGCTTTTTCCTCGATTGCTCCTGTACAAGCGTGGACTTGACAGCTGATACGGTACGAAGGATCACCGGGCACAAACATGAGTTGCTGAAGGATTTCAGCGAAATGTTGCTGTCTGATCGAATGACAGTGCGATTGTAATTGTTGATTAGCATGTCATTTTATTAAAAATATTCAGTGCTCCCTTCACCTATTCCGTAACCAAAATACGGTTTCACAAGTGTTACAGAGCTAGGCTGAAGTCCCTGTTGCATCGAATCGGACGAACCGATCAATCTCTGCGCTTGATCTTATTGCGTGGACTGTCGCAATTAAAACGGTTCACCGTAAACGTATTTACATCTCTAATATCAGCTTCCAATTTGCCGAAATACGGGCACAATTGTTCGAGATTGAACAATGCTGTATCGAAAAGTTGAATATCAATGGCGAACTCTTAGCCAGTACTCAGTCTCGGGTGCACGCGGTGCATACGTATGAAAGAAGGAGGAGAACCCCTTCGTATCCCATGGCGCAGGCAAAACCGCTAAATGCAATTTCATCGGGTGCATCGGCGCTCGTCCACGTCGCGGGTTTTCAACGAGGCATCCGACAATGCCTTTAATCAACAATAATTCTACGCACGTGGAGGGTTCTGACGAGGGATTTCCAGGTTGGAGGGGGATGGCTTCGATACAGGTAGGGTGGCAGGGGTCCGCGGGGAACAAGGGTAGTCGTACGATCGAGGTCCGCGTTACGTTTTCTCTCCGCTCCCTGCGGACCTGCGTCCAAGAGCTTCCGCCAGGGGAAACCGTCCACTGGAAAATTAACACTGTCGGGATTTTCGTCCGATACGTCGCCCCCGATCTATTCGCGACGCCGCGCAACCCCCTCGCACCCGTCGTCCCGTACTTGTCCGCTATAGCTGGACGAATTTATTTCTTCCGTCAGTGATTCCTCTCCATGCCACGTTGCGCACGTGCATTATACGCGTACGCGAACCCTGCCGCCTCTGAAAACGGAAACAGCCGCGCCCAGTAAGCTGGAAATTATTTTGGGCAACGCGGTATTACCATGAGAATGTGCCGTTGATTTTGACGGAACTCGTGCCACCGTGCATACCACGGAGAAGGGTATTGCCGCGATTTAAATGCATTTCGCGTTAATTGAGATTATAATCCGCTGCTTCCGCTGGATCTTCTGGATAAGCGATACTGGGAGCTCCAGATGCTGCCAGTTGCAAACATTTACGTCCTTTACCGTCCTGATAATAGATACAAGACGAGATTTAGCTCAGCGTCGCTGGTAACGGAATAGCATGCACAAATTTGGATGTGCACGGTCTAATCATGAACGAGAGAAGTACATACCCCAAACGGTACAATTTGTAACTTAAAATATGTGTATACCGGGTATTTGAGTTCCATCTAAATGAAATTTAGCGCATTCATTGTGACCTGGCATGATCAGATTAGTAACCCCTCTTCTAAATCTTTACTCAAGATAGAGTGTTTGCGATGACTTTGCAAATTTCTCCAACATCCATTCCGGTCTGACCCTCTGACCAATACACCCGACGAAACAAATTTCCGACATTCGAACGATCGTGTAGCTCTTTTATTTAGCTTCCTCCTCGACTGCATGTCCCCGTCGACTTCCATCATTTATTTAACTTCCGGACTAAGCCGACGCGCACCGGATGGGAAGCGACGGATCGTGAAAGATGAAGGGCAACGATTACGTTCCCATAGCCCCGACGCACGTGTCAGCCGGGCACGAAAAGTCGACGATTTCGGCAAGCTGGGGAAACAACGAGAACTCTTTGCCGCGTTTCCGGATTTTCCTGTCCCCCGAGCCTTAGCTCGCCGCGTTTAGCGCGAACAAAGACACTGGCAGGAAATCGTTAGCGAGATCTCTTCCTATTCCAAATGGTGACTCTCTCTTTTGGAACGTTCCCGTTTTCGTTTCGACCAACTAGACGGACCCTTTCGCTTTTCATCGCAATCCGTGTCCCCTGCCTTCTGGAGAACGTCGTTCGCGTTAATTTACACGGCGATTTGCTGGCTGCGAGATTAATGGGAATTTCGTTGAAGCTGTCGAGTCGCTGGAACGCAACGTTTCTCTATTGAAGTCAAACAAATTTTGCAGACTTACGAGCTATGCAAGTTCGTCGCGAAATAAATTTGGAGAAAAGAACAACTATTTTCTGTAACGTCGAAATACTTCGACTCTGGATGGAAAGTAATTCGCAAATATGATTATTCGCGAAGGTATTTGGGAATAATGTAGAACTTAAAGTAAGAGAGATATTTCATGGGGAATGTCTATCGCAAAGTCACCGTTCCTAAAATTGTCGCGCGCAGTTACGTCGTCGCGGCAACATCAAGTCTTATCTAACTTCACGCGAACGATTCTACTTCATCAGCCAACTGTCTCAAGACCGGCTGCCTCCCAGCTGTGTGCGCATTAATCATAAATACTGTCTGAACTGTTCAAAGACACGGTGTCGTGTTGCTCGAGATGTCCGGTTGGTATGTACATCTCCTCGAGGGTAAATTCGATGAGCCAACTAAATCGACTCTTGGCCGAACAGTTTCCTGAACCCTGACTCCGACCCTCGGTTCCTCCGACGATCGTTAGATTCGAAAGGAATAAAAAGTAGTTCTGCAAGACACCGCATTCTCGCGCGCGGTGACGGATCCCTCGGCGAAATTCAATCGACAGCGAATTCGTCGCTGAACCACGAACAAACGACGGAAGACGAACACGCGAAGACGGGGATGGAATCGAATCGGAGAGGAAAAGGGAAGGACGCGGAGGAGTAGCAGGCGGAGCCAGACGTTGTACACAAGGGAAATAACATGCTTCGTCAACAGTGCTGCTGTAACTAATGGATATTCCGGCGGAATAGAGTGGAGAAACGGACGGTCCACCTCCGCCCGGAATGCACTGCTCCTCGTTATATCAACGACGTCACGGCTGCTGAAATTTACGAATCCTCCAGTCTCTACCCATTCCGCTGCTAGTCCAACTCGGGGGTAACACACACGTCGCGAGATTGCCTCGAAGCACGTGCAAACCCTCGACCGAGGAGAGCTTGCACGAGTTAAGACGCGCCGATTGCGTTACCACGAATGCACTGGGGACACGAGGACCAGCTCGAAATTGGTTCTCTCGTTGACAAACGGTAGAGATGGTTGGCTACCGTTTTTTCTACAGCAGAAGCGTGGAAATATAAAGCGCGGCGATATAATCTGATACCAGTAAAATTGCATTTTCACGTACTCGTAAAGCTCTCCCCGAACTAACTACCCATACTGGAAAATCGAAACGAGACGTATATTCCTGGAATTTATTTAATGATACGTATAAAGTTCGTTCGTAATTTTGATCGAGGTCGATTAAAGGATTAACGTCTATCGATCGGTAAGTTCGAAAAATGGAACAGTTAATAATCAAGTGAACAGACCACGCTAAAAACCGCCGGAGAACGTAAATATTTTACACCGTTCGTCGCGTTTCTCCCGATCCTCTGGCCAGAAAAACTCATCGACAGAACGGAATTGTTTTGTCGACGATCTAACTCGACCATGCGCGTCTCGCTTCAATTTCGCGTATTTTTTCCATTTTTTTTTTTTTTTGGTCAAACACTGGCTTTCATCTGGACTTCTATTTACTCTGAACAGACCGTAGAAATTTTCGAGCGACCGCAATCCGCTCGGCATCTGGCACAGGAGCGTTCGGATCGGAAGAAGCGGAAGAAATAGATAACGAGAAGTGGAAAAAGAAGATCAAGAAACGAGGTAAAGAAACTCGCGGAGCATTTATAGCGGGTAAAAAGATCGGAGCCGAAACTAGCCCCCGAACGAGAATATCCGACGTATTCTTTGGCCACCGTGGCGTAGTAACGAGCACGGTAACGTTTAACTTTCCCCTCCACCCCCCGAAGAAAAACACGTATCCAGTCTTGGTTCCGTTTAGCCTGTCTCACCTCCATCAATTATTCCGGCTCTCGCAGTTCGACGAACACGAAATTTGCTAGAGGGATATTTAAATCGTACCTCTCGTCAGTTAACCGACCGACTAATTCGTTCCTGACGGCCGAAGATGAGCCTCGAAATGGGCGTGATCGTTGCGCCAGTTAAATACACGAAACGTGGACGAATTTAACCGTTGTTCCGACTCTCGCGCTGTATTTGCCTCTATCGAATCCAAGACATGGTCGTATTTTTGAAATACGGTGCGTCCCGGTAAAATTTGCACGAACTTTATTATCGTGCAAAGAGGTAAAACAGTTCGGTTTGTAGACCTAACAGCGAACGGAAGATACGGATAGTTTTACGGTCCTCGTGACGAAAAACCGGTATTATAGAGAATGCTGAGGCGAAACGCTAGAGAAAACGTTCATCGCAACACCAGATGGGACAGCGAGCGCTGCGTACGATAAAGAATTCAGCGAAGACAGGACAATGCGTTCGAACGTTCGAGAGTGGAGAACAAGTCGAATGGAATCTCGATCGGCCAAGAGTGTTCCCATCGTTTCGAGGCTACGGTTACGACGTCGCAGACTCATTCACGAAGAGCTGGCACGTCGAAAGTCGTTCGCTTGAAAGCAAGCCGGCTGCCGGCTCTCGGCTGTGTACGTGCCGAGCGGAGCGGAGAGCGCAGACGTAGACTTTTACTTTCCAGCCCTTACGAGGCCGCTTGTTCTCATCAGCGTCGGTGAATGGCGCACCGCCTCCTACACCGTCGTCCGTCCCGTCGCCATTGTACGAATACGGAATCGATAGAATCGCGTGTGTACGCGGCATTATCCACCTGCCGGCTGCAGAAGATCCGCCGTAGACCAGACACCCCTCTCTTTATCGATATATTCGCGTAATTCGGACGATCGATCGAACACCGCCCCGAGTCACAACCCTTTCGTTCGAGTCGAAAGGTTGACGTTCTTCGTCAACCTTGCTCGAGGGCTTCCCTTAACGAACGAAAGATAACTCTTAATGGAACTTCTGGATTCGAGGGGAACTGAATCGTTCTTTGTAGAAGTGCTGGTCGGAGTAAATGCTTGCAAGAGGTCACGGACACCGGTCATTTTTAGCGTAACCGAGAATCGACCAGCGTATTTCTTTTTCTAACACACAATATTCTTCATATGTCTACGTATAAAATGCATTAAGATTCTATAACAAAAGAAAACGGGTATACTATGTAGGTTTTGTGAACGGGCTTTTATCGTATCGATCGAATTCAGTAGAATAAGCGGTTAATGGTCAGACGTCGCAGCTTCTCAACAACGAAATCATTCATCGAATTAGCAACAAAGAAGGGGAGCAACGAAAGGAGTGGTTCTCGTAAAAGAAAACGAAAAATTATATCGTTCATCGTGTAAACGTAAGAGACATTTGTACCTGTCACTAATCGCATTCATCTTCGCCGGTGTCGTCGGTTATGAAGGATCGCCGTGTTCGTACGACAGAAAAATTTCCCGAAAACAAACAGATGGCCCCGTGCATCGCGACGATTTATCGCGAAATAATGTATCGATTTATGGAAATTAACGCGTCGATAAATCCAAGCCGATCCATAAACGTCGTCAAGGAAGGAGACAAAAAAGGAAATTGATACGGTTCCATAGAAAAGACATTTCCTCGAGCAGACCCGCGATACATCCACGACAGAAATATTTATTGCGTTAACCATGTCACAATTACGAGTTATACGATCGAGCCACAAAAGCATTGGGGTGTTTTTTGCGCGGAAGCTTGGAGGTTGTTTTTTCCGTGGAAGTATGGTCGTCCAAGCTTGCTTCGAATCCAATTTCCAGGTTGCTTTAAGCGAATTTCTCGTTGTACACGCGAAGCTACAAATGCTTCGAGCTTCCCCTCGCGCGTTACGCGACTCATTCCGCGCGCGTGACGAAAACTTTCAGCCAGGGAGAAGTTTCGCCTTCGACGTTTCTCTTCCCTCTCTTTTCTTCCTCGAACGATCGCTGAAAGGTTGAAGGAACGACGGAATCGTCGTTGAGCCAATTTGTCGGACAGGACTTCGTGCCTGTTTCGCTTTTTACCCCAGGTTGGTTTTCGACGGGAAACGCGGCGAATTCCTGCGTTGTTTGAACACGTGCAGAAGCGTACGAAAAAGAATCGTCGAATTATCGTGATCGATTGAGTTTCTTGTTACGTTCGATACTTTTATCCAATGCCGATATCACCGTTAAGGTTATTTGGCTTATTTCGAAATACGAAAAAATAAGAGGGTTCGCGTAGTACGGGTGCAATGAACATGGTAGCTCGAGCGAAGTTACGACTGAAAACGGGATGGATGCTCCGATAGCTTAGTAATTTTAAATTATGGAGGCTTTCAATAATGGTTTACCAAGGTCTTACGTAGAGATCGTAGATTATGGGATACGATCGTTATACCTCGAGCTACGGTTCGTTGCGGTGGGTCTATGGTTCTACCATCGTGGATGTTCGAACGTTTTGTATCGTTACAGTACTCGTGATATATTTAATGGTCCCGAGAAGAAATCAATTTGGTTATTTGTTGACTACAGTTTATTAAACAGTTCGCACTTTCAAAATAAAATAATACTGATATGCACAGATCAGGTAAAAAAAGGAAGAAAGATAAGAAGTTATCGATGTCTGATTTTCCAATTGTATACTTAACTAGAACCGGTACTTAAAGATACTTAACTAATTTATTCTATAAATCTGAAAAATTTGTTGGAATTTCGTCGCCTTTGTACCGTCGATATCAAACGCCTTTCAAGGTTGTTACCTATCGAAAAGTTGGAGAAACTTCCGCCAGGATATTGTTCTAGCAAGTTTCTCATCCGATTAGTCACAAGTCAATTCACATCGTGAAATTTCCAGAGGAAGGTAAACTTTTAATATAAGCGCCGCGCCGCCGGCCAGGATGCTATACATATATCATTTATAAGTTCGAATACCCTAATAGAGGGGTGAAGTTTAGAGGGGGTAGACGTGCTATGGTATAAGAAGGTACTTAAAACTTTTTAAAACGTTCTCCAGGTGACGTTATGCTTCAATTATTTACCTTTTCCTGTACGACCGCCTATCGATTTTTCAGCATTTTATGACTCCTGCTTCCTGTTTCTCCAATAATATATCACAACCCTTTAAGCGCGCATAAAGTTAAACTGGGGAACGTTTGAAAATTTCTAACTCGAGCTATCGCCTCGCACAACGCAAGAAACGAGAACTCGTATTTTAGGGTCTAGGATTTATAGAGATAAAGTTGCGCCAAATGCTTCCGCTGGATATTAACCTCCGAAGCGTGTACTTATTTAATTGAAAACGCGAAACAGGAGCGGCTCGAAGTTCGGCAATCCGACTTTCGCGCAGGCCATTAATAAAACTCGTGACATGCATATGCATGGTGGCGTACTTTTTTGCAAAGTTTAGCCCTCCCCAGTTTCCTGTTGCATATTCACGCGATGGGACCACTTCGTACGGTCGAAAATCTCCAGGGATCGCTTCGATTTCGAGTCTCGACAACGGCTTAAAGGCCAAAGGAGAAACAGCCCATCGGGGTAATCGATATTCGTAGACTTATGACTTTTCATTTCTTACGCTCGACGCGATCGGGGAATCCAGTTCGAATGTATATCGGCCGTCGATGACGTTGAAAAATCGCGAGAATGGCAAAAAGAGAGCCGGAAATAGAGAGAAAGAGTATATCGCGGTCGGAGGGGTTGTCTCGTGGAATTCGATGGGAGGACTCTTTCCATGGCGGCTCTTCCCTCTACCTGACTTTTTAATCCCGTTTTCGACCGCCTTTCGAAAGATAACGCTGGAAAATACCTCTCAGCTTTATCTGTACTCTTGGAACCGTGAAACGTGCTCGTTCATACTATAGCTGGATTTATCGCTACAAAGCGGAGAATCCAAAATATCTTCTTTATATTATAATGCGCGATAATTACGGTTTGCTGTGTGCTGGAACACACTGTTCTGAATATTTTAAACCGGAGACAAAAATAGCTAGAATCCACAAATTCGAAACCTGAAATACGAGGAAGAGTCATTTTTAATCTTAGTAAATTCTTAATAAATCCTAAGCTGAAATTACCATCTATTTGCAAACCAGATCCATTTATCGATAGGCATTATCAAACTTCTACCTTGCGACGTATCTCCTTTTCGACTCCAAGATATCTTAGCAAGTTATTTCCAAGACATTCGACTTAAATATTTGGCCAAAAGTGTCCAGAAAATATATTATAAGCAAATTGATTCGAAGTACAAAAATTAAAGATCATAGGACATCTCGATTTACCAGTTATTAGAGGCATGCTAGGTGGCAGTAATAGGATTTGTCTCTAACATGGAAACAAAAGGATGGATTCTAACCAAACCACGTCTTGCGAGACACCTAAACGAGCTCGATGATGTCACATGCAATTGCGTCGGTAGACGAACTTTGCATGGTCACCCGTCATACCCGGTTAGCGTTATTTGCATAACACCTCGTGTACGATAAGATCGAAGACATCTCGTTCTATCAATTTCTGTATACTCGCGAAAACTGTTAATTCTCGGTAAACGATATAATAATAAGCCCGGCTGTTACGTGTCTACAGTCATTTTCAGCGCGGTAACTAGAGTGTTAAAGGTTAATTAGCACGAAGCACGAAGCGAACCCAGTTAGATTCGACCAGTTAGCTCGGTTCCATTGTCCTCGGTCGATCGAGTTTAATATCAAAGTTTGCCGAAAGGAAAGAAAAACTCGGATTAGAGAGGATCAAGGAGAAACGATTTGAGGGAGGAATAAATGACGCGAGAACACGAGAATTCGTGGTGGCGATTGTAGATCAGGCTACGAAGGACAGACAAGTCGACGACCATATTGGCAATCTGGCGATTCTACGTCAGTAGTGTCTATCTTTGGACATAACCGTATATAGAGAGAGCAGCGGCAGTTCGCCTGGATCTATTAAATCTAATCCCGAGCCCTCAAGAGCCCCTAAGATAGTTTCAGCTCTTCTGACCTGGAAATGAAATAAATCGCGGGGAACTTCTATATCCGTTCGAGTCAGGACCGAGATCTAAAATAAAGAGATCGAGGGCCTTTAATTTATTTCCACCGTACAGACATGAAAAACCATTCGTGCCCAAGAGAATCGCTCTCTTTATCCTTTCTCTTGCTCTGATTTTTCAGAACCTGTTTCCAACTTTCTCTCTCTTGCCATGGAGGGTCGTGAACGGTTCAAATTTAGACAAAACTCTATGTAGCACAACTAACAAAAATATTCTCCTTATATTTTTTTCAAACCGTTCGTGAAATATGTATTCGTTACTTTTAGTTGTTCCAGACAATATAGCTGTTATCTACAAAATTCTATTCGAATCGGAATTGGGACAGTCTGTCGACGAATACCGAAGTGATGGAGTTTGATCGAGCTAGATCGCGAAGTAAAGCGCGGCGAATTAATTCGCGACGAAAGACGACGATCCACGGACGACATCGAAAGCTCCGTCGGTAAATCAAACGTCTGGTTACGCCTCTTGTCTTGAAAGTTTCAACCGAAGTAGACGATAGGGATTCAGTCAGATCCGTTGAACCTATAATCCTGAGACCTCTCCTCTGTCCCTAAGACGATAGCAATTCCGGCTCCCTTGACCCGGAAATTCGCCGGCTCCCACGGGGGGCAGACAGATCCTTCTTTACCACCACCGACAACGGCACCACCCTTTCGTGATCGTGAAACTGCGAGAGGCAAAAGGAGGGAACTCGCGTGGCAGCGAGTGCTTCGTCTTCGGAGCGCAGCTCCGTGGAAAAGCGGAATCAGGCCGGGAACAAAAGCGCAGGAACGGCTCTGAAGGAGCTACTCCCGGCCATTTTCACGCGTGAATCGTTCTCTTTCCGTATGTACGGGCTGAAACACTCGCGTTTCGCCAGGAAATCGTACGAACGGTGCTTTCACGAGATCCCTTGGATATCCGACTAGTGCGGGCTGCCTCGAGCCAATGTAGCGAGTTAAATGAAACTTCTTTGAAAAATGTATGGCGAGTCGTTAAAGTCGTTGATAATTAATTTAACGCCAGAATGTAAGGAATAAGAGGATGTTACATTTATAACCCCAACTAATTAGTTGCAGACCAAGTATAATCGAAGGTCTAGCCTGTAGTCATCGTTTGAAAAGGTTGTAGAAAAATTTGAATAGCATTATGATCCTAATAGCAGCGTAAAAGGAAAAATGAAAGAGTTACAATTCAGACACAATCCTTAATAACTAACGAGACGTATTTCCTTGTTCGATAATATTTAAACGAACTTCCGAAATTAACATTCCCAAGAGGGTCTAAAATTCCACCCGTGCCGCTCAATGTCTGTCATTTTCGCCGAACAATCTCCATCGACCTAAGAGGAAATCTATAACCCGCAGCTGTTTCGAATCGCACTCTAACGAAACGGATTACAAAACCAACAGCCAGAAGTTGATCGAACGATCCGGCAGCTCCGGGTCGCGAATAAAATAACAATAAATAAATATGCACATACGAAACGAAGCAAAGTATCTGGAACAATATCGTTCGGCAAACGGGAAAGCATTGGATATTTCCGCTGGATAGCAAAGCAAGACGTCCTCGTCGGAGCAACGAGCTAGCAGGTACACGCGAAACTGCGTTTTACCCTCGAACGATTTCGTGAATCCACCCCCATGGTTGCGATCGTGCAGCTGGTTTCGCCTTTCGTGGTTCCTGGAACAACGCGTGTTCACCACCCTCCCTCGGCGAGGAGGAGGAATCGAGCGGAAGAGGCGGTCCGCTCGCGTGCAATTTCAATCAGCTGTTCGCGTACACGCGACGGACACCGTGCGTTTTACCAGCTTGGAAGGGTGGTCGGGTGCGTGCTCGACCAATGCATTTTTCATGGCAACGAAGGCTTGTTGGCGAGGACACGAGAGGGTGCAGGGGATGAGAAGCGTCGAGTACCATGGAGCTCTGCGGTCTCTGGATTATCCGCCACTGACAGATGAATGCCAGCGTTCGGTCAGCTTGATTGGCGTCGTCCGTGTTCCCGGCACGGGCTTCCGTGGACGAAAAATATTTTATAAACGCACGGGTAATTGACGCGGGCCACGGCGTTTCCGTGGATTTAACCCGGTATCCCGACCCGGCTTATCGTCGCTATCGTCACTTTTCCCGTCGAATTTTCACGCCCATCAGGTCGTGCTCTTTGCCGTCGAAACGTGCTTTTTTCTTTTTTTTTTTTTACATTTTTTCGGCTCACGCTGGTCGCGCGTTGATCGCGTTGCTCTTCGATACGATTTCCTCGCCTCGCCACGCGACGCTGATCGATTTTACCGAAACGAACAAACGTCCGTTTAACCCAGCTGCGCGAGACCGGCTTCGCGAAAATGATTCTATTGGATTTATTAAAATAGCTCGTTATTCGATCGGTGTTTTCTTTTTCGGTCAACTGTTTCCACTCGCTGGTAAACCGGAGTTTTTCGAACGCTCTCGAATCGGGGCTCATTTATCACGGCAACGTTTATTGGCTCGACAATAGAGAAGTTCGCCGAGTGATTCAACGGGGTAAACACAATCGAGTTTTTAACATAATTAACGAGTTATTGTTGGGCATCGATGCTTACGGTAATGCAACAACGAGGTATAATGGAAGTGGGTAGGTCTTTTGTCCCGATGAAATACAGCGAATGAAATCAGCCCACGTCCGCCAGGAATGGCTACGATTTTTCCCTGACGACGACATTTCCTCCGCGAAGACTTCATCCAGCTAGACGCCATAACGCGAGCTTATTGCTTCTTCGATCTCCGATTCGTCTTTCGTCGCGACCGTCTTTGACCGTCGACGCGGAGCTTAATGGCTACACGGATCCGCGCTGGCGACGCTCTGCGCACTGCCATTTCACCGGAAATACCGCCATTACGCGCATCTGGCTACCATCGAGCCGACTACGGCCAACGGCGTGTCTCGGAATTGACATACGGTTAAACATAACCGCGACCCGTCAACCACCAACAGAGAACGAGACGTTACTTGCGTCGCAGATCGTTCCGAGAGCTGTAATTGCGTCGAGAAACTTGGCTTTTAGATGCACCAACATTTTTATCGCCATATTTA
The DNA here is from genome assembly GCA_945859555.1 of Megachile ligniseca. Taxonomy (NCBI): domain Eukaryota; kingdom Metazoa; phylum Arthropoda; class Insecta; order Hymenoptera; family Megachilidae; genus Megachile; species Megachile ligniseca. Next base: position 12,720,273 of record OX243781.1, on the reverse strand, counting down.
TCCGCTTTATTAACTCTTTCATTGCTATACGCGTATAAAGGCGTTTAGTAGCTGGTACATATACGTAGGGCGATCAATATACATTATCTAATCTTATCCTCTTACTACTATACAGAAAAGAAAACGAATAAACGAAAAAATTGCGCTCGAATAAATAAAAGTAACGGTAACTTCAAAAGTTCGATATCGAACAATGCTCCGAAGCTGGAAATTTCACGGAGAATCATATGTTTGCAAATGGGGAATCAGTTTTTAAATTACAAGTTCGGCAAAGCGATACGGTGTGCATTCCGATCGTTTGAAAAACCACTGCACCAGTTGCAGCTCGTTTCACCCTCGATGCAAATTTCCGAGTTGCACCCGAGCGAATAGTCGTGACAGGGCGTGCAAAACAAAAACGAGAAAAAGTAAGAACCCGCAAGCTAGCTGACCATGAGGGGTTGGCGGAGAAAAGGGGTGGCGCGCACGAAACTCGTCGGCTCGCATTTCATTTCGCTCGATAACCGAAGTTATCTCTTTTCAGGATCAAGAGTGCACCCCGGGCCATCGCGGTCACCCGATCTCGCCGGAATATCGCGACTGATAGATCCCCCGGTGTCGTATTACCATAAATATCACAGCTACGCTGGTGTACACGCTCGAAACCTGGCCACGGGCGAATTGTAACGTAGCACAGAGGAGTTCTCGTTGCCGCCGACTTACGAGTACACCGGGATTACGGTGCAGTTTCTACGAATGGGGGGTGGATCGAGGGTGAAACGACCAACAGGGACGAGGAGAAGGTTATGGTCGAGCCGTACACGTTGCTATTATTTACGGAGCAAGTTGCAAAGTGAGAAAAATTACGTTGGCTCGGCTACCTTGCCGAGACAACTGTGCTTTATGTCGCGAGGGTCGACGCGTATATCGCACCCTGCGCCTAGCGGTCCCGAGGATGTTTACGAGTTTTCAGCTTCACGGCGAAACGCACCGAGATTACGCGGTCACGTTGTACGTCTTGACGCGTATGGCCGTCCAGTTTTGTTGGGTTTGTGTCGAAAAGAGCTGTTTACAGCGCAACATAGATAGTGAAGATGTATACGATGCCAGCGAAGTGGCTTTGTAACGAAACGAGCGAGTCTTAACGCTTCGTTAAAATAATCATCTACGTAACGTGGATTATCTACCGAGTAACAGGAGTCTCTAATACGATAAGTTTATGATCCAATCAAATGCGATTAACTCTACTAAATACATAATCGAACAAACGTTCCGCAGGTATAAATGATGTCGAAGAAGAAAGATAGGTCAAGAACGCTTCTTCCCCCAGTATATCGAAGCAGAGTGAGGAACCCACTCATTTAACGAGCCGCTCGAGGAGCGAGCATAACAACTCGTGCACTTCGCAGCTCGTTGCAGAGCGCGGATGCTTAATGCGCCGATAATTTAATAAACACGAGTTTGGTGCGCGCAAAAAACCCGGTTGAACGTCGAGACTAAATTAAATGGATCGATAAGCGCTGATTGACCCCCTCGAAAAAAAAAGAGAACTGGAACGATCGAGTGTGCACGCCGAGGCATAAATAACACACCCGTCCCGACAACGACCCTCCTTTTTACCATATTCAGTTCTACCCCGCCGAACGATCTCGCGTGCTAATTTTAATTTATCGTTCCCGGGAGAAAAATAGACCAGAGGATCACGCGCCCTTCCGACCGGTTATTTGGAACATCGTCGGATCGATGTATCCGCTGGATCGAACCGCTGGTTCTCGCTCACCCTGTGCCAAAATTCTTCGTTAAGCCAGAAACGTAGGAAAAAAGGCGGGAGGAAAAACGTGCGTCGACATCGACGCGATTAAAGTATCGTTAGCATCGATTAGTTGCCTGCAATTTCAGCTGTTTGTTCTATTACACGATGTTATTTATTGGCAATTTTCTACCCAAGTTGCAGAATAAGTATTAAAGTAGTAACTTTCCGAACATTGTAATTTTCCATTAGTGTAACAAAAAACATTATTCGGTTGAATCTTCCGTTGAACGGACGGGGTTGCAGCATGAAAGAAAGCCGGATAAATTTATGAGCAATCGCTGTATCCTGCAACCTTTCAACACAATTAAGCTGGAAATTTCGCGGGCATCCTGCGTTCTTTCGAACAAACGTAGCAAGCAACGAGAGGAAATTACGTCTACGCTTATGCGAAAGTAGCATCGTAATTGGTGGTCGTTTTTCCTACGTGGAAAAGCGGCTTTGTTTGCCAGGGCTGAAATGTTCGCCAATCTGTTCACGGTATCGTTGCGAAAAGTCAGCGCAAAAAATGAACCAGCAACCTCCAAGTTCCCTTTTTCACGAGCGTGTTTTTTTCCAGGGCTTCGTTCGGCACGATATTCGATTCTCCGGAGGAAATTGCGGGTATCGGATATTCGTAAGATCGATTCGATGAACCAACGATCTACAAATTGATCAGTTACACACACGCACGCGTGCACACATCGTTATACTTTAACGCGTTACCGTACAGGTTTCATCGAGTTTTCAATCTGTTCCCGCTGCAACTTTAACGTCGCGTTAAAACTGGCGAAACTGTTTTCGAACGAGCTCGATCTTGTACGCTTTATACGCGCTGACGTTATTGAATTCGTAAGCTGATTCCAATTTATGAATCTCCGGGGTGTATCATGCTCGATTCAATCTTTAAAGAGGCCGCTGATCGATCGACCTACCTGACGCCTCGACGTTCAATCAAACGCTACGAGTTAACGTATCAACAGCTCGAATCGAAACTAATTTTATTCGAGAGGATCACTCGATAACTGAAAGTACAAACGGATCGATATTCTCGACCTCTGAATAACGTAATGAAAAGAATCGGTTAATATAACGGGTTTCGAGCAGAGTCTCGACTGTAAGATTTGCTGACGGGATACGTGCGGACAGAAATTTTCGAAATAAGGCGATTCTCGCTCGCGACCACGTGCGTCGGCTGATACGAGCGTGGCAAGGAAACGAGCGAATCCGTCCGTCCATAGCAGTTCGCCTTTCTTCCTGCTAGCGTAAATGTTTAACTTGGAAGAAAAGGGGCCAAGAGATAGCGCGGATTTGCTGCTTCTCCGTTAAACACATCTCGCGAGACGAAAGGTGCTCTTAGAAGAGCCGTTTCCAAGTTTATCTTGTCTACATCTCGGCTCGACCCTCGAACCATTGACGCACGTCTGTCTTATGCAACGAATGATCCGTCAGCATCGCGCGATAAAAAATATCCGACCTTCTTTTTCCGATAACGGAAAAAAACCGCATCGCGAAAAACTTTGCTTCTTGTATAAAAATTTGTCAAACGGAAAGGAGGACAACAGTGGATTAGCTTTGATCCGTTCCGAGGTGCGGAATGGTAAAAAGTGGACGATTCCGGTAGTAAATATCTTTATGACGAAGAAATTTTTCTTGCGCTGCTAAAATTGTGCTTTATGCCGGAGGTTTTTCTAATAGAGTCCTCGTAAAACACACAGGAAACGACACCGTGTTTCTTTGTTCCATCCTGGGGGACTATTTATAGCGAGGCTCAAAGGAAACATCGAAATTCTGCGCGCACGAATGAAATACGAATCCCCCGGAAAATGGCGATGCGAGAAGTCGTCGTTACGAGACGGAAAAGGCTACGTGTTTGGAAGTGCATGGTCATACGATACCTTCCATATACTTGTTTTGAAACAACAATAGACCCCCTGTATCCGGAATGTGCAAATTGCACTGCGGAGCTTCCGACCCTTTTTGTGTTGACTGTTAATGGACATCGATAAACATCATCGAAACGATGATTTGTTAGCTCCGGATGGAAATTAATATTTCAGGAACCCCTGGGTCTATATAGCCCCGCGTTTTCGTTACAGCGACGGTGAGAATCATCCAACCGTTAAACAAGTAAAATACACTCGAAAGAAATCTTGCTGTCGTAACGTTGTATAATGTTCCTACGACTTTTCGAGTAACGAGCAGCCTATTAACCTCGAATACCCCGTATAATGAAAAAATGTAAATTTCACGGTAGGTCTGAGACACGCGACAGAGGACTAATTTCACACTTCGCGAATCAAATTCTCGAATAAAATCATAATTCTCGCTGCGTGGCGAACCTCTTAATTCGAAAAGAGGAATTACACCGTCTATCCGAAAATGTTGGTAAATTTTACATCAAACAGGATCAATCTGAGCAACAATGCGGAACAATTGCCTCGCAAATGAGAACAAAGCTAGAGGAATAATCGCGAACGCGAGGAATGTATCTCGCTTATATGCACACGCGTGCACGATGTTCCGCATATCACGTAAGAGGACGATTCGCAGACGTAAAAGGACTCGCTTAATTTTGCAGAATCGCCGACTCAAATTCCGGCGGACTCGGTTGCGCGATTAAGCGTATTCCATTAACTCGAAACGCAATTAGAAATAAAGGAGCTCGCTAGAATACCTGTGATTCTCGACGTCCTCTTATCTGCCACGGTATTGCGACCCCTTGTCGACAATCTCCAGGACACGGGCATCGTTCCGGAAATATTTAGACCGGCGAAAATTAGCGCTTACCTGGAAAACACAGAGAAAAAACAATTTAGCTTGAATTGTGTTTAACACTCGTTTCGCGCGGTGCAAATATTTTATCCTATTCTTTCGGTCGAATTTTCTTTTCTACTCACTTCTCCAAACGAAATTAACACGTTCGGAAAGTTGAAAATTCGAGAATTTGTTCGCCCTATTTGCTCCGCACTCGTTTAGAGAAGTTAAAGAGTTAGGAAGAGGACGATAAAAAGCGGTTTCGCGTTTACCGTCGCGCCACCCCCTATTTACGCGTCGAGAAAGACGCCTTACGAAACCAGGATAAGTTTAGGAAATGTAACTCGCCGTATTAACGCGTTTCCGAAGCAAAACACGTTTATGAAACATAATATCGTGAATAGCTTTTACGAGTTGCAACGCAACGTACTTGGAAAGCTGCCGATATGTGCGTGGCGTTTCTCAAACGCGGTTATAGAAAATTTCATTGTAGTCAGTTCTTGAAATAGTCGGGTAAATGGTTTGCAGCTTGTCGAAGATCACAGGGAGGGCGCGATTGCACAACAAAGAGAAGGACAAACGATTCCAGTCGCGTTCGATGAACGAGACACACGATTTATTAAGGTCCGACCGATTACTATCGATCTTTGGCCCGGTAATTATCGACGGACGCGGCGTGAACCGTTTCACGAGAAAATGAACAGCTTCTGTTCGCGGCGAAACGTTCTAATTAATATCGACTGGATAAAGAGAGATGCAACGCTCGACCAGGCCCGACGCAAAGGTGCTCTTCCGTGCGTCGAATAATCAACACTGAACGAGGCGCAAACCTGGCCAGCCGAGCGACAAAATCGAAAGTAACGACACGCCGAGTAATTATTATTTTGATCGTCGAGCCGTAAGGACGAGCCTGCAGGCTCGTGAATGTGGGGAGGAGAAGAATAGGAGGGATCGAATCTCATATCCGACAGGCTGACTCCATGGCTTTTGATCGAATGACTCTTCCCTGCTTTCCGGTTTCACGGACACGTTTCGCACTTGGATTATACTAATCGGGCTGATACTTGAAAGCGATTATAGAACGGGGAAATCGGTTTATATACTTGCTCGAGGTTTTCTACGCGATCTGAACGGTTAAACATCTCTGCGGATGTTGAAATTATTGCTTCTTAATTGCAGGTATACGTGTAATTGGCTTTAACATCATGCGCTGCAGTCAGCCTTTTAATTTTAGAAAGGAACAGTAGGCGTTTGGTATAAACGCTTTTGGCAGCAAGTTAAATGAAATTCAACTGAAATGACCTTTCGGTCGAAGAGAGCGTTTGTAATCGTAGAGTTCAGCTTTCTTTAGATATTCATTAATCTTGTCTTATCCGACAGAACAAGTTTCCATATCCAATCCACGCTAAAGGTGGCAGCTATAAATTTCGATATTATAATTAGCGCTTAGACACAAGTTGATGCGGAGAACAGCTGATAAAATTGAACCGTGACGTTGTTAAACACAATGGTAATCGCTGTCAGACGGAACACCGACGCTTCAACTGCGACCGCGTAATTTCTCGTCGGTTCCTCCTTCCTTTTTTCCCTCGCCAACCTCTCTCGTGATTCCGTAATACAGTCGCTATTATTCTCTGGACGTAACGACCTATAATTATTTCCAATTGTTCCGAATTTAGTGGACCGTACGGCGGAGAACGTATCCTGGCGCGGCGTTATACAGAAGCACGGACGAAAATGCATTTCGGCCGAGATTTGGCCATCGGTGACAGCCGTTTGTTCGTCTGGAAGCTGAATTTCTCGCCCAGGACCGACTCGATGCCGTTTTCTCTGTACAATCGTCCGACCAAACCGTGGATCGCGTTAATTCACGCTAGGCTGCCAGCCTTCCTTTCGTAATGTCTCAATTCTTGTTAACCGCGTCGTTTAACCTCGCTGCGAATTCGCATGGAAATCGCGGTGAAAATCCTTTGACGAATATTGCGAAGGGAAGGGATCTACGTCACCGAAATATTGACAATGTACAGATGTAAATAATTTGAATAAGAGTCAAAGTACCTAATACCAAAGTGCAAAAACCATTATCGTCTCGCAACAAACTGGACAGTGAATCTATAAAAAGTCCGAGAACAAAAATGCGAGCCAGAGAGAGACAACGAAAGCGGAACGGTACAGTGGCGGCAGAAACTAGTTAAAAATCTCTCGATTTACATATTCCTTTCGGCTCGATGCTCGTTGATTGCGAAGCAATTTCTACGAATGGCCGTCGGTCCTCCATGGAGCGCGTTTCCTTCGAGCGGCGCGATTCTCTCGCTCGTTTCGAAGCTTCACCACCGAGTTGGCCGAGTATTACGCGTTTTGCATACATTAGCGAGCTTTTATTCCCTCTGTCTCTGTCTGGTTAGGCGAGACAATTCGTTGTACGATGAAAGCCTAGCACGGTTCGACTACGAATTCGGGAATCGTCGAATGGGAAATACGTTCGGCGAATTCGTTACCGAGATTAGGTTACATCGGTTCGGGTAATGCGAGCGGGCAACACGCGCGCGGATAACGCGAGTTCGGCGTTCCTAAATTAAGGCTCGACGAAATATGGTGTTGGCCATACGCAGGCCCCGCTTACACGCGTACTCTGCCGAGATAGCAGAATTGGCAGGAAATTGCAAATTGCCGGCGAGCTGGCCGCGGCTGTGCACCCACCCGCCCGTTTCGAAGGTACGAAATAACCTGACCTGCAAATTGAAACCGGTCGTCGCTTGTTGAAGCGGCACGACCACTGATAACCGGTCGTACGCCAGCTGACGACCGATAGCCTTCCCTTCCAAAAATTATAACTCCCTCTTTCACTGCAACTCATTAATCGTCAAAAGGCGTAATTATGTCCTTCTTTGCTTTCTAAGTCAGAAGCAACAAAGACATATGATCACAGCAAAAAGTCTGATTTCAATACGATATTAAATTTATTGCAGATCAAATAACTAATATAAACTTGCTGATACTTACTAGTATTTGAATGGTATCTGTGTTTCATATTTTTATTATAACTGTATAGAGAGCGGAAAACTTTAAAAAGAAATGATCTGCAAATGGCATTTTTCGCATTTTACCGTGAGAGCAACTAAAAATTGACACTCGTACCTACGCAGCAATTTTATAAACCTGTTGACTGTCAGTTCAAAAATGAACGTGTACAACACTGTACGAGATGTTATGCTTTCTGTTCATCATATTTTTCAGACATTTGGGCAAAGTATTTGTGCATGAAAACTTAATAAAAAAGTTAAATCTATCATTAACGATTCGACTCTTATACGAATCCTCCGAAACTGTAAATTTTTAAAACGCAAAATTTAGTCGTAAAAACACTTCGATGACGCCGGAGGTGAAAGGAACATAAAACGATAGGATGTACGGTGTTGAATGCACGATCGCTGCGTGGTATTGAACGAAACTGATTACTCGCAAAAAATTTACTCCCGGTACCATGAAAATTCGACAGGAATACACGCGTACATAGTGGCATAACGAACGTGTACGTCAATACGCGACGGGGATCGCGCGTGATCGCGTCTAACGAACCACCCGCGCCCGTTTCTCTGAATAAATATTTCAATACGCGGTCCCGGAACAACGTTTCCATTTGTCGCGATAACATCAAACGATTCGGGCACTCCGAAAAAAATACCACATCCTATGATTTCGTTCTGTTTTTAAACCGGACGATATCTGACGTCGGGGGTGATCGGCCTAGCTAAAATAGAATGACCCGATTTCAAGGATCTGCAAGATTACTCTGCATCCATCACGATTATCTCTGCCAATTTATTTCGCGTCAAACAATAAAACAATTTCCTGATATTTTGTAACCCTCTTACGATACAAATTTCGTTATACATAATTGAAAGGAAACTGATGTTTTCATTGTTTCTGCCTTTGGTTACCACTAAAAAGTTAGCACTTAAACTTAGATTAGTCGATTTTTATATTTTGTGTTCCAAGATGTAGCAGCTCAACATTGTAATAAAGCAATTATTGCATTCTGTTTCTGAAAGATTAGCAGAGGGTCTGAATAATTCAGACAACGTGGTGTGTTTGTGTTATAATAAAACGCGGGGAAAAAGCGGTAGAGGAAGGTACCGAATACTTTTGTAGGAGAACATTACCCCATAATTTGCTTTCGGCGTCACAAAACGCTCCAGGTTGACGCGAAACGAGGAGGAGGAGGCAGCTTATGCGAGGGAATAGGAAATTTCCTGGTACGAGCTGGTTGCTCGCGCTACCGTCTCCACGAAATACACAGTCGCCGGTTGTGTGTTCACCCTCAGGCCAGTGTCAAGCCGGGGCGAAAGCAGGGTGCAAACGAGCTCCCTACGGCCTCGTATTCATGCGCTGTCCGGGCGTGCGATTATTTACCTTTAATTAGAAGCTTCGACCTATTGCTTAGCACACCGCGCCCAGGGATATCGTGCCCCAGGCTTGAACAAGCTACTCGCGAAGCACGCGTACGATATCTATCTATAAAGATGCGCGTGCATCTCGTACAAGTATTCAGTTTTTGAGCATTCGCAAAAATATCTACGGTTCAAGGCTTGCTCCTCGAGGTAAATGCATTTTTCTCAAAACCGCTGCATTAAAATGCCGATCTTTAATTCCCTCTTTTTCGTGACAAATTTAAATCCGGATCGATAAAAATGAAATAATCCAACTCCTATCAACGCGGAACGTCACAAAGTGCTTTGGCAAACATTTACCGATGGCTTCTACGTTTTTCATTTTTTGCATTAAAAAGTTATCGAAAGTCATTTTTCATCCTCTCTCGAAACTCGAACGACTTTAAAGCGAAGCTCGTAAAGAGGTCGCGAATTTAGTTACTAACCTAATTTGTCCTGTAAAGAAATTGATATCACTCGACGGTGCTTAAAAAGTTGACGACGGGATAAGAAAAAAATGTAGAAAACAAGTAACCTGGAGAAAATAGTTCGAATTCTTGAAGATGATCTCGTAATGCAGCGTTGAATGGATCAAAGGATGTCAATGGTGAACGAATGCAACAACGACGAGATAATTTCTCGACAAGTTAGAATTAACGTTTTACAGAGGCGTATTCAATATTTGTGTCGCGATTAAACTGTATCCGCGTTAAAAATTATACTTTTTAAAGTGGCGCAAAGAACCACCTACAGCTTTGAGATCGTGTCTGAATGAATTCACGGCAGCAATACAGTATTTTATACAAATACGAATGGCACAAAAGAACTCTTTCTGGTTTCCCGTTTTTCACCCTGGGACCACGTTCCTCTGAATCTGGAATTAAAAGACTCGTTACAAAGCGAAGTTATTGCAGGAGAAGTAACTCGCGTAAATTCATTTCGTCGGAATGAAAGATCGAATAAGAAGAATCTTGAACTCGTTTCCGCGTTTACCAACCGCGTTCCAAGGATTTCAGCGTTTCTTGGCAGAAAAATACGTGCAGGAATCGCGAATCGAGGCGGTATCGAAAGGCATCCGGAAGGGCGACAGCGCGCGGCCTTAAAGGAAACTTTTCAGTCCGGTAGCTCCGTTTTTGGCGTTGTCGATACCAGGAAAACTCGTCGGCGAACAGTTTCGCGGTTCGTTCGCTACTTACGCTTTAAACGAATTTCGAACGATGTACAAGCGCCAAATACCGTCGAACGCGTTTCAGCGAGAAAAAGTACATTCTGAGTTAATCGCATTTGTATGAAAAAGGACGTAGGCGCAGTCTGTTTCGAAATTGGTTCAACGCAGTGGTGGACAAATTGGGAGTTCTCCCTCTTTGTCCATAAATTTACGGTTACCGGTAATTCGAAAACTTGAAACTTTAGAGATACGAAAATTTGAGAATATTTGTTCTAGATAGAGCATAAATTTGAAACTTCCATAATTTCCATAATTGTACAGAAAAAAAGTAGGAAATATCCATAAAATTCTTATTCATAAAATTACCAGGGAAATTTGTGCCGTAGTTTGCATCGAATGAAAAGACAATAGAATCTTGGAACAGGCAGTAAAACTCGGAGCAAAAGAACGTAAGATTATGAAAGGAAGGAAGAACGAAAGAGAAATACAAGGAGCGTCGTAAGATCAAGATACTCTGTAGCTGAATCCCCTTTGTCTCAGTTTCTATCTTCCGAGAGAATGCATATGCATCTGGGCCCTCGATTTTAAAAATACCGTGCATGCATTATAAATGGCCAGAAGAATAAACAGAGGAAGAAAACAATAGTCTATTTACAGAAACGATTTCGAATTCGCGTGATTATCCCGAATCCTGTATCGTAAACATACATTTGAAAATGCTGATTGCGACCCAGAATCTGTCTCCGGTTTGGCTGTGCGTGTAACGCAAATTATTTACAACCGTCCCATTCCATCAAACATTCGTTTCCCCCGATCGTAACATCGATCCCCGGAAAATTGGACTGTCCCGTATCGACGTGTCCCCGGCGCGTGAAATTCGAAGAAAAACCGTGGTTCGCGTCAGCAGGTGAGAGTAGACATAAATCTTAGCTCGTGCTCCCTTCTGAAAAATAAACCTTCCGTTTCTTTCTTCTCGTGTTGCGGCGCCACGGCCGGCGACCCTGTTTCCGTGGCGGGTGGTAGATGAAAGTTTTCCTTTGTGCCGTAGCTTGTCACACCGGCCATTCCAGCGAGCAGAGAAGCCGGAGACTCTGTCCCCGGGTTACGGGGGTGAGAACGGGGGGGGTTGGATGGTGGTACGCTTCTGTACATATACTCTGAATCCCGGGGGGGCTGGCCGAATGCTCGCCGGAAGCCGGCTAGAATGAGAGACCGCTGTTCCATGCCCTTTCTCACCCGCGAAAAGAAACTTTTAACCGAGAAACGCGAGACCCTCTCTTTTTATCCTCAACGAGATTCGTCCGGAAAAATCGCGGACATTCGCTGCGCAAACAAATACACCGTTCCATGCTTAATTATCGCCTTTCTTGCATGCTTCTTCGTCGGAAATTAACATCTTGCCGTTTAGCACATCATTTTTCACGAATCAAGAAGAAATTCTCCGAGTGTGCAAATTTCTGAACTTCAAAAATTCCAAAAATAACATATTCCCAACTTTCAACATTTCCAGAACCTGAAATTTTCAAAAGTCAAAATGTAGTATCGATCCCGCGGGCGTAAGGTGTAGTTTTACGATTGGCGTAGATAAAGGAATCGGTTGTTTGCATGTTTTTGCATTGGCAGCTCGAACGCATTTCACTCGAAACGAGCAGTTCGGGTTTGTAACATTCTTTCTAGGATTGAAGCGAATCGCTTGGGCAAACCGACCTCAACGGGGCATCACTTTCGTAGCGAGAGATTCCACAGGGGAGAATTTCAATTCGGAGGTTCAGCTTTAAAAGCGAGGAACGCTTGAAATTCTTAATGAATACTACCGCGGGCCAGTGTTTAGTCAACTCTTCGGCTACGTGGCGCCAGCGGTTTCTTCTTCCGGTCTGTATACATCGGTGCGAGCAGCTACGAAAAGAGATAAACCAATAGACTCCAGCTGCTGCGCACGCTCGGCTCGGATAAGGGCCCTATTCGCCCACTCTTTTTAACCTTTTTTAATTAAACAACACAACCGCCGGTTGCGGTTGCGCTCTACTACTGTTTCGCTCGCAGATTCCACTTTGCGCAAACGGAGAAACTGGGTTGAATAAAGGAACAGGTGATGATAGAACGATGACCAAGAGGATTACCGCGTGTAAGAGAATCCTCGTTCGACAAATAAATACAAGAGACGTACAAATGTTAAAGCAAAGTATCGAATCGACCCGTTAACCGGGACATCAGAATCGAGATCAATCTTTACCCCGACTTAAAATTACTTTCCAGGAACTTGTTCGTAAAAGACGAATCAACGTCGCTCGTCGTCGACGGAAACACGTAGGGCTTCAACGGCGTATCAAGACTTTGGCTGAAAACCGGGGTAACAAAGCCGCCCGTAAAACGACGCTACTTCGACGTAAATATCGTGGTAGCAGCCATGAAAGCGCGTTCGTTTAGTGCCTACAGGAGATTGTCGCGGCGCGGTGTGGCGCGGCGAGAAGCGGCTTGGGAAGTGCGCGTCAAGCTCGAGCGTAAATGCGAGCGTCGGTATTTCGCGAGGCGATGCGGTGCTCGGAGCATTGCGTGACGTTACGTAGTTTTAATTAACGCAGCTGCTGTTGCGACTCGCTGCGAAAGCTGCCTATTAACCGAGCCGTTGCAGTCGCGACGTCGTTTCCACGCTGGCGTATTAGCCGCTCGTTTCTAGCCGCGTCTTCCGGCAATTTCAAGACGCAGCTGCGCTCTGCCGCGCGAGAACAGCGTCGAGAGGAGCGAAGGCGACGCCGCAATCCGCCGAAAATTCGCCACCGGAGTCAACCGGGGCCTTTTAATTATTCGACGCGTGGCAATTTCAGCGCGAAACGCGACGCGTTCGCCGCGTTTGTCCAACGCCGGGAGAAAGCGGATCGGCTACGGGTGAAATCGGATTAATCCGTTTGTTCGGATTCGATTGTCTCGTCTAGTTCGTTGTTTTGCGCGCGCGTCGGTACACCGACAGGAAACGTTCCTTTCCGCGTTTTATCGGAGAAACGTCCGGCACGTTTTTGTCGTAGCTTTTCGCGAAAATGACGAGCCGGATATTTGGAGCATTAAAACAGATACCGTATTTCGTACATTCGTTTTTCAGTTGCGCCTTTGTAACGTACCGCGAGACATTTCAGACTTTCGGACAAATACAGAATGCTACACGTTTGAATCATTAATTATAATGTACGTTCTTGTTCGCGAAACCTTCCTGAACACCTCGGTTGTTTAGTCTGACAACTCGAATACGTCGTTCCTTCCCGATTATCACACAGAGTTATTGTCGGCAACGATAAACTCCTTTTCTCTAACAATAAGCTTTGTACTCCAAATAGCAATCACCTACGCGGCTCGACATCCACCAACCAAACTCGGTTACGCAACGTCTTAAAGCTGCACAATTTAAAGACGACCCAAATGTTCCTGATTTTCTTAACGTTCGTGTTTCGATTTCCTTTTAACGGAGTAGTAAATCTTAAATTAAACACTAAATTAAATGTTGGGTCAACAAAGATTCTATTCCGGCGTGAAAAGGTTGATCATTTAGAAGCGACGATCCTTTTTCATCTACCCCAGAGGCCACGCGACCCAACACCCCGTAAAATTAAAATCAAATAATTTAGGGTCCGGCGAGGTAAATCAAGATCGATGGAGCAGACGGAGGATACACGCGAGCGTGAAAGGAAGTGTCTGTGGGAGGCAGAAATCCAGATACATTATCCGGTGCAAGCGTAATAACGGCGGTCCGGACAATCGGCCAGCCTGACCAAATGGAGGTGAACTCCCTTGGTGGTCCCTTATTCTTCCTATACGCGAGCTCGTATACCGGGCTTACGAAGGCCGCTGCCCTTACCTTTGATCCCTCTCGTTCCACCCACGAACAGGGTGCACGCGTACCGGTCCAACTCCCGACGAGGTTGATGCACCCCCCACGAGGAGTCCCACCGGGACCACACCGCGTTCACTCGGTTAAAACAGCGGGGCGCGTTAAGGGCGGTCCACGCGTTATGTCAGCTCCGTCCCTAGACTCTATCCTACACGAAGATTGCGTCCACGCTCAAGTGCTTTCGTCTTCGAGATTATTTTCTTTTCTTGTAGGATCCTCGCGAGAATTCTCTCAGGATGACGTGGATAAAATTGTCTTTCGAGTTTCGTAGAAGGCAACCTGCTACACTTGGACGTTCCTACACTTCTTTCGGGTTAGGGCTTTTACAAATTCCCATGATGCTGAAAATACCTAATTTCGAAATTCTTCCTCGAAGATGGTGTTCCATGGAACCGAGGTAGCCAGTCAGGTTCGACACACTACCCCTCGACGGTTCATGAACAATTGATCGAGCAGGTCGATGCGAAATGCGGCAACGGTACGGTTTTGCCGCCATTAAAATGCAAGCACGTGTTTGTACACGGTCGCTTCGCGAGCACCGGGACACACGCCACAACGGCGATAAAATCCTCGGAATTCCTGGCTCATTAAACGATGCCAGGCACGACAAACATGCGCCCGTTAGACTGGACGACGATCGAACGCGGCGTCCAGGCGTTTGCCATACCCGCAGGATTGTTTGGCGATCGCAAACACACCGCTAAAATATTAATGCGATCGCAATGTGTTCGTTCGACCCCCGCGTCATCGATCCCGGGAACAACGATCGAACAGGCGGGTAAAATCGGGGATGGAGAAAAGTATAATGTATTCTTTGCTTTTGAGATCAGGTTCGTTTAGAAGTTCACGGTGAAGGGGAACGCTCGTAAAACCTGTTGGAAATAATGGCTATTCCTGCTGAGGAAAGTGCTTGTTACGAGGAGAAGACCGAGGACGAGGACCATCGAGGTTTATCATTCTGTGGGTCGTAAAATGCTCTCGGAAAGGCGATTAGATAACCGATATAAGCAATACTTGGACCATGATACAGAATTCTTCGTTCGATTTTGTGGATGTACACGGTATTTTTGATTCTCGTATGGGTAACTGGTACTCGATCATCTGTCCAAGCTTCGGACGTGGCACCTGAAGTGCTAAGAATCACATTCCTTATGGACGAATATATAACGTACCTACATACGAAGAGATTAACATATCGAAAATAGCCATACGCAGTGTCAGGCGTTTCGATACAGATTATTAATCTACCTATTTCGCTAGTAAGTCCATTTCATTTTTCGCGTTTCAATTACTGGATTGAACTCGCGACGCAATCAGTGGAGAGCATCGGATCAGAGATCGCATTAACAAATGAACGATTCCGAGGCAAATAACCGTAGCGGCATTATCTCACCTTATCTGCACCGGATGGGACAAAACGGGCCGCTGACGAGCAAACGACTTCCGTCTGCTTATTTCGATCCGATGCAAGACCGATAGGAGGAGCAGTCCACTGTTCCCTTCCTGAACGATTAAAGTTCCACGAGCAACGACGTTTGTCGTCGTTGAACCGGTAAACTTGGCCATTTAAAGAAGTCGTAAAGGTTCGTGGACTCGCAGCCGGTAGGCAGTCGCCATTAGACGGCAATAACGCCGGCTGGTCGGCACGGAAGCCAGCTATTCAGGCCGTCGTCGGCTTTGCACGCCGCCTGCAGTTCGCCTGCAGCCGCGATTACTGCTGTAACTGCATTCGGACCAGCCACGTTGCAATGATGCACGTGCATCGAGAGCACACCGCGGTAAATGCACGATCGAGCCGGCTGACCAACAGATTACCGCTCGTTCGTTCGTTTCTCGAGCTGATAACGCGGCTTTTCTTACCGCGGGAGAAACGAGTTCTCTAAGAGGTTAATTATCGAGTTTCCCTCTATTGCGGCATACCGCGGCTTTTAATATTTTAATCAAGTTACGGGCGAATCGTTATCGAGCCAACCGGTTAACGACATCAATTTGTGCAAGAACTGAAAATTACGGCCATAGTAAATTATGGCATAGTCAATGGGAATGTTTAATTTTTAGATGTTTGCCTACAGGGCGTTCCATGACTGGTGGCACCGAGAGATAATTGACTTCAAATATTTGCTTCGCGCATTTAACTAAAGTAAAGAAATACCATCGCTTCCGTTTACGTTTATTATGTTACGTAATGGAGAACACGTAATGAAACGCGATACGCAGGATACATTTTACTGCTTTATGAATCGTTGAAAACGCTTCCCATTCTGTCGAATATTAAATTCCATTTCTCGTATTAAAGACCTACTTTATTTTATGAAACGATAAAATAATGATTCTTCAGATTGCTCGTAATTGGCCAGATAAATATGTAAAATCCAACAACGAGTCCTAATCCCTTTGAAAATGTAAATTTTTAAATTTCGAAAATCAGCGAGCAGTAATGCTCGTTCCCCTACATTGCCATTTTCCCAAGAGAAGTCTGCGTCACTCGGCAGGCTGCACCCTGAAGCTGCGCTCTGAACGAACATACAAAACATTATAAATATTTGAAAAGGGTTCGACAATGGCACGCAAGTGTTCACCTTTTCGAGCGACTTGTAAAAAAAGGCAACGGTAACGCTTTCAGGCCACGCTCGAATCCACCCTCCTAAAAACGACACTTTACGTCCCGTCCGTGTGTCTTTGGATCCACGAAACGAAGGGGTCTCTCGTGCACACGCGAACACGGACGGAATCTCCCAGGAGAGAACCGTGGCGGAACAAGCCGAAAAGGGGAGAGAACGAGAAGAAGGGAGGTCGACGTGTGTTTCGAGCGTGTGTTCCGCCACCCCCGTACGCCAGCCGGTAAGGATAAGAAGAGGAAGGGACTTTGGTAGCCCTCCGTACATTTCTACCCCAAAACCCCCGAGTCCGAGCCGTACCGCGTATAAATAGATAGGCTTGAACGAGACCGTAAAAGCTTGCGGTCTCGTTTCGAATAATTGGATTTGCCTGGAACGGGACCGAGAGACGCCGACAATTCGCGTGCGCACGCGTCCCCCGACACGAATGTGTGCGAACGTGATTCATTCCCCGGCCGTGCTCGTTCTCCATTTCCGCCGGGTTCGTTTTGAATTCGTCGCCTCTTTCTACCCGATCTCGGGTGTCGAGTGACCACCGACGCGACGCGTTCGACCGTTCCACGGGATCGGGGATGGAGAAACTGTAACGAGGGTGAACACCACGGAATTCGAATCGTTCGTCGATCTCGAAATCTCGAAACTCGAGGAACGTTTTCTACTATATTCCGAATGTGATTTTAAAGAAACTTGTATCACGTCCGAACTCTACGAATTCTGTTCATTTCGTACGAAACAAAAAAGAAGATTCGGTAACAACTGTTCCCCGCATACCGGCACAATTACGTCGTAACGTGGCAAAATTACGAGGCATTCGTGCGGCACGAAAATCCGTCTGGAATTGTGAGCATAATTTCGATAGTAGCCCAGGTCGAAGCTGGCACGCGATCGATCACGTACGCGGCGAAACCCAAGCCCGGCGTCGTTTCGTTTCTTCGTTCGATTCTTTCTGCGGCACGCGTTTTCTTGGATAATTCATGCGAGCGCGGTTGCAGCCAGCGATTCGGTGAGTCACAAGGTTCGTTTGCATGCTTGCGTGTCGCGCACATCCGCCCTAAGGGTCGCGGGTCATGCGGAAAACTGGGAGAACCTTGGTCTCGTGCACGCACGCCGCGCGTACATCTGATCGGTGGGTCAAGTAAGCGGAACAAGGGGTGAAAAGTGGTCGCTATCGTTAGACGAGATCCGAGTGGCGGCAGATTGGTCTCTAACGATGATCGAAGGAAAACGAATCGATCGTTTGCATAATATTTATCGACGATCGAGCTCCGATAAGGTGGTGTTCGAATCGAGATCGGTGATAAGGGACGAAGAGGGTGGAAAAGTTGGAGGTGGCCAAGTTCGCCGGAGCCTCGGAGATGAAAGGATCCGTTCTGGCGTGAAAACGGACGGAGATCGGCGCGTCGCACGCGACTAATTAAAAATCACGGACACGAGGCGCGTAAGAGCGGCACTTCCAGCAAGACAGAGCGGCGGTAGGTGGCAAATGAGCCGGAGGTGGGGTTCGAACGGAGTAGAGCAGCCAATTTGATTACCCGATAATAATTAATTGCTCGTTACGTAGCGCGACGCGATGCAATTAATCACTGTCGACGGGTTTTCATTTTTCCTGTCCCCATCTGTTCCTCTTTTTCCTTCTCTCTATTCTCTCCTGAACCCATCGTTCCCTCCTTTTTTCTCCCCTTCGTGCCCTTTGTTTCGTTCGCTTCGACTCGCTTTCTCCTTCTATCGACTCGTTCCCTTCTTCTTCTTCTTTTTTCCCTTTTTTCTCTTTTTTTTTTTTATTCGTCAGGTTGGTTAGCTAGCTGGTCCGTGGTCGCACTCTATCATGCGAGGTTCATTAGGTTGGACGTGTCACGACCGCGTGGGTGACCGTGTGCCATCAAATTGCGAACACGGACCGTGTCCCATTCTGCTGCACGAAGTACGCTTCGAGAGCGGCCCTCTGGACGAGGGAAAGAGAGAAAATGGAGGGTCGACCGAGGACAAAATAAATAAATAATCGTCGTCGTTGGGTACCGCGCGGCACGGTCGAGTTCCCCTCGCGACAGCCACGAGAACGCGTCGCGGGACACACGCGGGTATAATCGATTTCACGGACGAAACGTGGAAACGCGAAATTTCTGTGGGGCAACCGGATCTACCTGTAACGTGAATTACAACCAGGACGCGAGGAAACCACGTGGAAGAACGTAATTGCGAGCCAGACCAACCCCGTCGGGCGAGCTTATTAAACCAAAGGTAAAGACGCGACGTAACGAGGCGAATTCCCCGCGATGGAAATTCTGATATCGAAGCCGAAAGGTACGGCAGCGATAAAAATGGAGACACGACTGGTCTCCCGGATTCGACATTTTCATTAAAACTTGCCTCTTTCGAATAACTGCGTAAATTTTTTTACCATGTTTATACCTAATAAATGAAATCGCAGAATATTACGGTATACATATAAAGCGAAATACTTTAATGTCCATAAAACGGACAGAACGTTCCGACAGACCTTACAGTGATATTTCAATTCTCGAATACAATTTCCTCGGGGAAACTAGACACGAATAATACTTTTTTGATTCATTACACGCCATTGCGACTGTAACACACCCTCTTCATTTACCTTGCATTGACGCGGCGAGTAAAAATAACGAGAACTACCATTTGTCACGACTCCGCGCCGACAAACAGGCTGCTGCAAAAACATCAAGCAACAAACACACGATTTATAATTCAGAATACGGCGACGCACGGAGCGTAGTTCATTTTTCAGAAGAAATTACCGGTTTTCCAGACAACCGAAGCGAACTCGGAAGCGCCCGGATAGTCTAGGCGAGAAATCATCGGTGCCGCAGCTCGAAATCAAAATGTTTGACGACGCTCGTTCGAACCGTTGACGTGTGCGTACACAAACATGTATAGGTACACACGGAGCGAGGACTTCGACCACGGAGAATACGGAAGGGTGCAGACACGATCGGGGATCGAAACGCGAGGGATGAGTTTGACGGTCGGCGGCCAATCATCGGCATATGCCACGGCATGGAGTTCATGAGTGACGTGCCAACGCTGTCTATCCGGGACGGAATACTCGATATCAGGGCTACAGGGTGGCAGCGAGGATCGCTTAATATGCAGAGCAGGATTACGAGATGTGTATGCTTGATATACCCTCTGCTGCGACCCCCTGTCCCGCCGACTTCGAAGTCACGCGCAGCTCCTAGCATCCCTTCTCCGTGTGTATCTGCGAGGGACAATCGACCTGCTTGACTAATGGCGATTGATCACCTCGATTCTTTTTCCATCATTTGCGAATGTCAAACGGACAATAGATCGGGGTAAGATTGCCATCGAGGTAAGATGGTTAGCGTTATATCACGTTTCTAATCACACGAACTGACCTTTCCGTACATCATTTGTGCACATGAGTCGTTCATGCGTTCATGTTTCTTCCTAAACACTGATCCCTTCATTTTTCCTCTTTCTCTTCGTCTCCTGCGCTTTGTAGATGTGGACTCGTCTCCTAGCAGAAGTATGAAACTATCTTGCTCACACTCAAATACAACAAGATTCCCTAAACGATGCAATCCCCAAAATTTCGTCGAATAAAATATCACCCCCCCCCTGTGTTCCTTAGGATATCCAAGCTCTTGGAATATTACCCCTCGAGTGTCATTCCATGGGGCAGCTCTCCCTGCAATAATATTAGTGGTACAAATATTCCACCCTAGTTGAATAAATATTTCCTTTCTATTTCTCGAATTGATACGCTTTTCCCTCGTTTAATTGTTCGGCGTAGAGCAGAACGATGATGTTTTATGGAAGATCAGGCATTCGTGGCAGAAAGATCGCTTCTCGAAGGAAGTAAGTTCTATGAGTCCCATCTGATCGGCAATATGCCATAGGAACAGCACCCACGGGATTGACGAACATTAGTATTCCTCGAACACCGCGGTCGACCGTACCTCCTGGTGTTTTCCGCTTCGGATTCGCCGTGTGCTACGTCCGTATGATTGCGCGGCCCTAGCCTCTGGGGCGCTGGCCAAATATATAAAACATTTTACCTCTGGCCTTCGCGGTCTCGCTTGGCCTCTCCATGGTAAATACAGACACAAAGGGAGACCGTATAACTGGTCTTGAAAAAGGAAAATCAGAAAATATTTATGGTCATACGGCTGCCCCGTTGTTGTTAGCGAGCGGAAACCTTTCGATGGTTCTCCTACTTCCGTCTTCTTCGGGACGGAGCGTTGATTGAGAACATTTTATGCAATCACAATGGTCCATTAACTGGTATTTATTTGAAATTTCCACACTAAGTGTTGAAAACGATCAAACGATTGCTTCACGATGACTGGACATACACGTATATCGCGTTGTCGCGGTACGTTTGTATCATGGAAAGCAAACGTATAACCGATAGTTCCGAAATCGATATTATAATGCAGTCGGGGAGCCATCGTTGCACAAAAGTGCAACGAACGGAACATCGAAAGTCGACCAGAGGCAAAGCGAACTACGACTGAAGATCGAACAAAGTCTTATCGTCGGTTTCCTCTCGGCCGAGCGTAAGGAAACGTTGTTCGAGAAACGCATTACGGTTCCTCTCGCGGTTGCACAGTTTCTCGGCGTCTCCGAAGATGTCCAGGTTGACGTAATGCTTTCGCCGAGGCGGTGAGAGGACAATCATGGCCACGTGTACGATCGTGTCGCGCTAACGAGCGTCCTTTGGCTAACATCGTTAGCCAGATGGAGCAGATGAAGCTGGCCGACGATGCGATTATTCGACAGGTTACGCCGTCTAATTCGTTTATTCGATACCGAAGCTCGTTAACCAATTCCGAATACGCGCGAACTGTCAATTAATACGGCTGATAAGAAGCTTAGCACGTTGCTACCGGTTTTAATTCGCTTCGATACTCGTTGATCGCTTTTTCCGTGGCGATACGCTTCAATATTTTATATCTAACTATTTCAAAATAAATCTGCATCGCGTTGCGGATTTAGTTATCTCTTTCGCGAACAAAATTGTTCACCATAATTATGCATGCTGCTGGAACGTGTCAAAATTATCTGGTGCAGTTGTAACGAAATGGAGAGGTGAAATTAATGCAACGCGATCGTGAAACGAATAGAACATATTGATGGGAAAATTGAATGATTTCTGCGCAATTTTCGGAAACTATTCGCTATAAAGAATTGGTGCGTAATTCTTCTTGTAAAAATGAGGACCACAACAGTTCCACTCCTTTAATTTTTAAAAACTGTAAATGATACTTAAACGAAATGCTTCGATAAAGCTGAGGAGTGCACATCGCAGAGTCCCGGGGAAATAATGAAATATGTTTGAAGA
The DNA here is from genome assembly GCA_945859555.1 of Megachile ligniseca. NCBI lineage: Eukaryota > Metazoa > Arthropoda > Insecta > Hymenoptera > Megachilidae > Megachile > Megachile ligniseca. The sequence goes on along the minus strand of OX243781.1, from coordinate 12,698,314 downwards.
AAATCGAAGAGGAAAGGGTTGAAACAATAACTCGTAGCGGCTGATCAGAGAAAATTATCGACGAGAGCCAAGGGAGCCACGAAATCCTGTTGGAGGTAAAGGGAAGCATTAGGATCGACGGTGGGTTCTCGACGGTGTCCCAATGGCGTCTGCGGGTGAAATACGATTGAACCGATATCCGGGCGAAACCGGTAAGAGGCGAGGAAAAGAATAAGAGGCTCTCGGTTCCTCTGGCGAACGAGGAGGAAGAAGAAGAAGAAGAAGAAAGGAGGTGGCGAAACGTGCAGGTCTGAGAGGATAGGACACACCGTGCAGGAACCCAGGCTGGCCAGCAGAGTTTACGAGAAATCCTGGCCGTCGGCCAAGTCGCCCGGGTCTGCGTCCGGGTGAAAATTATTCGAGATATGAATTTACGGTCTGTGCAGGGCCATAGAACGAAAGAAGAACGAGCCAGAAAAGAGGGAAAAAGAGACAGAAAGGGGGAACACAGCGTTGGATGGCGGTTGCAGTCCCCGTGCTAGATAAGGCGAGTCGCGGTAGGACTTAATAAACTTAGAAACCCGAGCGGCAAACCCTACCCAGAAATTCCACCCCCAACCGCCGCCGCCGCCACCGCCAACCACCGTCAAACCTCGTCCCCTGCTTATCCCTCGGACCGACAACCCTCTCACGGCTCTCAAATTACCTCAGCGTCGAATTTCACAGGCTGCGGTTTTTCGAGCCACACGCCGTCTCTCTTCGATACTCTCTCGCCTCGACCTCTTTTACCAGTTACCGGCGAGACGCTCGAAAATCGTGTCGCGGCTTAGAACGAACGTATATTCGAGCGGCCAGCGTTCTACGCTCTGATCAAAGGGCCAATTTTCGTCTTTGATGTTACACCAGGTACGTTGTCTCGCGATATCGTCGGCTCAAAGGTGCTCCTGATCGTTTACGTTTCAACGGATCCTCGGTTGTTGCGTTTTTCGATGCGAAACTGCGCGGGGGCGTTACAACCGATCAGCAGAATATCACCAACGGTGCAAGCAAACTTCAATTTAATAGAGAAGATTCGTTCCTGCCGCGAGCTGTAATCGGACTCGTAAGTTTGGATTTATTTACAGATCTTTTTTCAATAGGAAATGGGAGGCGATGAATCGGCGGATGGAAACGTTCGGGTGGATGAACCGGGACGTAAATTCTCCCGACACACGCCGATTGGCGTTATTTAATTGGAACGCGGCGATATTTATGCCGTCGAGTTTGCTCGAAAACTGGCACACGCAGCGATCGAGTATTTAGTGCCCTTAAACAACTAGGATTGTTCGCTCTCTCCGGAAACAAATTTGTAACTGGTTTAATCTTCGTACCGGGGAGGAAAAAAAGGAAAGAGAACTTTACTTCTGCGAGATAGAAATGAAAATCTGTGACGCAAACTTGACGTTGTTCAAAAAATACAGTGTCATATTCTCGTGTCGGGGCGACTCGGTGCGCCACCGTCTCCAAGGAGAATATATACGACGCCTCCTTAAAACCTTAATGAACTCTTGTCTGCTGTCGAGTAAAACGCCATCCGGAAGAGTCCGCGTGGCCGGAAATTAAGGAAGTCCTCGAAACGTCGCGTATCAAAAGTTAAGTAACTTCTTGGCCGTGGAGGAGCTTGCACGTTCGTACGTAAACGACGGGTGGTCGGGCTAACGCGCAAAGATATAGAGCCAAAGTCCAGCGGAATCGCTTCAACGCCAACTTTGGACAAGCTTGGAATTTAAATTCGGACTTTCGACCTCCGCTCCTCTTCCTAATTCTTTGACGCTTTCGCTGCGGGCTCCGGCAATCGTAACTTCGTCGTTAACGCGTTGACCCACAAACTTAATGTGTTCCATAAAAGCATTTCGTCGTTTGAAACGAGAAATACTGTTCGACGATACCTTGAAAGTTCGTGAAAAACGAACGAGTCACGGGTCCAATAGGGGTGTGAAATGCGGTCGCAAGGGGGATGCCGGTTCACGTGGACACAAAGTACCAATTTCAGACGTGATCTCGTGGAGCACGTTTAAGGCTGGAAACTTTGTAAACACGGGACATGAAGTATGCAAGCATCGTTCGACTTTCCGTCATGCTGCCGGTGCGCGCGACCAGAAACTGATCAAACTTTCCTCGACACGACGTGATTTGAGATTACCTGTTTATAACGGCGAACGCCGAAAGAAAGATAACTAATGTAATTCTTCGCTTTACTATTTCAATCCATTATTTATTTATTTAGTTAAAAAAACTGTTGGTACATCGTGGAGTTTAATCGTAAGAGATGATGACATCCGAGGATAGGTATTCATGTTTTATAAAATAATATTATTTAGTCAAAGTGCCGTTCGATCCATCGTTTTATTTCGTTCGGGTTTACTCGTGAATCAGCGAATCGTGAATATACAGTTGCTTTGAATTTGGCAATGAAGACGCGAAAAATCCGAAAGGCAATAAACAGAGACATCCACGGCGCCCACGTCAGCGCGTTTTCCCCTCACGATTACCTCGGCATCACAATGGAAACGACATTATCGGATCACGGTGGCAGGGAAAATCCGCGAGTAATCCCTATTAGCGTCCGCAATAGCCTTGGAATTTCAGTAGTTTCAGCCTAACGCGGTCAGACAGCGCGAGGATTATTACGCGAGAGCCGGCGTACGCTATTACCACGCGATATCATTGTTGCCTGCATCGTACGTTCTGCATCGGTGCAAAGGAAAGAAACGCAACTCGACGGATGGAAAGGAAAGGGAGAGGACAGGATAAAGAGAGAGAACGAGGGGTAGAGAAACCGAGCATTGTTTCGCGCTACTTTGTTATGCGATTGCCGACCGAGCGTGCAGAGGGAACGTCGCCAACCTGCCAACCTACATCGAGCGCAATGACACGCCGTTTGGTCGGTGTACACGTGCACGATTGAAAAATAAATCGTGGTCACAGAATGGTCGACAAAAACGCATTCGTTTGCGAATTCTGGATGAACGACGTGAACGAGAACTGACGTAAAGAACCGCCACACGGATTTGCTTTATCTGATTCTACTTGACGGAATGGACGCGATTTTGTTCACAGTTTTCACGATTGAAAGTCGAGTTATATGTCGATGTAGAACGTACAGGAATAATTTTGAATGTGGCTATGTGGATAATTTTATTGGGATCAGAAGTCTCTATTGGACGGTATAGTAGTTCTGTCACTCGATTAGCTTAACACCCGATAATCGACTATTATTAGCTCCTAAGGGTACGTAAAGTGAAATGAGGACCAACCCGATCTTCCACGTTCTCGAGTCAGAGATCCCTGCTTTAATCGAGCATACAAGCATCGGAGAGAAGAGCGTATAAAACAATTACGAGAATGGGCGACAATGAAATTCGCGAGGAAGCTTTGCACGAGCGTACAGTAGTCCGTTTTATGGCGTCAATTAGGAGAACGGCTACACCGAATCGGTGCGGGGATGGGCAGTTTTACCAGAGGATTTTAATTCGAACGGCGGAGACACTCGGCCGCAAAACGAGCCTCTCGACTCTCGTCGTCGCCGACGACGAACGTTGCCGCGCTCTAATGCGTCCTCCGTGACGGGATAACCAGCGGAAGCTGTAAATTGCTGGAATTCTGAAGTGGCGGACAACGCGTCGCGTCGAGGACCAGCGGATGAAAAGGGGTAGGGAAAAATCCGGCCACGGGAACTTTGCAAATTATGTCGTAATTAGTGCGTGGCATAATATGCCGTGGCTCGCGGAAATCGAGTTAAATGTTCAAAGCGTTTTAAATCCGCTGAACGACTCTCGGGCAATAGAAAAGCCGGTGAACGCGATAGTGCAGGCGTGATCGAGTGGTCGCCCACGAGCCACATTATCGTCCTCGCTTTCCGAGTCTACCGACTGGTAGAATTTGTGCTAGTTTGCTCTATGACATATCATATTCCTCATGACAATAATTTGTTCGAATATCCAAATTTTCGTGTTCGCGAATTTCAAACTTTCCGAAAGATTGAAATTTCCGAGCACAGGTGGGTTGGCAGACCACCTGGTACTTGTCGGAGAGGTACTGTGCCAGAAAATCGTCTCAGGATCTAAAGCCACGAGAAAATGTACGCGGCATGGGGATGAAATCGTGTACGCGGCCGTTCACGGTCCTCCTAACTGCTCTCCTCCCTCTTTCGAGAGCACTCGCTCGGATATCGAAAACAATTTCAATTTGAAAAGTTTAAATACTCCGGATGGAAGGGGTGGATGGAGGTCGAGAGCGCGTACAGAGGCCGAAAAAGAGATAGAACGGAACCGAGAGCGGCGTAACGGAGGACAGGGAGTCGAGAGAGAAGCAGGGGCTTTGTGAAAGTGGTCGGTATTTCGAATTTCTCTTTAATTTGAAATCTAAGGATCCTTCTCTTCATGGTCCTTGCCGTCCGGAAACTCGCAACCCTCTCAAAGGCGACGCTATCTCCCCGACTCTTGCACCCTAGACTTGAAAGCCACCCCTTCTCCTTCCAACGCCAACGCCACCGCCAGCGTCGCCGACCGTTTTCTTCGGTCTTTCACCTTCGTTTCTCGCTCGAAATTCGCGAATTAGTCTCCTTCAGAGACGACCGTACTCCGTAAACTGCGTAGCTCCCTTTGCGAACGCGGAATTGCCACCCTCTCGACGATGTCTGCGAGTATGTCGAGCACCGGAAAGGATGATGTACTTTAATGTCGGCGCGCGTGAATACGCGATTGTGCAATTAAGATGTAGTCCTTCTTCACTTTCTCAAGATGATACATTTTCATTTTTCTCGCGACGTTTCGTTCTCCCCTTTTACCGCTGTTTCTTAGATCAACTGGAAAAGGTGAAATGTAACACTTAATTCGCGGAGGCTGCGAAATTAGCAAACAACAGCGCCAATTAAGCGCTGCAACCTCACCCCCGAATTTAATCTTAACGACGAAACACTTTGTCGTACGATCCGCTCGAAGGTACGGTTAAATCTCGCAGCTGCGTTCAAGATTCGAGACACTTTATCGAAAGTCTCATTAAGTCCTTCCTATCTCATACCTTCGTAACGCGAGTTTCTAAATTACCGAAGGATCAAATTTAAAACTCCAAGTCCCCAAATTCTCGAATTTCCGGTCTCTGCGATACAAAACGATACGGTAATTACAGACGTTAGGAAAGTCGTAAACGAAAACGAGCAGGTAATTACGTATCCCGTATGAGTAAACAGCATCAGATTAAAGCATGATTCATCTGAAACATCGATTAAAGACGTGAGTCAGCGGCAGGACGGGTCACGATCAAATACGCATCCGCCAATTGGACCAGGATCGGCGAATCCTTACATGGCTAGAAGAGCGACCCTATGGTGCTGGTTAGCCATAAAGACTGTAGGTGGAACGAACGAAGGGAAAAGTTGCGTTTTTAATAAAGAACAGGAGGTTCTTTCTCTAACCACGGTTGAGTCCCTTGTTTATATGCGAGCGTTCCGCTCATCTTTTCAACGCGACAATATTAGTTTGTAATATGAAAAAGAATGATCGTTGCCTCGTAAAGCGGAAGTGGTGCGCGGGGGATGCGAACGCGTCATAAATTTCATTTTGCAGTCTCGCGACATGACGAACGTAAAGGAGTGACAACGCAGGGCGTTATTAAAAGTCAAGTGAGCATTTATTAAAGGGGTTAATCCCATAACCGATTCGACGTCTGGCTGGTTGTCGTTTGAAAGTTTTATTAACGCGGGACCACCCTTTTTCTGTCGCGCACACACGTGCCGGGAATGCTAATAAGCGTTTTTCGAGAAACGAATATAAACGTGAAAACGAGCCACAAGAAAGAATCGTTCGCCGAATGGAGCTGTGACGAATTGTCTGGGAATCGCATGCAGCTCGTTAATTGTATAGGGAGTTTCAGTAATCGTGGTGCATGCATACAGTCGCAAAAATACTGATACCTTTATAAATTAAAAATATAGAACATTCCTTCTTCCGGAACAAATACGATACTCGAAATTTCTTTAACAATTTATTCTGAAATTCAATGCTTGTTGATTATTGAAACAATCAAGTACCATACTTTCTGTCGAAAAACTGTCCAATTTTTCAGGTGTACGTTTATTTCTTTTAGGAAATGTATATTTATTATAAATATCTGTCCGTAAATATATGTAATGTATAAATTTATGTTTCTGTAGTATTTATTACCTCATCCAACCTCATACATTAAAAATTTCTGTACGTATAAAATTTGTATGCATACGTACATTTTATACACATAATAGCGCTTTTCTGTCGTAAGAGGAGATGTTGTTTATCACTGTAGAGGTTGCGTAACAGGCTCGCATTTAATTCATTTGAATTACGAGCTTCTGCCCGTTCCACCTTTCTATTCCACCCCTGTGACTTGTTGTTTCCGGTGTCTAGTGGCGTTTCGTTCTGCCCGTGTAAGTTTGAAAATTTCACAAACGCGACGCGATCGAAGCGGAATTAAGCTTCTCGGGTTTTTGCAACTGGAAATTTCGAGTCCCGGAACGAGCGGGTCGCCGGTAGACGCGTTCGACGACGACGAGAAAAGATTTCACCGTTCAACGATCGTCCGTGCCTCGGTCGGAATAATTGCTTCTGAAACGAAAGAAGTTAAATGAGTCCCTCGCGAAAGTTCAACGAGCAGCGGCACCACTCCACGAGCGCAAGCTGAATCGACAGGGGACGACAGATTTTTCAGGAACGCTTAGCCACCCCCGACCTACCCCTCGATTCCGATTCAATGCGAGGATAATGAAATTTTTCTGCTCGGCGATCCCGAGCATTTTCCCTTCTTTCCACCTGTTTCGCCCTTCTTCCTCGTGCACGCCTACCTCGCCTCCCCTTTTATTGTCACCCCACCCCATAGTCAACATACCTTAACCCCATTTATCGTTTCCCTTATTCTGGTCTCTCTTTCTCCCAGGCCAACCCTCCTTACCCCGGATCGAGTTGTTTACGCGTACGCGTGCTGCGTGCACGCGGAACGACAGAATGGACAAGGGGCGAAAGAGGGTGGGCAACTCGGACGAGTCCTAATAACGACAAAGGGGGCGGCGTGTTCGATGGACACCGCACGATGGGATATTACACTCCGTGACAAAATGATAGGACACCACATTTCACGATATACCAAAATCTTGTATACGCTCACACAAAAATCACCCTCTTTTATCGTCGCCGCGATACTCTCCTCAAACAACTTTAACGATTGACATTAAAAAGAGGACACGACAGAATAATAGGATAAGTTTAGTGATTCGTGTGCAGACTTCATTATTGGTCTCTTCGTTAGCGACTAAATGAAGCATCGTCTTACGTGCTATACAAAATAATTAAGTACATACTGCATTGGTTTTGCGAAACAGCAAAATGTCCTATAATTTTGTAGCGGTGTGTAGAAGGGCCCGGAACCAAGAGACCGACGACCTCTGTTTTCCCTCTCTTTTTTTTTTAACGAGCCAGTCACGTGTTTCCGCAATTAAACCGAGAGCACCGAGCCCTTCGACAATGGCCTACAAACACACGTCGTACACGCACGCGCATCCGACCAAACACGCTCGCAGAGCGACTCGTTTACACGCGTCCTACGTTTATGGACGACTACCGCCCTGAGGGAATAATTAATCGCGCGTTAATTCGCCGATGACGCTGGCACCGGAATAGGGTGTCTGGTCGAAGAGTCGACTTTTTCCGAAATTTTTTCTGGTGACTGTTATCGGGCCGAAAGTTATCACAGTGCGCGATGGACGGCCAAAGCGTGGGATCTGCGCTTCGTAGAACAGGTGGGTCCACACGATAGGATCGTCCCTTTCGGAGTCGCCATTCCGGTGCTCGCGATTTCGGTCGAATGGCCTTTAATTAACCCGGCTTTAGGGGCGTAAGCTTGTTATCTTGATCTTGGGGGGTCGACGAAGTCGCCAGGGGTCCCTTTACTTACGAACCGACCCCCCGTCAATGAACGAGGCCAGCACGTGAGTATCTGCCTTCCTGGCGTATTTCATGTCCGCCGCTGCAACACGTATGCCCATGAATCACGCGTTATGATTCACTGAAGGCTTTCGACGATCAGCTGGTAATTGTGAGTTCCAGGGAAACGAATGGTAGATCCGTCAACAAGATTGCAACGACACGAGAAGGTCGCTGATCAGAAAAGTAACATATGTCGATGTATCGGGCTGTGGCTGCATCGTTATAAATGTTGGATCATTAATTCCCCTATAGTATATACGATCTCTAATTTCAAAGTTCAATCATTTCTATTCAATCAATTTGAAGACGTAAACCCAAAAATAACCTTTTTGTTTTTGTGTCTGAATGGATAGATAATTTTGGAAAGACGAGAATAGCGGTAAAATTTTTATCAATCATTGTACCTTCCGCTATTATATTTATATATAGCGTGAGAGGTGAAATAGCAGGAAGCGAACCGTGCCCGGTTGAAAACGATCGTTAATAATGGCAGAGACGTGCGATCGTTAAACGGCGACTCGTGCGGGACCGAGCAAAATGGACGCGAGAGGTCCTCGAGAACGTGGAGAGGCGTCGTCCAAAGGTACATAAAGAGACAATTAACTCGGCGTAGCGGCAAGAGTAACGGACAGGAAGACGAGCACGGATGAAAGATAAACTTGCCGAGCAGGAGGAAGAGAAGTAGATTGAGGTTCCCGCGGGACATTCGACGCGGGAACGGTACGCCCGCAGCGTGGCAAACGCTCCACGCAATTCTCGCGGCCACGACGATTCTACATGCACGGGGAACATCGGGACGCGGATGAGCCAGCTGAGCTCGTTAAAGCGAGGAAGAGACAGGCCGACGAGCCTCGGGAACGGACGGGAGAAAATGAAAAAGGAAAGTACCCGCCGGGAAAGAAACGAGAAAGGTAGCGAAGAAAATTACTCCTGTGGGATGGGCGGTAGAAGTGCGAGAGTAGATAGATGGCGCCCAAGAGGGTGGTAAGGCTCGGCTAGCAAATGGTACGAACATCGTCCGGATGCATCGTGTACACTCGGATGCGAGGCTTCCGAGTATGGGGACAAATACACAAGACTCTGACACATTTTCGATGTAATACATAACCTTACAAAGTTGGAATTTCTAAGCTTACAAATGTTCAAATTCTCAAATTCATAAATTTCTTGGAACAGATAGGATTCTCTTCTCCCTAAGTCGTTATTTTCCATACAGAATTCAACTATGCCAGCTAGTGTACTCGACGTGCAAGGTTCTACCGACGGGACGCCTTCGACCAGCGCATAGAGAGCCCCTACACCTCGCCACCTTCCATTCTACCGAACGATTTCGTGCTCTCGAATCGCCTCGTTCTCGTCATCGAACCGAAAGAACACGAGCCACGTCCGAGAACCGACGGATAACGAGGGAAAACATGGTGGAAAAAAGAAAGGTGACCGATCGTTGACGGAATCGTAGTCGACGAACGATCGCCGCCAGGTAACTGCGCCGGGTAGATTCCGTCTACTCGTGAAAACACTGAAACGAACGAGTGTACCCCGGCGCTATGAGAATGTCGAATTTCCACGATCCCGTCGTCGTTGTAGACGTTGTCGTTCCGGAAACGAAGGACGACGATGGTCACGAGGAAGCAGCGGGCTGCAAGAAATGCTGACGCCAGGCGTCGTCGGGCGAATTCGAAATGACTGCGGCAAGAAGACCGAACGACAAACGGAGGGCGGAATGGGGGATGGGAGGGGCGAAGATGCAGGGTGAATACGGTATCATATTCGTACGGCGTTCCCATTAGGCGGTCGAACCGGTAGGAAAAATCTTGAGAAAGCGGACGTAAGGGAAACGAGGACGCGTAACGGAACGGCTTCGACCGGGATTAATTTCCATGACTCGGCTTTCGGGCTGGAAAGTGGCGAGCCCCGACGGAAGATCGAATTGTACGACTTGGACGCTCGTAGATAACGCCTACGTTTCACGTTCGGTGCTTCCTGAGACGCAGTCGTTCCGGGAACAGGAAGTTGGACGACTCGGCCGCGTCTCGTGTTCGAGGCACGCGCGAGTAAATCAAATTAAAGCGTACCGCCTTTATCGTTTGCGAGATCGTGCAAGGGGCCGAGTTAACTTATTACCAACGCCATGCTTTGCATCGCCAGTAATGCTGCCTCTTTTTCACCGGTAATAACCGTAATTCATATTTCTCTTTTTTGGAAAAAAGCGCGGTCATTATAATTTTGAAGACCGAGGGTGCTGAGTGAGAGAGCTCGCGTGTCCGATAGGTTAATTGCGCCAAGAAATGCCGCGGTGGGTTAATCGCCCGTAGGATGTAAAAGAGAATGCGCACGAGCTCTATTTTCTAACTGCAACGTGGACTCTTTTAAAATTATTGAAATGTCCTACTTGCAGAAAGTCATAAAAACGAAGGACATAAGATTTTCTTCGTTCCAGGAGTCGAAATATGATCTTATCGATACCTCCCCTCGTACACGTATTCGAAAATAGTCCGCATCGAAATTCATGAGCTTGCAGATGTACGAAATCAAAGCAAACGTGCTTCAAAGTAAACCGTCGCGTCGAATGGACGGTCCCCAGAAGCACGAATGATGCTGCAGAGTTCTTTACGGATCCTCGAGGACAAACGCGACGAAAGGGATGCGGGCTTTAAGCAGAGGCATCACACTGGAAAATGAAGCTTCCTAGTGAAATTTCCTTCAGATCTTCACCCCCGTATCTGTGGAGGAGAAGTCGAGACGGAGTTAGAGGAACGGTAAAGGAAGAGGAAGACCGAGGAGGTACGCGTGAATCGGATCGATGATATTAGCCCGATTATACGGCCGCAATTTTCCGAATCACCGGCGCAACCCTCGCGTCATTAGCTTGTTCATCCTTTTTTTGTGACGATTACCGACGAACGGTAGGTCTTTCGATTCAGGCGTCAGGCAGGACGAGACACCCTCGGCTTCGGTCACCCTTCTCGCGCGAATCCCTCGCAGGCTCTTGGGGGGAGGTCGCTAATGTTCTTCGAACACGCCGCGTGTCTCGGCATATTAAACACCTCGCGACGCCGCAAATTCAGCTGGATACACTTTCTTCCCCGAGGATTCGCCGGAAGGAAGCATAGGAGTCTCGCTGCGCCGTAGCCACAAATTAACGTCGGTTCAAACATCCTCGTACGACAATATTACCTACCTATTTCGTTCGTATAATTGCCGTATAATTGAAATTCGAGAATTCGGAGACTAGAAAATTTGGAAATGTGCCTACAGAAACGCGTGCCGGCGCGTCGTGCCGTCACGGTTGTTCCGTCAAAAGCGATACGTCGTCTGGACGACGACCACCGGCGCCTCGAGCGCGTAATAAAACGCCATTATTAAATTGAAATACCGTTTGAGGCGCGTACAGGCCGGAACAATCCTCCGTTCTCATTACGCTACCTTCGTAAGCGCCCTTCTTCTACTTTGCCCCCTTCTCTCTCGTTCGCTCTTTCATTCCATGTACCGACGAACATTCTGCACATATATTTTAATTCAACGCACTACAAGCGGGAGATTAAATTTTGCGCGTTAGAATAGGGTGTTACGGGCGAGAAATTTCAAAAAGGGACGAGACAGGCGCCGTGGCCACTGAATTCATTTTAGGGGCACGCGTTTATGCACGCCGCGGAAGAAGACATTAGAAAAGGACCGAGAGGAAGAGAGAGCGAGAGAGAGAAATTACCTCGGCGAGGGCGGAGATCGTTGGAATTTTATGCCGCGTCAGTGGTAAAGTCCATCCCCCTTGGCAAACGAACGAGCCAGCAGCCGAGCAGACCGCTCGCGAGTAGTACGGCCCTGGCGTAGTCGGCCGCGACCGCAAAATTGTTGGAGCTGACGCGTGATTTTCTGCGAGGCTTTCCGTACGAACGAGCGCCGCCGCGCCGTCGTGCAGCTATTTAGTTTCCCGTTTTTCTCCGTAACGCACGCCTCGTCTGCGGTTTCGTGACCGAAGGAAAAGGGGACAGCTACGCGGAAAGCTGCCTGATAAAAACTTCGATCGCTACCTGGCTGAAATTAAGTAGCCGAGTCACCTTGCGTACAGGTTTCATCGTTCTTGGACCGTTGCATACTTTGCGGTGTGCGCGAAAGTGCCAATCTCCGATTTTTATTGAGTATTACAGATTTTGTGTAGGATATTATATACAGTCCTGTACACGGTATAAAAAAAGTGTTAGTCTCCCTTATAATATTTTGTAAGTAAGTATTTAAATTAACTTCATTTCGTGAAGTGTGCGAATATTTATTTTAGTCTGGTTAAATTTATCGTGAAATACATTACCCTTATTTGATAATTTAGTATTATTTAAATTTACGTGATTCCCTCCGAGAGATGTAGTTAATTTGACGAAGAATTCACATCGTTTTTTATTTTACCAACGTTCCGACTACATTTTTTCATCTTCCTCAATTATGGAAGATATTAAACTGCGTTACTAAATCTGCTATATAATTTTGTTCTCTATTTTCCTTACATTATGAAATCATCGTTTAATCTATCACAAATCTGTTTCCAGGTTAATAACATTGTATTCATAACGTTTTATGAATTAAATTATGTTTCTCAAATAGAATTGAGTTATTATTAAAACTGTAACACATACACGTAACACAATAAAATACTCCCGACAACTTCCTACCCGTGTTAACATGCATATTCTACTTCGTTCACTTTTTCTGTTTCATCCTGCCATATTCTCCTTGTTTTCGTCCTTTATTATTCTCTTGATGCGCAACAAACGAAAGGATCAAATATACCGATTCTAATTAAAGAAACGACGAACAGTATAAAAGTGTTCAAAGTGTCGCCGATACATGTACCGGGACATCCCGAGAACGACGAAAGAAATTCAAGTGTTCTTTATCGCATCAATAATGCAACGTATCATAAGATGCGCATCCATAGAGTTTACGGTGAATTAACCGTGATCGTTGTTTCGATGTATGACGATACAATCGAAACATCTCGATGCTCGAAATAAACGGGAAAACGTCCCTCCGCGAATTATTTATACGACTTCCGCTCAGATTCAGACGGTCGTCCGGCGTAGAGGAAGAATCTGGCATCGATCGATAGAAAAAGGAATCGCACGCCCTCCCGTCTCGATTCTATTACACGCCAATAACTCGCGCGACGAGCCACCCTAATTTCCATGGTGTCGTCGAGAGTACGTTCGATTTAATGTCGTTCTTCGAACTTTTATCGACGTTCCTGTCGCTCGCGGTGAAGAAATCGGAGAAATAAAGAGAGAAAGACGAGAATAGGGAAACCGTATCGTGCTGGACAGAGTTATTTAGAGAACAGGACACGTTATAATTTTTGGGAGTAATTACGAGCGCGAGAAGGACGGTCGTCGAGCGGTGGTTCTCGAGAAAATTAAAGTGCGAGCCGAGGAGTAGTCTCGCCTAATTAAGAAATCCATCCACATCTTCGCCTTTCAAGATCGGCCCAGCAACGCCGCGCCGTCGCTGAAAGCGACGAAGATAAGGAGTGGCGAGAGGAAAAGAAGAAGAGGGTAGACGATAGCTAAGAGAGAAGGGGAGGGAGAGAGAGAGGCAAGAGAAACGAGTGAAAGAGAGGAAGGGACCGAAATGGTAAGAACCGTAATTAAATCGGAGCAAAATCCCGCGGAATAATTAATTGGAGAGCTCCTAAAGTATACCGGGCGCGTCGGTGGACGCGTAACGTCGTTAGCCAAGGGCCTTTCGAGGGTCGTAAACCCCGTAGGCGGCCCTTTGGTAACCGTCCTCCCACTTCTCTCTCAAGAGGACTCGCCTCGAGAGCAAAATGGAAGAAGAAAGGGTGCCAGTTTGCTTCTAACTTCCCGGAAAACTAAATTATTCCCGTTACGCATGTACGAGTTCTCGCGCCACGCATCTATCGCGGATAAAGCCACGAAGGGACATCCTCCTCCCCGTAATTCGATCGAGCAATGACTTATAATACAATGTTGTTAAGTCCACGAAGGAATAGAAATACAAGACTCTGTTGAACAAAACAGTGTTAGCCGAAAGCAAATAGAAGCCATAGATATCAACAGTGATACGGGTTTTCACCTTAAACCGATTGGGAACAGAATCGATACAATGTTTAACCTAACCATTCTCGTAGGAATCTGTTCGTACAATCGTCGAACGTTAGTTTGTCGGCAAAAGCATTGACCGCAGCTACAGACTAACATTGCAACCCTATCGCTACCATAGCGTTTCACTCGTTGAACCATTAATTTCGAAGAAAATTGGAGCAGCCAAGCGGCTCGAGAACGTTTCACGCAGGCTGCTGCAGACGCGTAGCAGTAATCGAGTGTCGGAGACGCGTTTGTCGATCCGTGAAGGACCAGCGAAGGGAATCGAGCTTCGAAACCGCCGTGCTGGCTTCCAGCATCCCTCGTCAGGAGTGCGGCCATCGTTGTCCGCGCCGACTGTTCTCCTAGGCCAGGACGTCACACACGCGTCCACGAGATTTGTGCGGCTGCCTGGAATGCGAAACGTTTGCGGTTCGAGCGTCTGTTCCGGTCCTCGTCCACCTACGATGCTCTTGGAGCCGATCCAACATCCGCTAATTAGGGAGAACAGCGGGCGACTACCTCGCGAAAACAACCCCGTGGCTTGTTGCGACTTCCCGTAGTTCGACCCCGAGATCGAAACCCTCGGATGATCATTTTCTAAACGCGCGCAGAATTAGATATTTAATAATTTGCAAACTTTCGAATTTCTAAATTTAAACATTTCAAATGTTACAGAGGATGTATTTTTTTCTATTCCATCGCGATGAAATTTAATTCAAAAAGTTCTTGCAAATGCGTTTTTCCATTTGTACGACGCAAACGCGTTCGCTGTGACAAGCATCCTCTCTGAACCGAATTATACGCGCGAAAAACTCGTACTTTTTCGCAATACGTTCGTGACCCGTCTGCCATGGAACGTTCCCAGGGTGAATACATTCCGTAGAACGATCAGGTGACCGAGCTAATAGCATTCCGCGCATACTTCATCGCTCGAACAAGCGTGGAAGCGATGCGTCGTACGAATCGGTGACATTCGCTCGTGACAGAGATTGCGGAAACAGAAACGGCCGATAAACGGATCTTGCGAACTCCCTGTCGATCGGTTTCCAACGCGGCCGTCTAATATATGCTCGTCTGACGTGTCGCAAATGCAGCCGCCGTCGAAACGGCCAGGGATCGTTTATTACCCTCCTTCCGAGATTCATACCCCACGGGGTGAACGAACTCCTCGCACGGTACGTGCGAACCAACTTTCCGAATTCGAGCGAAACTTCTGCCCGAATGAATCCTGGGGATAACATGCGTGCCTTTGCTTTCGAGAAATGGAAACTTTATCTTTTATTTTGCATCATTTATTCGACACGCGTACAAGTCCGATTGCATAAAACTTGATTTTATATGATTTTTATTATTCATTGTCGTGTCCTTTTTTGAGATAGAAAAGAAATTATCGATTCATCATGTTTGAGAGTTTATTGAAATGTACGTTGCAGATCGATAAGTTGTAATTAACGCGTGATAAGGTGAATAGAAATAAAATAAAGAACAGTGAAATGAGAATTAACTTTGATTCAAAGTCCAGTTTCTATTAAAAAACTGAAAGATCAAAAGATAAATAATACAACTGAAATTCGTTGGTAAAGTAAATTAATCGAGAAACGGTGAATTCTGTGGAAACGAACAAACGAAAGGGGAGAAGAGTATACGAAAGACAGTAATATTATGACAGAAAACGAAGAGGGAAAAGGGTTGATGACACAAGGGAATGACAGAGGGCGACGTAGGGTACTTCGTCTAAATGTTCTACTAAATTACCAGTGGTCTGCGTTGTAGACTATCCCAACTGAAATTTCACCGCGGACCAGTGTTTACAAGAATTTTATTATTATTTCCACCATAAAATGACCAAATGTTAGTATCCAGCTGCTTAAAAAAACATTACTGAAATTTGGTAGTCGTGCTACCAGCATTTTATTTCATGTCATGAGATCTGGTGAGAATTTTCGTGTTTCAAAATCGACAGTTCGGTATCCGGTGACCTAATAAAATTTAAAAACGGGAATCGAACGACAATGATCGATTAGAATCATTTCCTCGCACAAGCGCAGCGGAAGTGGAAGTTTCCAGTCGCCGATAGAGCGGCAAAGACGAATTGTAATTTCTTAATCAAGCGTGCGCACGCTCGAGTCGTCGCGATGAATACCAAGCGCGTTGGAAACCAATCCCCGGGAGTTTCTCATCGCTGGCCCGAACTTTGGCAAGATTACTGGTCTACACGGACATTGTCTGGCTGTGTTACATATACGTATATATATATATATATGTATATATATACAGCCGTACTTGCTAGCCCGAGGGTATTTCATCCACGCAATAAACACGGCCAGATATACGCTCACAGACGCGCGGCCACAGGAAGCCAAGGACTTTAACGCGCTCTCATTTTCCACGGGAATATATCGCATTATCGCGCGTTGCTTTCCTCTCCAGCATACTAATTCGCGCTTCGAGCCGAAAAGACAAAAATAAAACGGGGAACTATGCTCGCTTATATTTTTCTCTCTCATTTCTCCGTTCTTCCTCGAAACATACAGTTCCATTCGTTTTAAGCACTTTGCGAAGCAAACAGCATCCGACTTTATGGTTTTAGGGAAATATTGCAGTGTTAGCATCATCGGTTAGAAACTTAGTCCGTTGGCATATTATGCATGAAACTTCTTATTCGTTCCTTCTATTTACTATTTCAATTTAACGGTAGGATTTTATCGATGTACGAATATAAAATGGAAGATGGAAGTCATCGTTACCTCGACCGTCATCCAAGGGTTGAATTCGTAGCCTACGGTGACCATTACTTTACCTAACAAAATACTTTTCAAAGTTCTCGATTGAACATATTTCCAAGAAACACGGCAGTTTTCAACTTTCTTCCTATCTCAAAATCCGGTCCACGAGTAACCGTACATTTTCGAAACGCGGAGTTAGTTTCATCTAGATCAAAACAGTTTAAGCTACTTCAAGGACTGGTTTAACCTACTTATGGTGGTTCTGCGACTCGTATTCCGAGGATATATCCTCATACGTTCTTAACGCGTTGACTGCCACCCCGAAGAGATATTAACTATTGCATTACTGCAGCAGCTTGTCTTGTAACGAAAGAACGAACGATCTGTGGGCTAAATATTTCGTGGGGGCACGATTATGCGGATCGTTTGAGATTTAAACAGACATTCACTGTGCACCGTTATGGGCCTTACGCGAGCTTCTATTTCGAGCAAACGTGTCATCGTCGTCCTCGAGCGGTAAGTACGGGTCGTGGCGTTTACGAGCTCTCTACACATCGTGGAGAGAAGAGAGAGCGACGAACAGAGATAGAGATAGATAGAGGAAACGAGATAGAGCGGAGGCTCTCTTCATTCATGCCGGCAACGAGCGCTTCATTGGCCCAGATTAGAACGTGAATAGCACCGGTGGACACACGGCGAGGCTCGCAGGTGAATTCGATTTCCGCGTGCA
This sequence comes from Megachile ligniseca, assembly GCA_945859555.1. NCBI lineage: Eukaryota > Metazoa > Arthropoda > Insecta > Hymenoptera > Megachilidae > Megachile > Megachile ligniseca. The sequence goes on along the minus strand of OX243781.1, from coordinate 12,680,793 downwards.
CTCGACCTCCGGGAAACTGAGTCAAGAGGACGAGCGTGAAAGATTAAATGGGCTGAGATACGAGGGAGATTCAGCTCTGCTGGTAAAACTTTCATCAAAGGTCTCGTGGATACGTTACCCACCCCGTACCGCTGTTTCACGTTGATGCCGCTTCGCTTGCCTCGTGGAAATCTACCTACCTGCAACAAAAATAGAGAACTTGCTTACTTTTGATTCGGAGTGTCTCGTTCGGATCGATGGGACACCGGAGTGCATTTCGTCAATTTGAATTTTGTTTACAGAGCTTATTTTTACGTGACAGTACGCGTACCGTTGATTCGAAAAGTGGTTTATCGAAACAGTCATGTTCAAAAGTTACGACGTCGATGAACACGATGAAACAATCTTATTGTTAGTCAAAAATTTTGATATTTCCGTAACGTTTAATACGGTATTGATACAAAAAGTAGATTTAGTACCACGTATTAAAATTGAGACTTCCAAATCAAACAGGAAAAATTTTAGTAAAAAGAGATGTCGGTGAACCGGAGATGGCCTGGATTCGAATCCGGGTGTCGATAGTCGCCATTTTTTGCGAATTCCTGAAATATTAAGTAAAGAAACAGGGTTTTTGTTCTTCTTGTTTGCCTTTGCCGAGTTTCCTGGGTACCGGAATGGCGGAACTAAAACTTGAATGAACGTTATCAAAAAATGTACGCGTACAAAAATACAATTTTTTCCAAGAGAGAGAAATATTCGATCGGACGAACCGAACCAAAATTCCTGAATATTTTAAATTCAACGCGACAAGTCATGAACACAGAGTTCCGGACAAACATTCGATCGCTCGATACGCGGATATTTCTCTTTATCGGGTTAAAGGTACGTTATTCCAATTTTTCAGAAGCGATCGTCTAGTCTTTCCAGTTACCGAGTGTACCAGTTTTTAAAAATTCTCTTAGGATACCTTCGGATATTCTATTCACAAAGGTCAATTTGACAAAGCACTCTGGAAAAGGCTAGCCAGAAAAAGAATAATGTAACCCGGCGACCTCGAGCTGAAAAAGGGACCAAAAAGGAAGAAGACACGAGAAAATACGAGACACGTCGGATGCGTCTACCATTTATTAAGACAAGGAAACAAATTCCAGCTTCGCGATGGCCTCGCCGCAGGAGAGGCAGGAACGTCTGGACTGTCGTGAGAGAGGATACTTAAACTTTTCCTCGTTTTCTTATCCAGAAACGACCGCGACGGCAAGGACATATGCTTTGTTCCACGCGTTCCCTCGAAATTCCTCCCCGAGGACGCTTCAGGTCGGGCCTACGGCTGAAACTTTGGCGCGAACTTTCCCGCGAAGTTGAAGCCGCAATCCTTGCCGCTAGCTACTTCGTCGTTGCGAGAACCTCCACCTAGCTCTCAAGCACGCGTGTTACGACTTCCTGCGACCTTTTTCCTCTTTTTCCCGTAACGACGCCTCTGCAACTTGTCGCTATCCTTTCCTTTCAACATCCGATTGTCCGAAACTTCCTGCGGCCGCCATTTTCTCCGCGCGACGTAACACGAGGGCTACCCGGTGAATGTGGTTTTCATATCTCATTAACACGTTTGTCGCGAGATTAAATTTGAAATTATCGCGTGTGGTTTGGAATACATAGTCGAAATTATTAAGGGTACTTTCCCTGCAGTTACCGGTTAAATCCCTAAGCATTGTATTGCCATATGTCGTATTTTTCATACATGGTATCGTTGAATCACCGTCTGAAAGATTCGAAGAACGGTACTCGAGTTTCAATTCTTTAAATTCCATTTTACTCGGGACGTTCGGTTTCGAGCGTTGTTTGGCCCTGCTAAAAAATTCATCGGAGTTGCAGAGAGAAGAGAGGTTCGACTAGCTCAGCAGCTTTCTTATTAAATTTCCATCGCGGTCGCGGCATATGTCGCAATAAAGCAGTCGCTTTACAGCCATACAACGTACGAACACGAAGAGTTCCTCTCTCCCTGCGGCTATTTATACAAGCCGGGTCCGGTCCGGCTGGAAAACGTAACAGACGCGACGACTGGAAATGGCTCGATCCGTCAACTTGTATAACGCTCGGAATTTCTCTCGACACGGTGGCAAGTCGAATGACCGATGAGAGGGAGCCGCAGAAGCTATTGCTTTGTGTAATTCCCGCGGTCGCATCTGTTACGTATTATGGTAATAAGCGATTTGGATGCCAGTTCCCCGATCGCTCTGGTTGCTTCGTCGATTGGACCTGCCCGATTTTCGGGATTAAGGGAAAGTTTTCTGGCTTCTGCGACGAGGGAATGAATTTGTTTGATCTATCCGCGTCGACAGGCTATTTTTAGAGTAAATCCAGGATGATTCGTGTGCTTGTTAGCGGAGAATCATTTGTAATGCCGAGTGTCTTGCAAATCCTCGAATTAGGCTCATTTAAAGCTATGCCGAAGTCTTTGTCGAATGACGTATTTGTTCATTTGGATGTGTAAATGAAACAATCAAAAGATACAGTCTGCTATACATATAGGCCCTAGATAGATACACTTATGGTTCTTGTCCGGTGCCTTTCACTTCGAATCACGCATTCCGAAGCGGAAGATACGTCTCGATCCGCATTCCAAGCACACGTTTTCGCAAACATAGCCAAAAGCGCCAGCCAGATCCGGACATGTATGACTGGTCACGAGAGTTTCCCTAAGAATCAAAGCGACGCGACGTCTGGATGCTTGCAGAACGTAATCAGGACCATCTAGCTCGAGCCTAAGGAACCCGGACAAAGAGGCAGACACAGGGGCGGGGGTGAGGAAAGAAGCAACCCACACACGATAACGGATTGTCACGAGAAAAAAAAGAAAACTGTCCTTTCAGAAGCAGTCGCGGAGATCGCAATCGCGACCTAGCCGGCCTCGCCGGAAGGCCAGGAACCGGCAAGAGGAAGTCCGAGCAGGGGTTGGTTGACTCGGTGGACAGGTTCGAAACCACGGCTATTTCCTCTGGAAAGGATTTCATCGTGGAGCATGCTTGTGAAAACAAAGATGGAAACATGACGGGACGTCGAAGATGGAAGCGAAGAAGAAAAACTGGCAGAAAAACGGGGATGAAGGCTCGCTAGACGCGTATATCGATTACCGGCTCGGTGTCTCGAGCCTCGAACACACGGGAAACGAACGAATCCTATTCCTCCGGAGCTACGAGCAAATCCTACCGCCATCATCCGGTCGAGCTTCTTCCTCGAGGCGTCGCGTCAGGAATCCCTGATTTTCGAGCTGTTTTTCCGAAAAGCGCGTCGACGCTTCGGCGGTGATTCAAGGATTTGTCGAAGCCCGAACACGCGCGGATCACCGACGCGCCGCGAATTGAAACGACCATGGATTTCGTCGCAGAATTGCAACCAGCTCTTGAATTAGTCATGTATCAAGTTCTGAATTTTCGAGGATTTAAAGTTCATTCTGAAAGGATGAGGATTCCAGCTTGGTCGACTTAAACGTAAAATACTTTAATATCGATTTCAATAACACTGGAGTCATTCAAACTCGATTAGTCACATAAAATAAACTGCTATTAAAGATTGACGCACACAACGAGAATGCTCTCGATTACTTCTAGAGAGAGCATATTTCATATAAACGTATCCATGCAGTCCATTAATAAACCTCGTTCCACTCATCCTGGTTTAGGTTCTCAGACAGAATCCATTCCTCTGTTGTAGAGATTAAAGGAAGAGTGTGCTTTCCGGTAAAGAAGGAAATTTTGCAAAAGCTGCACCGAATCCTGCGTTTCTACTACCTCGACACCCTTTTTCTGTCGCATTCTAGAAGCTCTCTGAGAACCGCTGAAAATCCCCGGCTTCCCGAAATCCGGTTATACGTTTCCACGCTCGATGTGTCTCTCCCACTTTCTTCCATATTTATTTATTTATTTATTCATTCCCGTGGAAGCGTTTCGGTGCACGGACGACTCCACGGTTTCGTTTCGCGCTCCAATTCTCTTGGTTCACCCTCGAATAACAACACCCCTCCCCCTCTTTCACTTTTCCGAAGGGTGAACTCGTCTGACCCTGGCACGCTCGATAGCCTAATATCACGATTGCTTAACACCACCACAGACCCCTGTGTCATCGTTTACTCAGGCGTGGTGAATGGACCGAGTGGCACGAATTTCAGAACTCGTTGCCCTTGAGCTCGATCGTCCCTGGGGTGAATTTCGGTTCGTTCGTTTGCGAAATTTTTAAAACGTTACGACTCGTCGCGAGTGGAAACAAGTCCGAACTCGTGATAACGTGAAAAACTGTTGTCGAGAAATATAGGGATCGATATTCGGATAGCTGGTACCGACACAAGGGTTAATACGAGGCTTTGACATATTTATTTCGAACCCGCATCACTATTTCTACACACCGAGAAGACTGTGTAATTCATACTGGTTGATCTGGAGTGGATTCCTAGTCACGCGACCCATAACACGCTACAATCCAATGCTACGTATACCTAACCGTCTATAAGCCGGGGTCGAAACTCCGAGAGTTTCTACCGTGAACTGTGCAAAATATAGTTTCAAGGTTGCTTCATTATTTCTTCATGACCTTACGACTGAACCCCGAGCCTTGAACCTATACGGATCATCGAACTTGCTTGGAAAAGTAGGTTGTTCGTGCGAGGGTTAATCGTAGCTTAGCTAACGGCCTTTTTTCTACATCGTCCAAGTTCGCGAGTTCATCAATCATCTTCTAAAAATCATCCACGTTTTTAACGGCAGCCATCAAACGCTATGATACAGCGAGGTATTCGTTGGAAAGTGAAAAACGTTTCGCTCGGATGGAAAAAGTGGAATCGATGACATAGATCGATGTCGGTGGACGCTTTTAAAAAATGGCCAGGTAAAAGAGAAATGGTTCCGGCCAATGAGATTAAACGGCAGCGAAGCTGCGTTAAAAAGCACCGCTAATTTGCAACCTCTTGTACCTTCGATCTTTTTTTTCTGCACGGTCTGGGCGTTAAAGCGATTATGGTCGTGGTAATTCCACGAATTAATTTCCTTCTGTCCGGTGCACGACCCTCTTTGGCCGATTCTTGTCTAAGCCAGACTGGCGTGCCACCGCCACAAACTCGCCGGAAGTCGTTACGCTACAGGCAAAAATCAGCCGTTCGATCCGTGAATTAATATTTCCTCAAAGGGCTATGTTTTTGCCTCGACCACGACGCTCGCGACTCCACGGGTGAAATATCAAACGCGAGGTTTGAAAATCCGATATCAATTAATCGGATTCAATTAAGTTCGAACGAGGAAGCTTCCTCGTTCCCCGGGGCTGTTCGAAGGATGCGACAGATTGGAATATTTTCGAAACAACGTCCTTTTCTTCCGTAGAGGAGGACGGAAACCCCGAGGGTCGTCCCTTCGCCCCACCAAAATACACAATACGGTTAAGCGGCTTAAGTATCGTCGGCTTTATTGGAAGGAAACGATCGACGCGATACATTCTCGAAATTAAAAAGTCACCCCTCGGTTGCGGTCTGTCGGCGACGTATTAATTAACGGTCAAAGGAACCTCGGATAAACTTTTGATCGTTTTCGCAACTCCGGCGAAAGGCGAGCTCTGGAACTTGGAGCCGAACAGCATGCTTTTCTTACTTACGAAGGCGTCACGCATCGATTGAAAGAAATTAATTATTCTCAAAATTCGTAAATCCGTACATTCTACGAACTCGTACAAGGATACCGCTGATCGATTATCGAAGAGGTCGTACGTTAACGCCTCTAATTCCGCGTTACGACGTTATGTCGAAAACCATCGTCGTCTCGTCCGAGCGGCCTATTTCGTCCCTCGAATACGTCCAACGTGACGCAATCGTGTAATGGTCACGAAGGGAGACGTTTTATGTCGTGCGACAATATTTTCCGCTTATCCGGCTTCTTTTGCCGCATCGAACAGATTACGATCGTTCCACCCCGTGGAATTATCGCGACAACGCTATACGCGCCCACCCCGACTCAGCCATGTTTATGCCGCCTTTAATGACCGGCTCACCCTCCTGCCTCACGGACACTTAAGTACTCGGCTTAATGGAACGGAATTAAGGCGAAGGAATAACTCATTCGTACGCATAACGTCGATAGGGGCCGGCGACTCCACCCTCTCCCCATCCCAGCTTTAATAACTTTATTTCGATGCGGAGGGCCACCCTAACCCCGTACCTCGACCACGTGAAATCCCACGAACGCACCCCGAATTCTCGACGAGCAGTTAAGTGGATCGATCTTAATTTTTCCGCGTCGGGTCCCGTACAGTTTTGCCGACAAAAGTCTTCCATCCCTTTCTCTCTATCGTGCTTTCTTCCCTGTGCTTTTAACCCTTCCGAGCGAACTCGCGGTTTCTTTTTTTTCTCTTTCGGTCTTTCACGGGTTCGCTGGGGAGGATAACAAACGGCACTTCTTCCTCCTCGATTGTGCACGCACAACGTCAGGATCGAGGACGGTCTTCGTTTGAATGCGTTAAACGAAAGGACGGAAGAGAGCGAGCCGTGTTTTGTTCGAGGGTTTGAACAATCGCGATACTTGTCGGGTACTCGACGGTGTTCTTCGATAATTTCTCAAAAGAAATTTGATTGGATTCAACAAAGATTGCACGAATTCAATAACAGGGGTAAATGATCAACCCTTCAGCGTGCTGACTGTGTAATAGGAAAATTATACATCGCATACCTCGGTCATTTTTAATATGCAATCTGTGTTTAATAATAAAAGCGAATCAGATATTCTTTATTTATTCGATTATTTCAACTTGTCAAACCATACACAGCAATTTGTATTCTAAACCTCCTAAAAGTTACCGAAATTCTAAAAACAGCTGCGGATAAAATCAGTGGATAACTACTGAAAAAATTGCAGCTTTCACTTTGAACTTTAAAAAATATACGACCAAGTTCGACAACGTTCGTGCAAAACGGTGCGTCGGGGTGCAGCCGGTTAACGAAAGCATCGAACAATCCTTTAAAAGCTTGGGAAACGAGAAAAAAGTACCATTTTGTATTGTCAGGCATGGATTGAACTTTCTAACGGTAGACCATTACGCTCGTCGCGGCTGCAAACCGCGGCTCGCGACCGCGAGCATAAACAATCGGCCAGCGAATTCGCGGAAGAGAAAGGTTCGTCCGGATTTCCAATTAAACTTTGGCAATTGCCGCGCTAATTATCCGCCCTCTGGTCATTTTCCGGATTAAGTAAGCTCCGACGGGAACTGCAGCCGAGAGACAGGCCATGCTATTCGAAGTTTCCGTTCCTGTCGATTGATTAATCGTCGTCCAAGTTTTTCCTGCTTTGCTCGACGGGTTCGTTTTGCACAATTCGCGACCGACTTTCCAAGTACTTGTCCTAATTACTAACTAATAATTTCGTATTATGCGAAACGTGTAAGGAGTCTAAAATATTTCTGAAAATATTCGGATAAACCGACTGTTATGATAGAATTACTATTGAAATACTAATGGATACTTAGGATAGCATTTTTGAAAGGAAAAAATTGAGAATACACTAGCGAAAGTTCATTCAAGATCTGAAAGTACAAGTTAGGAGCTATTGATTTAATCGCTAACGAAGTAGTTGAGAATCGATCCGGTGCAAATTGAAACCGGTAACGAAAGCGTTCGCTTTCGAAGCACGAACGAAGATTTTAATTCGATCCATCTGGCGCGGCAGCAGGTCCAAGATATCGCAATTACGGGGGTATCAGTATTCGAACAGGTATTCGTAGGAAATCAAGGATGATACCGCGTAACGTCGTATCCCAGAGAACGTCTGGAGAGCTGACAGGAGGGAGTTATCCACCCTTCGCCATCATCGAGGATGAGGAAGACGAGCAATAAAAATGGATATGGAGAGCGAAGAAGGGAAAAGGGATCTCGAGGTTGTAACGAGCGAAGGGTAGCGGAGGAGAGACACGCAACGCACGATTGGAGTACCGTCGAGAGATCCGCTACGAAGCTGAAGAGCACGCCACGAGGGAAGCGGACAGAGAGCAAAAGAGGAACAAAGAAACGAAGAGAAACCGGTTTCATTCAACCGCCATTTAAAAATTCTGGAACCGCGGCTCTTTGAAAAATAATCAACGGACGAACGGCGCGGTGCGGGTTGCGTAACTCTTAGAAAGCGGCTCTTCGTGTCTCGAACGGCGCTGAAACAGGACGAAGAAGAAGAAGTGGAAGAAGAAGAAAAAGAAGAGTACGCGAGCGTGGAACAAAGAGAGAAGATAGCGAGTATCGTACTCGATACACACAGCATGGATGGAGCATCGTAAGCCTCTGTGTGTCTGCGCGGAACAAGCAGAATTTCCTTCGCCTTTGAACACACGTATACAGGTATACAGGGTCCGCGTATCGCTGCCTCTCGACAGACATTCCGGTTCCGGTTTTGCCTTTGATAACGAATATCGATTATCGATGGAGAACCGCGTCTTCCATTCGACTATGACTCCAGACATCGGAATCACTTTTTCTCGTGGCTCTGCTTCTTTTCTTCTCTCAGAGAGCCTGCCTTTTCGCGTGCATCAACGTCCAGCGGCTTATCACAGACGTTTCCATGTTGTTTTTCTCTCTGACGTCTGCGAAATATTTTTCTCAACGGCCGAATTTGCGTGGGGAACATCCGCAGATGTTATTGGTATTTGTCCTGGACAACGATGACCTGATTAACTAACGTCACGGAATTTATAAACTGATATTTGGTTCGTTAAATTGGTTGGGATCGATCGAGCATGCTCTACCACGGCTACCATTATAGCGCGTTAACTTGACGGGAATGTCGCGATAATTCTGGAATTAATCTGGGCTAACGGTACATTTGGTTCACGTGTTTAAAAATAAAATTGGGTGTGCAGACAAAGAAGCGAGTTTTACTACCACGTAGCCAAGTTGAGGAAATATATTTTATACATATTGCTTTTTAATTAATTACAAAATGGGAGACGGTACTTCGGATGGGATTGCAGCGATAACCCGTGTTACCGATGACATTTCTAGGATCCTTCATTATCTCTATGGATGGCTTCTCCGTACTTTCGAGAGAAGTAATCCAGACATTTGACTAATCTCTTTCGTTGAATAGAAGATATCTTATCTCCTGTGGTCAACTAATGCTGATTGTATGTTTCCTAATCAGATGCATCGTTCATATTTCCTGTGTGTTCACATTCCGGACAATAGATGTCGTCGGAACAAGTGTCGAATAATATTTGGACATTGATATTTTTTAGAACTTGTTCAATTTGGTACTTTGAATATTGTCCTTGTAATGATCGTAAAATTCTTCAAACACCGCATACGCGATTAAAAGCCCTGAGCAATCTTTCGATAAAAAAAAAAAAATTGCATGTTTTGAAAATGTCAAGCAAAGTTTAAAACGTTGCTTGATGCAACGAGTACAAGTGGAAGCAGAGTTCAATCACCGAAATCTATTTGCAATCCGTATCGAAGCGGAATGGGCGATTCGTAAGCTCGACGGAAGGGTCGTCGAGCATTTTTTACCCTGCGGTTCAATAATTCTCGATCCGTCGACGCATAAATAATGAACGCCGCTACGCTGGCCACGTAAATCAAACCGACGACAGCCGTTTCATTTCGAGGTCGATTTGTCTCCCGCACTCGGTCGGCTCGATCTTCCAGCGAAATACCGGGGCTCCCTCGATACCCGGCGGAAGCACGTGTTCGTGAAATATTGCCGCGCGTTACTTCGAATGCCACGGCTGTCCGCGAGCGCGGGCCGACGCTGATCCGCGCGGACCTCGCCAGACGAGCACGCGAGGAATTTTAAGACGCGGACCGATCGGGGGATGCCGAGCCTGCAACGTGTCTATCGACGTTTCTTGCGCGGAAACGGGATACTTTTCGGACCGTAAATTACTTTGACCTCCGGCAAAAGATCTCACCTTCGAACTCCCTCCTGATTTATCACCGTCGTGACGTGCACGCGATACATTAGCGCTAAATTAACTACTAATCGATGTTATTATGGAAGAGTTGTCTACTAGCGATATAAGAGTGTTTGACCCTTGTTTTTGTAAATAAATATCCAACAATAAATTTTAATCGAAGTAAGATAGTCTAGAATTTGTTGGGTAAACAAGATTTTCGACTACACGTGACTAATCAGAGAGAGATTACGCAACAATTAGTCAATTCTTATTTTTGCATCGTGATTCAAGTCTATATTTAACGCGTTAACAGCAGCGGTGGAAATGGACATATATAACACGGCATTATCATATCGTTTAAGCTTTCAATTTGACACGTCACATACATTAGCATGATATTAACGCTATTCAAAATTGTTCCTTATCTTTTTTAATGTTTCGAGTATAAGATTATTCTGGTAGCGGTGACACCCACGGCAGAGATCAATGAGAAACATGACCATTAAGAAACCGATGACGCAACGTTAATAAATTCTTACTTTTGCAACACGATTCGAATTTAAATTTAACACGATAATCACGACGAAACAGGATTTATACGGCCCGACGTTATCTCATCGTTCACGTTTTTAATCCGACACTTCGTATAATTAACATAACGTTGACGCTATTCGAAATCATTCAGCCTTTTTTAGCATTCGAGTACGTATTTAAAATGTTGTGTGCCCACGAGAGTTAATCCGTTAACGGTAATCGATCAGGAATTAAGTTTTTTCCGAAAGCGCTTCGTAACAATGAAAACAAAGAGGCTATTTCATTCCAACCGACAAAAGCAACAATGAAAACATGCAACAATGCAGCACAGCTTAAAAACGATTCCCAAAGCGATACCTCCAGCGGGCGCAATTCCAGTTAATTAAGAGAACAATCGATCAGACAGGACGGCACAAAAGCGCCGGCTTATTGTCGCGAATTAAAAACCGTCCAAGGTCAAGCCACCGACCGCATAAGAATGGCCACCTCCTTTCGTGACAAGCCGTAACGAACCAGTCGGACGTTACGTCGTCCGCTAATTAAGTTAACGACCGTTCAAGTGGCCCACGGAAACGAAAACCGCGCTCGTCCACCCACGTGCTGCATTCCCGCCAATGTGAACGAGCCTTTACGACGTATCGTACGGAAAGAGCGTCGCGAGAATCGGGAAGAAAGACGAACAGACGGGTCAAACGTGGGTGGAACAGAGAACCGACAACGTCCCACGGGCTCGTGTTACCGTCGTGAAGTATCCAGACTGAAATGTGGCTATTTATAGGGCTCGATTAAGTCTGATCGAGCAGAGAGAATCCACGCGGGAGTCGCTCTTCCTGCCGGCTTTTACGAACGGGCTAGATCAAAGGTTCCCGAAAGGGAAATGTTTATGTCCGTTCTCGGAGTAACGCGTTCTCTATGTACGATCAAACGTTTCGCTTCTAAGAAAATGTTTTTAAACCGGATTGCGCGTCGCTGTCGCGCAGATTCACCTCTGTGATCCGACGCTTTCATAATTTTTTTAATCCTCTGTTTTCCAGTTTTCAGAAACGCGGATGTTATTTTCGCCGGAATTAAACTTTCATAACGTAACAAGCGATATAATGATACGCAGGGTGTAACGCGATTTCGAGATAAAAGTTGGAACGCCACTGTGCATTTAACTCTATACGAATTAAAAATCGAAAAGGTTCACCGAGCGCGACGACGCGTCGTTAAAAGTTACACGAAAAGTCGCCAACTCCCATAACGAACTTGAAAAAAAGAGCATGAAATTTTCATGCAGTTCCATGCAACTCTCGAGAACGTTGCATGTAACGAATAACAAAACGGACACGTATAATTAAAACGATTCTTACGTGCACTCGTATGTTCTAAAAAGGTAAGAGTCGTGGGTGTCATGGATCAGACGGCGAAACGATTACGACCATCTCCGCTCGTTCATCGTCGCAATTAGCAAAAATAATCAGCAATCAAACGCTCGTTACGCGATACACAGATAAATAATTAACCGTTATGTAAGCTTGTCCTGGTTGCACCACGCGATATTGTGACTCATCCGCGATTTCCCAGAGATAATAAAGCCCTCCGCCAGATTTCGTTCTCACAACCCCTCCCTCGACCGATTTAACCGTCGATTCCGGTCGTTGTTGCGTGCGTACACGCCTAAACAAGGTTCTCGTTGCACCGATACATCGCTTGCATAACGCGCGGCTGAAAGCGTTGGCTTAATTTGGTAAGGCCCAAAATGGACCCTGCGAAATGCCGTTTGGAAATATGGGTCAAACGTGTTAAATTATCGAAGCATAGTATAAATTTGAAAAATTAAAAATGTCTAAATTCATGGTGTATTCTTATATTGCAGGTGATTTTCTGTAATGTCTCCTCCGTATATTATCGTTAAAGAAGAATGTCCTAGCTTACATAAAAATCCTAGTTAGGTGAATGGATGTGCGTCGATCGAGAGTGTCGTTCGACGACCACCATGAGTCTCGACACAAAAGAGCACGGAGAGGAAGAGGAAACGTAGGATGGATCGACAAGAGGGTTGAGGAAGGAGGAACGATAGAGTTCGTGAATGGAAGACAAGCGAGGAGAAGAATCGCGCGCGAAAAGAGAAACGACGGAGTTGTAAGCGGAGTCGACGGCGAAAGAGGGCTGGTAGAGGGAAGGGGGCGTTATAACGGGAGTTTTACGACAGAACGGTTTAATTGTCCGTGCTTCGTGGTCGGCGGCCATTCTACGTCGAGTACTCCGATGTAGTACTCCACTGTGTGTGCCAAGGCACAATTCGTACTTTCTCTCACCCCCACTTTTACTCTCTCCTTCTGTCTCTCTCTCTTTCTCTCCTTCTCTGTCTCGTCCTCGTTCCCAGCGAACAACGGCACGAAACGCGAAACCGTTTCATTATCAAGCACGGTCGAGCTCGCTTTTGTGGCGTAGACTACGGATACAGAGGAGAGCGTGGCCGAGAGACAGACGAAAGAAGAGTCGGAACGGAGAGAGAAAGAAGAGGAACACGGTCGGAGGGTTGAAGTGGCGAAGGGAGGACAAAACACGGAGAGTCAGACGGAAACAACGGACAGAGAAACGAATCCAGATGGTCGGGATGAATCCATTATGCGGCAGGATGGCTGATAACGCGCCTCTCTATCTCGTAGCCGGGGCAAACAGTTATCGTTTCGTAATTGATAGCTACAACGAGCGCGGGATTTGCCATTCCCGCCTCCGCTTCGGACTCGATTCGTACAACCGTGATGCTACCGGTTCGACCAATACCACCGTAAGTGGCGGCCAACGAATTACGAGCAGCAACCACTTTGTTACCGGACAAGTGCCGGTGCTCTCGTAGCCGGTTGCTCGATTTTGCCTCGGATCGCTGACCTTCTAGCCTCGTGGCTCGTTTCATCCTGATCCGACGATCATCGCCTCCCACGATACGTTATATACACGTACTTGCAACGTTCGCTTGATTATCGCCGGTAGAATACATTCCCGACCGATGTTTTGCCGCGAGAAATAGGCGAGAGCGTACTTATTCCAGCGCTCGCAGATTTTGTTCGTCGGTCTAGCTATTGGAGTACGTCGGGAGTTTGTAAATTGGAAAATAAGACCATTTCATGAATGGAGTCTGTATCGCTGTTCGATGAAGCAAGAGTCGATCGTGAATGGTTTCGAATGGACCCTTCTAGTACTATCGGAATCTGAAGGCACTCTAGAGTTCAAAATTCAAGGACTCCGTTACCGCCAGGTCATTGTACCCCGATAATTAACCTGTTTACTTCGATTTCAGCAGAGGTCGTATACCCGATTGGTCTTCAGTGGTTCACCACCGATTGAGAACCACAGCTCTAAAGGTTCGTTCACCCTGTGCTATGGACGTTAATAGGCGTAAAAGTATAATTAAACTAATCGTAACATTTTAAAGAAGAAAAAAGGAAAAATATAGCAAATGATAGAAATGCCCTTGTGTTAAAATTTCCTCCTACGATGGTGATAGTTGAGAATGACGGGTCTTTAATTCAGAATTGAACGGTACGCTCGAAGATACTCGTTCCATATATGGAAATTTCGAAAGTATCATAGATACCGTACGATCGTGTCGCAGAATTCGAAGCCAGCCTAATGGAGCCATATCGTGGCAGCGTTAAGTTCGCGTGCGGCATGTTTTCAGCACGGCAATAACCGACCGGTTGCCCCACGTGCATCGAGACCGGGTCTTAAGGCTGCAACGCGACGGTAAAAGCCTTAGATATGAATATGCGCATAAATGTGTATGCATGCGGGGGCGTTGGAACACCGAAAGGGCGTATCCAAAGCAACCTAATCGCCGTCCTCTTCGGATCGTTTGCACAAGATTCCCCGGCGATACTCACCGACGCAAAAGTGCTCTTAAATTAAATTAGAAGCCTACGAGTTACGAATCGAACCCTGAGACTCTTCGATCGAAACGGGCGGCAAACGCAATGTCGACTTGGGTAGATTGGGTTACAGTATATTTGGATTAAGGTTTAGTTCGTTTTAGTATCAGTCAATCTACCAAGTGGACGAAATGACGATTCATTCATAACTGTATCAGTTAGGGTTGTGACCCCGGTAGATCGAAGCTCGGTTAGAATTTTCACGAGAAGACCGCATCATCAGGGAATCTTGGTTGCGATTCGATTTGCGCAGAATGGCGGGCAGAAAGTTCTTTCGCCTTGAACGTTATCATGGAGGAATCATGTAGCCGATTTCGAGCTCGCGTGGCACTCTTAAAACTAGCTGGCGCGGCACGAGGGACGCGGTATGCGGCAAACGGAATTCACCGGGTCGTAACCGCGACCTATCGGCGAATATTGGATGCCGTTGCATGCCGCTGCTCACCTCGACATACCAGCCGAGCATACGAAGGAATGCGTGTCCTACTGTACGATGGAAAGCTTCCCGTCCAAGGTTAGACGTCTAAGAGCGTACATTACATACGTTGTACGTACACGAGTGGCTTCTCTCTCTCTCTTGCTCGTTCTGTGCGTACGCTGTACTCCAAGTGAATGAGAGCTGGGAACGGGTCGAGGCTCGATACATTCCGTGTTTACGCCGCGGAACGATCACGGTGCTTTGCAACCGTGTACACGAGGCTATTTATCGTGCCTGTTATTTTCCAGTTTACACATATTGTCGAGAGCAACGAGTCACTCGAACATGCCGATGTTAGTCTACGATTTTTTCGTGTTTGATCGGTTATAAAGGAAAGAGTAGAATGATATTACAGAATTTACTTGAGAACATGTACGGTCAGTTTGTGTTTGCCGACATGTGACTGACAATCTTTCGATAGGTGAGTCGATAAGTAAAAGATGTTTCTTAAAACATAGTACGTAACCGTAAACAGGTACACGCATATGCGACTCCATGTTTGAAATACCGCTGTAGGTTTGAACTAATCGTTAGAGTGATTTTGGTCGAGTATTCGACGTCCGCTTTAAATCCATGTAAAGTCCACCATATTCAACAGCGAAATAATGTTAATTAATCTTGGAAACTGAATTTCAATTTCAACCTTCAAACGAATCGAATCCATCAATTTACAATCGATTAGAGAACCGGGCCAATTTGGCACTCGAAATAAACGGCTTATGTTTAAAGAATTAAAAACACTTAGCGGCAAATTTGCTCAAACGGATTCCTTTTAGAAGTGCAACCAGATTAAATGGGGAAATTGTATTAAATTTTATTTCTTTGTATCGCGCTTCTCCAAAAATATTCCTGTCACCGTGACGTGGTGTTTCGCTTAAAAATATTTCGAGAACTCGATTAATCGATGTTCTTGTACGAGAAGCTATGTCCGTGGTTAAAACTGTTTCGTTTAAAGGTCTGAGTTGTCGAAGAAAACGAGGCTATAGAAATAGAAATCGACTTAGCTGATGTTTTTCTCGCTGTAACTCTAACGAAGAAACATTTTCTATAAATAGTCTAGAAAATCCATTTTTTGTTTACTCGTTGCAGAGAGTAGCAAATTAATATCAAAGGTGATATTCTATTCTGTAATAAAATTATTTTTATTTTTACTCTCGTAGCTTGTAGGCGAGTATCAAGTATAATATGACGTCCATCTCTCGTATCTATTAATATTTGATACCAATATCTAAGTCTGCAAGAGCAAAACATCTTTCAACAACAAGTAGAAATGGCATTGGAACAAAGCATCCAAGCTTACCAACGATTACGCACGCTTTTCTTTCTCGAAGCGGATTCTTCCAAGACAACTATACGCAGTCTGCAACAGCTGCACGATTACGCCATCGAAAATTCTATTGTGCCCATACGTATATTGCCCGCCATGAGGCAGCGTTAACGAGCTAATATTGAGGAGCTACGCTCGTCAAGCCAGCAATCCGTCACGTTACTGATCACGCATCGTCGTTTCGGATTACCTCTGATGGATTTTCTGCGCGTTAGTTCACATTATTATTCATTATGGTCCTGCATGGGGTCCCACGTGTCAAGACCTCCCATTATTCTCTCGATCCAGGACAATTCGACGAAAGAATTCTTTCTTAACACCTACTCGAAAATTGTCAACTTTCAAATTTCGCCACTGCACGTAGAGTACTGCGCGTGTAGAAAATGTTAAAAATACATCGTCCTAAAATGCAAAATGTCCTGTACATTCGACGTTCTGCAAAGTTAGAACCCATAAACTTTCTCGCGAGTGAAGGAACAGCAATTGAAATGCAGAAGCATAGTTGTGCGTGTATGTCACTTTCGGCAGCCCCGAAATAACAGTCGACCGGACAACGTGCCGCGAATCTGTCGCTTCCTGAAACGGCCTCTCGACCGAGATGCGAATTCGTAATTGCCGTGCAGACGATTTCACTGGATGTGTACTACGAATCCCGCTGTAAACACGTTCTCGTAAAATGAACGCGATAGCGAAGCTAAGTATCCCGACGACTGCTGAACGCGTCCTCGTCCAGCGTTTACGTTTTCGGCCTCAGCGGATATCATTGTCTGCCGACAGCGAGACGGGTCTAGCTAATTTTACACGGAACATCCAACATATTTTGACGGCGAGCGTGTCGGATGTACGCGTCTTCGTTATGACATATTTGTCTTCTGCTTATTAACGTTCACTGCCCACGGTGGAGATACTGTTCACCATCAATTTGATACAAGCGAATATGCGCTCTACAGATTCTTGAACCAACGACCAGAATCATCAAATAACTGTTAAAGATTTCGCTAATAAATTTGTCGCTTTATTCGTAACGTCCTCGTAGAATCAATCGTCTGCAGCGCGAAACGCGTTAATAATAAAAAGAGTACCGGTTAGAACGGCTTGTAAATGCATTTTCGAGTACTACAGCCTCGGCGGTCGCAAATTTCAAGCCAGCAATAGTCGCGTTCGCGTCGTAAATCGCGACAGCTACATGGCGTCGTTACTTTGTTTCCGGTGGATCGTCGGATCTTCCATTAACGCTCGTCCCTGTTCAGACTCGACAAACTGCGGACAATAACGCGAAAAAAAGGAAAGGAGGAAAGAAAAACGTATAAAACTGTCGATTTCGCGGACACGCATTGCCGATGCGGTTTTTAGACATCGTGTATCGACACTAATGGCTCGTTCGTTTCGAGGGCCAGCATGGCGTCGCGCTTTATTTTTAAAAGGCAGCCACAACCCTCGGAAAAAAGATACAGAACGAAATGCGTACGATTTTATCATTTGACGCTCATGCATATTCATCGGCCGACGACGTGGCCCTTTTTTATACGGCCACGTGTCTGTGTTTCTCGGGTAACCAACGGATGTACCAACGTCACAACCCTGCAAACGTAAAGTTGCAACTGGTGGTGGTATTAATGTGACCCTTTTTTTCCCTTCCTGGCCCTTCGTATCTTTTTTTCTCTGCTCCTGTTTTTGTTTCATTTCGTTTGCGGCTGTTCAATCTCGAACTTGCTGTGCTTTTTTACAAATTATCTCATTTTTTGCAAACTTCCTTCTTATTTGTTTCCGCTATATTAGATGAAATTACTCTTTTCAATATACTAATTGTTCCTTTTACTGTACTTCTCGTTTGTGATCGAGAATAAGGTTGGATTTCATCGTTCAACTTGTCGAATTTTCATCTAACGCGAATCTAGTATATCGAGCCTTTTACCCATGGAGCAATAAACTCCATCTTTCGGGAGCTCACGGTATTTCCTTGCTCAGGATCCGTTATCAATTGATTCGGATATCGTTCGCGGCGAAATACGAACGACGCTATTCTTTTTCCGGATTCGTGAAACAGTAATCCGTTGCAACTGCATCCTAATCCGTGCATGCCGCTGGCACATGCATGAAACTGACCTACGAGAGCAGCTGTTGCACGCACCCGTACACCCTCAGATTTTTACCAGCAACCCCTTTACCGTGTCACCCCTTCGTTTCTCTTCATCGTCGTTGACGCTCTTTTTCCGCGTGCTACTTGCACGGTGCCACGGCCTCTGCAGCGGATGGAATTAAAGCGACGATAATTATCGCCGTGTGAGAAGCAACGCGTTAACCCTTGACTCGTTTATGGCACTGGTTTATTTGCGGTACCTTAAATCTACACTGTTAATTCTAGCCTTCGTACACCTCCGACAGAAAGTCTGATTTATTCGCGAACGAAATTTATGAAAATCTCCGACGATCAATATACGGATATCGCCCATATATGATCACAAAGTATGCATGATATATGTTGACCGTCAGGGATCTTAAATCTCAACCTTTAATCTTAAGTCTTAACCAGAGGTTTTTATGGTTAAAATCCATAACCTCGAATAACGCAGGTGTTAAAAATCGGAAATATTTGCAAGTTCGATGATTGGTAAAGGGCAGATAACAGAACAACAAAAGCGTTCAAAGCGTTTGATCGTTGACTTCCCACAGGCGCGATCTCCCGCCCACTCGATGGGAATTATCGAAAAAGAAGGGGTCGGTTGTTGCGTATCCTGTTTCGCGAGAGGAGAAGGAAAAAACGAGGTGAAGAGAACATTAAAGCCTTTCTTTCTTCTCTCGGCGCTTCTCGTCTCGTGCCGTTTGCCTCTCTGTTCCGTGGACCGGCGCCGTTTTTCTTTTCGTTCAACGTCTCGCGGAACTTCGCGATAGTACTTCCTCTCTCTTTTTCGCCCGTCCAACCGTCGGTCCATCCAGCTCGTAACCTCCCGACTTGCCCCTCCTCTCATCCATTCATTCTACGTTCTCGCGTACTCCAGCGGGGCTGCTCGTTAAAAAAAAATCAAAAGAGAGAAAATAATTATGAGTACACGAATCCACCCTCGTAACGCTCGCTAGTCAAAGCTCACGTGACTCGGGGTTTTCGACCCACCCTACCCCATTGGTCCACTTTCACGGTAGGTCTCGACACGATTTCGTGCCCGCCATGCGTAACGAAAGAAGCCAACAGAGAAAGAGATCGAAAGAGGAAAAAGGAAGAGCACGAAGGCGTGGGCGAGAGCGGGCTAGAGAGCGGCGCGGAGCGCGAGCGAGACGAACGAAAGAAACCGGGGATGAAAGTGAGAGGGGAACAGAGAGAAAGAGAAAAAAAACGCACCGTTCCGAGAAAGGAGAGGAGCTGCCGGCAAGACGGGATCGATACGCGCAGCGTTCGAGCCTTTCGTTGCGCAGTACTTAGAGCCCTTTTCTAGAAATTAATCGATAGGTGAAACATACGAAATATCTTTCACCCCTACTCGTTTTTCTACCGATTAAACTTATCATTAATTACTTTTCTTTCGGTTGTTCGATTGCAACGAAACCCCCATGATCTTCGAGGGACCGTGTTAAATCAATCGGTCCGTTTGTTCAAAACATATGTACTCGGATTCATTGTCATCCTATAGTCTTGTAACTTGAAATACTTCCACGCGAGAACCCTCAGTAGCACTCGAGCGTTCAAAACACGGACACTCCAATCTTCTGCAGAAACTTTCGAAGAATTTTCGAAGCAAAAAGAGCTTCTCTTGACGTATTTGAAATTCCTGACGCGCAACAAATCGGCGACACACCAGGTCGTCGACGCCGGTGAACGCGTCGAGGAGGACGCCGAAACGAATGCAACCTCATCGTCACAGCTGCCGACAATGTTGTCTCATTGACTGCGCGTAGTCTCGTTGTTCTATGAATAGAACGAAGAAACATCTTCGAGACGACCGTTCGGCTCGGCGCTCCATTAAGCACGCGTCCGCACGCTCGGACTCGTGTCGCCGCCGCCGCATCCGAGATTCTTGCCAAGGAGCAGGATAGGTTCGGG
This sequence comes from Megachile ligniseca, assembly GCA_945859555.1. NCBI lineage: Eukaryota > Metazoa > Arthropoda > Insecta > Hymenoptera > Megachilidae > Megachile > Megachile ligniseca. The sequence goes on along the minus strand of OX243781.1, from coordinate 12,660,622 downwards.
GCTTTTGACCCCTTTCGAATACAAGAATCGTTGCGTAACATTTGGCACGATAGCGCGTTATATCGAACCGACTATGCGGCTCGCGAAACAAAACTCGCGTCGTGATTCGTCCAGCTAGTCGGACAATTCGAGCGTTACGTAAAAGGTGTATGTGTGTCGGTGGACAGAAACGTATTTTATGGAAGACGGGAAAGATCGAAAAAGCAACGGGTGCATAAAACTTTGGGAATTTGGAAATTTTCGGAAGGGTAAAACGGTCATCGAATATTTCCTTCGTAAACCTCTCGAATGGCTGCGACTACGATACTTATTTGTTCTCCGAGTTGGAGCAAAATATCGAAATATTGTGAAACTAGTGTACGAGAGGTCGAGAAATCCGTCCGTTTCGTGAAATACCATTACCGTTTGCAGAAGGAAGTTCCACGTATCGTGACGAGAAAATCGATTTCAATATCCACAAAGCCGGCTGCGGAATCGAGTCGAGAAGCAAAAATACAGAGAGCAGCCAGTGTCCCCCCGATGTTCACGCCTTTGCAAGATGCCCGAGCTGCATGCTGCACGCGTTCTCGTCAGTTTTCTAGCTTCTTCCCCGGGCTTCTCTATGGAACTTTAAAACTTTAATCCCGCCCCGACGTGGTCAGTGGCCGAAGATAACTCGACAATAGAGCTGTCGGCCAGCGGGAGGCAGACGTGGGTTGAAAAGCAGCGAAATCATGATTTCCTCGACGCCGGTGTACGTCGAGCTGATGTACCGTAACGGGATTCATCAACTGCACTCCCGTCTTCGCGAATGATAATTGTTTCTTCTGCCAAGAGGATCGTATTAACGACGAGAAGCTCGTTTCGTACGGAACATTAAGTCTTCTCATTTACTTTCCTCGACATTCTTCATTTCTTCTTTATTTTACATTAATTCCGCGTTAAGCGGCAAATGCTCTCTGCAGACGTAACATTCTAATTGCTTGTCCAAGAGTTTCTACCTCCTTCTCGTTCCACTGGTTGTACGAACGATATTCACTTAAATGGGATAATTTGTTCGTTTTCGAAATATAGTTTCGACTGTAAATTCGTACAAAATATTCCACCATTCCATTTTTGAAGTTCGATATCTTATATTTTTTTCAAATTATTCTCGTTAAGATATCAATTTTTGTTCCTATCGTTTATTTTTTCTTCGAGCTATCAATTTTATGTCCAACACTGCTTTGTACGTCGCTACGCGTTGCATCAGGAGTTACTTCGCGTTACGGTAACCTTGGTCGATCAATACGTATTGTCAATATTTCAGCGCTCCCGATATTTACTGACAATACTGTATCAGCAATACGCATCGATAGCGAGAATCTTGAAATATTGACAATATATATATTGATCGGGGCGAAATCTCCATTACGTTTCCATTTGTCACATTATCACGCGTGGTACTGGTACGCGTTGCGCTGTCATATGTTGTATTACCGCATGTTGTATCGCGTTGTATTACCGCCAGTTACATTACCGTTCTATTATGAACTGATCAGTTAATGACGATTCCCCGAATGAAACACGATCGCGAATCTGCGCGAACCATATCGCCACAATCGGATGCGTTTACATCGCAAACGTTTCCGGTTGCACGGAGAGTCGTGTTCGCAAAATGCAACCGCGCTGTTTGCATTTTCTCGCCGTTCGTTAAATCCAAGATGCCGTTGGCCTCGTGCCGTTAATGGCCCCTGGCCAAAAACCCGGTGAAACCGTCGAACTTTCCAAAACTTTCACGGATAGTTGCGGTCCCCGAGGCGACGCTCGAGGAAAGATTGAAAAATTCGTGCATAAAACTCGTGACGCTGTCGCTTTCTGTCGAGTAACCTTCCCGTGAAATCGTCGAGGTTCGTGAACTTTGCCGGCGAAATAAACATCAAGCATGTTTAATGGCGCGTAAACCTACTTACACGTTGTTGCAGGTAGTCTTCTTTTTCTTAATGCCGTTATCTAGGCACGGGTCGTAAGGTATAAGAAAATGTCCGCTTAGAATAATGGTGTCTCGTGCCGAGTCGACCGAGTGAAAGTTACAAACGAAATGGTCGCGATGCTATTAAAGAGCAGGGATGAAGAAAGTACGTAGTGGAAAAGTTGCGAAACGGTGACAAGCAAGTGGCGAGGAAACTGGATCACGCGTGTGAAACTAAAGGAATTAAATTGTCTGTTGGGTAAAAAGTTTGTGAATAATGCGGGGACGAAGAATTCAACGCCGTCTCAAGTGTAATTGCTTCGAAAGTTGAAGAAAGTGTGCGGTCATACTCGAAGACATCGTGCGAGAAAACGTGTAAGTCGCTTCGAGAATCGTGTGTACGTCGAGTATGTTGACTCACGCGTTCACTGTCGCGGTAGATATAGGCACGAGTATTAAGCCACGGTCAAAGTATCTTTACTATGTATACTAGCAGTCAATTTTCAGATTTAAGACACAACTGTAAAGTCGCAATATGTTAGCTTATGCAATAAGCCAATACGAGTTCCTCCATCATCCCAAACATCTATTTGGCTTTTCATTACAATTTCGTGGCATTCTCAGTAGTCGCAAACACAGCTGTCGATAAATTAAGTCCGCAATCCCGGGCACGTTCTGTATTTTCGGAAGTCGAGCCGGTGCAATGAAACGAGCGATTTTACTACGATTTTACGTTCGCGAATGATGTCAGCAACGAACGCATGGTGTGTGGCCGAGAAACAAGATCCGCGAGCAGGTAAACGTAACGACTTCTAGGACACGACGACTATTGGAAGGAACTTCGCAGACGTTGCGTAACCACGCGACCATTTTTATCTGCTTAGAACCTTGGTAACAGTTCTGTGCCTAGTTTAGAACGAACGGCTGAGAGTCAGCTAATGAGCTCAGCCATAAAAGCGAGAGCATCAAAGTGATAAACAACGTTAATCGTAGCAATTAGACACCGTAAGACTTTTAAGAGGCTTCGTTTTCTGATAAGTTGGCCTTTGATACGTCTTTATGGCAGCTAGAATCTTCTTTCCGAACTTTTTGAGTTTTCGAGGGTTTCTTTGATCCCTGGTGTCTTTAGAAACTCTTTTTTTTCTCGCGAACCGTTGTCAGTTATGAAGTTTGTAAGGAAACTTTGTGGCTTTTTTTCCGAAACGATCATCTCCGCTCCGGTTTGGAATTTGAAACATTTTGTTCGAAAGAGTTCGATCATTGTTTGATCGTGCCGCAAAAATTGCATTAATTTAACTGTTACAGGACGATATGGAGTTTCTGGAACGTTTCTCTCCGCGAGACGGTTCTCTTTGCTCGGAGAAACAGCCGTTCATAAATTTTCCGGCCGAGATGTCGGAGTTCCGCGTCCCATTAGGCGGTTTAGCCCGTGGTGGAACGATTGGATTATGATCAAACGGCAGAAAGCAATTTCGTGGTGGGCCCGTTGCTCTTAGCTCCGTTGTGTTCCACCACGAGAATGCAGCATAATAATAACAACGTATCTCCAACACGTATACACGTGTACACGCAAATCGTGGATCTACGCGTTTTCGTGTCCGTACGCTTTTGCCTGGTCTAGTAGAATTTCGCGTGTCCATTAAAACACAAAAGGGAACCGGAGGAAGCGAAAAAAATGGAGGAACGTAAAGAGGTAAAAAAAAAGGAAGTCAATTAATGATTATAAGGCTATCGAATGAAGGCTCTGATCAAAATTGTAGAGAGCCAGAGAGAAGAGTGGATAGATTATCCGTCCATTAGCATCGAAAAGTATCGCGATTGAATATCAAACGCAGACTATCGATCGAACACGTCTGATAGGTACCTGGTGCCTCGTCGAGTTTCGGTCTTGCAATTATGGTCAGTAGTTGAGCCTCGCCGAACCTGGTTGCTGGTTCTAGGCGAAATTAAACAGAACCCTCGACCAACAATCTCTTCGTCCAAATATGACTTTACTTGTTATAGCACTATCGTTCGTTGAACGCAATAATACTCGGAAAAGTTTTTTTCTCCTGTGAATAGATCGATAGTGATTTTATAAGAAAATAGCAGCGAATAATTTGATATCGAAAATTGCTTGACAATTTGCAAACGGAAATAATTTCCTTCAGATTAGCAGGAAATATTCTCGTGCTTTGATTAAGCCGCGTCCTGCGATTTCATCCAGTTTCTATCGAATTACCGATATATTTGAAGCTGGATATTCCTTCGAAACAAATTGAACTCTTATTACATTTCCGGTCGAAGAATTTGAAATAATAATAAATATCTTACGCTTCGAATAGTTGATCGTGTAGGTAGTCTTTCGTTAATGTATGTCCAGTATAATCGCGCGAATACCGGCCGGAACCGGGTCGATATTCCTCTGGCCGTTCTTCCGGTAATTTATAGTTTCGTGTTACGACGGAGAAGCTCCATGAGCAGAGCGTGGAGCTGAATTAGCCCGAACAAGGAAGTTCGAAAATTATCTATGTCGGACCGATCTATATTTCTCCGGGTAACCGTCGGTTACTGGAGCTAATTGCTTGCGATGAATTTTATCGTCCCGGAAACGAGAACGGACAGAAGAGGAACAACTATTAATTGTGTTTTTATTAGGTAACATTTGCTAGCGCAGAAATTCTTGGATGCCGTTTGGCAAAACGTTCTTTTCCATCTTCCTTGACAGTGATAAAACACGAAATGTCCTTGGTACTCGCGATACTTCTCGAGAAATAAATGAAAGATGTGGAATTTTTATGTACACGTGTTAATTGAACACGAAGATTAGCTCGAGTGTCGTACCCTAAAAAATATTTTTGCTCGACAATTCTTGAAGGACGAACGATGGTCGATCTTAATGAATCGGATTAACCCGGTGGAGATCAGAATTGACCGTACATCGCCGACACAGTCGCTTTAATTCTGGCGCGAATCGGTCGCGAATCACCAACCGGAAACTCGTTAGCGAATCGTCCTTCCGTGGTAGGTGTAATTAGTCCTCCCACTGGCTGCACGATTTGTCGAAGCTCCTTCCCTCTTGCCGGACGGGGAAGAGGAAACTGGCTGGGGTGCGGGTTAGGAAACGACCGAACTGATAACAGATTTCTAGATCCATCGAAACGTAACATTAATCAAACGTACCTAATCGAGGGACAAGAAAAGTATTTCTTTTCTTAACGACGCGCTTGTTTTCGCCGTCGTTAAACGATCTTCGCGAACGATCGCTGTTCAACGGAGATACGAGACATTTCCATTGGCGTATCATCGGATACGTACTTGCGAGCTGTTTTTTTACGAGTATAGAGTGATCAGCGGTCGAGAGATAAACCATCTGGTAATGGTTAACAGACACTTGATCATAGCTGACAGTCATAATGGGAACGTCGAGTCATCGGAAAGTTATGTTAAAACGTAAATGAACCATTTGGCTTCGAATTGAAGTTGAAGGATTTCGCATTGTACGGTCGTAAGAGCTATCGACCCGGCGCGTCGTTCGCGCAACTCGATGAATCACGATGTACCGAAGGCAAACGCTTCCAAAGAAGCGAATTCTACGCCAGTGACTTAAGTCCTCGTTACGTACAGCTTCGGAGTTCATGAAAGTTCCATTGGAAGGAAACTCGGCCAGGCTTCGAAGCAGTCGGCCGTTCGCCGCTGCGCAGCATTTCTGCTCGTCTCTTCTGCTCTTCTCGTTGTCATCATCGTCGTGGCTGGTCTCTCGAAAAGCCTGGATTCACGAGCTCGCGTCGCAACTATGGAAACATTGTCTCGCTCGCCAACGATCTCCAGGGAGTCGAGAAGCTCCGGTGCAGATTCTGGAAATACCTAAACCTGGATCCACCGTTGCCCTCCGCCCTCCTTGGCTCGGTCAATAGTACTCCTTATTGGACGTGTCGTATCGAGTCACGTACGGGAACCATCGGACACCACGATATAAACTTGAATTCGAAATAATTCCCTCGGCGAAATTGCTTCAATTACGATCGAGCGTCGCTCTAAATATTTAGATTGGCTTCGAGTCGAGTCTAGGCTTTTGTCGAACACCCGATCTATCCGTGGTTCTCGCGAATCCCCCAGTTTGCGACTAATGACCGGGCCGTGGATCAATTTCCACGGTGATTCGGACCGGTCAACGAATCTTTGTTATCCGGTAATTGCGACTCGAGACGGGACACGAAATGACTCGGGTTCTGCTCGCTCGACAGCGAGACGTTAATTATTTTTGGACGGCTTGTAGCGTTGTCTAAAGGTATGCACGTAAAGGAAACTCTATACGTTGCGTCGTCATCAACGTGCCGTGTCCTTTGATTTTCTAGCGTGTCAGTTAACGCTGTCAGTCCTAGGATCAGAGGTCCTAAGCGTAATACGAGATTCCTGGTAACGTCGCCCGAATGATAAACTGTTGGAATGTTTCAGAGTTCTCTTTACTTCCCTGTGAAATACCTATCGGAGCGACCAGGTGGAACGCGGGCCACTCCCAACATTTCAGAAATTCGAAGAATCGAAAAATCGTTAAAAACCGCTTCTTTCCTTTCCGCCAATCGCGGGACCAGTTTCAAGGCTGATTCGTAACTTTCATTCGCTGCACAGGACCAAAAAGATATCGAAGCTGTTAAAACGTTACGAAACTCGAGGGTGCTATTTATATAACCCATTCACGCCTTCTTAAATTCGCATTTTTTGTTTTTCTTCCGAAACGATATCGGAGGAGCATTTTAGCACCTGCGTGCGCACCTGAGTGCGATAACATTCGTATCACGCGTCCAGAGATGCAAATTACGTAAGTAGCCGTTGCCAGCGAGACTTCGTAAGACCGTGACGCCAGTATCGTTTCACGAAGCGGTGCGACGTTGAAGTCGCTGTCGCTCATCTCCGAGAATCAAACTTTCCGTCGTCGCGACACTAGCTTCCTCCGTAGAGATACATACTTCGGCAATCTAAAGTCGATCTTCGACCGCTGTTCCTTCCTGCAAACTTTCATGAGACGGCTACGTGGAAGAACTATCCCGTTTAGGGTTCCTACGTTCGCTTCTTCGCCGTATTGCTTCTATCTATATGCTAAGAGAGGACGCGATAAAATCTGCCCGAGATGCTCGATATCTTATCTGCGGCTTAACCAGTTTGTAGACTAGCGACGTAATGACTACCGTTTCGTAACCATTTGGTCCTCTTCGTCGTCGCGTGATTTTTCCTCTACATTTTGGTATTCGTGTTTCATTGCTCGTTGCACTTCGATCATTTCAATTCAAACGACCAAACTTTGAAGTTTTATGCGGAACGATTGATCGCAGGATGCGCCATTGATTTTATTTGGTGTATCAACCATTTACATTGATCAGACACGGTCAAGTAGCTAGAATGTTTTGTACTAGAAATTCTCAAGTGTATAAATATGTCGTGTTCTTGTAATGTAATGTTCAATATTTGAAAAGAAAAACAACGATTTGAAACGATCACTGTGAGTACCAGTCCATCGCTAACGACGTCCATGGTCAAACGAGCACACGCTGTTAGCTTGTATGATGTAAGGTAACCAATCTTGTGCACGGCTACGTAAATCCTCGTCAACTTCTTCGTCCCACCATGAGCCCACCTCTCTACAACTTTCTCTCCCGACGAGTAAACAGGACGACGGTTCAAGCTGTCGTGACAGCTGGTCCGTGCAGCATCGCGGAATTTGCATTTTTATTGGAATCTTACATCCTACGAAAAGACGAGTGGATATATCGTTGGATGTTCGCGATTTCGTTCATCGAACCTTAGAAAGCGATCCGGCAGACGTCGAGAAACCACCGTAACATCTCGTTTCTATCACAGCAAGGACGAAAGAGAATAATAGTCAAATCCTTGGGACACACTTTCCCACTATATAAATGTGTAAAAATGTTGTGAATTCCACGAATTGCGAGATTATTTAAATGATATCCACAATTATTATATTCACGATACTTCATAATGCAAAACTATTTGAACAAGTATGTAGGATAATTTCTGTTTCAAATATATGCAACTCATCCTTGTCTATCCTTTTATTTCTGTCCTCTGCTTTCGAACAATCCCCAAATGATTATGTCATCTGAAATTCTCGACTCGTCTCCATAGAGTCGCATATGGTCTGAGGTTGCACACATATGGGCAGATTTTATGTTGCCTTCAGCTTCTAGCCGGAGAGGAACGGGCGCACGGGCTAATTAACATAAATTTCCCGTTAGCGAGGCGAGCAAGCGGTAACGACGGTTCGCTATCAGATCTTCTTCAAGGCCCTGTTCATAAAAGACGTCGTGCACGGTGCTGAATGCAGCCCGGTGAATGCGGCCGTTTGTGACGCGGCCTTGGACCAACGAGGAACGCTGAGGACCGTTGAGAACTGCTAAGAACCGTTGAGGACACCCAAGGACTCCAAACAAGTTTCTAGCCTACCACGATCCTCCGCTATTCTATTTTTGAGACCGTTCCGGTGTCACCGCTTTCCTCGAAAACGCGTCGATTCGCCGTATCGATTCGACTAAATGAATTCCGTTCGGTTTGTGGAAATACCGTGCCAGATTTTTCACTGCCGATGGAACGTTCAATAAAATATTAGGTCGTTGAATATAAAACTTGACAAATGTCGATGCGCAAACTCCGACATTTATTATCTTTCATGCGGAACTAAATTTAACGACACTGCGATCGTCGGATAATAAAAATTCTCCAGTTCGAATTCCATTCTTATCAGAATATTTGTCGTGGAATTTAGTTTCCGCGAAACTAACATTTCCATTTCAAATGACGCATAAAAGAACAGATATACAGTGTGGTCCCACACCCTGCATAATTTTTTAAATACGCGTTATCACCAGAATTATCTTCACCTATAAACAAGTACGTGTACATAATCTGTCCCATTAAACCGTGGAAGTGCACCCTGCATACCTGCAGTGATTTCGCAGTTAACTGCTGGTTAGACTACTCTAGGAAAAAATGGTGTTTGCCGAGCCAGGGGAAATACTCATCGATTTTAAAAAAAATTCCGCAAGCCGTGCCACAAGATCGCCCGTTTATCGTGCTACACACGTAGGAACGAAATAATAGCGGTCCACGGAGAGCTCGTTCGCTGTGCACCGCGAACGACGCGTAACAAGTGCGGTAACAAGTCGCCTGTATCGCGACCACTCGAAAAGTCTGCGCCCGTACGAACGGACGGACAATTAGGCCGTGAAACGTCCCCCTTTCCGTCCGCTTCTTCCCGATAAAAGCCAGCAATTAATGTCCACTCTGCGAGCATCGACTTTCCATTGATCGCCGACGACGTTCTTCGCCCAGACACGGCTGATTTACGATCTCGCAAATTTCCACGATGCATCGCCCCTATATCGCGTGTTTGACTAAGCAGAAATTCTTCAAACTTCAATCTCCGCGCGTCAATTTCGTTAACCGTGTCAATTAGCGCTAACAGAGTGGACTACTACTCTATGGTTCCAGACAGGAACGGAAAGAGTAGAAATGGATGTTAACGTGTAAATGATACTCCCTGCGTGTGTGTATCGAGACGAGTTATGGAAGGGTGTTCTTCGTTTATACATGCACTTCCAAATTACGTTGCGTTCAGATTAGGTGAAGAGAGATTTTCGTTAATTTTTTGGGTGACAGGAAGGAACATATTTCGGTCGATCTTTTCGTTTCAAGTGGTTGGAAACGAGATCATTTGGTCGCGAAAAAAGTGGTGCAATCGACGGAAGCGTCGAAGGCGAAGAGACAAGAAGTCGACAATTTGAACGATTCCACAGGTGCCGGTGGCGCTCGTCAAACGACTACGCTCTTTATCGAGAATGAATAATTTCTGTGGAGCGAGGCGCGCCGAATCGATTGGGCCACTGATTTTCCCAATCCCCAGGAATTTCCTTGGGGAAATTAGCCTCATCGGAAGATTCCCATGGTTCACGTCAAGCGAGATCGCGGGATTATGGGTAAGGGGCGAGCAGAGGAAGCTTTACGAAGTTTCACTTCCCTCGAATTCACCTTGGCCTGGTAGCTGCGAGACTCTCTGTACAGCGTCGATTTTATTTCGCGACGATCTCCCGAGATTCTCTCGCACGATTTCTGCTCTTTCTCCTGTCTCGTTCTCTCTCTCTTTAGGGTTCGATCGTCGGATGGATAATCGCGAACGAAACGTGGCTCGTCCCCCGGTCGCGCTTTTGTCGCGATCGATCGGTCGATGCGGCTCGACTGACCGGAAAGTTCCGGTGCAAAAGTTACTTTTCCAATAATCGCGCCGTGGGATATGGTAATGTCTAATGAACAGGATTTTAATGAAACGTTCAGGCAACTCGGCCGAAGTTCGCCGCGACCGCGTCTCATTCCCATTTAACTCGAGTCTTTTTAACTGAAAAGTGAATTAGCAACTATTTTCTCGTCCATTATACGGGATTCCTGGATGCGTTCGTTGGAAACGCTCGCGCGTCCCTCGACTGGGACGCCACTTTCCGAAATGAATCGAGAAAAATCGATGGCCACCGGTGACATCGTCGTCGTCGTCGCCGTCGTCGTAATACGAACCGATATTTCGCGCGACTGTCGACGTTCAATTAAAATCAAACCGTTGGGAAATGGAAAGAGCCGATGGTAGTCGCGCCGGAACTTCGGCTAAAGCCCGCCTCGAATTTGAATGTCTGATTGGACTAACGAAATTCAATTAAACGCGGCCATATTGAAAGGAGATCAACGCGGTCGGTTCGTTTCGAAGAATTTTTGGCATTCCTTATCCGTTCGCTGCCGGACTTTGTCTTTCCTCGATTCTTTCTCTCCGAACGATTTTCTTATATTACGTTCTCTCGACTCGATCTTGCCCCTTCTTCGGAGGAACAGAAATTCTTGGCCGAAAGAAACGAGACAATAAGAAGATATTAAACCAACCATCTCCGCGATCCGATGTTTGGAAACTTCGAACTGTTTGGCAGTATTTTTTATCCTTAAAAAGTAACGGTCTTGGTCGGCCTCCGCGCGCCATAACAACACTCATAAACTGCAGCTTGTTTGTCTGAACGCTTATGAAAGAGAATTAAAAGAGCCACTCTTCTTTTTGGGAGCTTGCTTGGAAATAAGAATTCCGCGGCGTTTACAAAGAGGCCAGTTTGCGTTTGAGCGGGGCCACGAGTGTACCTTTGAAATGAAAAATCGTTGGTTTCCGCGTTCTACGTTCCTTCTTATCCTTCTCCTCCTACTTCCTTTCGAGAGACACTCGGTGGCGAGCTTGGAATCTCTTTCTTCTCTTTGCGATCGCTAAACGTTGTTTCCTTTATCGACCATTCGTTTGCGAACGTTTGAATAGCGATAAATTATAAGAAAAATGGTGCAATCTATGCTAAGAACGATAAAGTTAATAAAAAAGCTTGACCTTCCGGAAAGATACTACATATCCGAGGGAAAACACGATGCCGAACTAAAAGAATAAATGTGAAGGATAAGTTTCGTCGACTCGTCTTTCCGTCGAGGCGAAAGAACGATGGACGTAAGCGGCTGCTAACAACTCCGCGTTTTATTGTACTTCATAGGATCGTAATTTCAACGTTATCGAATGTTTAAGCGCAGGACGGAAAGCTACAAGAAATTCCAGAAGAAATATGAAATCGCCAAAGTTTCGTAACTATTTAGCTTCCAGCTCTCGTGGAACTTTTGAAGGTAAAAACTTTTGAAAAAAGGTGGAGCTGCAAGGATTTTTCTACGACTGGCGAATACGTTCTCGTTCCTCGATTACGCTTTTAGTTCTCCGTGAGAAACGACGTTATTAAAGGATCGCCGAGGACGCAGAAGAAAATACGCGCTATTTTAAATGTTCATAGTTGTAGCAATAAGTAACACGATTATATTGCGCCGCATTGGATTCGATGAAAATCTTTTTTGATCGTTCGATACACATTTATCGGATTAATTCCTTTCTGGATTCTATACTGTATTCCTAACAAAAAAATGAAGCGAGAAAGACTGTCTCGTTCGTATTTAACGAAACAACATTGCCGTTGCTACAAATAGAAACCTTTTATTGCTTCGCAACAATCGATATTCACGGCACGACTTTACGACAGAAAAGAAAAATTACGTGACAGCGTCCGTTCCGTATATTTCAAATAATTTGTTCAGATTTATCCTGGATCCGAAGAGCAACAAGTTTCAAATAATAAAATAAAAATCGGCAGCTTCCATTTCTCCCCTCTGATAGGGAAACGCTCGATGCTTTTTTCCCTCCGGTGAATCTACCCTCAAAAGGGTCCCAAATCGTGTTAAAAAAAAGGAACCAATATACGGAACGTTAGTGGAAAGTCACAGTAGGTCACATCTGGGTCACCAACTTTTTTCATTTCCTCGTAGCGACAGCCTAATTTCGAGGCCGTGACGGCTATCAAAGGGTTTAATTATTCGATGGAAATCGCTTAAAGGTTCGTGAAACGCGCACAGTTTGACCAAACGATCTCCCGTTGCGAGCTCCATCAAATATTTTTATAACTTTTACTTCGATTAATCCTTTCGCGTCTTAAATTTCGCTGGTACGAACATTAATTTTAAACGGTGTAATATAAACTCTGTTTCCTGATTTAAAGTTTGAGTACCGTAAGTCGTCTTATAATAGATAACACGTACACAGACAATTTCACGGATGTTAAAGCGGAGGCGGTTTCGAAATAAAACCTCGGTTAAACTCTAAATCCGCTAAACTACCGGGACGGCTGAAAACGCAACAGGCATTCTGGACGCATCTGGATGCATCTGCGCCTCCTGCTGCACTTTTCGCCACACATGTATCGCAACATGCGGCAAGAAATTCGCAACATTGTTCGCTGCAGTCGTACAACCTCTACAAACCGCTCGAGGGTGCATATAATTAACTGCGTCCTAAGTATTCTCTTGCGAGCGTGCGCGCATACATATTTGCGTGCGCGGAACTGCAATTTTGTGTCGTGAAAAAGAGATCAATATCTTCTTGGCGTTTAAACAATGAGGGGGGAACAGAATTCTGAAGGCTGAGATATTTTCAGACTGGAATCTTTGAACTTTGTTAACTATTAAAATTTGAAACCTTTGGATGAGGGACTTTAGAATTTTAGAATCTTGAGACTTTGGATATTGTACTGTGAGATTACGAAAGCTTGGGACTAGCACTAATTCACACGGGACGTGTTAACGTAGCTGAATGGAGCTACTATTTATTATTCTACGAGGGACTAAAGTTCTCACGAGCAGTTAATTCTTATCAGCACAAAAGTGGCCAACGTACATTACCAGACATCCATCAAAATCGTAAAACTCAACACAAAATTCATCTGTTTTCTATCGAACGAGCTCGAGGATCAGCCACGAACAGGACACGAGGTCTGTCCTACATCAGCGTTCGGTGGCCCGACCGCTTCTGTTGAGGATCACCGTCAAACACTCGATCCTCGAGTGTCGAGGTTCTCTCTCTCGAGAGGTCGAAAGGTCGAGAAGGTTGTTAAAAACGCTGCTGGTAACCGACGCGACGACTCGAAGCCACTCGTCGATGCATGCATCGATCTTTAAAAAAAAGGGACGAGAAAGCCGAGAGGATAACGATTCGGTCGGTGTTTTCCGCTTTAAAAAAGCACTCGGTCTGTCGGACGTTTTCCGAACGACGTGAAATTAATCCGAATTACGAGGGCAAAAGGGAAGCCGGGAAAATTTCATTCTTTCCGTTGAACGACACCGTTTGCCGGGCCGATGCACGACATAACAGAGTGTAAATGGCTCTCGTTGAAACAATTCGGATCCGTGCCGGCGATTGTCAGAGGAAATTAGCGGCAATTACCGGCGGGTGTCCAAGCGTAGTCGCGAAATCGCGACCGACAGCGTGTAACTCGCTCGTCCGAATCGATGTTTGCGATCGACGGACAACAACGGCGTTAAACGATTACGCATTACTCGTTATCGAAACTGTCAAATTATAAAATTACATCCTCGATCAGTCGTCGTTAAGAAGCTAGGCTCCTGTCTTTCAAAGTGTAATCGTAATTATCTGGAAACCTGATCACTGAATGATCACTGACTTATGCTAAATGATCAGGTTTTGAAATAACTTCGGAATGGCAAATGATAATTCAAAAGCATTTAGTAGACCATTTAGAACCATTGTCACGAAGCAGTTTCATGCGAGTCTCGACGTTTTCCAGAAGCGTAGCTCGCAGGTTATCGCTCGTAGAAAAGATCCAGCAGCAAAAGCCTACAACGTCGCCTTGTTCTCCCTTCTCGGGGCACCGGGCAAACAATACCGGTAGTGTTCAATGCGAAAGTTTCACGATTCCCGTTTCTCCTTCCCGTTCGACCCTTCACTGAACCCTCTTTCACTCAACCGACTCCGCTAACGAAGACCAGAAACTCCTGGAACTAACCTTATTTGTATGGTAAACGCATGTGAGCCCAACGGACACGTAATGAATGCGTGTATCTGTGTGGGAAATGAATCAAGACGTTCTCGCGTTTAAACTTCAACTTCGAAACTTCGAAGAGAACAGAAGATCTCCGTACTTGTGTCATTTTTCAGATTAGAGCTAGCTGTTAAGGTCCCCTTTTATCATTCTCGACATTACTTTTATTCATCTAGCGAATATTGTAGATCTTAAAAACATGTAAATGGTGCATTGAGAATGTTTATGAAACTTTAGAACTTGAAAGTTTACATGAGTGATTGGAAACTTGAAATCTAAGAACCTTGCGAATTTGGATATTTGAAAACGTAGCAAGTTCGAATTACGGAAACTAAGATCTTACCGATAAAATAGTTATACCCGCGGTGTCGTTGATGATTTGCTCGCCGCTCGATCTTCGTTCAGTATCGATCCGCTATTAATTATCCCGATAGCCGCACGCGCGTACAACGGCAGACTCGTGCAGTGAGAAAATGGGTCGCAAGCGCGGAACTTGTTCGCGGCCACGTATAATCTGCTGCAAATTGCTATCGTTCGCTTGTAATCCGTTCATTAAAAGCGTCGATTACGTTCCCACGAGCGTCCTTCCGTCACGAAGATACACGTTACGCTATCACTGACCAGGGACACGCTTCGCGATCCCCTTCGAAACGACGTCGTTCCGGGAGAGTGAAATTCGTCGACACGCCTGGAGATTTTCAAGGTTTCGATGTATTCGTTGGACATTTCAGGAAATATTCTAACGAATGTAAAGGAATGGTTATTTCCACCGATACAAATTACCGAAAACGTTCCGAATGGAGAGGGAAGTAAAAGGATTAGGTCAGACGTGGTCGTTCGAGCGGGGGCTGTAAACTGTAAACGAAAGCGTCTGTAAATTTGGTGAACTAGAAGCGTCGATTGTCGAGGATTTGTTCGTGAACCGCACGTTACAATGAATTCGGGTAATTTGGCGCGTTACAAATTTCAGCGCGTTCGGTGACGCGCAGAACCAAGGTGGAGAGAGGGGTGGCAGCGGTCCAATTTTCATTGATATTTTCATACCCCGCGGAACAGCCGTCATAAATAATTGAGCGTTTTCTCGCGAAACGCCACCGCTCTCAGCGATAATCAGTTCAATCGTACGTAATATGATTTTTTAATGGAATCGCGCAAACGTCCGGCGATTTATTTACGCCGACGGTGATTCCTGTTCGGTGTGTGCCGATTATGTCACGCGTGATCGCGTCGTATAGGATATCTAGCTCTTCCGCTTCGAAAAACATTTATTCTCAAAAACAGGTCATTTTTGTCAAAACTTTATCGTACAACTTATAGAACCGAAACCGTAATCTTACGTTGCAAGTATTCAAAGTCCTGTACGATTCAAAGAAATATCGATCCCAGTAAGAGAAGAAGAGATGTCGAGACCCAACGTTATTGCGTTAAAAATACAATAAAATTCAGCGAAAACCATAGTCGCATAATTTGGCTACGGTTACCAGCTTTTGCATATGTTCTTTACCAGGCATAATTTTAAACGGAACATTATCACCGAAACACGGAACAGCGAACCACCGATAAGCCGTATCCCGAATTTCCCCGCTGGCGGTCGTTGAAAAAAGATTGCAGTCTACCGAAAAGCGAAAAAAAAATGCAAAATAAACCGATGTCCCGTTGCGCACGGTGCATAATAACTCGATTGTAAATCGCGGGGTACGCGCTCGTTGCATCATTCATGGGAGCCGAGGGCTAGGGTGCCATATTTGGCTGCGTCTCATCCGGGCCTCTCTCTATGGAGAGGGCTATTTGTTCGTTAATCTTCTAACGCAACTTCTATCGCGCGAATCGCTAAAGACCGGCGTAATATCATCGACGAATGGGGAAAATAACGAAGAGCGGTACCGTCTCTTGAGAAACAGTCCTGCGTGAATACGATCGACACAGATTAGGGCAACGATGATGCATAAGCTATGAAATTTCTGATCAAAGATCGCTGTTGCCTCGCAGCTATGCAGCGAGATACAGTCACGAGGCAATTCAATTTTACGCGAACAGTGAGAATCGTGAGACCTTATAGTCGCTTTGATACGCGGATTACTTTCAGGGCGCAGAGATTAATCTTCTGATCGATTGACCCGGTCGCGAAGAGTAGCTGATCGATGCCTTTTCAGTAGGATGGTGCTGCTTTTACGAAACTATTTATGATTCGTCACGAAGTCGTAAAGCTATTGAATTTACGGCCAAGCGTACCTCGTTGCCAGGGATCATTCGTCAATCTCCTTTATTGCAACTTCTCTGAAATCGTTGCTTCCAGTAATGTCTTTGTGCACGGGTATATATTTGATCAAACTTTGTTAGTGGGTCAGGGGTCAAGAATATTCCATGCCGTTTTCTATTTCCTTCTGATATCCGAAAACCAGTTTCTGTCCAATCGGGCATGAGAGTAAAAAGTTCTCTGCAGAAGTTCCAAAAGATTTCTACGGGTTTACGAGTGCTCGTTTAGAAAACCAGCTGCTTATCTTCTGTAATAAGTAATAACCATGAAGAAAGCGAGCTAACTTCGTTCTACCGGAAGAATTTCGATGTTCAGCTAGTTTTCTTGATTAGATCGCTATCTACTCGCAAAAATTTCGCCGTTCTTCCGTACACAACCGTGTTGCGCGATGTCGAAAACGCCGATGAGCGGTTTTTCGGTGGCAACGAACACGATGGCGCTTTTCCGGGATTACTTCAGCGAATTTACTCGCGAGCGACGCGCATAGCGACTGACCCAGTTCTCCAGTGGCGAAAGAAAAACACGTGAATATGACGTTTATTAAAAATTCAACCGAGTGGCTACTTGGCACGCTTTAACCGTGCCGGGCCAGCGGCGGAACTTAAGCACGCTGAAATCGCGGCCAAAAATATTCATTAGAAGAAGAATGGAGCACGGAAGAAAGCTTCTGCCGTGGCAGGAAAGGAACGTCAAAATTTTGCGAACTATTTTTTTGTACAGACACGCAGGTGTTCCAGTCGGAAAATTTGGAACGGTTGCTCCATCGACGTTTCTGTAACGCACTCGTTATACCTGGAGGATGACATCGTCGTCCGACTTTTGTGCGAGCGAAATCTGCCTTATTTAATGGGGATCTTCTATGACGAGTTTCAAGAGATAGTTCGTTGATAGCGAATGTTGTCGTTGTAAGAACGAAAACAATTATTAATACTGTAAATCCACTTCACCCGACACGAACTCCATTTAAAAGAGCATCGCCACTGCCATATTTCAAACAGTAAAATCAACCAACGAAGGGGTGATGATCGATAACTGCAATCATGTCAACGCAAAGGGTTAGGGATGATTATAGTTATCGATCATCGACCGCTCACTTGTGTGAACGAGCAACTGAAACAAAGTGTTTTGAACTCTGAATCGGGGTTTCTTATCACCGCAAGTGTCAACGTTGATCGATAACGTTGCGTGTATGCAACGATGTTCAGGGAGTTCAGATATAGATTTCCCACAAGTAAACTGAATCGAACGAACTAAAATTCATAATCCGTCGAGCTCCAGACCGATCGCAAGCTGTACTTCTATAAATCGTGCAGAAACGAGTCTAGAGACAAAATGGTGGTCAGGATTAGAATACTGCGTGACTCGGACAGCGCTTAGTTAGTTGTGCGACGCAATAAAAGGCGGGCAAAGTCGAGAAGAGCTCGATTACGTTCGTCCAGGAGAAACCGGTCTTCCGTAAACCTAGAACCGTCGCGTTTCGACGCTGATCCGCTCTACGCTCGGAGCTTCCTCGAGAGTGAACGCGCTGGTAATTTCATCCGCTTCGTTTTGTCTCGCGCTCGTGTCTGTCGCGCGTAGGTACTCGCGCAAATTTTCACCGACTTACCGAGAAAAGCGGACGGAGGAGCGTGTTACGGCGCTAAAATAAATCAACGCTCGCACAGGTTGCACGACACACTTCGCCGTGCAACGGGCCGACTTTCTTCGTGACAATGGAAGTGTGCCGGGGGACAAGGGCCCTTCACAATGGCGTAACGCGAAACGGTACACGCCGGCAGCTAAGTGCATCGTGCTTTGACGAAGGCGCACGAGCGAGCCGCTTAGCGCAGCGTTTCTCAATACGACCCTTCTTCTAGCTCGACCCCTCGCTTCCTTGCTGTTGCAACTTTTAACGATGCTCTGAATTATGTAGTACAATTCTATAGTGCACGACACGTTTCGCGGCGTATGTGAAAATGTTATTAATATAACACAAAGTCTCCTGTGTTCTGTTTTCTACATCTTATCGCATTGTTCATCCCGCCTTTCCATATTTTCTTGCAAAATGTCGCTCCTTGAAAATAATTCTCTGCTCTATTCTTATGGCTATATCTGTGCACGTTGATCAAATATTGCGTAAGTACTTTTATGTTTAATAAATTTCATCCACTATCCTCATAATGTTATTCCTGTTACCTAAAAGTTCAGATGTCCACTACTATGGAAATCATAAATGGATATAGAGAACCATGTTTGCTACGATTCCAACGTGCACTCGTACATCCTCAAACAATTATCCCTTTGTCCCTTGTATATTATTACAACGTTAGTTAAATAACTTTGATCTTTGCACCGCCAAAATCCAAATTATTCTGCTACAACCTAGAAGTCCGGCAAGTTCTGTCAAGAATGTGTACCTTCGGAAGGTGGACGAGTTTGAGAGACGCTGAAGCAGTGAGCACACGAACACGAAGCAGCAGAGTCTGTGGTGGTGTTACGGAGGGAAGGTAGCTGGTTAGTCGGCTGTAGAGCTCGAAGGGGTGAGCCTAGGGGGCCACTTGTATAGAAGCTCTTTTTTTCGCTTCTTTCATGCTGGCAGCATAAGTGGAGTCAATGACTGCCGCGGGCCCATTCATGAAATTTATCGAGGTAATCGGCCGGTTACGCTCGTACGAGAGTCGACTACTTGGCTACGTGCACGCGTCCGCTTATGCACGCTCTTCCGCCTCGCGAGTCAGCCCGCACGATTCTCGCGGTCGCCGATCGAGTTTCCGTCGTTCCAGCTGACAGCGGATACCTGAAGAGAGGGCGAGCTCGCCTTTCGAAGCTGCAGCTGTCGACACGCTCGTTTTCGATTTAGCGAGCCAGAGGGTGGCACCGACAACTTTCGACGACGCGACGGAACTTTGTGTTTCGCTTAAATTTCGCTGTCGTTTCTTTCTCTTGGACTCCCCTTTTCCAGCAGCTGTTGCAGCGCGATAATCGGTTTCTCCGAATAAATCCCTCTATGGATTCAAATTCGTTCGGTTCGATGAACCGTTATGCTGTTCGAGACGCGTGTTGCGGATGGGGGTATGGTCATCGATATCGCGACAATTTCCCGATTCCAAATTTTCCGAACCACATTTCGAGTCTCTGCTCTCCATTCGATATCTGCGCGATATTATCGATATATGTACAGTTAAATATCAATAAGATATCGGTAGCAGTACCCCTAGTTGCGGATAAAAGCTCATAAAGAATTTATCCCTAATACGCGATACCGCGAGCTGTGAATAACAGAATTAAAACACACTGCGAGTTCGTATTTCCGTGGATGAAATTATAGCGGCAAATGGCGCCGTTCAGAGTTATCGAACCTGATAATACGGTTTAAAAATCCCATACCTGTTGCCATTAGCTGTCGGGTGTCGCATTAAACGCGACGTCATCGCGTTAATGCCCTCCGGACGAATCGCCGTTTAATGCATTAAAAAGTAATCGAATCTCGTCAATCAGATTCTACTATGAACGCTTTCGTCATCGACTATGTCCAACGAGTCCGGCGAATAGCCGTAAACAACGATTATTAAATTGTTTCGAGTTTCCTCGTACACCGATCCGCCGGTGATTTTTTTCGACAAGCCCTGTTTCCGTTTCCTCTCGCAAACGTAACTTTCGTACGGTCGTTCGGGCGACAAAAGGGTCGCGAAATACAGAGAATCCGGGACAGATTTTCGCGTGCAAACGCGACAAAGGATCGGGGACGGCAAAGCGGTCGTATTTGTCCCGATCGAGCGAACTCGCTGATCCAGCGGATCGATCGCGAACGGGGCTTGTGTGCATCAACAAATATAAGCGAGCCGACCGATTGCGTTCTCATGCGAAAAGCATACGCGTCGCGACGCGCCGCGTGCATCTACGTTCGCGTGCACGCTGTTGCATTCGTAAAGGCCGCTGCTGCACCGGAGAACTGCCGACGCGGACGTCAACAAACGAGTTGCGATAGCCACATTGTTGAGAGTTCAATGCGCTTCGGTGACTTTGACGGAAGTGGAAGAGCGACGGGATGCCCGGGGGTAGCTGTGGATGGGCTGACAGGGACAAAGAAAGGGGTGACGCCACAAATGCGCGCGTACCAGCTGAATGACAAAATATCTTTTGATGAGACTGCTATTCGGATGATTATTTCATGCTTTTTATCGCGAGCGGGATTAACCTTCGAGCGAAATTTCAACTTTTAGAATGATTTTATTTCAATTCGCACGAGACCTTCGTCCGTAGATGTCCTTTCAAGATATCGGTAGTCCTCGTAAATGTAGTCGGACATAGTGCATAGTCTAGTATATTTGAAAATAACAGGTGAACGGAAAAGTGGACAGATGGAAGACAAATACAGGAAGTAAAGACACGGTTCTTCGATATACTCCTTGAATATACAGCATTCGGTAAAGAATATTTTTGTGTTCTTGCTAACCTTCCGTTTTCTTTGGTTTTCTTATATCATCTTCGGTAAATGCAACGTAACAACGATATAAATGAAATCGAACAACTAAAAGGAGCAAGCAAGATACAAAGGATATTCCTGTCGAATCGGAATACAAAATGTTGCTGCAGAAAATACTGTAAGCGAAATAATAATTTCTCGTGTACGAGCAGCGTTATGTCTTCGTTTAAAGTTGGACGCATCCGAAGAGACAAAAGTTACGAAAAGAAGTAAGTTCTTTTCCAGTTCGATTACGATACGAGGAAACACGAAGAGAATATCTGTCGAAGAACAGCCAGTATTTTTGATTAAGCAATTTTATGCTAGACCCGACTTTGCATCCGCCGTCGAAAAGTTCCAAGAAGCACGTAGTAACAGGGTACGCATCCCTCTCGAGCGCCTGGCTACGTAGCAGGAATTCGAAGCGAACTTTCCACGCTTCTCGGCGCGAAAAAAAATTTCGTGAAAACGCGCGGTCACGTACTAGCCAAGGGCACCACCTAACTTTCGTATCGTACCCATGTCCGGAAACGAACCTTTGAGCTTTTTTTAGCCGGAGAGTCGCGCTTTTGAAGTGTTCCGTGCGTCTGGACCCTGGTCTGAAGCGTCAAGGGTAACCTGACTCCGTTACGGCATCCATCTTCGTTTTCTGATTAGATTAATTACGAAACGCGAAAGCTACCGCCTCTCGATCGAAACGTAGCACGATATAATTCGAGGAAAAAGAATCTGCCGATGACCTGAATCGATGAATCAATTAACGCGAAAGAGGGATACTTATTTTAGATTCTGCATTCAATTAGTCTTATATAGAATCGGGACCGCAATAATTGATGACATTGTAAAAATTCTGTAATGAGATTCGATTATACGGTAAATATACACTCGCGCGAACAAAGGCGCGAGTCATTGTACCTGGATGCACTGTCCTCTTTATTATACCTTCGGTCTAAGCTCATTTGCATCGCAAGAGTCAATAATAGCAGTCTATTAATAACGAGTGACTCGATTCCGCGACTATTTTTAACATTTCACCCTGTTTAGCATAATCGCGTTAGGGGTGCACCGTGAACTTTTCTAAACCGAGACAAAGAGGGTAGCGCGACGCTTTGTCCCGGTTAACGTTCATTATGGTGTTTATAGTGGAATAATAAGCGAGCTTTAGCGGCTCTAAACAGCGGGACACGCGTAGGCGTTAGGTGTTGCCCGTGCCGCGTAACTAGATTTATGATAATTAAAATACGCGAGTCGTTTAAGAGGCTGTTTTGCTCATTACTATGATAATGGCTGGTAATAATAGCGATGATCATAGTTGATGATTCCTTGAATCCTGTGCTGTTCTCGAAACTGGTTTATATTTGTTCATGATTATTGGCTTTCTAATTATTCTCCGTTCGAATAACTGATAATCCACTTTAATCCGCTTCAGTGATATGGATCAATAACGGAGAGTTCATACAGAAAAATGATCTATTATTGAAAACGTGTCGTTATGAATTCGCAATAGGACGTCGATACGTATTTTATAACAAAGTATATTCGGATCATTCTATAATATCCTTTCTATATCTGACACAGACAAGATAAAGAGTTATTGTGTTCATTAATCAGGAGTATACCGAAAATTAATAGACGATAAATGAAACGATTTTCTAGCGAAGCTATTGGTAATTATTCTCTGCTATTCAACGTGTTAAATTCGATTAAACGAACTGCAAGCGGTAATTACAAGCAAGCCATGCTATCGCATTTAGTATCTCTAAATTTACATGCGAATCTATTTACTTATTAATGCTATTGGTCCATATTACTCCGTGATCTTTCCCTCAAGATCGTTTATATAATTGATTCGTCCTGTGCAGACGTTTGACGTGGAAATAGAATCGGTCTGAAACCGAGATCAATCAATGAACGCCAGTCGCCTTCTCGCCCTCCCAATCCCTCGTCAACCCCCGTCCGTCCAACAGGCTATCTTTGCGATCTAGGATGACGATTGGAATACACGTCACCCAAGGCAAGTGGCAACATTGTAGCGTTGAATCGAATTGCAACAGGAATATGCGGGTCACGCGCCGATGCCGCTGGATAACCGTGTCATCGATTAAATCCTATAAATACACGACTCAAAGCGTCGAAACACCGGCCGTCGTAGAAAAAATTAGCCCTCGGTAAACCAGAGTTCGGCGATCGACACCTTTCCGCTTGCTTCGTACGTGATCCTCCGAAGATCGAATGCGGGAAGCCGTTGGAAGATTACTGCTGAACGTGCTTGAATACTTTTACGTTCGTCAGAGAAAGTTTATGGGGGCACAGGGGGATGTAAGCGTAGTAATGTAGCGGTGAAAATTTCGCAGAAAGCAATATACTCTCGGATATTCGATGCAGCGCAAGGTTAGATTTGATATACGTTCTTAGGATTCCACTGAATCAAATAATGTGCAATACATTCGATTACTTAGCATGCACAATATGTACGGATA
This sequence comes from Megachile ligniseca, assembly GCA_945859555.1. NCBI lineage: Eukaryota > Metazoa > Arthropoda > Insecta > Hymenoptera > Megachilidae > Megachile > Megachile ligniseca. The sequence goes on along the minus strand of OX243781.1, from coordinate 12,637,077 downwards.
TACAAGAATGCTTAGTAAATAAAACAAAGTAATGATGTTAAGCAGACTGAAAACAAAACAGCGAACATTTCTTTCATTACAAACTCGGGGGTAGATTTTGTACTCGAATATTTAGTACCGCGAGCAACCCTTGTGAGAAGTCATCATCTTGATCATCCAAAGAGAAATTTAATGATTTTTATCTATAACTTTATCAAAGGATTGAAAGACTGATTATTAAATTGGAAGTTATATCGGGTCTGCAATTACGTATCACAGATAAAGGTTTTAATCAAATAAATCTTGTACCATATTTTACAGGAATATTCGCAGTCCAGCAATCATCGTGTAAACGAAAGGTTGTCGTCAGATAACTCGATATTCTGATTATCTCATTTCGAATGGATAATTTAATTGGTTAATAAGAGTAAAAGAAGCTTCGATTTAGTACGTAAAAATGCTTCGCGATTCGAAGATATTTGTTGAAACGTTAATCGATGAATCGAAAATGCGAGATGAAATACTGGAGCACGTGCAGACGAAGAATTTTTCTTTTTCCTTCGAAAATTTTGTGATATTCGATACATGCCAATGGAACTCGCGCTCCAGTACTCCTAGCATCGATTCGTCGAGATCAAATTCTTGCCGCGCCAATTAAAAGGGAGCGTAATTGAAAAATTTCGCCGATCTATCTCGACGATCATCAAATAATTCTGTGTAATACCTCTGCTCCGGATTCCGGTCGCTAGTGATTAGAGATTGTACCTACGGAGTTCGTCCAAACGATTTTTTAACGGAAATTGGTCAGACATTCGATTTTCCTACACGATTTCAGAAAACGACTTCCTCCAAAATACGATGGGATCTATTTGTTTTTACGTTTGTTTAAGATGCAGCTTATTTTATTCGTGTGCGATTAATTCCTGAAAAATTCTCCCTCTTTCCGAAACAGAATTCAAAAGATAGGGTTCTTTTCAAAAAACTAACCCTAAGATCTTTACACAAACTTGCAGGCGGACCCGCATAGACAAATCTCGCAGGGAAAATATTAACTTGAAAAGAAAAGACACAACTGTTCCGTATGTTCCCAGGTCCGGAAATAAAATATTGCAAGATAGACATCTTCCAGCTAGGAATATATGAGTAAACATCAGATAAGCCGGTAGTCGGGTCGATTTAAGCAATTTAGGGAAGATTCACGAAATTGCACGGGAAATAAGATAACTGAGGCTAGCACGTGCCATCTGCCACGCGGCTCTCGATCGTCTATCTCCCGATTCCAAACGACAACGTGGCTGCCATCTGCTTTTGCAGATGTTTCATCTACTTGACGCGCCCTCCGAGAAAAATGTTTGGTTTTGCGGCCTTATCCCGTCAACGATCTCCTCTTCTCTATTTTTGGAAAAGATGCTAACCCATGGAGCAATAAACGAACCCAGCTAAATAAATGTCATTCGGAAAATTCGGGGTTGCAGGAACAATCGTTTTCTTACAAAATATGATAGATTCCAGAACAAATTTATTTACTACAGCTATTCCAATTATTGTACTTTGAATAATTCATTTTAATCGCATCGTTTGTACAGATTAATCCTCAAAATCTTGATAGAAGTGAAAAACATGGAAAGGAGACTAAGTACGTTATGTAAGGTTGAAGCCATAAACGATCGACTAACTTGAACCGTGCTCTTTCCAGAGAAATATCGATCAATCAATTCGCAGGTAGTTCGAAACTCCCGTTTGTCACGTGTTACACAATTAGCCCAACTTCTCCGTTGGCGAACAATGACCATGTTCGATGATTCGAAGACATAAAGCGACGGTAAGCCACGTCGAGTTACGTCGAAAGGGCGACGATATTCGATGCGTCGATAACTCACAACGATATCGAAAGCGACGATAATTTTACAGGGAACGGAAGGTATCGATCTTCGACCTTTCGGTCAAGCGTACACAGCCGATTAAACTATTTCGAGCGAGTTCGCTTTATTTCGCGCGGCGCTGCACGCTGCGGCGAGTCGACTGCCCCCGTGATAATAATCGGTGAATCAAATAAAAGCCTACCAGGCTTAAACGTCGATACGGTTATAATATTCAATGGGTGCCGTGGATAATGCGTAAAACGCGTGGGGACGGTTTGGTACAGATAACACTTGCATCGGTGAACGTTTTATCAGCGCTTGGCTGGCTGCGTTGTAAAGCAAAGTGTTCGCGCGGTAAAACAAAGCTTCGCGCTTATAATCGCGAGTCGCATGACCCCAGATATCCCTTTCTAAAGTTGCTAAAGAATGTTTCTAATTGTACTCAAACCCTTTTTAAAGAGCTATGAAATATATTTCTTTTTCGATGAGAAGTTTTGTTTTTCAATTTGAGTAGTCTATTCGTTAAAGTGAATATAACTGATCATAAGATTCAGCTCAAAGTTATGTAATACGATAATGAACATCACGTGTATATACAAAAAAAAAGGCAGAAAATTAAATAGTTTATTTGTAATATACTATCGGGCAGACAGAAAACATTAATTAACGACGAGGTAACAAATCCTTCCACAAATGAAACAGCAAACTACTTGAACAAACACTCGATAAGAACGGAATTGTTTCAAATAAGTGCATAGTGATCACGACGAAACCGAGGAACCTTCAAAGTCGCTAATTCCTACGAAAATACCGCAGACAGCAAAGTAGAAGAATTTGCAAAGTATCTACACGCGAAGTTAACAGAAGATTTAATAGTTTAAAAATTTGGAGAGGAGCTGTTTCCTAATCCAAAGAATGAATTTTATACTTAGCAGAAATGTTATTAATGGTGAAACTACCAAATGCTGTGATTAATATTCGATAAAATACGTGGAAGTAAGACGAAGAAGCATTACGAATTCGTGACAGCAGGCATCAAAGCGTTTCCATTTCTGAGCCATTTCTTGACGCGAACTTTCTTCGACAATACACGTGTTCTGCACGCGTTGCTAATGATTCCAGCTTCGGCAAGCGGCGAGGAAAAGCAATTTTCGAGCGAGCATAGGCCTCGCAGAGACGCGAGAACGAGAAACTTTGTCGAGCTGCTTCTCTTTCGAGGCCTCGGTTTCGAGCTGGAAATCGAAAACGAACGCGAACGAGTCGTAGACAGGGGGGTGGAAAGCGACAAGCCAAAGACAAACGAGGAAGATGGAAAGGGTGCGTGCGGAGAGCGAGTGAGAAAGGGTGAGAGAGGGCAAAGTTTCTGCGGAGAACTGGAGCCTAGCTAGCGTAGCTTGCCAATAGCAACGCGGCACGAAATTTCGGGACGCGTTAAGGAGGGCGTTAAGATATTAAATCCGAGAGCTTCGTCGGCTTCGGGTTCCCAACTAATTATGGAGTTCGGTGCAACCTTAGACCCACACCCTGCCCATTTTCCGCCCGCTGCAGGGCCATCCCACCCTCTCGCGAGAGCAGCCAGCAATTGATTTAAGACTTCACTCGCAGCTGTGCGAACGTAAAATTGGACCGGCAAATTCAGTTTGCCTACCTTCGTTTCTGTATGCCACGGGACGAGTAGCTTTGATCCTTATATAGCTTTCTAGAGATTCTCTCTGTCTCTCCCCCGAGAGAGCATTCTGTTTGTGGCGCGATATCTAGCCGAGGCGCGGTTCAACTCTTACCTGAAATCAGACGGGAAAAGATTGATTAGAAATCGAATCATAAATCCGATAAATCAGATTAATGATAATGGAACGCGTGGTCGGATACGAGATTTCACTCGTAACACCAGTAATTTACTATTTTCGCGGTTTGACGCGCGATGTAACGTATTTGTCATTTTGACGTTTCGCGTTGCCGAAGTACGACGAACGCTGTAAAACAAACAGGACGTCGAAACGAATATACGCTTTAATTAACTTACGCGAGGAGTTTTAAACGTTCGTTATTCGATTCGCGGCGAAACAAACGCAATTAACGGCACGAAAGAGAACACAGAGTAAACAACAATGAAGATTGATGGGGGAGGGAGGCAATGATTAAGTGCCTTTTCAATGGATGAACACGTTTTCAGCATTTGATAAAGCGTTTTAAGTACCGACATGCTATTCAACCTTCGTCGATGGCCTTCGTTCTACGAAAAACAATTTGTTTCTTATTCCGATACTCTCCTACACTTTTCCGCAATTAACGACTAATTTTTGATTACATATGTATGGACAAACCTTGTTAGCACACGCGATAAATCATTCCGAGTAAAAAATGTTACGTAAGGCATGATTCAGTTTAATTCGTATTATCTTAAAGTGGAATATTCATTACAAAGGTGACTAACGCGTAACTCACATGGATGATATGTCTATTCTTCCAGGTATTCATCTGACTTATTCGAACGATACACATCAATTCTGACATTTATGAATGATAAATGCAATTTAATACAATTTCAAATAAATAATGCACAAGTTAAGTAACTGGAACCTGTCTGATTTATGGTTTATAATATACTCAGAGACGAATTGATTCAACGCGTACAGGACAGGAATATGCTGACAGTAGGTGTGAAAAGTGAAAGGATTAAATGACGATACTTTGATCGCACGAATGTTTCGATAAAAGATCTCGGGATATCTCGCTGCCAAAAGGTAGGCAGAAGAATTTGGAATTGTCTGGCATTCCGACGACCCAATTATCCGGCGTTCCAACGACTCGGGAGATTACGCAAAGAGCGTAGACGTCGTTTCTGGGAACGCGTCGGTTGTACGCTCGCGTAGGTCAGTGAAAGGCGGTCTTCGACCGAATCGACGTCCTCTCCTTTCTCGTTCGTTCCATCGAGAAGAAAAAGGGAGAACGAGCAGCCCGTAATTTCTGGGAAAAGCTCCGCGGAATAATAGGATTCGTGAACGTTACAAAGCCCTTTTTCTTCCGAGTTTCGTCTTTCGCCGTCCTCGCGAGTCTCCCGTTTTATCGTAGGTCCTCGGCTTCATTAAACGCTTTCAGGGATGACATTTATTTAGAGGAGAGACGTAACAGACTCCTACACATATATACATTTTTACCGAAGAATATTGCGAAATGTCAAATCATCCAAAAGAAGACATCCGACAAGGAAATAAAAAGTTCTCTTTGTACAAGTTGATTACAATTCTTCTACTGAGAAGCACGATTGTTCGATCCGTTCTTGGAACAAGAAAAATAGAGAATAGGTAATGAATATGTATGACAAAGTACACGCGTGAATGTGCGAGAACAAAGAAGAAAACAAAACGAATACCGGATTTTCAATAGAGAATTTATATTCCTAATAGCAGCATTTAGAAAGGTCAGTAATTTCATCCGCGAATCATGAATAATTCTAAAATCGTTGTAAAAGAACATCTACTTTGTGCAAGAAATGGACGATCTGACGTTTGAAATTCTTCCTTTGGAGAGACCTTTACATGAACACACGAAAGCAAAAGAAAACAGAAAGCAGCTAAGAAACCGCGTATAAAGGAGAAATTGAACTCTGATCGCTTCCTTCTTCGATGGTTTATAAATGAACGTCTTGTTGCACGGTAGCGTTCGAGTTGCAAGAAGCCGGGAACACGATGCACGCTGTTTTATCAAAGATTACGCATCCCTTCAGCCAGTGACGGGCCAGTTGCGTGGTCGCTATAAATATTAATCCTATAATTGGCCTACAAAGTGATTTACTCGCCCGGTAAAGGCATCGCGTCGTTATTTATATCGCATGGCGGTGTACGGTAACGGAATCTGTTCGCGTGGGCAACGCACGAGCAGGAAAACACGAGCCCATTATCCTCCTGCAGCGAATTCGCTCGATCTTTGTAACTTCCCTGGAACACGCGCGTTTCTTTCGGAAAAAAGTCGTCGACGATGAAAAGTCCTCTCGAGTGGCATCGTTCTTCGATTCGGAAATTTTCACCAACTTCATAACCTTCGTCCAGTTTTTTGCCGCGCGTCGAGTGCTCTTTATCTACGTATTTCATTCGGCGGACTCGTTCGGAAACTCGATTTAATCCCGCTCTCGAAAGAGGGGACCGGCAAACTCGAAAACCTGCTCGACATTGCAGCGGATTTTTTCGTCCAAGAGAAATGCGTTCCCGTTCTTGGAACGAGGGAAGAACGTCGATCGTTTGCACCGTTCGGCCGTTAAGACTCCGCCCAAGAATACCAATGACCCCCGGGATATTACAAAGAAAGAGGAAAAGAACACGGAGATCGTGCGTGCATCGTGCAACCCGACAGCGTTCAACATTTTCGCGTGTCGTCGCTAAGCGTGCCAGACTTTGCGACGAAAACGACTGGAATTCCATCGCTTAAACGTGTTCTTTGAATCCCAACTCACTGCGGTATTTCGCGCCATGATGTTTGTCATTTTTTAAATGCTGGTATTAAAATTATCGTTACGATCAAAGTGTTCATTTCGATTGCTGTCGAGTCGATCATGAACCATCCACACACCGTCGATTCCAATTGAATCGTTCGAGATATGCAACCACTTATGTCTACGAGATTACCATTGATGGCTGATGACAGAAAAAGCCACAATGTGTCGGTTATGCCGTCACAGTCTATCTCAATTTATCCTTACGTATTAATTAGGTATTACCAATGTTCTTAACGGTGCAAACGTGGCAATTTAAATTATGAAATTGAAATTTGTAGATTTTTAGAAGATCAAATTTCCTAAATTTCCTGATTTCCAAATCCCCTCGTTCTAACTTTTCACCCAACCCATAAACCTGAATTCCATCGAGAACATAATAAGATGTGCAAAAATCTCGATCAAGGATCGAAATTGAACTTATTAGAGCAATTTACGAGCGTCGATTCGATGCGATTCCGATTTTTTCGCGATCTCACGTGGAATAAAAACGGAGAGTTCCAATTACCGGTAGAATTGGCTGGTTCCGCAACGCGTCTCGTCGGCACGCGTTTTTTTGCGGCCGTATCAGGTATTCCGTAACCCAGTTCCACGCCGCGGTTTCTCCAGTCGAAGCCTGTTTTCTTTCCGCCACTTCAACGAATCGTTCGTCGATCTTAGTTCGAAGTCGAAGCCGAACCGGAGGCTCGCGTGCACCTAAGTAGCTGCATCGACCTCTGCACGCTTTGCCAGCTGCATACCCGTGCGTGAACGTTCGCATCGCGGTCGTATGCACGCTTCTACATCTACACGCACACTGTGTTCTTTACCGCAGCGAAATCGATACGCGTTCTTTCGACTTTTCCTCGGAGAAGCATCGGCCATTCGCGATTTGTTTCGAAACTTTCGCGTTGTCAACGATTGAACACTTCGTCGAGTTGCAATGATTTCACTGATCCGACTGACTACATTTTCTGAACTTTAGTACCAAATCATTCGATTGAAAGCAGCATAAAAGAGAAGAGAATTTATAAGAATGATAAATGCTGTGTGGCTGCAAGAAATAGAGTTCGTAATATGATTCTATATATTTTATGTGGCGAATCCGGAATTGTTGGATATAATGGACGGGTCAATTGATCGGGGAAAAACGGACGTGAAAATCTGTCTTTCGATTAGGAAAACTTCAGACATCGCAATCGACGACTTTTACGACTGGAAACTTGATCGTCGCTCTAACGGCTTCGGAGCCATAAAACGACTGATGGACGAGCGGGAATATGAGCCACCTCGGTACCACCGTTTAATATTTATTAATCAATCACCCGTACGTCGACGGAATACCTCAGCGAGAGGGCGCCAGTTCTCGGCTTGCAACTGGTAGCTTGTAACGTATCGGGTGTCCTAAAAATGCAAATGCTCCAACCACGATACAACATACCTTCGTGTTACTTTTTATTTTCATTACTTTTTGTTTAATCGAATTATTCGATAAAATAGACCCTTATTCGATAAACTGATATATTCGATTCATTTTATCACGAAATAACTGAGACAATTAGATGACATGAAACATCTGATCGTAGATAAATGTTTTAAATGCCTGATAACACAAACTAGGCAACATTTCTGCATTAAGTGGAAAATATGTTTCTCTCACTATCATTTCAGAGAGTTAATAACTTGATCGATTGCTAACGAGCCTAATAATTCCCATTGCATTCGACGTATGATCAACGTTCTCTTTATCGAAAGCAATTATCAACGCATTTGTAAAGAGATATTTCGAGGCTCTTATCTATAAGAATATTGGTTCGTTGATCAACGACCCGTGACGTGGTCAAAAATATCTTAACTATGAAATCCATATCAGCACATAAGTAGCGACATCGAAACGCTTCTAAAACGTTTTCGAGGAGTAACGCTAGGTATTAGGAACTCATCGATAACGATCGCGTACTGCATGGAAAGAAATCCTCAGAAATTACGCTCGCGAACACGGAGCATTCCGAAGCAGTTTCTCCGGCATGATTCTCATTCATAACCCGGGTCAACGTCGTCGAAAGGTAACGAACGCTGTTTGTTCGTCGATTACTGGCCACGACGTGACATAATGCGAGTTATCGGTCAACGGATGCTCGAACAGGCCGCGCGTCGCGTCGGATCAATGGCGTGGCAAGCGGGAAATATTTATGACCGTGGTTACAAAGTCCTCGCGAACCAACGATAGCCGATAATCTATATTTTTGTTTCCGACTATGATGAATGCTAATGCCGGCGCCTGCTTTCGCGATGAATCAGCCGCACCGTCAAGAAAATCTCACGCATGCTCGAGCCGGCTATTTCTACGTGGCTCCCCGACTCGATGCAATCGATTTCTTGCGCGATTAATCGATACCAACTTCCTGCCACAACTTCTTTACCTTCGTCGATGAAAGATTCCCGATCTTGCTAAAATACCGACGTTCGTCTCCGCGAGAGATTTCTGATCTCCTAAATGCCTACGTGTACTTGTACTCGTTAATCCTGCGTGATTAACAGGAAGATGGAATTTGAATTTCTAATTTGCAATACAAAGTATACGAAGTATTTTGATGTGTACCTTACACGAGATGGTCAAGGGTGTTTGACACCATTTAGCAGTGTAATACAATGTTATTATTTCTCGATAACAAAGAAGCTGAAATCAGAATGAAATTCTTAGTTCCCATTGCACTGACATAATCTGAAAGCTATGACACAGTAGCTCCCCAAGTATTTCCACACCAGCAATCGTTATCGCGGAGTTGAAAACAATGAATCGACGCTGCATGTCTATCGAAAGACTTATTAATAAACGCGTCACCGGAAAATCGAACAAAGATGGAACACGGAGCAATGTGTTTCGAGTGCTCGCGAAAGGAACGAGCGCTCGCGGAGCTCGGTGTTCGACGGTACTGTTAACTTCCCGTCTTTTTCCATTTGGATTTGTTGCAACGTGTTCGGGGATCAAGCGAACGCCTCGTCTCTTTCGATTCATATCGAGAACAGCTGTTTCGATGTCGGATTTGCACGCGTCCCGAGCTCACGGATCGTCGAAAGAGATTCTCGTCGACCGCTTTTACGAGCGTTTACGTAATCCCCGCGCGTGCAACCTCGATGTACCTCGTCCGTTTACATCGCGCGATGCATCTGCACGCCCACGCGGCCCTAATTGCCAGATACAAACTGGCGGGCTCACGACTTTCGCCGAGCGGAAGCACGCTAAAATTACTCGGCTCGCGGTGTATCGCGCTTGTTACTCCTCGCTTCGGTATGACCGTGGAGCTCCGCGTGCCGTTAAAAGCTTGTTTAAAGATAGCACGTGACACAATAACCATCCTCGTTTGACATTTCGTCGGTCGTTCATCGCGATGCGTTTTACGAGCCGAAAGTGAAATCGGCCGGGGATTTAACGTCCGTCGAATTTCATGGATTTTCACCCAGCCCTCGTCGCTCGTTTCCGGACCCGTTCCAAACGTCCTGCATGTTTGATGCGCGAAAATGCGCGGAATGAACGTAGAAACGTTCAAACGCGGACGATGCAAAGTGACTCTATATCGTCCCGATTTAAAGAAATGCTAACTTTGTACGTTTCATTTGGATGGCTCGGAAAAATTACGCTATTTGACAATTACCTTGGCGAGGAAGAACTGATAATGTATGGATAATCGTACCGAGTTGTATTTACCTCGCACGTTCGATATTTATTGATACTATCTTCAATTTCGAATTGAAATTCAACGATCAAGAGGAAGTTCGTGTATTATTATATTTATCACGAATATTTTGTCGATATTGAAAATATTTTGGTTTTCGTGAAATCATTCTCATCAATATTTTAAGTAATGACAATACGTCAATTTGTTCCATCGTACATTCGATAATATTCGCAATAGTGGAATGCTGTCGATATTTCAGTGTTGTTAATATTATTGAACGTGTGCGGGAAGGTATTGACGTACTGTCAATAGCGAATATCGACGAGAACCAAAATCTCTTTTTTCTTTTGATTAGACATCGCTGAACGCTTTCTGGAAACTGAATGTACTGTCGATAAATATTACACATGCGAATCGAGTGCAGTTCGCCAATAAACATTAACAGTACCAGGTGTTTTAAATATCTCGTCGATGGGACGCAATTTTTGTTACCACGATCATTGATAACGAAAAGCATTCGTACAATCGAGGATTGTTCGTTACTCGCCGATGCAAACGGTTCAAAAGCACCGGCTCTTTGCCAACCGGCACGCGATAGTCAGTAAGTTTACAATTTGTACGATTAAATGTTTTCCCGAGGCCGGAAGACGCGAAAACTCGCGAGTCCTCGCAAACGAAATAAAGCGTTTCGAGTATGCGGAGGGACGCGAACCGCAATTTCCCCGCGTTTGTCTTTCTCTCTCTCTCTGTCCCTATGGTACTCGCTTGTTCCTCTCTGACAGATCTCAAAGGCAGTAATTCCTGCGCGAATCGTGCTGCGATCGGCGCTTTAATCCCGCCAGCACGGGTTTCGATCCATTCCAACGACGTATGAAGTGGCATTTGCTCGGCCGAGCCGGCTCTACTCCCCCTTTCCGATCCTCCAACCCCTTGATACGTCGTCGTCGTCGTCGTCGTCGTCGTAGCCGTCTCCTCCTAATCCACGGAAATGGGCACGGTGTCGATGGGATTCGTATTTGCGTTACGTCGACGGAAACGCGGAAAGTAACGCCATTTCGTAATTTCCGGTAAGCAAGAAAAGCCAACCGTCTGCGAGTTAGATATCGCTCGCTCAGCCGGGCTGAATATCAGATGCGTTATATAGGGTGTCGGACGTCGTCGTCACCTCGACACTGCCAACCATTCGACCCGAGATATAGCGGTACAGGGACCCTCGTTTCGGGTAAGATTTTTATTCCCATCGGTGCAATCTTTTCGTTGAATAATAAATTGACTTTATAATTGCATCGTTCTGTTAATAATTAAAGGAAAGTACCTTCTGTAAAAAGTAACGAGTTCTCCTCCGTCTGATTTTCATTACATTAAAGAAAAATGATTACGTTTTAGCTGTGCGATGTTAATAAAATAGTATAATATTTGTGTCATGGATTATCTCGGTAAATCGTTATCGTGTATCGTAACCGATTAATCTTGCGTGTGCGACAATATCTATACCCAGAATCAAATTTACAAAACGTGTTTAATTTCCGAAACATTCGAACGATAACCTTCGCATTAAAAAATTTCATTTATACAACCATTCGACACGTTCCATCACCGATGATAATCAAAGTCCAGTTTCGGACGGAGCTTCAAAGGTTCGACAGAGAGTCAAATACGAAATTTATCGCGCACTGGGTATACGAGTACGGTAACCCGTAGTTCATCCATCTGGCTACCTACCAACCTACCGACCTAGCTTCCTCCTCGGGCTCGGCACTGGATATTCCGGAAATGACGTCACGCTCATTGTAACATCCCGTACAACACGAGAGCGCGACCGAAGCGAGACGCTCTCTTTCGTGTCCCACGGATCGAGCATGTTCGCGATCGCACACTTGCACACACGTACACGCACACGAACACGCGGAGAAAAGAGAGGGACATGCGCGGCTGTTGGCGTATCGCGTGGGTGAGCGAACGTCGTCGGGACGCGTCGAGTTGCCACGCATTGTACCGTGTAAATATCTAACTGGCACCAACCGATTGCGTCCCTGTGCAGGAAAAGTGAATGCACCGTTCGTGCATCGTCACTCGTTGTATGTCCATCGCCATCCACTGCATTAGCACGCGTTGTATCGTTCACGCGTTGTATTCTATTGCGTGGTATCTCCATGCGTTCAATCACCACGCGTGGTATCACTACGCATTGTACCTCCTCATTATTGTACCTTCACGCGTTGTACCGTCACACGTGGTATTTCTACGCATAGTATCTCCACGCGTGGTATCTCCATGCACGCCATTTCCACGCGTTATAACTCCACATGTGGTACCTCCACGCGTTGTATCTCCACGCATGCTACTTCTACGCGTTATACCTCCACATGTGGTATCTCCATGCGCGGTATCTCCACGCACGGTATCTCCACGCGTGGTATCCCTACGCGCTGTATTGTCACGCGTGGTATCACTACGTTTGGTATTAGTATTCACCATAGTACAAGCATACATGGAACGTTTAAAGAAACGTTCGCTAGACATTAAAATATATCGACCATGTTCGACGAACGAGTCGTAAAAGTAGCTAACGAGTATCGTCTGCGAGCGATCGTCGATCCATCGTTAATTACGAACGCGCCACGACACCGAACGCGCGCGACCACAGCTCGTACGAACAGTCCTTATAAGCGGCCACGCTTCCGCTCGATAAATCACACCCTGCGGATTAGCCTCGCTAATAGCTTGGCTCTTCGTAACGAGGTCCGCCAAGTTAATAAAGCTAACTCACGGACGCTAGCTTTTTCGACGTGGGAAACTGGTGACAACTTTGTTCGCGTTACCTTGTAACAACTATTATTTAACGTCGCGTGTCACCGGACCGCGGTACAGTTTCGGTGATAAAAATAACGTTTATCGTTGGAAAAAAGTTGGTGCCTCTGGAGACTCGCGTGAAACGTAACCGTGTTAACGCAGCGAACGCTGACGTATTCTCTCGAGGTCGTCCGCTCTGCTCTCCCAAACATTCAAAAAGTTCGTTACGACACGGGTTTGTGATACGTTTCCATTCACCTAATTACCATTTGTACATCGATTCGACTACATTTTCTGCATCGATACGATCGTTAAATCGTTACTTTGTTACAAACCTAGGGTCAGTAGCCTGTCGTTACAGCTTAACTACCCTGAGTCACAAACGATGGTCTCTAATTCATCGGGTAATTTACTATCGATTGTAAACGAGTACGGCTTACAACTCTATGGTAAGACTCCATAGTTTCTGACTGTCGGTAATGAAAGGTATAAAATACTTTTAACGAACATCGATTTTGCGCCGGAACAAGCATAGCCTGAGGAAATACCGGCGAAAATGAAACATACCATGTATCGTTATCTACGTCGTTAATTTCCACACCGATTATCTACCAATTAGTCTAACGACGGAGGGACTACGTCCCTTAATTACGCGCGAACAGGATCGCCGGTCTAACCTTGTTTCGACATCGACGAGTACGGTGAAAAATTTCAAAAGACGACGCTGTTAGGCGACCGATACGCGTTCATGAAAAAGTCGAAAGGATAGCGAAGGCATTTTGGTTCCGGGTAAGCCACGTTTTTCCCCTGTGCCATCATCCAGTTCGCCCAGTCGGTTTCCCCTTTTATGGCGCATAACCGTGGCCATTTTCAGCGAGCCGGTAAGTAATTCAATTTATAATTGTGCGAAAACCGCCGGTAGTGGTGCCATCGCGTCTAGCCAGCAGTCTGTTGGCCCGACTCCGTACGGGTCATTAGTACGTCGGCATATCGACCGTCGTTTCTACGGCCCCATTCTACCGTCGGTCGACGGACCGACCGCCTCCCATCCCCGACCCACGGTCATTAGGAAATACGTCCACGATCCATCCATTCACCGGTTCTAGCCTCTTTTCGACCTTGCTCGCGTGCCGGCTACCGAGAAATCCCAAACCAGCCGCTTCTAATAACTGCTCGCTGATTCGATAGACCCTGAACATCATAATTACTTGGCAATTTTGACATTGCCTTTCTCGATCAAAAGCTTGTTATTAAATCTTTTCAATTAGAGCTTCGAACGTTCGGAAGAAACGTGTCTCGATCGAGTGATGTCTATCGCTAGTTGCGAGGCTTCGAGAGTCATAATTCATCTATGTGACACGTTGACCATCAGAACGAAAACTAACATGTTTATGATCGGATTCTTCCAATATCATCTTTTAACATGTTCGTGTATATCATTGTCTCAATATTAAGAGCTCTTGAATGTTCCTTTCAAGTGTTAAATATCTGCGAAATATAAATAGTCTCTTTTTTGTCTTACGAAACTCGTGACACCTCGCCTCACTCTTACCATTTATAAGCCCATAACCAGACAATTTACCCCTCATCGCTGATTCAGACAGATCACGGTATAAATAATACACCAAATCGAGTCTCGTTGAGGAAGAATCGAATGGAAAGCGTAGGGGAAACGGATCGATGCATGCATAGGATCTCGAAATAGCAAAACCATCCCCTCGAATCGAGCCTCATCGAGTCCACGCGGTCGCGATCCAACCCCTCGCAGCGTTTCCGCGAATTACTTCCCCGTTTCGACCCTCGTTTCCTCGCCGCTTCTTTCTCGTTCACCCCCGCTGCGCACGCGGCATGCTAAAATATGCTCGCGCACGCGTGCCAGCGTAATCCATACTTTCAAGTTCCCGCGGGAACCCGCCACGACGCGGCTTTAATGCCATTCCACTCTGGCATGCGTAATCCGTGCAAGACGAGACGCGGGGAGGGGCACACGCGGTAAGGAAACGTTTCGAGTGTATAATAGAAATGCGGAGAGTTTAATTAAACGAGAAATAGCCGGGAATCTTAGGAAACTTCGCGACCGCGGTCGAACGGAAACGTCAACCCCCCGTGGCGTTGTTTTTTCAATGAATAACGAAGCCACGACCGAGCACGAGGTAGATTGATATATTTCTACCGCAGTGATTTCTCTTTAGAGAAGGTACAAGAACGAATAAATGCTTAGATATCAAAAGTTTGTTCTTTTGGAAACAAAACTTTCGGGTCGCCAGAAGTTTTACCGCAAAAGTATTGATCGTATCACGAGAGGTTAGAAGCGCAAAGAATTAAATATTTCTCTTCCACTTTCGATGTACTTGTGTCTCGTGTTTCTTAAGAATAAATGATTTCGAAATTGGAAGCTATGTTCCGAGCATTACAAACTAAAAGAACATGTGAAAGGAACAGCAGAGTTAAAAACGGGCAGACTCCAGGGAAGCTTTCCGCTGAACCGTAGAATAAAAAGACGTCCGAGACAAAGACGATGGACGTACGATCGTCCATAGAACCTGCAAACTTTTCTTCCGTGTCGATCGCGTCACCGTTCCAACGTTTCGTGCTCATCCGTCTCGCAACGGAGCGCAATGAATCAAAGCCGAAACGAGCATTATCGTGAGCGTATTGTTCGCGCAATAGAATTCGAACCGGAAGCTTCCCTTTCGCTCGCACCATAGCGGAACTTGGTCCACGCCGTCGGAACACCGACGTTCCCGTCTTTTTCCCTTTCACGACGACCAGACCCACCGAATCCTCCCTGCACCTCTTCGCCGAGCGCCCTTTCCTTCTTCCGCGCTATCTCGCTCGCTCGTCGCGGTGTTACCATGGAGACGAGGACCAAAAGCTCCCGGACGAAGCTGCAGAGACGAGCGAATACGCGGACACGTTGAAAGTACGAGAAGAAGCGAAGGGTTAACTGCTAGGAGGAAGATGCCGCACGAAGGACACCGACGAAGCAGACAGGGGAGAGGTGGCAAGGAAACTTTGTAGACACGACGTTTCCTGTCGACGAGAACCGTGTACCTTCGTGAACCAGCAAACCAACGGCCCTAGCGTGCGCGACGGTAATGCTCGGCAAAGTTCCGCGCCGCGTACACGCGCGCTACCGAGACTGCTAAATCATGTAAACACCCTGTAAATCCACGAGCCTGGTTCCTGTTCCAGCGGAGATGTGGTCGGCGAATGAATATCGAGACAATCCGGGCTGTAATGGAGCCAGACACTCCTATCTTTCGCTCACGAGTTCAAAATGCAATAGATTCTCGATATATTACCACTTCTACGCGTTGCATAACCCATGCGTCGTATCGGCACTTTTGGAAATTAACTACGCGGTATATCGCCACGCGCCCAGGTTTCTAAGCGTCGTAATGCGTCGAATCGCCACCAACTAAATCGTCGCGTATAAACCCACCAGGTATCAAGTTACCACGCGTCAAATCACCACGCCTCGGACTATCACGCGTCGACTCGCGATTTCCCTCGCTAGATCCGATTCTTCTCGTACCACGCGTGTAACCATATCCAAGGAGCATTAGTTTCAGACGTATTTACCGATAATAAACTGTCGCGCAAGTCGATACGATTTAAGGTACATATTCGTAGCTAGGTGCCGATACCACTGGTGAACCTATCGCTGACGTTGCTTGATATATGGTACGATTGGCCGGTATTGACTCCAATAAAGGGCCGAGTACGATCGTTTCAAGAACTGGATATTATTTCCAACGATGCTGGGCGTGTTTCATCTCCGCCATCGAGCAATTTGCTCTGCGCGAATGTGCACTCGAAAAGAGAGTGCTCGTCGAAGATATCGAATTTGCTTCCTTCTATTTGTTATTGCTGTTCGAGCAGCGTGTTTCGCTGAGACATCCATCAAAAAATTTTGAACTCACACGAGTTTTTCGCCTTGTAAATACTCGTGCAGGTTTTGTGGGTCACCAAGTTGAAACTTGTTTCGCTTTTTGCATTCGCATGACGGGGTTTCTGGTCCAAATCCCTATTGTGCATCCCCGGTGGATATAAATACTAGTTTGTAACTAGGTTGAACCTGCAAAAGTACCATTTCTTTTATGGACTACCGAGTCGAGACTCCCTCGTTTCACGTCGTGACTGCAAAAATGTATATTTCAGACGTAAACTTGCGTTTCGAACAGAGTTCTGAGTTCCGAGTTGCTCGCGAAAGGGTGCCTTTTTTCCAAAACGAGCGGCACACTTTACGAACTATCGGCAATGTAACTCGATTACGTTGACATAACGTTTCGTATCGAATAAATACAGGGTACTAGAGGAGACCGGACTGAACGAATGCGTGGCAGAAGAGAGGGTAGTTTATCGAAAAAGTAGCGGCAGCGACGCTAGGTTCCAAGTTTCATGCTATAGCAGTATTTTAACGGAGAGATGATCGAGAGTTTGGTCGACGCAATAGCTTTCTCTCAAGTTACCATCGATACTTGTGGCACGGCCAACTTTATAGAAGCGAACTTCGCTATCGCGACGATCTATCGACCCTCGGCAATAAATTGTTTCGATCGGGGCGGTCCGTCTTCTCGGCGACAAATTCGTACGTTTCCCGGCGATTTCTAAATCATTGGAACTGCTCTGAACGCTCGGTTTACCATTTTGACGAGACGAATAAATGGAACGCGGTTGGAAATAGCCAGTTTCTCCGTAGCGAATTTACGCGTGGATAATCCGACTTAAATTCGTTAAACAGCCGCGTGTTGAACGGGGAAAAAATGCCACGGAGAAACAACGCTGGATGCAACGAGCGTAATAAGCTGCGTAAATGAATCTTTTCATCCCTGTGCTGCGCTGTTTCCACCCTTGTTCGCGCCTGTTGCGTCGACACATAATTTTCGATATTAACGTATTTTCACCGCGGATTTGCGTCGGTAAATTATGCACTTGCGATGGAAAAAAGTACTTGCGTTACTAAATGGCTAATACGCTGCTAAAGAATCGTGATGGTTTTAAATTATATTTAAAAGTACACTTTTTCGAGAGTTGATTAAAATGTTTTGCGACGTATATGTACGAAGTATCCCTCTATTTTTGCTTTTCCAAAATAACTCTTATCGATTCTATGGACGGTGTTCTTCACCCTCGCATCGCTATCGTAACCGAAATCTCATCGATCGACGCCATTTGTCCCGGGCAATCACGGGTCCTTCAATTTCCTCGACAGTGGTCGCTGCGTTTCGAAAACACTTTAGAGCACTCGTTACGATTCTCTAGACCTTCTAGTAGTCATTTCGAACATTCGTGATTTCAAGCTAACAAATACAATAAGAAGTTGACGCTTGTCACCTTTATTTATCAAAATGTGGATACATTTTAAGATTGCCGATGTACTGTTCTCAGGAGTTCAGACATTTCTGTAAACATTGATATAATGTACGATATAACTAATTATGAACAATCTTAATTTTAGCTCACGTAACTTGTTATCGTTCTGATAACAGAACAGTATCAGATATAAAAACTTTACCGTCCTATCTATCTGTAAATTGATAAATACGAATTCTTTCAGAATCTTGGCATTACAGAATATATACGAAGGTTGCTACTTTCAAGTTAAAGTTACGATGACAAAGAACTTTTTATAATCCAGCTTGGTAACAGTTCTTCAAGCTTAGCTGTCCACGTCTATAGACCGAGGAGTCCAGAAATGTCTGTCATTTTTATCTGCAAGTTACCGACTTCTTCCAATTGAAATGTCATCGAAGCTCATAACGCAAATAGTTATTAGACAATAAAACCATTGAAGACCAACAATCGTTCAGACGATAACATTGTCCGAAGCAGTTTGCACGTTAAATGGGCGTCTTATTATCGACGTTTCGAGCATCGACGAGCGATGAATAATAAAACAGCGTATTGTTTCCCGTGAAGGCATTAAAATTCAACTAAGAAAATCGAGAGAGAGCCCTACTAAAATTTTATCGTTTCCCATCCATCGACGTCTTTCGTCGATTTTTCTAAAATATAGGATAAAGCATAACCCCGCACGCGTGTTCGTAGTCTCATGAATATAACGTACATACATACAAGAGGCATCCATAACGGCGGATCTTGGCGTTATACCGTGCACGTTCCCTACACGATGCCTCGATGACATAATTACGCGTAGCGGCGCAAGTTACGCTCAAGTGTGTAATATAATCCTCCGGCATTAACGGTACAATGTTATTACACGTGTAAAATTTGATCGCTGGCTATAAGTTTCCGCGCGGCTCGAGTCGCGTCTTAACAATGCTTGCTACACAACACCCTTATACCCCTTGAATCGATATCGATCTTCGACCCTCTTACTTAGCCTGTTCAATCTGCAATTAACGGGGAGGGTTAGAGGAGAATATTTCCAACGATACGCTCGCTATCCAGATGATTAACACTTTCGTTAATTGCCTCGCGTTAGATTACCATGCGTGGCACTGTCACGTGTTGCATTAGCGCGCAGTAGATCATTATACCTGGTATCGTCATGTGGGATACCGTCGCTCGCAGTATCGTCCCGCGTGGTATTTTCACGCGTAGTATCATCACGCATGGTATTGCCACTCGTTAGATCGGTACACGTGATATTACCACGCGTATTAACGTCACACATTAGATCGCTACACGTGATACCATCATGCGTATCGTCACACATGGTCCCGTCACGTGTTAGATCGTCACACGTGAGAGCTCCACGCGTGGAATTGGCACGCATTGCATCACCGCGCGATTGTATGGCCGTGAATGTAAGTCGCGTGTCCCGAACCCCGTGAGATTATCGTCGCGAAAGAGCACGCACACGCGCATTTATCTCATAATTAATTCGTAAGTATTACGAGCGTTATCGTTACGGCAGTTTAATTACGCGTTTCCGCCTCACCGGCGGCTCCTAATTATGACGAACGACGTGATAAACAATATCAGATTGCCGTCGACGCGTGACGTTTTATTGCAGTCGGCCCGTGTAACGATGCAATTAATGGTCCGTCCTCGTCGCGTAGTTGTAAACACGCCGAATCGACGCCCCACGCGACCGGTGGGGGATTAAATGGCACAGACGAAGCTATCCGTGAAACGAACCAGGTGCGTCGCGTACCTGCTGCGTTTGACAGGTGCGTCATTGTTGACGCGGAACGGGACGAAAGGAAGCAGAAGTCGGTTCCGCTCGCTTCCACCGAGGGGTAGAAACGTGACGCGACGGGCTGGAAAATATGGGAGAGGCTCGATGACCTATCGTCGGTCGCAAGGATTCGAGATGGGGAATTTTAACCCTCTCTGTTACATACAACGTCTTTCAAAACCTGTGCACCTATTACCAATTGATGCTACTTGCCTTTGAAAACCTAACCAAAATTATTACAAAACCTCATCATTGATCTGACGATCAATTTACTTCACGTTAGATGTTGCGATTCTTACTGATCTGTATAATTATCACGAGAGGTACGGTTAACAAATTGATCATTATAATGGAAATTCGTTGCGTTCAACGAACAGCATTTAACTCTGCACTCTGCACCCCAGGAGATACGACAGAATGAGGACTCGCGAGTTCATAGAAAGCATGGCGAGAAAAGCAGGAAGATAGGATAGGAAGCAAGTCCAGTCATTCATTTGGGTATTCACAATATGGATCCCTTTGGTGTAGTCGCTACGTGGAAGCCCCTTGTTTCTGTACCCCGGCGACGACCCATCCCTACGCCAGTGACAGTCACCCCCGCACTCGGACAGACTCTCGCCCCATATTCTCCGTCTAATTTGCCAACCTAAGCCGTCGGGACCGGTCGGACAGAGCGGCAGCGACGGTAGCTCAACTTCATTATTCTCTCATTGTATCAGCACCCCCGCGGACATAAATCATGGAGGGTCCAGACTCCCTCGACCCGTCGCCAGTCAGGGATTTAGTTTGATTTTCGTCCCTGAAATTCCGTTGTAACCTCCCCTTTACGCGGTGACAACACGACTCGCCGACCGATTCCTACTCCAATTTCCGCTTTTTCGGCCACTTATGGCCAACGATGGGTAACTTGTCCTCTGGCGTTTCTCTTTCTCTGCTTTATTACGTAGAATATTTTGCCCGAATTGGAAAGTTTATCACGATCGATTTGTTCCGTTTCGTCGCTTCGATGGGTTCCACCGAAGCCAACAAACTTTTCATCGACAGATAACATTCATGTTATAATTGATACTGTACCTTCATTTTACTCGTTAATAAAATATGTACATGTTCCTGTACGCACAACAGCTTATTGTATAATCGATATTGCAATCTGCGCGTTCCCTCCATTGATACAATTCATGCAAAAAAATTTTGTTCATAATAATATACGAATCATTGTAATGTATTTACCAAAACATTCGGTGCCAATGATTTCAGCGCGATACGTGCAGTTTATGGACGCTGCAATTATGTGCCGTCCACGATTGTATTAAACCGAGGCGATACAACGCGCGGCAATGTAACGCTAATCATGGAACTCGAGGATCAAGCATCCTTCTGCAACCCTCACCCGTGCCTCTTAATCGGCGTATTACAGAGAGTATCCGTCAAGCGGATAAGGTTATCAAAGCAAAGCCCAAGGAAAAACGAGCAACGTCGGTGCTGCGACGAGAGAAAGAGAGAGAGAGCGAGGAGAAACTTACGACGCGAGAGAAAAAAAACGGCAACGAGCCACGGGGAGTTACCTTGTTAAAAAGTCCCTCTTAACGAGTGCGATGTAAAAGCGGCGTCTCGACGTGGAATAGGATGCTTGACATTGTTTATCGGGGGATAGCGAGTCCACGTTGTCGTAGAGGCGAACCTCTTCCACGGAGTAGAGAAGATAGCAGCGCGGTTGAAAGCCCTTGTAAACGCGACATCCAAGACTTCCACCGATCGACCGGTCGATTGCGCGCGTTCTTTCGCCGCGAGGATGTCGTCAGCGTATCGAGCGTATTCCTTCGGGTTTATTAAACTTCCCTACCAGTAGCTCCCAGCAATTTCTTATTAGAACTTCTTGAAAACTCCGCCGACGGAGAGGACGAACCGATGGGGATGATTTTTAAAGGCATCGGATCAAATACGCGTTTCGTCGTCGAGCGCAAAACTTGTCGCGCGATTTCGAATGCACAGCGAATCTGCAGCATCCTACGGAGGCGAAACAAACTCGAAGCGAAAGGCTTGTAAACAATAGGGGTTGTACCACGCGGGAACTTCGCTTCGGGAATTACGACTTTACGAGCGTTTCAATTTCTCAGCTTACGTACCGACCTCGAGGAGCCTCATCCGATTAACCGACTTTACGATCTTGTGGTGTCTTAAAGGAAAACGGACAGGATAGTTCGGTTGTCTCGCTGGCAGTTTGCTTTACCTACATTCTCCATCCATAAATCATTCGATACCTCAACGTTTTAGGACGGATCAGGATTACGGTTCAGAATTTCAGACACAATGTCTTCCATCAATAACGGATTTGTGAACATATTATCTAACATATTTTTGATACTTATATGTATAATTTGTAATATAATATTTAAAATATGTATAAAACAAGATAAAAATTTATGCACGAGACTATTGAGTATTTCAAGATTTATGGATAGGAGCTAGTCAGCTTTTAATAAATCTGACTAATACGCTCCAAGATCGCAGGCGAAATTACGACCCGTTTCACGACTCCAATAGCAAAAGGGGTCATGAAGACAGTGACCTCGAAGAAACGTCGACATTGGCCTCGCTCCTCGGAGCGTTCACCTTGAAATAGTCGGAAATGTTTGTCGGCCCCTAACAACGAATATCCGAAAAATTTTACCAACGAGGAGATTCAATTTATTCCATCTTATTCGATTACTCCGCTTTATGGACCTTGAGGGCGATACCATCGCGAGGCTTTATGGGCATCTTTACGAGCAAGAACGCGCGCGTGTTTCGACCGAAAGCCATCCGATATTCCGAGTGCCGCCTTCCTAGACCGGAAGAACGCTTTTTCCGCGGAATTACTCGCGTCCAACCAGCCGAGTGCCTTATTGCGAGTTGTACGTCGCTTCTTGGACCTCGACTCTACAATTTTCCTCCGCAATTTGTGTCGTTACGAGGCTTTTTCTCAGAATCCACCGGGGAAAAAATGGGCATGTGGAATT
This sequence comes from Megachile ligniseca, assembly GCA_945859555.1. NCBI lineage: Eukaryota > Metazoa > Arthropoda > Insecta > Hymenoptera > Megachilidae > Megachile > Megachile ligniseca. The sequence continues at coordinate 12,614,146 of OX243781.1, read as the reverse complement.
CGTCGTACGACCGACCGGATAAATTAACCGGAAAATATTTCGTATATCGTATAAACAGTTTACCGTTGAATTTCGAGAGTTTACAGTTACCTAAAAGCCAGAAAAAAGTTCGTAGAATAGTTTGTACCTAGGCATCGTGTACAAAAGCATTTAATTCTCGTTCGTAACTTTTAATGTAAATTGAAGTAAATAAATTTGTGTAATATACGAAAGTAGAGAGGACATTTAAACTAAGGCAGCGCAGGATATCGCCATGTATCGAGAGGAAGTTTCATTGAATAGCTGCGCGTGGCAGGGGTGCTATTTATCGAGGCGCAAAAATCGAACCGATCTCGATTCCGTTCCCAAATTCCCCGACCACGCTGTAAAACCATTACTGGACCCATTAGAGAAGCTCTTCCCATCGAATCGTAGAAAAGTTTCGCGGCGAGTCGTGTAATTAACGAGGCCACGGAACTCTCTCGTTCGTCCCCGGAGCCGATATCAGGTCGAGAACTCGAAACGATGGCCGACTCGAGAGATTCGCATCTAAATCGATTTCGTTGGTAACGAAGTCCGATAATCGTTACGTTAATCAGCCCGGGGTGTCATTGCTATCCCTTCCGGGTCAATTATATGTATCAAGGTCAGTGGTTTCGATAAAAAAGAAAAAATAAATGGTCGAACTTGCGCCCGGATGCAAGCGGAACGTTGAATATGCAGGAGAAATCTGATCGAACGTTTTTCACGGATTCGCGTTAGAACTCGACCGCGAGACGATTAATTAGTTCGCTCCCGGTTCGGGTCATTAAGAAGCTCGACATGCAAAAATATACGAGATTTAACGAGGAATTATCGGCGAAGCTTCATGAAGTGCTAAACCACTTCCGACGAAGTAAACATCTGTTCGACTTCGGACAGGGTTGGGGTGATCAATATGGTTCAGTCTCTCTCTCTGTCTTTCCGTCAATCTCTATCCCCACACAACCGCGTTCGACTATCGATTCCTTTCCGTAGATCATTGTACACAACTTTGATATATCCTTGTATCCTTGAAAAGATACAGAATTGTACCGTGGGATGAAGGTACATTTTTATGAATCTTTTACCGATATTCAATCGGAAGTTGTCTTTATTTCCTTACAACTGCATGGTATCAAATTGCAATCGATAAATCGTTGCACGGGCAAGTAGACGTAACAAATCGAACCTATATTGCCGTCTTTCTTTCTATCAATTCAATTTCCAGAACGATCAAGCGTGCGATTCTCGATAAAGATCGCGGAACCGAATCATTAGTATCGTTGCGTCCGAAACAGCGCGCAGCTACACCGGGTCGATTTTTCATAGAGCTACGTCGACACATGAGCCTCTAAACGTCCATTTTTCTCGGAGAATTTATCGGTACATTTACCACTAGTTCACCGGCAGAGCCACTCTCTTGACCGAGTCGAATAGCCGAGTTCGTGATACGAAACGTTAGCTCATAATCCGTCGATAAATCGTCGGAAAGCTTCGAGACTGGGCTGGCTGGTCTCGAGAAATAATGGCGGATTTTCGTTCGAAATTTGGACGGGCAATTTTCGAGATTACCACTACTAATTTTCGCAATTCGAAATTTCCAATTATTCGAAACGTGCTCGTGAAAACTTTAACATGTTCGCGAATTCGGTAGCAAATCTAATACGCGAAGCCCATTCGTCGAGGGTATTTAGCATCGGACGCGTCCAACTGTCTCCAGGCACCGTTTACCGAGTTTTACCGCGGCTGAAGCCGACTAAAAGTTTAAGAGCGTCGGAATCGTGGAACAGTAATCCTTCGGATAATGCGCGATAAGTTCTGCCATTCCGTGAACTGGATGGTTACAATCTGCAAAGTCTCCTGATAGTCCTGTTTCAGTGTTACAATTGCACAAGACTTCATTGATTTTCTAATAGTCGTAAGGTTTCTGTTTTACCTACGTGGAACCGGTTTAAATAACTTTCGTCGCTTCCGTTTAATCCGTTTCGATTATTACGTCCAAAAGGAGCAAGGATACGAAAGAATTTATCAGAAACGGCTCGTCCATCCAGGTGTTCGATAAATTACCCCAAACGATTACTTATGGCTCGTGATACGCGTGTTCGGAACGTCCCATCGAAACGAGTTTACGATTAATAGCGTAGCTGTATATTATGGGGAGTCAAGGAAGCGGCAGTATATCGTCGCGGGGACATTTGACTTTAATAAAGATTCTTATGGAACTTAATATTTTCCGCGCCATCTTTTATCTGGAATCTGGAAACTGGCACGTGTTCTCTTATTAAGCAATTACGTTAGAACGAATATATAACCTGACAGAAGTTCGGAATATTTGCTCTGTTGCGAATACGCTATCACTAGCAACTGACATCTTAGATACTTGTATGTAGATGGTTGGCCCTTCTGCTGGCAATTATACTTAGGGCCTAAGAGGTAGGCCTGGATCACGTCCTCAACTGAGGAGCTTTTCTTTTTGGTAATCAGTTGAAGAACATAGTATGAATATATTTAGTCCTGACAACTGTGGACTTAGTCTTTATTCAGGAACCCTACGTCTGACTATGCACATCTGTATTCCCTCCGGCAATTAACGCGCTAACGTTCGATTTATCTAAGCCAACTCCAAATTTCAAGAATGAAGATTCATTCTGCTACGGTTCTCTGCGTTAGTTTTCGTAACAAAGATCTTCTTGCGTTCGATAATAATAAATTAGCCAGAGGCTTCGTTCCGCCTGAGAGCCACGCCTGCCGTGTATCCGGCGCAAAATCGACCCGAGTGCAACAAGAAATCGCGATACAGAGTTGCTAATAAATCACAAAGTTGGTGTAGCCTGTGTTTATGCCGAAGAAGGAAGTCCAAAATACGTACGTACGTATCTGCATCGAGCGACTGGTCGTGTAACTTGTGCTCGCGATCAGTTAGGACAATGGTCCATTTCAATTCCATTGTTTTGCCGGCTGCATGAAAATTGCCGATATATATTTTCCCGTGGCAGTGTGTGCGGCTTCGCGCAACAACGATACGCAACGTCGACAGGATATGGCAAGAGTTTCTTGGGGCGGATTTACCCGGGTCCGGGAATATTGGCAGATAAAGTAGTCCGATGAAAGGAGTTTTGCCGCTTTGAAAGCGGCGAATCTCGTAAAATAAATACCTCTCGTTACGAGCTGGCCCGGCTAATTTATTATTATACGCTGCACGAGAGGGTATTAAAAAGAAGCCGACGGCATTAAGGAGACGTTTCAACAAAGTAACGTTTAACCCTTTGTCGAGAGAGCGAGCTATTAATTTTTCGCGAGAGCGCGCACTTTTATTGAGAAACGGTGATTAATAACTAACCCCCTCTTACCCTTCGCGTCGAGCCATGCGTTTCAACGGAGCCAAAAGAACTGCGACTCTCGGTGAAAAATTCAAATTATCTGAACCGGCGGGCTTCGTGTACCCCGTGTATCAACTTTGCCGTGATTTGCATAGCGAAAGGATCCAAATGGAAAAATGCAACTCGTGTCGATAGTGTAAGTTGATCAGACGCGAGAAGACGACCCGTCCCAGAGACGCGAGTATGCTAATTGGCTAATCCGCGTTGATACTCAGACGGTGAGGCATTGATTTAGAACCGGAAAATCAAGCTTCGATCGACGCGTCCCGATACACGCGAAAACGCGAACGAAAAGCTTGCAATCTGTGACGATGGCGACGGCGAGGTGTATTTAATTCGACGAGCGGACGTGACTGACGCTCGCATTTGTCCCGCGAGCGACCGCGATGAAAAATTTGCATTTTCGATGGAATGTCGTGAACAGGCGAAGCAAAACACGAAATGGTTTCGAACGTTGCCGGAAATTGGAGATCCGAGAGCGCAGCCCCGCTCGCTGCTGTGGCCGTTCGAATCATTTAGAAGCAATTACAGCTAACCGTTGAATAACGCGATATTTCAATTGCACAGTTTCTATAAAGTAGGTTCGATACGGAGTTTCATTAGTTCGAGTGCAAACTTGTTTTTAATCGTTGTATGTGCCAATTTACATACAAACATTGTATAATACCAAGTTATCCGTACATAATGTCACGTAGATTGATGAGCGTAGATACGATTCCGCGTAACGTGGCTTAGCCTTGAATGCAAAGTATGTTTTCTTCTTCAAAATAGTTACAAATTCACAGAACTAGTTATAGCGTGAGATAGTTAGCAACAATGTCGTAATCGCTGACAATTATTAATAGATATTCTCGTGTTCATACTTTACCGTACAACGTCCGTATTCGTCCCTGTTTTTCCGTTTATCGAACTGGTCGAGCAGGAAAACGCGAGGCAATGGTCGCTCCACGAGACCGTGTACTAATCGAATCTCTTACCTGTAAGAAAAAGAGGATCGAATTTAATCGTTATGATCCAAAGAACGCGCGATCACGCGAAAGCAACCGTATAGCTACTAACACGATTCGAAACGCGTATCGACGAGTATCGGAACGGATTGAAACGTAACGACGTTAATTTGTATACGCATCGCTGTGCTATCCTCGCTATCTCGGCTGGTTATCGTGAAATTAATTAACCATTCGCGAGCTCGCCCTTAACGGCGGCATTAACAGAACATCATCGCGACTATCGTTCGAGATATATCTTCCTTTACGACCGGTCTCTATTACCGGTACATATCAACCGATTCCCATCGACTTAAGGCCACTTAAAGGCCGAAGAGCGCGTGTTCGCTGGTTCGCTGTGAGCGATGGTCACGCGAGTCGCAACCATTCCGGAGCATTTTTCTCTTTTTTCTTTTTTTTTAGCTTGTCCACTCTGGGCTTCCACGCGCTGCCGGATTAACGATCGCTGTCGACTCCGTGCTCGTGTCTGTCGAGATTCGTTGCCATAATGCGCGTTTATCGTGTCAAACGAGGAGAAAAATGATATAATTGACGCACCGTGTTACGCGATCCTAGAGTACGCTTTGAGCATTATTCGGTGCATACTTTGCATCCTTAATTATTCAGAAATATCGCTTCGCTTTTTACGTTAAATACGGTAGTATGTCTTCTGCCTTGAAAATATCACGATGTTACGAAACGACGGTTTTGAAACCGAGCCTGATACTATCCAATGACAAATGTATTGCTAATTTGGTACTTTCAGCGTATCTGACGCTTAAAGTTTCATAAGAATAGCTACATAAATCTTTGAATAATGATCCGAATAACAAATGTCTGGGTTTTGTTGGAAGAAACAATGGATCGATCAAGTTACATATTCTATTAGTCGCTACTTTAATGTTATCCATTAGCGACTAATATAATGAACCGAATACCCGCTGTGCAGATTGGTCACAAGTACTGAAACCAAGCTGTGCTGAATAATACAGAAACTTTTCCCAAATTATGGAACTTTGCTATCCGCAATTATCACTTATACCCCGATCTCAAATAAAACGTAGAACACAATAAACCACTTCAAAATCACGACCAACTCTCATTTATCAATTTAACCACTAACACGACGGTAATTTTGACTGCGAATTTCGTAACTTTCTCAAAAATACGCTACACGATAACTTTGTCGACGGACGAGTGAAAAGTATATTTTAACTTCTTTTCAGATCTTTAATATTTAACGTGGATTATAGATAGTCAGCGTAGTAATCTTGAAAAGCGATCATTTAAAATCAATCGAAAACACGTTACACGCGGCTGGTGAAATGTCAAGCCGACACGAAAAATTACGCGTGTAACTGTACACGGGGTAGAATGTTGTTCCCGTAGAATCCCTCTCGGATTACGTTAGACTAGTTCCCCCTTGTTAACGCGGGAACAAAACGACACCGTGTCCTCGTGAATTTCGAGATGCGTTTTCCCGGCTAGGGAGAGGACCTCGTAAATATCTAGTAACCGCCATGATCGTCCCTTTTCTTACCTCGTTGTCTCGCGGGTATACGTTTCGTTAATTTGATCGGTATCAGGGCTGAACCGATAACCCGCGTAACGTTACGATTCAACGACGAGCTGGTCGCCGATAATTCACCGACGATATGATCGCGGTATGAGCAATATCGTGGAAAAACACTGTTATTGTCCAAGTCTACGTACTTTGGCGAGCACGATAAACTCCCCTCTAGAAAATTACATTACATACGAAAGATCACTCATTGACTCTTTGTCGGTGAATTTTCAAATTTACAAACTTAGAAATTTGAAGGTTTTCATGAGATGTAGAATCGAAAGGAAGTGGTGGAAGTTTCTGTCCTTACGATTGTCGTATTTAAAAGTAACTTACGTCGTGCCGTAGTTTACGTGTCACCTGCACGTACGAGCAGCAGGTCGTGTGTACACACGTCGTTATCGTAGCGAGATACAAAGAGGAAAAAAGTTTCCCCACCGCGATTATCTGTGTGGTTAGTTTCGTAATCGACGTAACTACTTTGGAGCAACGGGGAAAGAAGGCAAAGAGGAAAATACCTCGCCGTTTACCGAACAGCGGAGAAGGAAGCGGCGTCGAATCCGCGTCGTATCGTTCGAAGCTTGATCCCATCAAAGTTTCGCGATGAACACGAATTCCAGCCTCGACGACGATCCTTTAGCCGGCAAGTTTACGAGCTCCGGCAACGAGTTCAGGGCGTTCGGATAATTATTTAATTCCCTCCGTTTCCGTGGCCGCCGCTATCGAAGCTCAGACGGAGGGTACGTATCGAGACTGTTTCTCGTTTGAAGTCGCGCTGAAATCGGGCCACGATAATCCGGGAGAACGTTAAATCGAAATAACTCTAGAAACTTGAGAAACTTCTCCCGTTGGAACGGCGTTGGTTCCTAGAGAAAGAAGCATCAACGGGTCCCTCGTGGCAGCGACCTTAGCCGCTCCAGAGTGCCAGGTGATCGATGCGTCCATCACGCTCCTCAGCAGAGGCAATGAATACGTGTCGCTCGCGACGATCGATCCTGGAGATCGATTAACCGTGATAAGGGCGTCGCTGGTTGTAACTAGTTGGTCGTGATACTCGAATATCGGTGACGGACAGGTCGAGTGCCCCCCTAGGAGCTCGCGGCCATTTGTATACAGAGTTCGGTGACAAAATAATCGAAGATTTCGAAACTTGGAAATGCAGAAATTGTTATCCTCCTAGAGTGCACGTCGCTTACGACATAAGGCGGGTCCAGTTACCCTTGTTCGTACCGATCAGCCTCGAAAGGGATCCCGCAAGGACACGAGATCGATGGTTACCGATCCGAGGAGTGGCCGATGGCGCAACGGGCCAGTCAGTCGCTTCGGTCTCGCTTTTCTTCTCGAATTGAACGGCCTATTAGCTCGCTAACTGCTTGATTGCACTTGAGTAGGCGCTTAATGCTTGACCTATAAACTGCTTCACCTTTGCACCTACCGTCACGACACATTGTTCGCGATCGAGGGGTTCGGGCCGCACAAAAAACGACTCTAAACATCCGACGGCTGCGAAAAACGCGCTCACGCCGGTGCCAATAGAAGAGAAGAGGATCGATGCACGAGAGCAGAGGGGCTCGAATGCACTCGAACCGAGCACTCGTCGTGCCCGTCGAGAAAGACCCTCGAACCCCGCAAACTTTTCGCCGCAATGCGACGACCAGGAAAAGCCTAACTTTCTCTCCTCGGAAGCAACGTTGAAGAAGGGAACAACTTACGCTCGGATCGTTCGAACGGATGATAGGAAAGCTTCGACTCCCTCTTCTTCCGGTCTCGACCTCGAGCCGGTTTCATCGCGAGCTTTCCGTGCACGGTATTTCACGATCTTGGACGACGTTCAGTGCGTCGTTATCGATAAATACGACGTCCAATTCGGTCCTGTTTCCTCGCCCCGTATTCCGAAACACGGTGCCGCCGTGAATCGGCCGCCTCTCCTCTCGTCGATCGAATTAACTTTACAACCCTTAATGCTGTTCGGAAAACGGACGGGGAAAATGAGAACGAATATCGTCTTCCGGATATCTCAATTCGAGTCGCGGAACGATACAACGGCTAAGGAACGAGCTGCAGGAAGATCAGGAAGAGCTACGAATGTGCAGGTACGAGGAGGCGGGATAAACCGGTTCCTAGCTACTAGGACGAACGTACAAACGATTCGATGTTAATATAAATGTTACGAGAGATGGGATCATCGAAGCAAGTATGTACAACTTTTGTACGGAGCGACCCTAGCTTTACATTGAATATCTAATGCAGTGATAGACACATCAAGTGTCAAGTATTTTTATCTCGCCTGTAAACGAATGAAAATTTCATTTACATATTTGCTCTTTCGTTCACACGTGTTGCTTGACGTTACACGTATCCGCATGCTAACACATGTATTGAAGTTTTTTCCAGGTTTGCATACGCGCTGCATTGAAAAATGTATGTCGCCAAACGACGCGCTTAAAGATTAAATTTTAAACAAAATTTCAGACATTATTCCACGATTACTGAAGCTGTATCTCCTGGATGAAAAGTATTTACCATATCTGTTAAAATTCCCGCTACACGATGACAGATTTTATGCACTTTCATGACCGTTTCTCTCGGCAACTTTCTTGCTCTTGATCTTATGGAACTGCGAGCAATTATTCCGTTCGTGCGAGATCGCATTACGTAACAACGGCGTTTCGCGGCGCGTTCGATCCGAAACTGCTTCACCGACGGACGGAGCGTAATTAATCGCGCGACCGTGTCGTAATATCGCGAGAGAGCCGTGCGGTTACGTGCCACCACTTCGTAGCCATATGCAGCGCTCGAAAGAGTTGGCCCTTTTGATGTCGACCCTCTGATGTCATTAACATTACTGCGAACCCTCTCGTTCCCTCTTTGTCACGCTTCTCCTCTTTGCGTCTTTTTTCCTTCTTTTGTATCCTTTCGGTATGTATTTATTTATGCTGCTTCTACCTTCTCCTTTTATCCATTTATACGCTTCCCTATCGCGCCGCGTTTATAACATTCCGTGTGACGTTCCAAGTTTTTGTTAACCATCTTTCTCCTCGTACAACAATTTTTCAAATTTCTCCTGAAAACAAATAATCATTGTGCAAGAAACGATACCAGGAAACTCCGACGATAGGACTTACACCGTTTCCAATCGCTAATAGATAGACCAGCGAGATAAGCGAGATCGATACACGCTCGAATCGATAGCGGATACCTTATCGAGAAAAGTCAAACGAGGTATTTCCTTTCAAGACAAAAAAAGAACGGATTCCTTACGCGTATCGCTCGATTGCTTCGCGGAATTCTAATTATCTGCCCCGATCGCGATCGGTCGGAAAATTTCGCCGTTACACGTGGTGCGACTCCGGCCAGACGCAATTAGAAACGGTATCGGCTAGACTTAGAATTATAAATCGCTTCGTAATTGACCGAGTTTACCGAAAGTAGCCGCCGTGAAACTGACCATATCGACGACGACCACATAGGCGCAACGAACGGTTCCTTCAAATTTGTGAACTTGAAATTTTTTCATTTTTAAATTGCAAAATATCTAAATTTTAAAGAGTCGGTAATGAAAAACTACGAAACGAGCGATGAAATTTTCTTCCACTACATCGGCGTTTTCCCCAGAGAATCCTACCGTGTTCGCTACGGTGCAACATCGAAGCGATAAAATATTCAGGAAAGCGCGTTAAGCCGTCGCGTCGCGTTGTTCAACTTTCGTTCGGGCGAAAGTTTCGACGCTGGCGCCGCGGCGTTTCCGCGCGTGCTACGGCGGCGGCGCGTGCACCCACCGGGCACGAAGCGATAACGCTAATTAAATACGAGTCACACTGACACCGGGACGAGCGCGTCCGCTTAACGAGGCCCGTAATTACGCGACGGCTTCATCTTCCCGAAGCAAAAACCCAGCAGCCAACGTCCTGGCCCATTACTCGCGAAATAATCGCCGTCGCGAGAGGTTCCCGCGCGTACAAAGACCGCGTCGCGATGGTCCTTGTTAGTTGTCGCGTAATCGTGTGTCGGCGTTAAATATTGGTCGATTCATATTCCTGGAACTTTGTTAAATTAAAGCGATAGTGGAGTATAACGACAGAGACTAGAGCAAGAACTTGAAACGTTATAAATAATAGAATAATTTACAAAGCTGTCGCGGAGATAACGTTCTCTTAGTAAATTAATAGTTTCTGCTATGTTTCGATAGAAGAGCAGCGTCGATAGCTCCTCGAGGTATCGAGTCTGACACAATTTCGCGGTTATCGTTGAATTTTCCAACACCTTCAGTTTCACTCTGACACCACTTTATCAGTCAACTAGCGTGACGTCGATCGAAGAAGTTTTCCAGCAGGAAACACGCGAATGCTCGTGTGCGTGAGTCGTAACACGACGTTTTACTTCTGACTCGGCGACGAGGCTGAAGTGCTTCAAGAATCGTAACGTTCTTCCACTGAACTCGGCTGCCGGCTGACAATGGCCGTTACATAAAAGTTGACATTACTTCTAGGAGCTACTTTTCCCCGCTATCTGCGTTCCCTCGCCGTGCGCCTCGCCGTCAGCGCCGTTTCGAGTCGTGTCCTTTTGTAATACGCTTTTGATGGCGCTTCAAGAACGTCTCTCGCATTTCTGCCCTGAATATATATGCGCCCGGCTATTCTGCGACGATTGAAAGTCGCGTTGACGGTGACGCGCGACGTTGCGAAACGTTCGTTAAGAAAGTAGAATGAATAGCTCGGTTGGGAAAATGGCTGAAGATGCGCTTTGGACGACGCGTTGCGGAGGTGAGAGGATTCTTCAAGGATACACGATGCGTGGGAAGTTGGGATTTTACGACGAATCGTCGACGTTCTTTTAAATGGCTCAGAATTCTCGGTGCAAGGACGAATCGTCTATGCAGAGGAACTGCGGAATTCGCTTTGGAAAATAATGTATTACAAACGAGCGAGTCGCAAAAGAATTACAGCTTCCGAAAGCGAGTCCCGGCTTATAGATGTTCCAGAGACCCTGTTATAGGGGATACGTTCGAATTCTTCCGTTCGCTCGACCAAGCCGAAAATCCAATGCGCACATGGCGTATTTCGGGAAGAATGGAGCAAAAGCCATTACCGGACTCACGCGTTTCGACATTGGTATAAGCAGGGAATTACCGTCGGGATCAAATGGTGGAAACTTGATCGGAACTAATTCCAAATAATTACCCTATCATCCCATTGGCCTTTCCGATCGAGTACAAAAGACACTTCCGTACGGAATCGGTCGCACGAACGAATATATTACGGTAAAAGCATCAAATTCCGTATTCACGCTTGATCCGTAACGGATACACAATTCGGTCGAGAAACTATTCGGCGGAAAACGTTCGAAGAATCGTCAGGGTGTTCACAACGTTTCATCAATCCGTTCATTGAACATCGTCCACGGTATTCCGGAACGTGCATGGGGCGCGTTATAAAGGCCCCAATTCCCCTGGAAATTTGGTGGTAAAGGCCAGGGCAGAGGCACGACGAGCGTCTATGGTCCCTTGAAATCACGGGATGAACGATGGAAAGGGGCAGAAGGGTGAGAAGCGAGCACAGCCGAGCTCGAATTGCGGCTAAAAGCGAGAATGCATCCGGGGCATTAGCGAGGTGTCTATTTTCATTTAAGGTAGAAGCCGGCTAGGGGTCAGATGGCGATAATTCGGTCGGTAATAGTCGTGGCTCGTGTAAGCAGTTCACAGTCTGCGTTCGACTAACGGGGCTGACTATGGACAACGCACAGGGTGGCACAGACACGGGGGCGGTGTAAGAGGGATCCAGAGGGGTGACTGGATGCAGGGACGAGGGTGGCAGAGGCCGATTCGCCGCGGGGGAAATGAAAATAAATGATAGCGACGGCCGTAATTAATTTAACGCGCGAGAACGGACCGCGCTAGTCGACTCGGCTCGAGCGGGCTGCTTTATACGCGCGTCGCGTATAAACATGCCCACGCGTGCGCGCTTGTCTGCCCGATTACCTGCGACGCATGCTATTCTAAAACAGGCGTCGGATCGTGAAAAACTGTATACACCGACGTAAAAATATATCGATCGGAGCTACATCAAATTATTTTCTTTATAAATTTAAAACGTTTCATTTTTCGCTGCCGCTTGGGAAAGCTACATCGGCGAAAAATCTAAGGCGGTTCAATTTCTTGGATCGAGCAAACGATCAAAGTTTCGAATTTCTCGCAGACAACTGCTTTAAAACGCTGTGCGGCGCAGTCGAATAATACGTAAAGGTTATTCTGGAAAAAATCTCTCCCAGAAACAAAAGTTTTGTCTGATCGAGGAAAGAGTCATTCAGCGAAAAGGAACCCGACATGTTTTCGAAACACTGACTCAGTAGGGGCATAACCTTGACGGGAATAATCTATATCGTCTTCAAGGGAAGAGTTACGAGTTTGTTTTTCCCGCGCTGGAGTTTATCGTTCAACCTACTTGGCGAATTCTGTTTCACGTTATTACAATTAGAGTATGTCGTTTGTGATTTAACGTGCAGTTCCCGCCATCACAGCTCTACTACACGGCCCCCATGGGCGCGGAATTGGGATACGCCCAATTAGCGCGTCCCCGCCGAAGCAAGGACTACCAGAACAGCACCAGGCTCTCACGGGTCCTGGTACCAGACCTCTGGTGGGGCCGAGTGACTTTCCAACACTCTACCAGCTAAGACAGGCTGGTTCCCGAGCTGTTGGGACGCAAGCTCACCCGCCGAAGGCCCGACTAGCAGGCCCTCTAACCAGCATACGGCTTAACCACTGCCCCCGCGATGGTCCAACCCACGACCGAGCCAGAGTTACCCCTGTGGGCATCTCGGTCCCCGCGGTACCAGTCAGGATCACTGGTGGGATCTGCGCGGCCCGAGCCGCTACCATATTTGGGGGTCCCGCAACCCCCGGCATTGGTCAGCCGGCGCTTCGGGTACGTGGAGACGCCAACCTCCAAGGCCACGAGCAGGAATCGACCATAAGGTCTTTGACCTTCTCGCGGCCACCCTGCGTCCCCAGAACACCCATACATTCATACTACACATTCACACTCCTTCTTCTCACAAACACACTTCTCGCATACACACAAAAACGCTCATACTTCTCCTTGCATTCTAACACCCCACTCACATCCACACTACCATCCTCTCTCCTTGTCACACCACATTCATTCAGATCTCGGAGATCGTCATACATACTACATTCAGCCAACACGTGTCTCCAGTCCTCACACACAGCACCACACATACATTGCTCAGTCTCACTTCGACCACACTTATACAAATACGCATTCATACTTCCATGTCCAGTCAGTAAGAAACACGCAAACACACTCGGTTCAAATTTCACACAACTTTCAGCAAACCTAACATTCTTTATATACTCATACGTAACACGACCTTTCTCACTGTGATCCCATCTACTCTGCCAACAATCATACGCTCTTCCATTCACAATTTCCAAACTCTCATCCACAGTCCGTCCATCCAGATCATTCAAATCGACGATTTCACTCACACATAAACTCACACCATTCTTCAATCTAGTATTCATTCCTCTTCTCACACACTCAAGGTCCCAAGGTAGGACACCCATCAACACTTGCATACTCTCCGTCGAAACAGTTCTACACACATTCAAACACGCATGCAACACAACACGCTGACATCTATTCATCAAATCCCTAGCATACTTAAATTTCATCACATCATACCACACACTCACACCATACATAACACATGCAACAAACAAACCTTTGTACAACACTCTCACAGCTTTTCGTCTCATACCCCATTCTCTCTTCATCACTCGCCTCATTGCACCCACAACATTCGTCACTTTCTTTCGCAGATACTCGAGGTGCACTTTAAAATTCATTCTTTCACTCACCCAAATTCCCAAATATTTCACTCTTTCAACATATCTCAATGGCTTTCCATTCATACGCACAATCGGTCTTCTACTCTCAGCCATACTACCTTTCATCAACATTGTCACAGTCTTGTTATTACAATTAGAATGGGAGTTCCAACGACGCACGAACTTGCTTTCCGAAAACGTTTCGTATCTCGTGTAGAAACGACCGCGAACTTGGTCAACGTGGGCACGCGAAGAATCTAGGTCGAAATTAGATCGACCGCGTAAATTGCTAAAAATCCAGAGTCGTAAGTACCAATATCGTCCTAATATTCGTTGTGCCTCAACTTTTAACCATGCCTCGGTACGGCTCGTTAAAAACTACTAATAGACGCTAAATTCTCTTAACTGTGTTGTTTTAACGCGCAAACTTTCACGGGGCATGAGCAGGCATAAAGGCCAGTAATACATGAATCAACCAGCACCAGCAAATCTCATTATCAATTCGTGAACGCGCCCGAGTATAAAGCCTTCGGTAATGCACAGGCGACAAATTGCTAGAAATCTCATTAATAAGTCGCTCGCGTGTTCGGCGGGATAGGCGACCGTTTATCGAATATATGATTCGTACTCTGTTACACGCGACGATCTACGATGATTACACTTGTACTCGTGCTTACGATATTTCAACGCTTTAAGTACCGCGTTAAAGTCGTCGACAAGTCTTTCAGTATACATAGTGTACTCTGTATATTGCCACGAAAGCGGAGATCGTCATTAAAGCATAAAATCCAAAATGGCAGAAACTCGTACGTTTGCAGTTGAACAAAACTCAACGTTCTTTGTAACTTGATTAAAGCCTTTTAGCTGCTTACGTTCAATGTATTCCGTAACTTTTTCTCGATGGACAGGGAAAAGCGTAATATATAATAGGATCAAGGAAAAATGCCGGAGCGTTTTATTCGATTAGGCGAGCTCTGTTTTCGAGCTCCCCTCGCGAATTTCTCGGGTCCTACGAAACTGCCGGGAGCGTAAAGACCGTTCCTATGCAAATACGTCGCGATACGCGCGCGTGCCGTTTTGTCTCCCGTGAGCTTGTTTGCCGAGAAAACGGGACGGACGTAGTTACCCAATAACAACGTTCGCAATGTAGTATAATGCTGGACTCCTTAACACCTACGGTGGAAGGTGCGAGCGTAGACTCGGCTCGAGTGCCGCGTCGTAGCGCATTCCTTAAATACGTGTCTTTTGTTACAACTAGGGTTACTGTTTGATACACGAGAATGGTACGGTTGTTGCGCAAACTGATGCCGCACGATATGACGAAGCGGTTAAAATCGCATTACTAGACGAGAACGTCATTAATACGTTGCCACTCGAGGGTAAAAGCATCCCTTGAGTAAACCGAAATTGATGTTTCAAATTATTAGGACCCGGTCGAACCGATTTCAAGTTATTAGAATACGATCCTGGGAATTGTATCCAGAATTGTAAATTGTAAGCAAGGAGAAATATTAAGAATTAGAATGACGGAAAAGGCGAGAAAGAAGGAAGGTCTTCTTTGGGCCGATTTAAGGACGCTAGGAAGAAAGAAGTCGCGTTTCGAACGTCAGCTCGTTTGCGATGGAACAAAGCGGTGAAAAGCGAATCGTAAATGTAACGCGCGACACGCTAGCTAATGCTGGCATATTTTCTATGGACGAAACGACGGAGACCCTTTATTCCGGTGACTGGTTTCTGGGACGTGAAAACCCCCGCGAAAAAGCCAAGGGAAAAGGGAAGAATGCGAGCGACGGATCTGCTCGAACGAGCCACGATCCTTTCGAGTCGATATTCACGTTTCTTCTTATATTCCTTGGCGACCATTGTAGCCAGGATTTTCGATTGGATTATGCCAAGAGGGGAGCAACGCTCGGAAAATTGCCGTGGTTATCAACCAATTTTTGCCCGCCAGATTTGCTCCTCGATAAAGCGATTCGACGTCGATTCGGTGTTCACGTGCCATTGGAAACAAACGAGAGACACCTTTGCTCTATAAGCCTCGAAGATGACCCTTTTGCGACGAGTTTAACCCTCGTTCGACCAATATTGGGTCACTTTAGAACCGTGCCTTGAGAGACCGACGAAAAAAAAAGAATAGCGCCATCGATTGAATCGTGCAAAAGATCGAGATGCCGGATAGGGAGGTGGCGGTAATATGGGTCGCTATAATTTTTAACTACACAGAGAGTGAATTCCCAACTTTTTTAACGAAATATCGTGGCGAGATATTTCAAATTTTTTTATGAAATACCTCGACATATCATGAATGTGAAGCGTAATGTACAAACAAAATTTAGCGGTATAAAAAAATATGCAATTCCATTAAAAAAAAATATTTATTACCCAGACAAATTTTTTTGAAGTATTTTGCTTCTCGTTCGTGATATTTTGCGTAAAAATTTCAAATAACCCATCATGTTATTTTATTAAATTACATTTTTTAGGAGCGCCGTTTTAATCAATTTCGAACCAGACTAGATATACAAATTGCATGTACAAATTATGTAGAACGTATAAGTATAATGGACTATGGATAAAAAATAATCGAATGTATCAGTCTAGCGAGTCGCTATCTGTTACGGTGAACCCCTTCGAGGGGTTAAATCTCGTTTCTTTCGAGTTTCGTGTCGATCCGGCGGGGGTTATCTCCCCAATGCTCGTGGATGCTTCGAGCCGCTTTGAATTCCCACGAAGCTGTCCGTCGAAGCCAAAAGCAGACCCTTTGAAGCCCCTGTAATTACCGCGTCCGACTTCCTGGCGAACGCGAGCAACAGGGAAATAGATAACGGTGGCAGAAAAGAGAAACTACGGGAGAACGGCTCTTAATGACTGGCACGTTTTGTGCGTGTACCAGGGACACGGACAGTTGAGACTGAATCACGCGACTTCCATGGAAACAAAATCAACCCCTTTCTGGTCACGATGCCGCTAGGCGTACTCCAACTTTTATAACACCCTGTCGACATCATGTAAATCGTCGTCCCGTTATCTTCGATCGAGGCAAACATGGCAAATTGAACGATTACGATCGCGTGTTGTCGAATGATTGACTGATTGCTCGATTCTTTCAAAATTTCAATAAAAGTGGTCGACCTTAATACACGAACTTTACAATGTACATATTATTGGTTGATATCACTGTTTATAGGAATATTAATCTTTGGTAATTTTGTTGACGAACTACGGTACCTCTGTCATCAGACTATGTAACAATAGTTTCATTAATGCAGCTTTAAAAGAGTATATGGAGGTAAAATTAATGCGGGTCACTGCATCAGGCTTCCCGATGTTGAAACCAAAAGGAAAATAACGCTCGAGGAGAAATCCGAATTACGTGGTGGAGTAGCGGAGCGTTTCGCATTACTCGACGTCGATTCTCGGTGGCTCGAACGCCGACAAGATTTAAAGCGCAAGAGAGTAACACGCGGCTTCTCGCTTCGAACGGTCATAGCGAATCGCTTTAAAACTTTTCCCTCCGGCTTCTTGGATATATATTGCGTGTTGCACTCGAAGCCATGAATCACGCAAAAGGCTCCATTTCCCTTCGATCGGATCCCGCCACTACATCCCTCCCAAGGCCGATAAGGTACGAAGGTGAGGTCGACTGCTGAGGGTCAAAGGCCCTTGTCCTCGACATACTACATATCAGACCTCCTATCGCGACATCTCTGGACAACCAACCCTCTATCTCTCTTTGTCCGTCTGTTAACCCTTATAGGACTGCACCTCGCAACACATTTTTTTTTTCTTAACAGAGAACTACGCAAAATCGTAACATTAAATATTCTACGAATATTCTAATTGTTAATAAATAAATATATAACAAGAAAGTTTCTATTAGCCGCAAGAAACGTCGTGCGAAAGAAATTAACGTAAGTTATGGAGCGAGGTTCTACGAGGGTTAAAGTAACCCGACTATCGACTCGCTAAACAACGAGGATGCGGAGGCGTCTCTCCGACACAAAGTGCTCTGTAAATCGCGTTCGCGAAACGAGAACGCGAACGGACCAATAAAATCCTGTCGGCGGTTAAAAGGGGAATGATGGGAGCTCGGTTAATCGCGTCGCGATTGAACAACGGAAACGCTACAGGTAACCGAAAAACTCGCACAAAGGACAGACGCGATTTCGGTGGAACGCGACCAGACGCGTGCACACACCCTTTATCGACGCGAACGAAAATGCGATTGCGGGAAAAGATAGATGCGTGCCGGCGGGAAATCCTGACGCACATTTCGCATCGAATTCCGCGAAAATTGAAGCCGTATTAACCGCAGACGGATGGAGTCTTTGATAAAACAACTTCTTTTTTCCTTTTTCGTTCGCACCGTTCGGGCGTTTACAAGCTGATAACGAAAAACTGGCCGTAAAATTGCCCACGATTTGCCGCTACGAAGCTCGATGAAATATAGGACGATTACCGATGCTGAATTTCGCTTACGATGCTAAACCTTCTGTTCGAGAATCAGACTCGACGCGGTAATGGTAAATTCATCCTGATGTTCGATCGTTTTAAATGTTCGTACCGACACAAGAAATTCTTTACGGATTTTTTTTTTTTTTTTATAAAAATTGTGGCTCGACTAATTAAACGGTGAAGTTTCTCTAAGAGCTCGACATGATCGGTGACTTTACGATCAGAAGGTGTGCTCAACGTGTGGGGTGAATCATCGATCCGATAAGCGCCGCTAACTTTTATGCTAACGTAATAAATGTTGATCGAAAAGTACTAATATTGGAACGCGTTTATTTTCACGGAGTAAAATTTACTCACGCAAACAATCGCGGCGTACGCGAATTTATAAATCGACGGACATCCGTGTGATCCGGCTTATACGAATATTCGCATTATTCGGCTAACACGGATATCGCCGAGCGGTCGTGGATACTCGTATTATTCGGCTTCTGTGGATTTACCTGCAGCGGGGACATTACAAATATGGAAATATTACAAACAGCGCGAACGGGATGGCGACGCAGCGCGTCCCTCTGAAAATTCGCGAATCGAACGGTAATACGAATAATTGCTCCGATTACAGTGTCCCCGCAAATCCGACTACTTCGTATAATTCCGCGATATTCGAATCGATCGAGCTGGGAATCCGCAGTTTTAACTCGGCCTAATCCCAACTATATTTTCGCTGGTTGTTTCGACCGGTCTTCGGCGAACTGCATTAAAAATCAAACGTTCTACTACGATTTAATCCAATGTCAAAAGATAAAACCACTTTTTACTCGATACTTCGTTGTTACCCCTCCTTTTCATTCTACTCGTGTGTACATCGTGTATTCCACGGTATTTAACATCCTCTGTTAACCTGGGCTAAATAAACACCATGCAATTCCCGCGTGTAACACGCGTTCGATGATGTTTAATCTGTGCTGTCTAATTGCCCTCAGCTTGATACGCAAATACTTGATTTATACACGATATACAGTCTCGCATATAACTCGAGGTTTCTTCGATCGAGGAGCAGCCTGAAGGGAGAATCTAATCGCTACCCTTATTCTTTACACGCAAGAACGGAAGGGTCCACATTACGTTTTTATGGATTTTCCGAAAATTGAAAGCAAACGGGGGACTCCTCCCTCTGTCCTTATCCTAATTCGACGGAACCCCAGCAGATTCCAGCGTTCGTTCGCGAAAACGTTCTAAGCGAGTGATTCCCGTTGTCGGCGTAAACAAGGAGATATTTCCAAGCGGGAGTATCATCCTAGTTGGCGAGGGACAAAGAAGATTCGGGGGCAGACGCGGGGTTCGCGCAAAGTGGTCTCCAAGAGAATATAGAGTTAGCGGGAAAATGTGGTTGCCGTTTCTGTTAGGTCGGTGGCTGGTAGGGCCAGTAGGCAGCCAGCAGCGAGGAACGAACGAGCGCTCTCGACGCGATCAATAACACGTGTGTACGCACCGACACACACCGCCGTACGCACTTTTACATCGAACACACCGGTGTGTGCCGGCAGCAGCACCCCAACCGATCCACAACCACCACCGCCACGACCACCGTCGCCACCATCGCCACGAACACCACCCTCCCTCTGCCGTCCCTTCTCGCTCATCCTCTTTCTACGACGACTCCGCTTCCTCTTCCTGTTCCTCGTTCTCTTTCGCCGTCAGACACCGGGCAATCCCGCGCGATACGCTCCGCTCTTGCTCGGCCGTGCGCCTGTCTGCGTACGCGCGCACACCAATTGCACGTACACGTCTACCTGGCCAGTGACGCCGATATATAAACGCGGAAACATCCGGAGGGAATGGAAACGTGTAATTGTGTAAATGGTACAATGGCCGACGGTCCCTCGTTAGAGAGATCGTCCCCGGCGTGGAAACAAGATTCTGATTAACGCCCGAATTTTATCGTGCGCCGCTAGCCGGCCTCGCGATCTTTCTGCCTTCCGTGTTCTCTTGACTTTCTTGTTCGAATTCTATTCTGTACGCTCGAAAGAACTTTCTCCGTGAGTATGCATTCACGCGTTTCCGCCTCTTCGTTCTTTTTACGCGTGTTGCTCGCTAACGATCTTGTTGCTTTTGCTTTGCGGTTTATGACAGAGCGATTTCGATATCGCGAACGCGCAACGTCGACGAGAACGGCGCTCGTGACGGGGCTGAAGTTACGTTACCGTTCTTGCGGTATCACGTGTTCGATCCTAACTTTTGTCTATAAGACAACACGGCTTTCAATTACGTGCGTGTGTTTGGTATGCATAAACAAACGGGACGAAGAACTTTTCAAATTCGAGTTTGTTCCGAAAGGGTAGTTTCGATATCAGAGTGCAGAAGCGTTCAAATACTTACGTACGATAGAGTACAATGTTGGAAACACGAATAATTCATGAGATACTTAAAAACTTTGTCATTTTACGTAGCAGTGTTGAATTTTTGACATTGCACCCTAACACATTTTTACTCGGAATCTTCTAAAGCATCGATTTATGTAAAAAGAGCATGCGCTTCGATTGAATAAAAGAATTGCAAATGCACTTTTCTTGGCATTGCGTGCGAAACGCAACCTAGACCCCAGCTCAGACCCAATTGCGTGACATCCAACTATCCACTCCACTCCTTGACTGCTGGAAATTCTGGTATAAGTAGAGGACACGATTGTTGAAAACTGACACCAACTTAATTTGCCATAAATTGAAACCATCCGTGCCATAAATAAGAAATTCTTATTCCCTTTGGCAAGTCCTCGAACACGCGTTGCACCTTTTTCTTTTTCGAACGAGTAAATAAGATTCCCGAGGAGAATCGCGGCGTGGCGTGTCAGAGCGGCCAACTGTACGCGTTTCCTGGGGGAGAAAAGACGATGAGATTTTTCTGCGCGCGAGAGGAGACGGGTAAACAGAACGCTGCGCGCACGCGAGAACCGCGCTGTAATTTCGCGTGGAAATCCATTTAAAGTGATCGGAAGGCTCGAAAGGGGCGGGGGGGTTTCGAGGGGTAGGAAAAAAAAACACCGTTCGAATCGTGGAATCGCAAACGTTTTATCGCGACGCTGATCGCGATGCTGGATTTAAATTTACTCGATTTCAGCCAATCCAATTTGGCTAATGAAATGTTCCGAGCGACGCTGTTTGTCGGTATGCGCGCACACGCTCTTCTTTCTCCCTTTCGACTTCGCTCTTTTGCTCTTGCCTGTAACGGATCGAACGTTCGGGGTAATCAACTTGTAATTGATAAGAAGAATCGCGTACGAACGCGTACGATTTCGTAGAAAAATGCCGGGGAACTTTATGGTTGACGCCATAACGAAAGAAGAGGGACGGTAATGAGGCTCGTGACGAGAGTATAAATAACGCTATAGTTAGGAGAACGAGCACGGAGGTGACCAAATACTCGCAGACGAGCTCCGGATATGGGTCGAAACGGAAGCGCAGTCGTAAACCGTGAGCGTACAGGTGCTAGCCACAAAGCTTCGACGTTAAGTGCGAGCAAATTCACGCCAGGCTAGACGGTTCGTCTCTGCCTGACGAGAGTTAACCTTTTGACTGCGACAGATGTATACGGTATGCCCGGCATCTTTCAGACGTTTTGATAGACTGATACAGGAACTGCGACGATAAAATTATATTTATCCGCATCATTGAATGTCTCGAAAAGTGCATCAATTATGCAGAACACTCTGCGTACATGCTATCACGCGTTTATTAATACATATGAAAAGCATACAACGCTATAACCGTTTTATTACCCTCTTCAGACATAACCCGGTACGATAAGCAGTATAATATTACCGAATTTTGGGCCGAAGAGGTGATCGCAGTGTACGAACGTCGTTTCTCCATCTTAGAAATACATCGACGCATACATCGTACCGTAAAACTATGTTTTATTACGTCATATCGTGTACATTATAATGTACACGGAGTTTGAACAATCATAGTATCAGAATACCTGAGCCGTCAGAGTTTCTCGTCGACCGATCTAGCTTAACCGGTTTAATAATTAACGTTTTAATATGTTCGACTACGCGCGTCCGTTACCACTGCGGGATATAACGTAACGTTGAAGTTAAAGTAGCTGCATTGTTGGTGAACCGTAGGTGGCTCGTATCCCCTCGGGGCAGAAATTTACACCCGAAAGCTCCGAAGAGTATTAACTGCAACATCAAAATTGATCGTCGAAAAACGATAGTTCGACGCGCGGAAAATAACACGGTACGAACGAACGAGCAAGCAAGCAAGCAGAGCAAGGAACGAGAAAAATGTCGATACGTCGGTGCAGAAAACGGCAAGGTGAATGACACGCCGACAATCGCTGGCGCAGCTACGATAACGGTTCGATCAGCAAAACCTCCGCGTTCCCCCGGTGGTAATCTTGCAACATTCCAAGCATACCGTGGCCACGGCGTGCCGTGCACACCTCGACGCGTTGAATAATAAATGTATAAATACCGACGAAGATCCGGCCAACCGTACAATTTCCTTCGGCAACGATTCAGAACCGAACGACTTCCTATCCTCTCGCGAAACGCGTCGCTAGGAAATTCAGGAAACCTCGACCAACCAGGAAACGTCCACGGATTTATGCAACGACGAATTAGCGTCGCTCGAGAAAAGTATCCGCTGGTTTCTGCGGCGTAAACCGAGACGAGCTGGATGCCCGCGAGTCGCCCGCAAAAAGCGAGAGCTCGCGGTTTACGAGCGACCGAACGAAAACTATGGAAAGGAGAATTACGCTCGTGAATGGCGAACGAACGAGAAACCACGGCTGAAACCGTACCGCTTCGGAACAATCGTCTTACGCGAAATTACCGACGGACAAAGAATTTGTCGACGCGGTCGAAAAGTAAAAAATGGCACGCGATGAAATACATTGGACGAATCGGAACCGTGTAATATTACGAGAACATATAGATTCATCCTAGCGTTGTTCCGCGTTCCTGGATTTTCGACACAAATTGTTCGTCCCTTTTCAATTCTATCGACACGTTTCAATCGGAGCGATAAAATCACCAAACACGCCAGTCTATCGATCTGTGTGTTGTAACCGATGACTATCAGTTACACTGGTTTATCGGCGGGTCTATTGTATATTACCCTGTATTGACATTCAAATATAATGAACGTTTAAATACAATACGATGTATACACTTTGTTAGGGAGATCAATCGAATCGCTACTATACTCTAGTTTCTGTTATAAGCTTGATATATCGCTTGTTTGCAAATGCATACGGGTGCATAAACCGGTTGTGTTTGAATTTATAGATGTTAAGTAGTCGAACGTTAAAGTGATCGATCTCTCGCAAACAATAACTCTATCAGAATTTTCCGGAGACAGATATCTAAGGGGTACTGACATACGTTTTCTTGAGACGTGAACAAAATATTCGTAAAAAGCCTTCTTTCAACGCGTTTGATGAAAAATAACCCACCGAATAGGAGTACCTCACCGAACAACCCGATTCATACACCAAACGCGCGTTTTTCTAAATAACGAAATAAACGTAGCAAGAAACTGAGTTTCCACAACATAAAATTACAGCGCGAAACGTTAACACGTTATATTTCACTTTACGGACCGTTTCGAGAAAAGCATGGCGGGTCGATTTTTTTACTCCAGCAGTTTCATTTCCTTGACAAGAAGGAACCAGAGAACTTCGATCGACGTAGTTTCACGCCGGTTGAATAAATCGCCCTCACACGGGAAGGGAGGGAACTTAAAGTGTGCGTTAAGTGCAAGACGGCGATATTTTAGATCTACCAGACTCGAAATTCAGGGCCAGGTAGAACCTCGTTTCAACGGGAGCCAGACGAATCGCCGTTGAACACGCGATCGCGTCTACAATTCTACGCCGTTGCACGCGTGCGCGTTCACCCTCGCAAGCACGTACACTCGGCGGAAACGTAGCCTTCCTTCGATTCAGAATAAACGCACCTGAATCCCCAAATTTTCAAATTCTTGTGATTATCAATTGTTCCGAATGTGGTAAATTCCAAGCTCCTTTCTAATTGTAAACTTCTAAATTTCGTACAGAGGGTAATGTACTCGTTCCTATCTCGGCGAGTAAACATGTCGGACCGATATATAATAAGGGAACGTAGCAGACGGTGGTCGCGGCCCCTCTCGGTGGTGCGGCGGTGAAAACTTGGCGCCCGTTTCAAAACCGTAAATAGCGGTTTCGAGCGTTCGCATAAAATTCGCCGCGAGTCCAACGGCGATGTATTCAAAAGCATCGGCTGCCGATATTATGCTAATATAATAGTGTTCGCGCCCTGTACGTCGGCTTTTCTAAAGCGACAGTCTCGCCGTGCGAGCAGGAGAGCTGGAACGAAAGGGAAAGGAACGCGGAAAAGGAGAGACGCGAAGAGAAGCCGGAAGGGAGCCAGGCTAAGATAATAATATGCGTGTACGTGAATGCGCGCGACTCGTGTGTACGCTGGAATTCGCGCACCTGCTTCGAGCCGAGTTTTCCGCCTAGCCCTTTGGGACGTAATTTGTGAGGTTTACAGGCATCGAGGGGTCGAAGGACACGCCGTAAAAGGGATTTCCAACAGGCGAGACTGTGCATTCTCGTCATCCACTGCTGCACAAATGGGCCAAGATCTCGAGGATCAGGGGAAAACGGTGAAAGTCTTTGAGTTATGGGACTTTATCCTTTTCATCTACTGTAGACTAATATCTACGTGCATTCTCCGAAGATGTTCGTCGTTTGACACAATTTACAGAATAGTTTAATAAAATTCGACATTTCCTGCACCGTGCAGCACGGCGTCTTCATTGCTGATTCTCCGATGCTGGATCTCTCCGAGGTTAAATGGATTAACCTGCGAGCCAAGACTGGTGCTCGACCCTCCAAAAATGTTCTATCCGCTCGACCCGGTCAATATTATTTTCGTCGCGAAGTAAACTGGATGAAGAAAGGTTCGATGCTCGACAGAGAAAGAAGGTTTCGAATGGAAACCCTTTCGTCAGATCGTAATCTGGTTCGCGTGGGTGTCTAAAGTAACCGTACGCTCGATCATCGACCGCGTATCGTTTCGTTATCATTCGCTCGAAACGGTCCGTAAGGTTCCTTTGTTTGTCAGTGTCGTTATCGGTAAGCAATCGCCAGCTCGATTATCGACCGACTCCCCACGCAATTGATTCCAGGTACAGGTACGTATCGACGAAGAAATATCTTCCTTGAAGGATTATGCGTGGGTACCCCGAAACGCAAATCATTTCTCGTCATCTCTTAAAAGAAATTTCGCTATTTTCAGAAAGCAAACCGTGTTATCGATTAAAAGAAAACGATTATCTTTTGTTTCCCGGAATCTAGGCGATCGATTGTTTCTTGGAGGAGCAGTAAAGTTTGCTCAATTTATCGAGAACAAAAAGCTTCGTCCTTCTACATATTGAAATACACCAATAAAAATATTTTGCGTGTAAAAAATTGAAACTAACGGTGTACAGAAACAACGGGGATAAATCACGGAGGTGGTTTCTATCGTTCGACGCAGTCGGTAAGTTGGTAGCGTTTGCGATGAAACATGTGTTCCAACCGAAAAAATAAACGGAAAATGGTGGAAACGACAGGGTGGAACGCGACTTTACGCCAGAAATGGCGTAATAGGAGGCTGCGGTCGATAAGACCGAAAAGACGGACGAGTGGATGGTTGGACGAGCGAGTTGGCGAGCAAGTGAATTGCCACGCGAGGAGGGGTTGATAGATCTGGTTACTCTGCTGCTGTTATCCGTTTGAGGCAGTTACCCCCGCTTTCAGCTCCGTTAAAGACACATAACCACGCAGCGAGAGGGTAGGAAAAAAAAGGAAAACGAGCCAGTGGAAAAAAACAACGATCCTACGTAAACGACGCTGTCTAAACTTTCCTCTGGTCGTAACTGATCCTGTATTTTTACTCTTTAATCCGAAAACAGTTACCAATATTGAACATCCTTCTGATAGGAAGGATTCAACCTGTTCATGCAACCTAATACTTTATAAAATCAGTTTTACGGTACACAGGGGTTAAGGAGGTAGAAAAGTCGATAATTAACAGGTTATTTCATTTTACTTTGGTAAATCGTAGTTGCGCCAGGAAAGTTTTTCTATGGTGGATCGATCGCGCTGGCGAACGCGTGTTCCGGTATTCATGGCGGCGTTAAGGACCAGAAGCAATGGCGCTGAAACCGATTTTCCGCGTGTATCGGCGATCTCCGCGACGCCGTCAGACGCCATTAGACATCCCAGGAATCTGCTCGATAAATCTCGCTAACGGCGAATCTCTAAAGCGGCGCCTCTGCTACGAATACGATAAGAACAATAACCGAACATTCACCGTGCTTTTCGTCTCTCATTTTCCACCAAACTGTAATTTTCTCTTTCAACGTGTAAGATGCTTTAATAGCACAAAAATGAAATATGTGCCGAATATATCCGAATATCACCGAAACGCGAATGCAGATTAAAAAACTTTTTAGAGGGTAGGGCAGAGACTTGGAACGCATGATTTGGATCGTCTATCGTATTCATTCGTTGCAAAACTATTTAAGCTCGTGTAATTTTACAAGCGACGAACCTCTTGAGATGTTTGTTCATATCACGTTCGTTCCTCGTATTGCTTATGCGGAAGTCCCTAACCTCTCGAACCGTTTTATCAGGCGTAATTCAATGCCATGATCAAGCAGTTCTGAAAATTCGTGATATCGATTCACCCAGGTAATTCCGGTGATATCGTCCATAAAGAGAAGCGACGCCTAGAAGAGCAAGAGGAAGAGGAACGGTCAAATTTTCAGTTGGGTGGTCTAACTCGTCGAGCAAGCTTTCTTGCGGTGCTTTCCCGCGGCCGTTTGTGTGTTCAAGTCGTCGTGAATCACGTCGAACGCTTTCAGAATGCACGCGGCCAAAGAGTTTGGTCGGTCATATCGTCGATGCAACGCTGCACGCGTGCTGAAATTCAATGCCAAAGTATGCATGCCCACGTGTGGCTGTGCGATAATGATATTCCCCAGGTTTATTCGCTGGCCGGAACGCGATCCTCCTCTTCTTTTTATCCCTCTCGCCCTCTCTCGCTCTCTTTCTCTCGCGCCACGTTTCTCCGCTCGGTAGCTTTCGAGTCGTATTTTAAAAAGCAGCGCCAGCGTCGACACCAGAATCGCTTTAAGCGACTCATGAAAGGATCGTTAGTTAAACAAAAGTTCGTCGGTGAAACGTTCAAAGGATCCCGTAGACTCGTGGCGTTTCAAAACTCTAAACGAACGAGACTTTTTTTTTAAATCTCCAACAACGGAGTTATAAAGTTCGCGACGTCCACCCGCGGAGAATCCCTCTCGTCGAGAAAAACGACGGTTTTATCGCGCACCCGCGCGAACGCGCGTAATAATCGAGCCTCTAGCCGCGGAACGGGTCAATTAAAAATATTTCATTATTGCCCGCCGTCGATCCACCTCAAATTCAATATCTCTCGATTTTTCCAACGGTCCTGAAAATTGCGTCGTATAATCGCTTCACGTCATCGTATCCCGTTCATCGATTCCCGTTCGATAGGAAGACTCGCAGGATTTTTATCGAATTTTATACATTTTCAGAATTTCATAGAAATTAAAGTCCAGAATAACACGAGTTGTTGTTTCGTATTAATTTAATAAAATTGACGACCATCGTATCCTACTTTTATTTTAGCCTGCAAATTCGTATGCAACGAGTTAATCAACGTCGCCCGTCATAAAAGTTCCAGCGATCCTTCAAACATAACCTTGAGTGGCATTAGTATTCTCCGTACGTCGAAAACGATATTTTACGAGGATTCGCAGATTCGTGGCAAGAATATCGGTTTGGAATTGCCTAAACATTGACTTCGTTTCGTGGCCGGCTGCGTTTTACAACCCCGCTAGACGTAGAGGGTTGCGATCGTGCGGTTCGCGGGGTTGCACCGACAGTCATTACGCATTCATAAGCCAGGATTTAAGGTCGGGTCTCGGCCCCGCCGCTAAGTGCATTAATATCCATTTTAAGCAGGGACGAATGCACGTGGTTCTATCGCAATCACTCCCTAGTAAATCGTCAAGGTGCGTTCGTGCGTGGTGGCAACGAACGACGGTAAAAGTAACACGATTCTTTTCGACGTATCGCCGTACACTTTCGAGATATCGAATTTACGGCACAGTGGACGGGACGCTTTTACGAAGCGTCTCTTAGCAAGGTAAGACGCGGTAATAAAGCGAAGACGCGTCCGCGTGCCGTTTAATTGACCATTCTGCCGCGACTCCTATGCAAATTTGATGGGGTAATTAGGTAACTTCCCAGCACCGAGTCCCGTTCGCTCGATCGTTCGGGATATTTATGTTTTATGCATTATAAAGAGGTGGCCGTATTGTCGATTCCACTGCGAGCAGATAACGGTGCACGCAAACTTGGAAGATAAAGAATTTAACGAATAATTCTTAGCGTTTCCGGAGATAACGCGAAAAGAAATCCGTGGAGAAAAGAGCGGTACAAAATAGCGAAAAATTTGGAAGGAAATTCTTCCGAGTTCCGGTCGCAATCTTGATCTTCTTCTTCGACTTTCCGACAGTACGATACCGGTTACCGATCGTGACTAAAAGAAATCGAGCACTCGAGAACGGGGTTGGCAGAGAAGGGTCGAAGGGAACCGGTGGATAGACGACGGAGACAATCGGAGCCAGGAAAACGTAAGAAGATTCCAGAGTCGAAAGAGCAGACTCCTGTAGCTGGCGCGAAAGGTGAGGTTGAAACTCTCCCTCCTAACCCTCCTAGCCCCTTCGCTCTCACGCTCTTTCACTCTCCGCTTTCCACGATCTATGGCCGGCTTAACTCCGGCATGCTCGTATTTTACAGAACTCACACAGCCGAGTGAGGCGTGCGTGCACGTACAGAGCTCCAACACGCTCGCGCTATCCGGAGAACACCCCCTGCTGGAAGTGTCTCTGAACCCTTCGAGCCCATCCCTCCACCCCTTCCTCATGCTCCCCTGGAACGCTCCAACGCGCCATCCCCGTGTCCTCCCACCAAAACCTTGCCACCCCGTATAAGCTAAAAACGACCCGGTCGCTTAAGGTTTCGTTTAATCTTCCCTTATCCCACGGGCTGCCAGGTACCCGTACGATCGCACAAGATCTCGCCTCGATCCTTTTTTCCTCCTCCCGCCGATGGAACGGGGATCCCGGTCGGTTCTCGTGTCCGTGCGACGTTTAGGACGATCCCTCTTTCCGCCGCCTCTGCGAGTCCGTGGATTTAATATTGACGAAGGGTCCAACGGGAAGAGAGATCCGTAGAACCGTCGACGCGAATCATGTTCCTCGAGAGTGGCTCACTTTTCGAGACGACCTAACGGTAAGTAATTAAAATGATGTTCTCCGTTCGAATTCCGAATTTAAGTTTGTTACCGCGGTTGCTGAATATTGAATGGTCAATTTCGAAACGTCGAAAGTCTGAAGGGTCTCGATATCCAATCGATTCGATGCTTACGATTCGTCGAAAATATCCGCTCCAATATATTACCAATGCTACTCAAAGTTTGTCCGCTACTTCCCGTTACTAAGTAACCACTTGTACAAAATGTGAATATTTTTAATATTAAAAAAATGAAACTTTAAATAGTTAGCGTTAAATTGTACAGGTATTTCCACCCAGCAGGTGAACGGAATTATCGCGGAGGAAGTTGATTTGTAGCTGTAAAGACGGTAGGCGGTATTTTTCCCCGTTTTTCATGGCAATTTCATTATCACCGATCTCTGGATCCGGAGTCATTCGATCAAACTGTGCAGCCTACCGTTTCTCCTACCGGAGCTCCGCGCAAATAAATCTAAAGTCTAGAGAGAGGGTGACAAGACACACCGTCGTGTTCCTCTCGTCTGTTCCCGGCGAGATAGAAGGTGGTCGATCAGTCATTGCGACAGCCCTCCTGCAACGACTCCAGACAAATCGGGAGAGAGCGAGACAAGAGAAAGTCGAGGTTGCTTCCTTTTCTTCGTGGAACGTCCGTTATTCTAGCAGCCGTGCGCCGAGTAATAACTAAGTTTGTTCATAAATTGCCTTCTAATCTGTTGCTTATCGTCTGTTACGCTTTACAGCTTTTAAACATATGATGTATTTGATTCAATTCATTACGGTTGTCTGGCATGTTCTTGATTGCTTTCCGTTATACAACAATAACACGATTGCAATTAATTGAGCTCATATTCCCGAAGGGTGAAAGAGACGAATTACGATAAAGAATTGCTTAGACAAATTCTTTCCTATGGAAGTTACGTGGAAATTCATTTTTAAACTAAATATCGACCTCACAGCGTCGTTCAATTTTCCGAAAAACATCTACTCGCGCCGCGCGTAACGGGTCCAACGACCACGTGTCTCGTCGTTATCTTTTCCCCTTGCTTAAATCCGTTTCCCGTGGCCAAAGGAAACTCCTTTTTCCTCGTCATGGCCCTTTACCGGTGTTCGTTCTTTTCTCGTTGGCGCCCGTTTCCTGAGGGACCGGTTAGAAACGCTCGCGCAGAACCGGCGTCCGATATCCCCATCGCGGCTCTTTCCAGCGCGGTCTTTTGCCGGCTTTCGGGCTGGCCGAGGAGAATTTCAACGCGACGAGACGTCCAGCAAAAGAGACACACACCGTGGACACACAACGGTCTCGTCGTTTGGCCGACGAGCAACCTTTGTATCCGGGGCAGCCGGGGCAGCGACTGTGAATCCGGTAGCAGTCGGTGTACACACTGCTCTTCCTGCTCGTAACGCGAAAACACGCTCCGCGACTTTGTCCCGTCCAGGATTTTCCCGTTAACCCATGGACACGACAAATTTCGATTCGACCCGGATATACGATAGATTCGTCTCCGTTCGCAACATCCCACTTAATTGCTCGTTAATACTTCACCAGACGCGTCGACGATTACCCAAAGTTTATTTTCGGAATTGGAATGGGTATTTTAGCGCGGTAAATTTAGTTCGAGTAACTTTAAGTTGACGAAATATCTGTTAGCGCGTAGAGTAAACTTTCTGCGAGCTGTCTGTAAACTTTTCACCTCCTTGAGCTATCGCGACAGCAGAAAAATACCATAAGACGACAAATATGAATTAACGGAGAAGGTAATTTAGGGCGAAATATAATTTCACACAGTCGCGTTCAGAACTCCACGAATAATGTAAGAAATCGTTACGAATTAAAACTTGAAGATCTCTAGAGGGAAACTGTCGGCAAACAGGATGAAATGTAGCTAAATTTATTTGGGTTACAAGATATTTCGTATATTATTTTACTGCATTAATACGTGTCATCAAATTTTTCACGAGAGATACGCTGCGGCATGAATTTTCATCTCACGTAAAAGCAAATGGAAATTGTTTCATATTGTTTTATGAGGATTAACACGCATTACACGTCACAGCAGAAATAATCATATCTAGAAAGACACACGATAATGTATCACCATCATCACGAAGCAAAAAGATTGCAGAAATTTTCGACGCAGCAAGTAATAAGCTTAATCCATTCTGATCAGTGACGTACCAATACGTCAAACACGTAATAAACATTGCACTATTCACAGTTTTAGGACAAATATGCCTCGTAGTGAAACTGGTACCGTTGCATATCTTACCACTTACACCTGTTTTTACTGTGACGGTAAGAGGCAGGTAACAAAATCACCGTAGGTCTTATCGACGCACGATCAAAGCCCTATTGAAAATGCCCCAGCTACTTGGTGATGCGGGTCCGGCAAAAGATGGAAGCTCGATTAGTCGCGAGTTTCCCGTGCGGGAAAATAGCGTGTTCGAATGACCAGGACGAAGCGGAAGATCGAAACGTCGAGGATGAAGCGGGAAAGAAGGAGGAAGAAGGAAACCGCAGAGGACGAGAAAAACGACGGAGATGGTTGCAAAGCAGAAGAACGGAACCGCGCTGGCGTGGTCAGCCGAAGGCAAAACAAGAGCCACGAGCTTTATTGACTGGAACCGATGAAAAACGAGGAGAGACCGGCCACCAACGTCGTCCCGTCGTATCCGAAACTCTGCCTTGCTTCCCTGAAAACTTCGGGGACCGACTATCGATGCGATAGGTAAACACGAAGGATAGATACGTGACATTACAGAACGTCCAGCGAGCGTGTGGCTACATATGTGCGTTGTGTACGTTTCTCGACGGATGTGCCGAGGTTACGACCGTTTCCCTTGTAAAACGAGAGAAATATCGCCGCTCGTCTATCCCTGACTACCCGCGTACGTTTCTTTTCGTGATCGATTAACCCGAGCTGACTCGACGTCTGCCTCGGCCGTATCTAACGATACCGCCGTGCGAACGCATTAGCGGCTAAAAACTTGCGTCTGCTAAAAGAAATTCGGGGAAAAAACGAACGCTCGGAGAACAAACATCGAAACGGACAGTTTAACGAGAAAGAACATCGGGTCATTATACGCAATATGTCTGAACACGGAATTAATCTTTCTCAATTTTTTCTGAGCAGCTTACCAGTTGTTACTGGAATTTCGAAGAGTTTGCAAATACCGATATTTCGTGATCAAGAAGTACGTGCACTACACGAGTTACAACGATCGAAGTATCTCGTTATGAGCATAATTAGTAACATGTAATAATTAGAAACGTGAACTGCGGCCCAATTTGAAGCGATACAGTATAAATTGTTGAAAATCTGTTTCATCATTAAACGCATGATATTATTCGAATAATTCATCCTATTCTACCGCATAATTACCGAACATCGTCGGTGTACATCTTTCCGTGTCTTTTCCAGCCGATATTGTTTTCCTATTTCCTTCGATTCTATTTCAACGTTACACAATCGTACCTTCAGTATCGCTTGACTTATCTCTCGCACAGTTTGCGACTCGTTTTCCCAGCCTGGTTGCGCAACACGGTTTACATAGCGCAATTTAAATATTCCCCTTCGCAGTGTTTTTCCCGTGAAACACTAAACGATAAAGTTGTAAGTTATAACACACCGTCGTGTCGTTTCGTGTACCGATTCACGCGAACGCGCTGAAATTACGCGTCAAAAACGGAATAGGTTGAATCGCGTCGGAGAAACGGCAAGTCCCGGTGCAATTTCAAAGATTGCATCGAGACGGACGATGACGACTGGCAGTGACATTGGCTGCCAGGCCGACTTCCGGTTTCGCTGGAAACCACATCGCGAAAGATTAACGACGTATCGTGTCCAGCGTCGTGCTCGGCGAGCATCGAACGGTGGACAGCCCTGTCGATTCCTTTGGGACTCCGATGCTGAAACAGGAGGTACGGCCAGCGATCGATCGTTCACTCGTCGAGGAACGAGAATAATCGTGGATATTCCGTTACGTGGAACGCGGACTGCATACTTCTATGCCGAAACGTTTTAGGCGTACATTTTTTAAAATATTTACCCCGTTCTTTTCTTGTAAATACAAAATTCCAAAGACGAAAAAACGATAATGTTCGCATACGCGATCCTCGGTTGTTCCAGTAAAAGTATTAAGCGTCAATATTATCGATGCGTTAAACGCAAGTTGAAATAGAAAATTGTAAAATTAGCGACATTGGTTTTCGCATGAAACAACCGGTCAATAAATCGTCAATTATCCCAGCGGAAGAATTCCATAGCAGCAATTATAATTGGCCGTAGCCCCGTCGTCTCTCTCGGTCTTCATCTTCCAAACGTCACTTCCGTTAACGAGGATGAAACGAACCTTCCCTCTCGATATTAGCTGTCGATGCTCGTTCCGCGAAAACGGCTGCCTCTCAAGAAATAACAACCGCTCACGAGTACGATGTAATTCCTCGTGAAGCGATATCGAGCCTCCGAATCGATATCCACGTATCGACAGCGTTAACGAGCGAACGGTAACCGGTCGGTAATCGCGCGGAATTCATCAGAGAGAAGCTCCCGAAGCTGTTAAGAATCCTGCGAACGTCGCGTCGGTGAAAAGAGCCGCGTCATTGAATCCTCTGGTCGATGGGCGAAACGTACAAAGGAAGTGGAGCAATTTTTCGAGGCGTACGCGCGCGCGTATCGCGCGAGGCGAAGAGGAGGTTTGGCGCGCGCAACGAATCGGCGCTCATCAAGGGAACCGAGGCGCTTCCTTCCCCGCGAATCGAGCCGCACGATTCAAAAGGAGCGACACCGCGCGACACGGGGTTCCTGAAGGGTGCGTTAATCGAGAGACAGAGGGGCGGTAAAGGGGTAGTAAGCGAGAGAGAGAGAGAGAGAGAGAGAGAACCGCGTGTCGGCGAAGGGACGCTTTGAGGACGGAATGTTTTCATTTTAAGGTCCTCCAACGTCCTTCAGAAGCTTTCCAGTGGAAACCCCTTCCCGTTTCTTTTCTCCTCTCCCTCTCATCCCCCAGGAACAGCACCGGCACGTCGACTACCATCACCGACGACGACGACGCCGACTGCCGCCTCGGGTTTTTAACCCATTCTTTCGCGCATTTGCAGCTTTTCCAGCACGCCTTTGATACGACCGCTTGGGGTTGCCCGCTAGTTTCTTTGTGTGTAGCCATGCGCGTAGACGGCCCGGCCGGAGCCCAACCTCCGCTTCCTACGCTCTTTTCCGCCCTTCCGGTCCACCTTCTTCGTTCTTTGTTTACACACCGCCCGCTGGATGCTTGGATAACGTTCGCCAACAGCCTTTCGGCCCATCCACTTCATCCACCCTTCGTCTTTCTCCACTTTTTACCCCACCTGTCTTCTCGTCATCGTTAATCACCCCCACGATGAACGCGACGTCGATTCCGTGTTTTCTTCTACGGGGAAAGAAAGAGAATCGACGTTCCTGGCGGTGAAACGCGCTGATCGACCTCGACGATGCGGATTATAGTCACTCGCTTTATCGCGCTTTCCCTCTGAGCATACTTATTTTATCCTTTATTTATGCGAATATTATCTACCTATTATCTATTTACCATTTAAACTGTCAAGTTTTAATAAACAATGGCTTTAATAACCAGGCTTTAATGAATATAGATGAGGTTGAATTTATGAATGAATCTGCGAATGTACAAGATGAACAAGTAGATGAATGAATATAGTCAAATACGAATGTAACGAAGCTACGGAGCGAAGGTACGAGCGCGACCGTGCAGTTCTAAGTTGGGGTTGTACGGTGACGAAGAGTTGAATGAGATATTACTTAATGAATGGAAGTGAGTACAGTGTAAAAGATTGTAATAAGCCTTGATAAAATTTTTCGAAGAAAGAGCTCACGTTATAAACAGTTTCTCGAGATCGTTCGCATTTCCCGTTTTCACGATTTTTATTTATAATCCGTAGAAAGTAGTTCAACGGTGCAACGATTCGCAGCGGTTAAAAATCGCTCGATTCGCAGAAGCGTCGGCCATCGTCGGTTCGTGAATCATCGAAGAGGGGAACGCGCCAAGGAGTGGCCGTTAATTTTTCATCGAACGCTTAGTAGCGGCGTGACTAATTAAGCGGGCCGAAACGGTCGTGAGCGAGTTTCGCAGGAGCGACGAAAGCACGCTTCGCTCGTGTGTACGCGGGTTCTCTTCTCGTGCCCGTCTCGCGGATAAGCTTACACGCGAAAAACAGGCACGAAAAGTAAATGGACGGCGAAAAGAAAACAATACGCATGGCGGAGCCGGAGAGGCAATTCCAGCATCGCCTTCCTTTTTCCAGCCGCCTCTCTTTCTCCCGGTTTGCTCTTTTCCCTATCCCATCCCCTGTTCTCCTTCTATTTTTCGCCCGACACTAGTGGAAACCCAAACGATCCTGCTCGTGAGCAGGGAACAAGAAACGAGAAACGCGTTTTCATCGCCCTACCCAACGGGTCTCGCGACGATCGTAATTTACATGAGCTTCCTTTTCATCTCGATGACGTTTCCAGCTAAGGAATACCGTGGAGAAGGGAGGCGAAAAAAGAGTGGCAAAATACACGGGGAGTCGAAATCCTTTACGGACGTTGTTGCTTTTACCGCGATCGAACCTCGTCCCATCCTAGCAGCGTGAACGTTGAAAAAGATTTAAGTACAGGAAAAAGTCCTCTCCGTTGTCGCTTCTTTCGATACGCTCTTCCCGTCTATTTGACGGTTATTTTTGTCCCCTTCCCCTGATGGCTGACGGATGACTCGACGCGGTTGACGAATGACTCGACGAACCTTTCCGGGGAATCGTAGCACTCCTTCGTCACGACTAATGCTTCCACGATATCTCTGTTTGTCCTGTCCTCCTCTATAAAATGATACCATTTTTACGAGTTGCTCGATAATGCTTACTCGTCAACCTGCGACCGAGCATTCGTACCTCCAACCGAGGCAAAATTTATGCGACACGTTTCTCGTCGTGGGTCAAATTCGACAAGAAACAACATTATCAGTGTATCTAATATCAATCATCTATAAAAAAGAGGCGTTCGAATAATTTCTAAAACGCAAAAATATTCTCTGTCGGTATTTGGCGTAGTAATTTAAACTCTTCTGCATCACCTCGTCGAGAAGTAAACGAGAAACGAGCTACTAAAAGGTAAATGAATTTTCCAAAGTCCATCGAAAAGCGAGGAACGGTTCTCGAAGAAAGAGAACAACTCGCTACAAGTTTCACGACACCGTGAAACTCTCTTCGTCCGTTTTCCAACCGCTCTTTTCACAGAGTAACGCGAACGATGAAAATTTCGCAACGCTACAAGTTCGGCGGCAACGTTGCACCAAACTCTGGCCGGGCTTCCGTTTCGAAAGAATCCATAAAACCGACACAGGAGGTCGGTTTATGGAACTGGAACTCGAACTGGCCGACGAAAAGACAGCAAGCGACGACCACGCGGCTTCGGCGAGACGGGCACGAGGGTTTAGTATGCAAAGAGTCACGCGTACAACCGTTGCGGTTTTGGAAGTTTCGTAAATAAAAAAAAGGAGACGAAAACTCGAATCGACCACGTTCGACTTTCGGTTATTAGTCGACCCGCGCAACCGGAACAGTCGATTGAAAAATCAACCGTAAACTCATCGATTTTCCGTCGTGGCACGTGACAGTCGACGTATGAAGCGGTACACGCGAGATGCTTCTGCTCCACAATCGGTTCAACGTCTACGCGTGTTGTTGAATTCTGGTTTTACGACCAGCGCTCCACTCTCTTTTATCAGAAATAAACATTTGACTATCCCGCTTTGCCACGGTATAACACAATCAAAAAGCTCACCGATCTTTACTGCCTCGTAAATAAAGTTGCGCGAAAAGACGGTTCTATCGCGTCTGTACGCATCGACGTCCCTGAGCTGTACGCAACGCCCTCGCGATTATGCTTTTTGACATATCAGACAGTGCCATCGCGACGAGTATAAATCTTTCTGATACGTAGTGGGACTCGCGACCTGTTTCTGCATTGTCACGGTCTCGTGCTCCGTTTGAAAATTACGCTAACGCAAAAAATGTGATATTTGCGGGAGCTGGAAACGTCGACTGTCGTCACATTTTAGAGTGTCACGCGCGGGACATTTTTTTGATGGATGCGAACATTTTTGGAGGCGGTAAATATATCGCATATCGGTGGTAAGTCGTATCGTCACCGTAAAAAATGTAGGCGGCGGTACGAATTTGTAAAAAAAATTGTTTCCTTCGTCCTATTACGTTTTACGAAGAAGTGACTTTGACAAATAGATAATTTTGGCAAACATACCGAGTCGCTTATCAACGATGTTATCTCTCGCGAATGTCGTAACTTTATCTGTAAAGCGAGCGGAGAAATATGAAGGGTAAAGTTTCTGGTTCGCGTCCATATCGACGATAGATATTTCACCTGGACGCCTGTGCAAGCGTAGACGATCGGCACTTCCTCGGTAGAAAGTTGAGGTCAACGCAGAAGCGGTTGTTTGTTATGGCCAAAACGTATCGACAGAATTCTCCTCGAAAGAAGTCGAAAACCCGTTTCGGATATATTTCGGCAAATGGCAAAGCACAAACTTTGGCCACCCGTAATTTCGAATATTCGTGGATCCGCAATTCCTCTTAATTTCGTAAATTATACGAATGTCTAACCCGAAACGTACTGTTCTACAAAAATTAATTAATCCACAGCCATCGTACACTTACATATACTCCTTTGAACCACATCGATTTTCGGTGCGCGAAGGAAAAACTCCCGCAAAGCTGTTGATGAACGACGATAGATCACGCGAACAAACTCCATACGATTTTCTTCGTCGAAACACGGAGGATCAAGAATTCTCCGTAAAATCCGAACGTTGCATCAACGTGGTTGTCGTCCGCGATAACAAATATTTCCCAAGAAATGTTCTATTCTAGAAAATCGGAGTAACGGTCGACGGAGAAGGGTCGCGAGACATGAATTTTTCTGGTTTCAGCTGGAAAACGGGAAGCCTCGAGGGCCATGTCGCATCCGCTCGAATCAGGCTGTATCCCGTAGCGCAAACAGCCGTTGCGTCACAACCACGTTCTATCGGAATGCTCGAGTACACCGTTCGCGTTTGTTAGCGACGCAAGTTGACACAAACTACGTAGACGAAGAAAACGAAAGGAGGACGTCCACGCGTGGTGACGCGCGACCTGTCGTGACCGATAAGTAGCTATGCGTACTCGGTTCCCTGTGTAAATTACGGCCAGAAACGAACGACCGCGACCAACCGCCCTTCCAACGTTAAATGACTAGTCGACTCCCTCGTTTTTACCTGGCACGAATAACGTGCTGGACACGCGTATCGAATATCCGATTTCGAGCACGGCTCGTGGAACGTGGGCGGCGAGAATTTACCGTACGCCAGCGACGAGAAACGAATATTTATTCATTTATTTATCCGCTTCAATGGGTAAACCTGGATTGCTATCGGCAAGAAGCTAACCCTTGCAGGAGAAACATTGTCGATGCAAATGACGCGGTTGACAGTGATTATGCTCAGTTAAATTTAAATCCGTGTACTTTGCGTGCGGATTCTACGACTAACGCTACTGCTCGAAAATTCGAATGCTCAAAATGTGTTGGATCGCCGGAGACGCGAGAGCAATTTGAAAAAACGGAAATACCATTTTTTTGCAAAGGATGGTAAATAAACTAACTTTATTTACAACGAGGTAGTTAACTGCAGTTTTAAAATTTCCACTGCATGTCTGCCAGTTTGAGATGCAAATACTCTGCATCGGACGACTACGGTACGGGGTGGGTTAATCTGTTAAATGCGTCGTAATTTTTTCAAAAGAATACGCAGAGTATGCAACGACAAACAAACGATAAAAAGGAAGACAAATACTCGAAAGTTTCTTGCTAAACACGGCAACGAAAAATATATTAAAATCCATTTCCGTGCGGTAGCTTAAAATTAGGAGGAGAATTTTTGAGCCGCTTCGGTTGTTCTACGATCGTTTTGTTCTTGCTCGCTTTCCAACGGTAAAAGTCGCGTTCGCGGCTCCGAATATTTTCACGGCAGCCACGGTTATTACGCGAGAAACTGCTCGTATTCTTTCTGATCGGTACAGATTACCGGAGAGTACGGGTGCATAATATCGCTCTTCGTGGTCAGTGAGTTTAGACGAGGAACCAGTTTTCTCGCCACCTATTCCGTATTCAGAAAATCCTGTAAACTTTCGAATCTAGCGTTTCCATTCGTCTCTCGAGTGCTTTCGAATCGATAAACGAGACGAGAACGCGGTAGACCAGTTTGAATCGTGTCTCTTTCGGAGCAATACCGAAATTCCTCGCGATCGAAGCGTATGGAAACATCAAAGACGAAGAGAATTCGATTTTCTCCAACGACACCATCGGCCAGCCTCAATTTTTCCGCTAATGCTCCAGAAAAAGGAAGCGTAACGCACGCTGGAACAGCCACTTTCGTGCAGCTTTTCCGTGGAAACGCTCGCCATCCTCGTACACGTATGAACGTTACAGGGCCACCATAATTCAGAACGACCGCTAAAGGGCTCCCCGTACACGTACATGCCTGAGGGAGCTATTACAAGCGCGTACAGACGGCCGAGAGATGGTAGACGCACGCGGGATGTACCAGACACTCCGCTCATAAAAATACTGAAGCTGGCAAAGAGAGGAACCGACCGAGCCTGGCGAAAATAACATTTCGAGAGATCTTACTTACGAAGGACGCTAGTCGAGGGAAATTCGACGAAGAAAAAGCAACAGGGTCGGATGCAAAAGGGATCCTCGCGTGACAGAAAATGGACCTGACGTTAAAACGAGCGTGCATGCATTTACTCTGACGCGGACGCGAGCGTCGGCGCCTCGCTTCATTCCACTCTCGCGAAAGATACGAAATTCATACAGAGAAAAGTCGCTTGCTTTTCCTTGCTATTCGAGAAACTCGGCGAGTTTCGAGAATCGTCGTAGCCGATGTAAATTGCAGGGAATTTCCGCGAGCGAAATCGTAAACAGGCTAGTCACGTGCGGTGGGATGCTATACGTTACGGGGTTTAGAATATTGAGGATGTCTCGTTGCTTGACAGACTGTCGAGCGAAAGGAAAGAAGCGATTTCAACGAGTACACGGTACGCGATCGTTTCGTTGACGGAATCTTTTTCCTGTGTCAATGTGTAATTGAAACTTTGATTTTCCGAACCTTCGCTTTTGTACTTCAACTTTTGTATCTCTAATGGAACATGCACAATGTCATAGATATTTCGATATTGTATCCTTTTCGTAGCAACTTGAAAGAAAAGCGATACGAAACAGCGAGAGCAAAATGTTTCCATTTTTTGTTCGAGGACTAATGCTCGTAACGTTACGACTATCGAATAATGTAAAAGAGTATACAGTTTTTGGGTGAAGCTATAAACGCGTTCATTCGTCAAAGTCCCCATTGAATGCGGCCGTTGTATTTCGTTTACTGACCAGCGGCAGCAATTCAGTGCTCGTTATAATGGCACCGGTTCCGTCGTCGCGGTCCATTTGGTTCGCCGTAAAAAATCGAGCTCGCCCCGCGATGTTATCCCGAATTACACATAAATCTCTCTTTAATGCACTGGATGCGCATTAAAGAGCAGCACGAGAGCGAAGAAAGGACTTTTGGCACGAGAAGAGGCAGCCTTTTGCTCGCGCGCGTGGCTCGACGCACCATTTCGTGGATTACGCATCGAAACTCGAACGAAACTGCTCGTGCCCGCCTCTCGACGCTCTTTACGACCGCGAAATTGTGCGATCAATTTCGAAGAAATTCGGTCAAGCAACGAGCTACGGCTATTAAGCTCGATAACGCGACTTCCCAGACCGTTTGCTCGTGCTACTTATCGTAAACGTGGATCGTTAATGTCTCTTGTATCGGTGCTGGATCATCGATAAATCGTTTTATTGTTTCCTGCGTCACTTATCGACGCTTACCTTCGAGCTCTGCTCGCATTATCTCTCGTGGATCATCGATAAATCGCCTTAATCCTACGTTTACCGCGATACTCTTTTTTTTTCAAAGATATTTGTTAGTCGGAGCTCGAGTGATTTACGCTGCCGATCGATATTGTATAGCTTTCAGGAATTAATACTAGTAATTGTTAAACTCGGACAAATACACGTGCGCAATGTCTTCGTAAACTTTCGAAATATCGACGAGAAGTTGAATTTAATACGGAATAAACGTGTACGCGGCAGCGATTGTTCGGCACATTTTGGTGGATGGAGAAAAGCGAAATTCCGTGACACGAGGAGTTAAGAGAAACGAGTGTACCCGTCGAGACTTCCTTGGAAACGCATACGTTCTTCGACAAATAGTGGAACTGGCACGTCAAAGCCTGCGTTTCAGCCGGCATTTCAACCGAGAAACGGCGTCGCGCGCGCTACCAGCCCCCGAGAAGAAAGGAATTGGATATTCGCAATAGGTCGGCACGATTACTCAGACGTGCTTTTCAGCATCGGATCAAGAGCAGAAGAAAAAAGGGGGAGGTTAAGGTGCGATGCTCTTCTCTCGATGCAGCTTTCCGCCCCCGTTCCATCGCGTGCTCGATCCCACGTAGTACTCTTTTATTCTCCCAAGACGACGTACCGCCTCCTCGTCGGCCGTCTCGCGCGAGTGAATAATTCGTTTCGTTCGCTCGGAGGTGTTAATATCGGCGCTTCGTCGGCTCCCCTTTTCTTCGACCACCCTCGTCGATTCGTCCGAGACTCGTTCGCGCCTTCGAGAACGAGACAAAGGGGGCGAAAGAAGCGACAGGATTGTTTATCAACTTTTCTTTCTTCGTCGATCCATCGGCCGTCAAGGGACGAGCAAGTAGAGCGCGAGGGAAAAGCGTATCGGGCGAAGACGAGGAAAGAAAAAAGCGACGACGACGACGACGAGAACGAACGGGTAGCAGAAGCAGTAGCAGCTTTCTGTTACAAACTCGTCCTGCTAAGGCAAAATAAAATTAACCTTCGCCGCGTTTTATATAGAGCTCACCCTCTCGCGAGACAGACGAGTAGAGAGTAGTGGAAGAAACTGAAAGAGAGAGAGTCTTTGCCCTTCTTTCTCTTCTTTCCCATTTTCCAGCCCTCTCGCGCCCGGTAGCATCGTCTGCTTCGCTATGCCGGTTCCCTCGACGTCTCCGGTGTCGTCTCTTGCTAGCTGGCTTCGAGCTTGTCTCATTCTTACACGCAAACTCCATTAGGAGACCCCTGAACTCGCGGGGAATATCGTATTATGACACCGGAGGGCTCCGTCTACGACTTAGGCGAGGAAAAAATTCCGTTGCCGGACGAGCCGACGCGACGATCCCAGACAAAAAAGGAAGCGGGTACCGACTAAAAGACAGAGGGGAAGAAACGGTACTATGCAAAATGCAAGAAACTTTGCCGGTCTTTCTCTGTCTCGTCTCGTCGACGATGCGCTTTCATCGGGGATGCGAGGCGATACGCGATTCGATTTAAAAGTGGATCGCGAAGGAATCGACGAAGGCTGATATCTCGAGAGCGGTTGTAATCGTTGGTAAAGTGTACTTAGCGTGGCGTCGATAAATACCTTGGAACGATGTCGATAACATTTACTAACGCGAGCCGCGGACCGATATCTCGCCGGAAACGTCTTAGTATTTTATTGATAATACGTTTTTATCGTATTCGTACGGTCGTAAAGGGTGAAACAGTCGAGCCTCGACATTATACGCCGCAAGAAATTTCTCCCCGAAGAGAGAGAGGAGTCTTTAGAAATTCCCAGAGACGTCGTAACTTTTCGATACGAGCTTTCTTTTTATCATATCCATTCCAGGCCCGCAACAGCCACTCGCTATACGTCGCGAAATGAAATACGCTAAATGGAGCAGCTGCGCCTGGCGCGCGTGCGGGCGAAGAGGATCGATCGGCTGTCGATTCGTCGATTCTCCTAACGAAAAAGATAACAGCGAACGTAGAGTCTATCTGAAAGATGTACGGGGATCAAAGCGTAGCGAAATTCTTCTAATTTCCCTGCTGGTCGCAGGTAGAAACGAACAGGCTCTGCAGAACGCGTGACACCGTAAATTCGCTTCTGTTTCTTTCTCTTTTCTTTCCGCTCGCCATCCTCTTGCCCCGCGCGCGAAGCCTACATAGAGGGAAGGCAAAGAGAATTTCACGAATCGAAGCACGACGACTGCACCTTCTTCCTCCGAGGTACAACGTCGTCTACGTAGACGACGTCGACTACGACAACGACAACGACTACGCCGAAGAAAATCGATAGTCCGCCTCAGCCTCTCTTTGAGAGTTTCTTGCGATCGCTCGTCGAACTCTCACCTCCAACCAGCACCGCCGCACTACACTCCACCCCTTTCATCCCCCACTAGACGGCTCTCAACTTATCCCCGAGCCAACTTCGATACCTTCAGACTCGATCCATAACGGTTTTTGCCCGAAGCCCCCGACGAAGCAAAATAGTTCGAAACCCCGGGTCATCCATCAAACCAACGCGATTCTCGACGACCTTCCCGCTACGAGATTCCATCCGACCTCTATTTAGTCCTTAGACCCATAACGACTCCTCGGATGCACCTTGGACCCCGTGCCCCGTTATCGGGCTAAATCACAAACCGGGGATTACATCGCGGTTTTACGGCCACGATGAACCGTGTCGTAGCGTTCAAACTTTTATCAATTTTCAGACACGACCACGTCAACCGCTACTTCCTCTCGCGTCACCCTTCCCATCCATTTCGTCGTGACGCGTTTGTCGATATCAGCCGCTTCTTCTTTGCGCCAACCCTTCCCTTTAATTGCGATCGCGAACGCAATTTTCAGCAACCGGCTAAACTTCTTTCGCCGATCATGTTTCCTTTACATGACGCAGCTGTAATACGCATCGTCCTACTAGAATAGCCGGATACGTTAGAGCTCCATTCCCTGTACTAAGAGTAGAGCAAAGATCTATCTCGCTAACCAATGTTGTAGTCGATTCACTCTTTCGAACGTTGGCCAAGTTCGCAGGGCGCAACTAACGTTTGGTTCCCTCGTAGCCGATAACTGGTTCACCGTCGATTTACTAGCTCCTCGGTTGATCTTAGAAGAACAAAGACGAAGCGGGGAAAATGCTGGCACATCGCGAGCAACGGAGGGCTGAATGTTTTATCTCTCACACTTCATCGTTTTCCGCTCGTTACTCCCGATCGTGGTCAACGATCCACGAATCCAAAGAGTAAACACGGTACGAGACGATGGAAAACCCGGTGATTGCCCCTTCTCGCTGCCATTTTCCGTACCGTGAGATTTTCTCTCGAAAACTG
Source organism: Megachile ligniseca (assembly GCA_945859555.1). Lineage (NCBI taxonomy): Eukaryota > Metazoa > Arthropoda > Insecta > Hymenoptera > Megachilidae > Megachile > Megachile ligniseca. The sequence continues at coordinate 12,569,268 of OX243781.1, read as the reverse complement.
CCTTTGCTTTTCTTTCCTCGAAACGACGAACAGACTCTGTTCCAATACCGCTGACGCGTTACGAGAGAATAATGAAACGAAGCGTCTACCTCGGTGTGCGTGCACGTACGTGTGTGTGCACGTGTGTAAAGGTGCAAGTTTTCGAGTAGGCAGTCACTCCTCGAACAATATGTGTAACGCGGGCGGCACACACGACGGAATAACAATGAGGAGAGCGAAACTTGCCAGCCGGTGGTGGTTCTAACCGAGCATTTATTACGACGCAATCCAGTTATCGGAGTTAACCGACAGGACAAGTTGATTGCAGAATAATACGGTGTAATATCCATCCGTGTACGGCTCACGCAACCACCGACAGACCGTCTGGTGGGTCGCTTTCGAACGATGACATACTTTCGTCGGTATCTTTCCTTCACGCGTCACCACGCTATTTTTATTGATCCCAGAGTGTCGAGTTCACGCGTGTACTACCGCCGCAGGAAATAGAAAGATCGCCAATTCTTAATTCCGTTCGATAACGAGCTCAGACTGTTCGCCGTGTGGCTCAAGGAGGCCAGCGTGTCGCTAATTTGGTCATTGACAAATTTCCAAAGTTGAGAGCTTGGAAATTTGCAAATACATAAATATAGAAATCTTAAGCTTTCAAATTGAGAAATTGCATGCGTATCCGTAGCTACGCTCACAAGCCTAGCTGGCCATTGCATGCTCAAAGCAGCGACTCTAACGTTTCGAATTCGCGAAAGACGCGAACGCGCTCGTTCAAAAAAGCTGAATCGCGCGGATATTCAACGAACAAGTCGCTTCGATTCAAAGCGCGAAAACGTAAATCCCCCGTCATTCGACCTCTTCTCTTTCACGCTCGCTTGTATACTAATCATAAGTAACCGTAAAAATAAAAAACGGGTCACACGAAACGAGAACATCTATCCACGACCGTCCGCCCGCTTCTCTGGCATCAATTACCGAGTTTGCGCGCAAACTTGTTTTCCCACACTCCCACTTCCTGATACTTAACTTTCCAATTAACGCACCTGCTCGAAATCATCCTAGCGATCGTCACGGAAGCAAGAAGTTCCGTTCACGCGCATGTACACGCGTAGAAACTAGGGTGGGCGAGCAGACGCGAACGGAACAAGCATCGAGAGGGTTGGGCGAAAGAAACAGAAGGGGGAGAAAGGAGATCAACTGTCGCGATTTATTACTCAATTTGTCGAGAAAGCTTCTTCCTTTCCGTCCTTGATGGTCCGTGAAACCGACCACTGGTAATTATTTTTCAAGGTCTCGGCCTCGAAGAAGGAGCAGAAGGAAGCCACTTCCTGCTGGTCGAGAGTAATAGCGACGATCACGAGAACAACACCGGTAAAGTGCTGTCAGTTAAATATCAACCGGTTCGGAGTGTATTCTTAGCCCGTTCGAACCGGCCTGTTGGTAGAAAACGGTAAACACAATCCTATATTTGCCTGTTCGCTCGTTTAACGCTATGTCCACAGAAATTATAATGCACTCGGTTGAGCCGGCAGCGTGCCTTTCAGAAAATTTCCATCGCAATTTCGCCGAGATAACTACCGACGTTTACCGAACGGACGTCGTGTCCGCGACCTACAGACATCGGGAAGACTCAGACTAATTGCAACCGCAGGATGGAGATCCTAGATTCCATAATTTTTTGCGGTCATCGATTTCTCCGAGCGATCGGCAAAAACAGATCGACTTTCCCGTCGTGGCGTGCATCGCGGTGATCGTCATTGCAAAATTAATATGATCTAATGCGTTTTAATTTGAAGACTCTCCAAGTGCCCGAATTCGGTTGTAGACTAACTTTGAGGCTGTAGAATAGAAAGGAAATCGAGTTCCGTTCGCTACCGTTGCTCTTAATCCTGGCCAAAGGGCATCTATAGAAGTCCAGGACCGATTCAACGGGTCAGAATTGATCGAGCAACGCAGCGAGAACGTCGGCGCCCTTTTAAACGGAATTTCACCGGCAGCAATAACCCGATTGCTCGCTCGTGCACGGCTTTCATCTTCTTTAGGGCTGCCAATGTGGCTCGGTTAATCACCGCGCTGGATATAGGCGACGAGCGCGTACACGACCGGAGAATAACGAGAAGAGGGCCACTCTAGATGCGCGATAGTGTAGGTGTTGTTGGTACGACGATACTGTAGATCGTGGAGAGGCAAAGAGCCCTCCGGCGGTTGCTCCAGTTAACGCGGCCGAGCACTTATCGGAAATTATCAGCGAGACGTAACCTCCATTACGTAGCGAACTACAGCTCGTTAGGGCCTATCTTCGATGCAGGTTAACCGCGTACACCGTGTACCCGTGTCATCGGTTCGCCTATCGTGCACCGACCGACTGCCTTCGGTTCTTTTTTAACGCGGATGCCGTCGCGTCTTTTCCTTCGTCCTCGATATGTCCGATTGTACGATATTGCTGCTCCAGACTGAAAATTCTAACTGCCGTAATTCCTGTTTCGATAAACGGCACGAACATCTGTCTCGCTCGTATCTTTCGGTAGTATTACTGTACGTGGAAGAATAAGCAAACCAGTGTGACTTGTACCAGTTTTTCCTTCGGTGATCGCGCATATAAATCGTATGGACTGCGTGTTAATCATTTTCTAAAACCGAACCTGCGATACTGGGACTTTTACCCCTTTATATGTGGATAACGAGAATTTTCGCAACTAACATCTCGAATGATTAGAAATAATTTTTTGAATCGCTTGAAAAATGCTCGGTAGAAGGAAACAAGTGTCGCGTAAGTACAGAAAATTTATTGAGAGTAAAATTATTAATGGAAAGGATTTTCGACGATTTTAGCATAGCATTGAAGGTGTTAAATAAGACTTCACGGCTCGTTGGAGATAATGGACGATCGTATGTGTCGCGTCGCGAACATACTCCGCCTTAATAACGGTAAGTAACGCGTCGCGAGCGAGAAAGATGGGAACGAATGTGGCGTGGAACCGGTGAGCAATGCTCGTTTTAACGATCAGTTTGTCAACCGTGTCGTTTCGTTCGAGGTATCCGCGAACCGAGAATGCTCGAAAGAAGATTCTTCGAATGTTGATCGATAAACTTGATAAGCCGTAATATACCGAGAGTTCTTATAACATTGTATAGCGTCTCAATTATCATCCCCAATTTCTCATAGTCAATAAAAGCGGTCCGCGTGAAAATCGCGAAACGTTCGGTGAGAAGTTGGAGGAAGAAAACGAGGGAAAACCGAGAAGTCGGGGGGCAAGGGAAGAGAAAACGCGATAGAAGGAAGACGTCGCGAAGTTGAGGAAAACTTTGTCGAATCGAGCTGGCTCGTTTCTCCGACAGTAATTGTCCCGATCCATTTCGGACGGCGTGGTAACGGTGGGTCGGGTCGTTATACGCCGGGAGCATCGATTATTCCCAATTATAATAACAAATGCAAATCAGGAATAACGACTCCGGTAGTCTGGTAATAAAGTTTCCCCAGGCCGGTCGTTGTTCGCCGGTGCTTTCTTCGCTCGCCAAAAGCGACTCTGCTCGAGCGAGTTTCATCGATCGCCAACGCGACGATTGTTCTCGCATCGAACATCCTCGCGGAGAGACTCGAGACACGTTTATTTCTTTTTCTCGTGCCGATCGGAATAAATTAATTAAATCTCGAGCAACGATTACGACGGAAATAATGGTACAATTACCGTTGGCTCGCTCGTGATCGAGATTACGCAACGAGGTCTCGAAAGTGCAACAGCGCGTCGTTCGTAATTACGGCGACTGTGAAAAAAACGAGGAGGGAGAGGAAAAAGGAGAAAAGAAATATTATGCGAAACGAGCTCGGCCTAATTTTCGCTACTACGTTCGCGCCACTCTCGCTCGCTCGGTGACGACTGATCGAGCTAGCTCGTAATTACGTTTAATTACGAGGCACAATTTCAACAGTCGCGACTACCGACCCTCCCCAAAAGTAATTGCCCTCCGTCAGAAATTTTACGACTACGGGGAAAAAGCGTTTTTCCATCGCGTGCAAAGATGACGCTGGACGCGTTGCGTTGGATAAAAGTCGGAGAGTGGAAATGACAGTCTGAAAGAAAATTCAAAGAAATACGAGAGGGTAGAAAGTTCGAAGGTAAAACGGAACGTTATTCGAACGAAAATTCGGGTGAAATTTAGAATTCCTACTTTCCTTTCATAAAGAATAAGATTACAAAAATGATTTCGGAACATAAAAACGTGCAAGAAGCGTTGTATGTGGAAATTTGATTTAAAGCGAACATAGCCAGTTTTCAAATTACATCCCTCGATTGTATTTCATGTATAACTGTTGCAACGGAAAGTACAAAGATCAAAGGTATCGAGACTTCGAGACCAGAGGGTCGAACTGGAATTTATATTTCGACTCGGTAATTTCGAGCTATAGGGGATGAAACGAGCAGGACGATTACCGCGAGTAATCGCGATAATCGTCACGGGACCTGCAACTAGAGTCACGACATCGACCTGAGCCCGCCAATGGTCGAACCAAGCAGAACTGAATATTCATTAGCGATGATAATGCCACACGATCCTACACCCTGCTGCTTCTCTCTCCGTGTCCCTCGCGTTAGGCTACGTTTTCACGTGACAGTAAATCGTAACGTTTAATACCATGACTGGAAGTTGCGTTATCGTGACATTGGATTCCGCGATACCGTTCCACTCTCATGACATCGAACCTCTTTCATTGTCATAACACGAAACGCCATTAGTTTGGTTATTAATCGCATTGTCGTGACAGTGCTTTTCATGCCGCGACATTAGTATCATGCAATTAAACTAGTTTCATTTCCGTGGGTAGACAGTGTCACGTATACCGATATTGCGAAAATAATGTTGCGAACTAATCGATCTGCGCGTTCGATGTCTGAAATTTCACGCAAGTGCGATGGAGTCAAGAGTAGTAGGATTTCGAAATAAAATGTCACTGTCACGACATCGAGAACGATGACCGTGTCACGTGAGAACGCACCCTAAGACTGTGCAATCTCTACGCTCCGTAGCCATTTTCTCTCTCTTTGTCCGTTTCGCCCTGGCAGCGTTATATTTTTCTACCCTCTTTGGGTCTCTTTTTCTTTTTTCCTCCGTCGCTATTCATTACCGTTAATATCAGCCTCTCCCTTCGCAACCGTCGCTTCCCTTTTCCTTCCAGATTTCGCTCCCGCCGTTCCCGGTTCCTTGACCCCCTCCACCTCCTCCGTTCCCGGAGTTCCCATATCCATTTATTTCTGGAAATTCTTGCGCGCCAGCCAATTCCTACGCGCGCAGTTCCACGGATTCGGTCCCGTTCCAAGGGGCAGAAGCGGGCGCGCGGCTGATTATTATTCAGAAAGTATAACGCGCTTCGGCCAAGCGTGCCCCAGGCAACGGGCGAATCGAACTCGATTACGTTTCCGCATAACTTGCGCGAACGCAGAAGCAGCCTTACGCCGCTCCACGCGTTCTCGAACGATTGGCTGCGTTTTGATTCCGATAGGTGAAAAGTTCGTCGCGGTCCAACGATTCAGCGTCGAGCGATCGCGATAAGCGGAGCCGAAGCGACGAGCCGGTTAAGAGGTGGCCGCGAGGGAACGCACCGGGAATTCATCGTTCGAACGAACGATTCGGTCGGCACGAGTTTACCGATGGAAAAGTTTCTTCGGCTCCGCACCTCGACCACCTCTATTTGACTCCCTTATGATTAATCGACGCGGTAAAGGCGGTTGAAAAATGCGCCGGTGTTTTGACAAGTGTTCTCAACGCGTTTTCGTTGACTCGTGAACGTGTTCCTTGCGGGATGATTGATGGAAGCTAGCCTCGATGCTATGGTAACCTTGCTAGGGTTCGAAACGGTGTGCAATATTGCACAAACACGGGATATTGATTGAGAAGCGCGGTGAGCAGAGATGGGATCTAAATGTATTGAAAGTAGATTCCAATCTGACTCGGTACTACCAATCGGTTTATGAATATTTTACGAACAAAAGTAATACGTCGAACTCTCCCGTGTGTCAATTTTTTTACGCCCTCTCAACTGGTTATTAAAAATATTTTGCAAAGTATATCTTTACAAGTCGACATTGCGAACGAAACATTTAAACGACGATCGATAACTTTTATCAATTTTAAAAATATTCCCATATGCGCTCGTCGTACACGAGAGGGTTAAGTAGTTTGAACCCAGATAAGATTATATCAAATTTTTTCGTGGCGATTGTTGATACAACCGAACCTTGACCTAGTACATTGAAACTTCTCATCTGCGATCAGATTATCTCGAATGGACACTAATTTCGCTCTAACTTGTACGCTCATAGTTTATGCCACCGCGGTTGCGCGAAAAGTAAAACCTCATCTAGTACGAACAGTATTTAAAATCTTCCGTAGCGAAACTCGTATCGGAATTAACTACGATTCATAAATATGTACATATTGAATTTGATTCCATCTCTAACAACGACAATGACGAACGCGTATAAACGATGAATCACGACCAAGCATTGAATCATCGGCGATTAATCGGTGGGACAAGAGACAGAACGAAGCCGATAGAAACATCTCGTTTATTCTCGGCACGTTGCGAAGGAACGAGAAATAATTTCAACGCGGCCCGTAAGAATAATTTAGAGCGCATTTTGTACAGGCCACACTTCGCGAGGAAAGATGGCGTCGAAACAAAAGGAACGGTGCACGGGGGAACGTTCGCGTCGGGTTGGAAAAGCAAAACGACGCCGTTACCCCCGGTGCTCGGAAATTTACAGCTAGAACGAAGGAGGAAAAGGGGGCGGCTCGAGGTATTGCACGCGTGCAAAAAAGAACCCGCTAGCGAGCGTTGCATGTGTGCACGCGTTCGTCTTTCCGCGCGACGAACCAGCCCAAGGGCTCCGCGCGACCTAAATACACCTCGGCGTGGCCCGTCGTCGTGCAGCTTTGGCCCCGCTTCTTCGAGAAACGGTTCGCCCTCTCTGTCAAAGAGAATCTCGAAAGAGCGAGACCATAAATCTTCGTTTTCTTCGCCCGCCAGAATATCCCGATTTTCAGACGTTCGTCGTGACGAGAAAGGATTTTCCTTTCCCTCCGAGTTCGCGCCAACGCGTCCCATTCCTCTTTCTAACAATCGACCATTCGATAAGTGACGAGGGACGATTTTTATACCGACCACAAACGCGTTCAATTACCATCGCTCAGATCGCCACGCGAGAAATTATTGTGCTTCAGAGGACTACGTCTGGAATTACCAAGCTTCAGCTCGACACGCGTGGAATTACTATGCTTGAGATAGCCACGCGTGGAATTGTCATGCGTGTAATCATCACGCTTCAGATTACCACGTGTAGATCTGTCATGCGTGGAATCACCGCATTCAGATCGCCACGCGTGGAATTGCAATGCGTAGAATCACCACGCTCCCGATCGCCATGTGATAAATCGTCATGAGTGAAACCACCATGAGTCGTATTTCCACGCATAGACTCTCCTACTCGTGCAAACTAATCGAGAATGCGGAATATTACCGAAACTAAGATTGAAAATTCCCCTTGACGAAGCGTTGATCGAGATTCGGAAAGAAGTCGGTCGGTGATTCATGGAGCTATCCCAACGTTGGTGAACCGTCGATGATCCGGATTACGGGGGAAGAGATATCGGGCGATGGTGAAAATACGCATCAGAAAATTGGCTGATTATGTAAATTTCGAGATAACTGGTTGGCTACGCGTCATGCCCGTCCAGGCTTTCGAGAGATTACGTTATCGTTGGGCATTATTAAGATAATGCCACGTAATAAGGCATCGCGTACACGCAGTTAATAACGGCAGCCTTTGCATTCGACGTTTTTATTGCCGATTGTCTGTAAATCGCACTTCCACGATTGCATTCCGTTTGTTTCGAGAGGCTAAATGTCACGGAAAGAAAAAAGAGTTAGTCGACATTGTTCTTTACTTCGGACGAGGGCAAAGGATATCGACATTTACATTCGCGGTTCGAGCATACTTTTCTCGGCTATTGTGCGTGGACGAGTAAAAGGCTCGATAACGAATCACCTTTTAAAGATCGATTTAACTCGATTCTCTCTATCTCGGTCAAGGTGACCGCTTCAACTTCGACCACTTCGTTTCGTGTACCGCTCTCTCTTCATCGATGATGTCATACCTTTTAATGCAGAACGTCGAGCCCGCGGCGAATGAAAATATGATGTATACTGACATTTCAATGGTTCGTGTACTGGATGGTAAATCAATTCGGTTCAAAAGTTGAATAAATTCCTCTGAAATAAGCATATCGAATTTATCTCTGAAAGAGAAACACTTGTGCCTCTTACTTTTCTCACAATCGAGATTCATCGGAATTGTATTAAGTCTACAAAAATTGCTTAAACAAATTACTCCGCAAAAAGTTTCGAATCCGAATCGTTTGTGTACGCGAAACGGCAGAAACGCTTTCAAAATATTTAACCCCAATACAGATAGCGGATTACCTTTACTTAAACAGGAAAATAACTCGAATAAACTATCGCGATCCAAAAAGCGATAGCAGTCCACGTTTTCACCCTTCCACAACTTCATCGTTTGTTCGGAATAACACGAACGCAACCGAAACGTTCAACCCCGATACCGAGGGTAAACAGAGAGAGATTTTTAGATTACGCTAACTCAAACAGGAAAAGTATTCAAATAAACCAGCACCGTTCCAGAAGAAATACCAGTCCAAGTTTCACCCTCCGAAGGTGGGTGAATCGTTTGGCCGATAGAAATAGTAAGAACGCTTCCAGAACACTCAACCCCGACACCGCTACTAAACGAAACAGCGTTGCTAGACAAATGGGTCGAAGCAAGAAGAGAGGATGACGGTAGCACGTGGGTGTAAATCGTCATTACGATTGAAAGGTGGAGCGATAGCGAGGGTAGCGGACCCCAGCTTCGCTGTCGGCTGGAAGCCCTTCATGCAAATCTTATCGAACGTAAAAGCCTCTGGAACGGCGCGGAGATGGCAAGAAGATTGGACCAGGCCGAGGAAGAGCAGTGTCATTCCTTATCTGCAGCCTTGGCCGCATAAATGCATCGTAACGGGTCGTGTTCGAATGCCGGCCTGTTGGCTGGGGTTGCGCCAACCGGAGGCATCGTAGACTGCATCAGCATCGTGTCTACGCTGTAGTCCGATGTATCTATAACGCGGACGATGACTGGCTCTGTATCTTAATAAATATCCCCTTTCTTTTGTGTTCTTTTTATATCGCGTTTCATGCAACTTCTGACTTTTCTATGTAGTCGACCAACGAATGCTAAGTGTCACGCTGGTCTTCCATCAGGCACAGTCTACACGCGTCGATGACAGCTATCATTCGAGAGTCGAAAAAAAGTGTCTCGAAATTTTGAATGTTCCATGTAAAACGTTGAAATGAATTCAGGTAGTATTTGCATTTCATCGTAGCAGCAATCTCGGACGCGTTTATTTGGATCTTCAAATATCATGTTCTTGCCCGGCGCTGCCCATCCCCGGGCTACAGAGATGAAGATAGAGAAGAAAACAACCGATGCGTTGTTTTGTAAATGTTATTCAAGGTATCTCATGTGAGCTGCACACGAGATATATTTTTTCGGTGGCGTTTTATTCGAATGCTTTTAATATGTATCTCTGGAGCCCTGCTAACTAACCTCGGGCGCAATCTACCATCCCGTGTCCTTTTTCTCCCTTACACTTTATGGTTACTGCGAGCTACACCAGGGTCTCGTGTAGTGCTTCATGAATTCTTTTTGTAAATTCTATTCAACGTTGGTAATCTCGTAAAATTCTTGGCTAGAGTGGCTGGTAGCGAAACGGGTTGTAGGGAAATGTATAAAGAGTGTTTTACGAGGAAAACTTGATACCTTTGGAACGATGCTAAGGTCTGAGTTAGGTTCTAAAATGAGGCATTATCCCTTGTGCTCTGCACGAGATAAAACTTGTAAATTCTTCGTGGCAAAACGAATGGAAAATTTCTTTATCGTTTTCAGATATATCTGAGCGATCGAGGATAACTATCATTGTTAATACGCGATTACAGCGAGATAGATATAGTCGCGTACTACGTCGTTGGAAAATTTATCATTACCCATTTCTCAGTTAAATTATAACCAACTTTCAACGCTTTCTGCAACTTGTATCTCTTCACGAAATGCAACTTCCCACCCTCTAAATTAAGAAATCGATAATTGTTTCTACGGCAGAAACAGAAATCCATGTTGCATTCTTCGGATACTTCGTTATCCTATTACCGTGCATCAGACCGACGTTTTTGCCAAGGGAACGAAGGCGAAAATATGCGGCTGGAGGCGCAAGAAAAAGTGAACCACCCTCGACATCAATATTCACAACGAGTGCTCTTATGCGGCAAGAACCGGAGAAGCCTCGACCAAGTTAACTCGCTTAGCGCGACAACAAAAGCATACTTGCGCGAGAACAATGCGATGACCAGGTAGGAAACGGTAAAATTTGAAATTCAGCGCGAGGAAAGCGCGTAAATCGCGCGAGAGCAGCATCCCAAGCGCGACGAACGAGCCCCGTCGCGGGTTCTTCGTTACTCCGGGTAGCCCGGCTATGTCGGGTTAGTTGGTTTTCGGCCGAAAATTACCGGGACGCGATACGCGACAGGTGTGCGTATTTACGAGCGCAAGTACGTACGCGCAGGCTGTATAGAAAATGGAGCCGCGGATGCTAGGATGCGTGACTCGCAGGCGCAGACTTTTGCCACCCTCTGCTCGTCGAAAAGTTCGCGCATGGAAAAAAATATTCGGAAGCAGCAATTAAAAGTTTCATGGCTTATCTCGGGCCGAACGGGAATTCGAGGATACTGCAATTAACCGAGTACGATGCGGGAAGAATTGTAAAAAAGGAGTAGCAGGTTAGGGCGGCTCGTTAAAAGAGGAATCTCGATTGACCGATTGAAAAGATCGATTTTTTTCCGTGTTGAGAGCTAAGGGACCACTGCACAGCTATCGTAACGGATTGGCGATAAACATTTGTACGTTTTGCAAACGCAGTACCGAAATAGTCGATTGCGTAATGTCTACGACGTTAAATTTACTCTATCTACTTCTATCGATCTGTTAGAGAAAATTTGACGCGTAGTTGTCTCGGATAAAGACGATGAATCGAGAGGAGACGACGCTAATGAAACGTATATGGGTTTACAACGATAAGGCCTCGTAAGTTTGGTGCTTCCGTTCACGAGACGCGTACGATTTGTTGGGCCGGAACTGTTGGTAGCGTCGATGCTTGCCGCGGTGTCTGGCCCGGGGATGATCGATACTTTGAACTTGAGTTAGCAGAAACAGGGGAAGCGGAAAGCGGAGACGATCGTGCCTCTCGTTGGCGTGTCGCGTGACGTATAGCATCGTGGGATCTATGGTCGCAGCATTAACGGTGATGTAGCGTCCCTGAATGTAATATCGCGTCGCGCATAACCCGATCCGATATTATTTTTCGGGGAAATAAATTCGAGGCGACGTTGCCTAGCGTAAAACGTAAACACACTCGAGAATATTTGAGCCTTTCGCGAAATATATTATCTTCCTGCGCGAACACGACTGCAAACATTCCGCGACTTTTCATCTCGCGATAGAGCAAACGTTCCCTCTCGGTAGCGCGACGGGTATACGGGGAGAGGACCAGGGACACGGTGAACGATGAACCGTAAAAAAAAAAAAATTAATACAAGGAGAAGGGTGGGAAATCGTGATACGAGCGGAAGAAACGAGCGAAGCGGGGGATGTTATCGCAAAAATAGAGAGACTTTCGTGGCTTCTTAGCGAGGGTGGAAGCATAGAGCGCGCGGACGCAGCGGATGCAGGCGAGGGGGCAAGTTAGAGATCGAAGGAGGGAGAGAGGAAGAGGGGGGTACGAGAGAATTCATTAAGGTATGAATAATGCGTCTGCGATGCCAAGGCTGCTGCCGAGAGCACCACCGTGCATACCATGGTCTGGCCACGGCACGGGTGGAAGAGCATGGCTAAAATTAAAGCGGATTCACCCCCTCCGCGGCCACGGCCTCTAGGCGAAAACGTTCTTCGCCACTCACGGTCGCCACGTGCTTTTCTTCGAAGGAACAGAGAGACCCGCCTGGCGGGGAAGAAACGGTGGAACGCGAGCAAACGACAAGAGACCGGCCGGCAAAAATGTCTATCGCCGAGGAAGAATTTAGAACGGGACCTAAGTCTGGCGACAAAAAGCTTGTCGCCATGGGAGTGCTATTAAAATCATCCTGGCTGTATATCTATTTCAAAATCGAACAAAAAGTCCCCCTATATTTTTTTCTTTTCCTTTCTCGAGATACCTAATTCTTTTACTTTTAGGGGAAGTTATCGTAAACACAGTAAAACCGCGATATTTTCCTGCCGAATAAAGTCTCGGTCGGAAATGGCGACGTTACGAATTTTAAGAACGTCCTGTGTCAAACGACACGCAGGATCAGTAAGGATGGTTCGAGCAGAGTCTTTTTTAACGATCATACACATCTGGCCGATGAAAAGGGACAGAACGGGGCTCTGTTTACCGTGACGAAGATACTAATGACGTTAGAGGAGACGCGACGGTGTAAATTCATTAGCAGCTGGCGTCGCGTCCCGTTCTTCGTGGATTAAAGCGAAGCAACTGGAGCACCGTGGTTACGATCGAAACTCGGCGTCAACGGTCTTTAAATGTGACGAATAGAGGGAAACTAGAAGCTGTTGGAAAAACCAATTTCGTGTCTACCTCGTTCTATGCCAGGATTTGTATGCTGTACAACGGTCTACGTTTACTTGCGAATTAAAAACGAAGACTCTTTACTTTTTAAAACGTTTTACGTGAAATGCTAAACTGTTGCGTGTTCTCGACGTAAAGAGCGCCCGTACTTCATGGGAGAGGGCAAAAAATCGAGTGACTGTAACTAACGTTTCAAAGATAAGTACACAAACGAAAAAGAATCCGAAGCAGAACTTAAATGATCAATGTCTCGTTGTCGCGAGGCTTTGAAATTTAATGCAAAGATCTTGAACTTGGTTGGCTGTCGGGTTACCCAGGTTCAAAGATCCTGGCGTTGCCACGTGCAGAGGTGTAAACTGTTGGAGTATCCTGGCATGGATGCTTGCCAGATGCCTGCCAAAACTGCGTTTCGAATGTGTTCAACGAGCTACCCAAAGGCCCAACACAGCGCTCGGAAACCGACGACTGAGCGACAGCTGGTATTACTGGCCGACGAGTGAAATATGTAGTGTACGGAAGGTGAACGAGTATCGAGAAAGAACACGACGAGGAAATATCCGAAGCGTTTTCCGCGCGAAAGATCTACGTCTCGAAAGGGACGCGTCATCGAGCGAGCGGCGGGGAACTAAAAATTCGTGACATCGGCTTGGATCGGTGAAAAATTTTCAGACGACGCGATAACGTCGGACGTGCTTCTAGCAAAGGATCTCGAGGACAGAAATATGGCTCTGATAAAGAGTCGACCGCGATCGATTTAAAAATTGTGTAAACAGAGGCTGGCAAGTTCGTTCAAATATTCAGCGGTCGGTGACAGGAAATGGAATTTTTCGAGATCGAATTCAGAGTAGAAACGCTGCAGGCGCTAAAATTATTCTCCCGCGTTTTCGTCGCGACTCTTACGCTTCGCGCGGTCGTTGATCAGCTAATGAACCGAGACGTGGAGTTAATTACCCGTCCAGCAACTGCACCGCCGAGAATACAAGATGTAACCACGCGTAGAAGCGGAAAAGGATCAAGACGAAGCGAAAGGAAGCCAGTAACCGTATTTCAGGAGAGTTTTGTCGGTGATCTTCAACCTCGAGAGGAAGAAACAACGAAAAACCGACTTCAGCGAAGAAGAGGAGACAAAGTAGACTCCTGAATGAGTAGCAAAAGGGAAACGCGATAAAAAAAAATGAAGCGAAACGGAGGAGAAACGGCGTCGACTGTTACGCTGCGAGGATAAGCGAGGTAGACGAAGAAAAGGATGAAGACCTCCTTCTGAAGGAGTCGTCGACTTACTCGAGATATTAATTTCTCGTTAAAACTCGCTCGTCGAGCTTTCGAGCAAAGACGGACCACCGCGCTTCGAAATGGCACGAAACAGACGGCCGTGGCAAACGGAGGGAAGCGGAAAGAAGAGGACAGAGAGTACAACCGGGCGGAGAAGAGCTGCCGTGAAGAAACTCGTTGGCCGTCTTCGAGGCAAAGACCGTGAACCGAGCGACGATCTTCTTTTCTCCACGACAGCCAAGTAATTACGGGGACGAGAGATACCCGGTCGCTAGAGCGCGCTTTATCTCATCACGATCCGCCGGAGCGGTCGGACATCGAGCACCGCGATCCATGGACGGCGGATCATCTGCCCTCGGAGCCTTCTCCCTGCATGGATCTTATAAACGCACGTTTTAAAGAACGATCATTTTTACGTTCCAAAGTTGCGATATTCTATAATCTCAAATCGCCAAAGTTCGAAGGTCTTAAAATTCTGAAGTTTCCAAATTAAAAAATTCCGGAATTCAAAATTGATCTCTCCGGGGATCTCCGCTGTGGGAATTTGCATACGCCGCGACGATTTGCCGGCGGATAACAATTTGAGGTTCTTCGAACGAGCGTAATCGTTTCCCGGAGCGCGAGTACGCGGAAAAAACAGGTATCGTAACGCGTCGTTAAGAGCGACTCGCGAGAGTTATCCCTACTTTTCCGTCGATCGCCCGAAAACACTGGAGCAGCTTTGAAAGGAGAGAAAAATGAGTGCGCGTGAATTACAACGCGTTCCGTATTATTTCACTTTGGTGACAAATTTCGCGCGGAAAGAAGAAAAGGTTCGGTCGAGGAAGAGATGAACGGCTGGTGAAAGAGCTGGTAAACGGTTGACGATGGTATGGGAAGAGGAACGGGTTGAAAACGAAGGGGAAAAGAAAAGGAACGAGAGCAAAAGACACAGGGAACGTAGCGGGTGCATCCGCGTGCAGCCGGCGGAAGTACGGAAAACGACTGGCCTCTTTTTCCTCCATCCGGTTTGAATTACTATCATCCCGGCGAGCATTGTCTATTGTGGCGGAGAATTATTTTATTATCGCTCGGTCGACCGGCTCCGAATGCTTCCGTGAAAGGCAACGGGGCGAGAGAGGGTTGTCGGCGCGGGGGGAGGATTGTGTGCAGACGCGGAGGTACGAGCGTGCAGAGGCTGCACGGTTCCGCGATTTATTGATCTCGCGAAAGAAAACGAGAGGACCGTCGAAAAACGCAGCCGCGACCAACCTTCGCTTCGGTGAAAATGGAAAAATATCGGACGGAAGTAATGCCGTTCAGACTCGCGCCGCTCGCGTAATTACCCCCAACCCCTTGCAGATTTTACGATCGTTTCCACGATTTGTAGCGGTATCCGTGACCAGAGTCGCGACGTCGAATGAATACGAGCATTACGAGTTGCACGTTTCCAGGTTGTTCGCGAAACGACCGCGACGAAAGCGATTTAAGGTACAATTGATAGGGGGGTAGTTTTGTCGAACCGGGAAACGCCGTGGTATGCAGCGGGCCCTGTTCGATTACGCGAACTAAACGTGCGTGAAAAGGTTCTTCGTGTTTTTTAACTGATTAGTTGAATTTAACAATGAAAATAACTGTGTGTAACAAGAAATATTATAAACGAGATCAGAAGCCTATACTTGAGAATTAATTGTTTGTATGTCCATTTTCACTGCAGCGTCGTGTCAGCGCGTTGATTGCCGCAGTAGAAACAGACGCGTGTAGCAAGACACGTCGAATCAAACTACTAGGAAGATTTAAAACGGCCTTCGTCGTTTGGACTCGCTCCAAATAATTGCCATATAATTTACAATTTCTATTGATCGATTACGATATCACGGTGAAGCATTCAACAAATCGTAGAACGGTGTCGATGGCAGGAAGAACGATGGAGGGCGATGTGGCACGCGATCACCTAACACGACAGCGAATTACCTGATAATAGGGCTGACCTAACGAGCCTACAGCGACCTTTTCCAATTAATTAATGTCGCTATATCCGCGTTTAGCCAGTATCCAACTAGATCGCAACTTGTTAATACTCGAATGACGGAACTTTAACGATTAGATTTCAATTAACGATACAATTTAATGCTACGACTTAAAAATTCGTCTAATATTTCAACAAATACTATTGCTTCGTATACGCACTTCGTACCTCCGCATCGCGATTGACCCAGCCATCGCCGTGAATCGATGAGACGGATAATATCGTTTCTCGCTTTGTCGACAAGCTGCAAGTTCGCTTCTGAAGTCGGGACGTCCACGCGCGTAAATTCGCAAGGACATGTCTATACAGCGATTTCTGTGCAGCCGTCGAGGCGCAGTAACGAGGAGATCGCCGCGTGTTACAGCGAAAACAACATTCTGCTGCGCCTGTCGGTATCGATATCGTGCTTGTATCGAATTTCGTAAGGGACAACGATACAACCAGATTCGCGCACGCACGCTCTTCGTGTTTCAAGCACGTTGTCGTGTGCACTTTAAACTAAGCCTCGAGTACCTTCCCTCTCGCGTTACAACTGTTTTGTCTCGATGAAGCCCGCTTCGATTTAAAATCGTAAATGAACGCACGCGTTCTACCCTGTCACTCCAAACTTTCAATTTTTAATACACCCGCTGCATCTCCTTGAGTGCCACTCTAAATCTAAATTGTTATATTTTGTTATAATTTGATTACAAAACGAAGAATTTGTGAATTAGTAAGATAGGTAAACGTGATTATAACACAAGTTCTTTTATATTCTTTATAATGAACGGTACTTTGGAAGATAAAAGAAATGCACTTTTTTGACCGCAATTCGTAATTTTATTGTAACATCCAAGGGTCAAACGGTGGCGATCAGGAACATTGTATGACAGCGTCCACCGCATCGAGGTCGAACGTCATTCCTCGAAATCGATTAGACTTTTTTCTACTGGAAATTGTATCGTCACGAGACATCCCCGCGAGTTGAAAAGTTTGTGACGTCAATGTGCGCGTGTAAATAGGACTGTGGAGACAGATACGGTGGCTGGAATCGAAACGAGAAGTCGGAAAACAGATATTGATCGCGTCTCGCGAGTACAACTCGTGAGTACACTACGCGTCGCGAGTACACGTGCGCGTTTTCAATGACGCAAGGATTTTTCGAGCATCGCCGAGCTACCGGTGCATCGAATCGATTTGTTCGTAGAAACCGGTACTCGGTGCTTGAAAACACCAAGAATACGATGAGACGATCTTATCTCGGAGAGTCGACGTACGGTGATTAACGTTAACTAAACTTTCTAATCTTTCTCGTACAAATAAAATTTATTCTTGATACGGTGAATACTTTGTAACCAGAGATCCGTTGGTACTGGATACCGAAGTCTGGATTAGTAACGTCATCTTTAGTCCCACGGTTTCCTTTATTATTAGGTTTCGAGACTCTCACGTGTACAATGATTATGCGAAGTTATAAAATAAAGTTTATGGTACAATTTAATGCAAGATTGTTTCAGGTAAACTTCGAAGCTCACAGAGTTTCTCCCATTTATTATCATTGTATACAAGTTTGTACCACTCGACGCGAGAAGAACTAATTGATATAATTACTTATTGTGAGAATGTGTTAATTTCCTATATTTAACGACCCATACACTCCATTAGTCCTGTTATAAATATGCAGATAATTTAACGCGGATAGGTCTCATAAAGCATAAGGTTGCCATAGAGAATAGTAAATAGTATTGTCATAAAAATTGACCAACAACCGTGGTATATTCGAAGGGTAGTCTCAATTTCTTGTCGAACGATCGAGTAAAGATACGCGCGAGTTTCGATTCGAGTAACAATCGGTTTCGCGTATCCCACGAGTAGTAAATAACGTCGCAAGTAGATCCGACGTTGGCTCGGCACCGCCATCAGTCTGCTTAACACCTACCATCTGTACCGGGAGACAGGGAAAGCGGAACAATAAATTTCGTCTTTTTTCTCTGGACGAGGCGAACGTAAATAATTGTCTGCCAATCCCTTCTGCGTCGAAAGTCACGGTATCGTGTATCAGCGACGAGCCTACGCAATGCATCGCGCCAACGAAACAAACTACCATCCGCGAAACGCTGCGATTATGATTTAAAGATGCTATCGATGCACGCCAGAAAACGTCCTCTTCGATTGCCAATCCTTCGAACTTCAACGCGGACGAAAGAAACGATCAGTCACCGAAGTTTCACCCAATTTGGCGGAACGCTTATGAAATATTAATGGGAATCGGAGAAACTTAATTTATTCCCGAGACACGATATCTAAACGGCCAACCAGCCTCGTTGGTAAATGGCTTAACACGCTCACCAGACCCTTCTACGTGGACGTAACCACACAATACGTGTCCATCATCTCTTGTGACAAGAGAAATCATTCGTACGCGATCGCATGGCGAAACTGGTTGCGCTGGATCGTTCCAG
Organism: Megachile ligniseca; assembly: GCA_945859555.1. Taxonomy (NCBI): domain Eukaryota; kingdom Metazoa; phylum Arthropoda; class Insecta; order Hymenoptera; family Megachilidae; genus Megachile; species Megachile ligniseca. The sequence continues at coordinate 12,550,836 of OX243781.1, read as the reverse complement.
GACATCTTGCTTCACGGAATTGTACAGCGACAGGAGCAGCTTCAATAATGCTCAGAGCAAATATCTTATTTGTATCGGTCGAGTACGCGGTTATCAGTGATTCTCAGACAGGAGGTACAAGGACTGATGAGCCCTCCAGCACAGATAACCCGGTACATATTGCTGCTAACCCTTGGATACTGCAACTAGGCCTTTGCTAACCCGGCAATTAGGTAATCCGTGATTTAGAGGAGCTTCTCGAACTTCTTACGGGCCCGAAATACACTTTCGAGAACGGTAATTATTCAATTTGTTAATTAATTTTTAAAACTTCAGAACTGCAACAGTTCCAAGTTTCGAAATTCTGAAACGCTCATGTTCCAAATCCATTGTGAAACGTTCGCGGGAAGCACGATACAACTGTACGACGATTACGAGATCATCCGAGGACTCAATCTCTAGCATGGCCTGACAATTGAATCACGAAAACTAATCGCCGAAGAGATCGTGCATGAAGAGTGACCGCAAGATCGTTCCAGGACATCGCGTTCAATTGAATTGTACAGCGACAGGACCAGTTCTGATAACGTTTCGAGCGTATATCTTATTTGTATCGAGCTTGCGTGACAGTGGTTCTCAGAGCGCGAGCGATAGGATCGTTTCAAACTCGAGCGAGCAATAACGATCGAAGGGTAAAGTTAATCGATGAAAAAATAGGAAAGAACGATTGGTTATCGCCGGTACATTTCTCGAGTACGTTATCCATCGCGTTGACTTATCGCTGGCGAATCGTGTAACCAGCGAATGCGTTTTCTTAGCGATAAACGTGGCTGGCAGTAAAGATATCGTCTGGGCGTAAAGCACGTTGGCGTCGTCGAAGGGAGAAAAAAGAGGAAGGAAAAAATAAAGAATCGTGAATCGAACGTGATAGTTGTCGAGACCAGCGTCATTGTTTATTAGCAAGATTTATCGGGCTCTCCTGCACCGGTAATAACACGGCACGCTGATTTATTCAGATTTCATTCATGAAATTACGCTTCCACGGAGCGTGTGCGTACATGCCCGGCCAGATGCAGCGTGCACGCGTGCATCCGTGGCTTCTTCGTCGCACCGACGACCGACTCGTTCGAGTACCCGATCGTTCCGAGCTCAATAACTTTCAAACGCAGGACAGCTTTCCAATCTAGCTCATTAACATCAATGATGCTCCGTTACAACGCAGCCGGTCGACTCGAGGATCGTTCAGTGGCGCTCATGCGAGAGGAAGCCAAGCCGATCGGTTACGATTACGTGGCCAACAGGGGAAATTCGAGTATCAGACATGAAATCGATCGGTCGTATCGAGTTTTTCCTTCCCTTGTCTCTTCTTGTCTCGCGCGTAAAACGAATCCTGTTTACGAGTCTCCTCCACGTAACGCGTTACGTGCTACCTGTTCGCTACGATTTAACGGGTCACTTTTGATCCAAGGTTGCATTTCATGCGTAACGCGAACGTCGAAAGATAAGAGCACGACAGCAGCCGGTGCATTTTTCGACGGTGAATGCGATTAGAACGATTAATGACTCTGTATAGAGCGACGTTCAGCCATCCAATTGGAATTTAACGCTTTAACTACCGTGTACTAAAGTGGGTACGCGACTGAACTTTGTAGAGCAACTACGCGTTCATATATGGTCACAGAACAGTACTTCGTTCGACGAAGTGTCAAGCATGTCCTGGAAACTTTTTATGTCTCGACTGCTGTTTTAAACATAACTATTCTGTGATTGTAATTAGTGTACGGTGTTCAGGATGATGAAATAGCTTTTGCTTTATTACAAACTTCGTACAATTTTTGTAAATTCGGTTTACAAGCGTTTCGAAATACTTTACAACCTCGTTCGGGTGTCTAGGCCCTAAATTGATAGAGAAAATTTGTTAACGATAATTTGGGAGCGAATAGAAGGTTCCCGCGGATATTTAGACAAGCTTGAAATATGTACTCCAGCAGGCATATTCTTTTCGACGATTTTTCACGCCACGAACGGCTAAAAAAGTAGCGCCAGCCTGGTCTATCGTTGCCAGATGTTCCCCGAAAAATTCAGAATTTTTTCGTCGGTGCCCTACGACGGGTTCGACCGCTTCGCGTGGGCAAACCCACGTTTCCACAATGACACCGAGATTAATTTTATCGAACACGTCGGTTATGGAATCCATTGTTTCCTCGATGTTTTTATTTATCCGTAACTCTTTCCGATTATTTTTAACTTAGACAGGTTTATGTCCGGCCGTATTATTCATCGACGTTCTCGGAAGAACGTCTATTTGCGTTTCAGAAACGATCACAAGGAAAATCGAACGCGTAACGAGGCGATGCTCGTTTAATAATAAATTCCACGTTGTCGAGTTTTCCGCGATGACAACGGTTAACAAATTCGCGGGTCACGCTATTGTAACGACGATTCACGGCACGACGAGCAATCTTAATGTATTTACAGAGCTGAAACCCATTAACGCGTGTCTGCCAGTTGTTAACGACATGGCTGGCTGGCTGAACGAGCAGACAACTTATCGTTTCGCTTCCGGCCGTGAGAACGCCGTTACGTTCTGTACAGCTTAAGACGAGCCTAACTACCCAGTCATCCACCTATTCTCCTCCGTTGTTTATCCTTTGCCAACCGGATTTCCGTGTCGATCCTCTTAACCGTCGATCGACGACGAAATTTCGCGAGTAACGTCGATGCAAATGTTGCTACCGATCCGATTAACCGTGCCACCTAGTCGAACAGGGACCAAATGAAACTGAGATAAGAGGCACGAGGATGGAGATCGCTAAGAAAATTCAACGAGAAGCTAAAAACAAGGAGAGATTTTAATCCCAACTGCCAGGCGAAAGTTCCTAGAAGATCGAAGCATCGAGCTCGGGCATCAATATTCATGATTCGTTTTTATATTACGTTGCATCGAGTTATGTAACGGCGGTAAAAATAGCAGTTGAGAAAGATTTTTACGTTGCATCGTCGCAACTCACATTTCTACGCGTTCAATCTTTACGCATTAGATTTATAGGTGTTCAGTCGCTACGACTTAAAAACTTCACGTGTTAGAATTCTACGCGTTACGTCTTTACACCTTAATTTTCTACGCGCTGCATCTTCAGACATGAGAATACTACGCGTTAATTTTCTACAAACTGCATCTCCAGCATTAGTATTCTGCGCGTTGTATCGACACGCGTTAAAATTTCACGCGGTATATCGCCACGTGTAACAAATCTACGCTGTACCACTACGTTTTAGAATTCCCCGCGTTACATCGACACGTTAAATTTCTACACTGCATCTTCACGTGTTAGGATCCTACGTGCTGAATCGCCACGTGTTAGAATTCTACGAGATGCACCTCCACGCATTAGAATTCTACGAGTCGTATCCACTCAATAGAATTCTACGATCCCAATTACCACGGGTGCAATCGCCCCACGTTATATTGCCGCACATGGAATTGTCACGTACTACAGAACAAATATGTCTCCTTTCCCGGCATCGTTATTTTCTCTATGAAAAAACACCCGCTATATCTCGACCGATATTGAAATTGAGTAATACAGATATAAAGTTTAGTACGGTTAATCGGATCATCGAGCAGATTTTGTGAGCGGAATGTAAGCATTGTACGAGGGTAATCAATTCGATGCTGAGTCATTCGGTACAAATTAAACGGCTTCATCGATCGAGCACGGTATACCTGGGAGTTGCTTATCGATGAATCATAAAAATTCGAAGTAAACGTACTAGCCGCGTAGACGAGTCTATCAATCATAGCACGGTTACACGTATCACGGTCCATCAATCAAACCGGCACGGTATTACGAGTTTCCCGCGCACAGCGTTTTCCTATTTATATTTTCGCCGGATCCCGAGTTATCGACGCCGCCCGTTCAAATCGATTCTCGACGGTAAATTTATCGTGAAATCGTGTCGTCGCGAATTAGAAGCCAGATTCGGGTCGAACCGAGGGAAAAGAACGTTCCTTTCGAGTTTGTTAAACGGATCCATTTATTTTCAACGAATCGACGTACGAAACTAAAATTAGTGACGGCTACCAAAAGTTAGAGCCCCGACGGAGCGTCGAGTCTAATCGGAAAAGAGGTCTGGCCAAAGTGCAGGTGTTCTTGCTCGAAGACGAATTTAAAATGTGTTCTTCTCCCCATTTATCACGCGGACCAAATATCCAATTAGCCTACCTGACATTTAAAATATATAATTCATAGCTCGACACACTCCTCGACACGGAACACCTACTCGTATAACAGCGCGATATCGTAACAGTTAATCGTGTCGTACGATTTCGAAGGAATTTTAAACTCCGCTAGAGAGGGGACATTATCAGCGCGTAATTTGAATTTTTTGCCACGAGGAAATGCTAAACGTCGCGCTTAGAAACGCGACCTAAAGGCGCCACTCTAAACTTAGCCGAGTCGCTGTTCTCCGAGCTCCAAGAATAACTTTACCGTGTCCTCCCGTAAACAAACAAAGACCATCTGACATGTTTCGAAGTTGAACATTACTCTGTACCGCGGAGCAGACCATGTGTTCCGAAACACCGTTGTTTCATGGTACCTGCAATTGCGTAATTTCCTTCGACAAATACACGGTGTTCTTTTATGCAGGAATTTTATTCGTGGGAGAGAGGCTGGCCGGGTCTGGCGTCACCTCTTGTCGTATTCGAAATTTCTGATCCTATAATCCCGTCGTCTGCATGCAAATGGTAAATATTTAACTTGTAACATTCCCTGTCCCACGAGGGGGGTTCAAAAGTCGAGCTTTGTCCGTCACTCTGACAAAGTGGCCCTTAGAAAACACCATCTGTTACATTCTCTGGGACCAAGAACGTGGGGTAACATGGTAAACAAGAAATTGTACACCATCGTCGAAAATTATACGGCCCTTTATGTTCCCACTGTTTAACCCCGCGCTAAATAAGAGCTTCTCGAAAAACGTTGTGGCTTTTCCGAGTGGACAATCATCGGGATAATCGGTGAAAAAGGAATCGACGTTAGTACCACGGCATAGTTTAAATATTAACTTATTTACGACGTATCGACGCTTTCATCGAAACGTTGGAAGTGTAATAAAATGTTCGACGGTATTATCGCAAATGGCTCTTCGACCGATATCTTACGATCGAATAAGTAAAAAGAGAATCGAACGTTGGTGTCTAAGACTAGTCGTGCAACTTGTCTTGTTTCCGCGCCTAATTTACAACACACAGCTAATCAGCTAGCGGAGTTATTCTAATAGCGTTTACTTACAATACGAAACCCGGTTCTTTTTTATTTAGGATGCATGTCATAATCCCTACCGTGGTACGCGCGAAACGCGCACTATGGAATGACGATATTTGCACGTTGCAGAGACCTTCGAAGCGAGGACGTACAAGGATCGAAACGTTTTCAGAAACAATTATTTCAGCCTCGATTCGTTTTACGAGCCATCCGAGATAATTGCTTCGCGTCGTCTTCTAAAGGTTCTCGTCTAAAAATTTTATCACCTCGAGAATGGTTGACGTAAGTGTCCTAAAATTATCGAGCACCGATTGCGTACTCGTTTTATCAGGTGAGACGCGTACGCGTGTTTATTTTCCGAACCGAAACGAGTAAGCGAACGCCGTAACGAGTTGTAAAATCCATGCTGTAAAAACGGAACAGCATGTGCATTGCATCGAGACGTGTATTACTGAATTCCTAGATCGCTATGTCCTTGTTCGATTATAAAACAAATCGCGCGTTGTTATTATCTATAAAATTGGAAAAATGTGTTCTAGAATAAACGTTTTGCAAGAATAACCTCTGTGCAAATCTCTCGAGAACTCGAGAAAAAATGATAAGAGAAAAAACGAGGAGAAAAAGAAAACAACGCGAACGGACTACATTCGCGATATAACGACGGAAAAATATAAACGTGGAAAGTAGAAGTAATCGGTGTAGTTGATTCGTTATCTTATCTAATCACCACCTCCACGGGCTAACCTTAATTGATCAAAACAGTAAATCGCACTTACTGGTTGCCCGCACCGTTACAACGATCACGTTACACGACAATCGAGTATCTCTCTAACCGTAAATAATTAAAGGAAACTACGCGGTGCTCGAAGACGTGACACGAGCGTACAACATGCCGTGATCGCGCTTTTTATCGACAACGAGACCTTGCACGATCGGCGTAATTCGAGACTCGATAATTTATCGTCGTTTCGAAAAGTATGAGGATAATTTGCAGACCGACCGTAATCGAAACGGAGCGCGCGGCTTTTCGCAATTCGTTGATATCGAACGTCCGCGGACGAGTTTTCGATAAATTTTAATAAGATCATATTTCTTTTTTGGGCGCAACGGCGAACACTCGCGCGCAGCACGTCCATCAAAACGGCCACAAAATTTGTCCGACCGATCAAATCGACCGACCGAATGACGGATAAAAGGGGACGAGCTAGAGGAAGACCAATTTGTTTTTATCGGTCCTTTGTTTCTCTCTTTGGTTTTGTATCCCCTGTTCTCCCGCCTCTCTGTTCGCTTTGCTAGCACCGGTTCGATACAAGCGACGCGGCGCGGCGCAGCACGTCGCGTAAAAGCGCGTTAATTCGAGCGTGACTATCTACGCAAATTTTCCTCTACCGATTGTGTCTTCGACAAAATGGTCAATTATTAACGGGGAACATGCTCGCGTTCGCCACCCGGTTATCCGTTTTGTATCCTAGCTTTGTTACGACAGATAATAGAACGCGCAGGCATTCCTTTAATCTATCGCTACCAAAATCACGTATCTGCGATTAATCGTTTAACCGCAAGAAATTGTAAAACGAACGAAGGGCTTTCTTCAACGATGTAAAAGTCTTACAAGAAAACAGAGCATACAATGCCAGGGATTTTAGTCGAGGATTAAAAGCATTATAGAGACGTACTTAGTAGATCACTCCAAGACACTATGAAGATAGGGAAGCTCAACGTTATCTACGCTTGGTAAAAATTTTATACGGATTAAGGAGTTGCACACCTAACCGCGATAACTACGACTGACACAGAAAGATTGTGCTGCAACACGCGAACGAGTATCTCTCTACTCGTTCGAAGCGTAACGGTTAAAGCGTCGCGTCTGCATCTAGCATAAAATCGTTCATTCAAAAACTGTCGGGTGCATCGAACAGGCCGTACGGTGACTCCAGAACACGAAGGACACCGAGAAGTTACGCAAAGCCACGCATCTCGATGAGAAACATCGAGCGTAGGTTCCCGAGGTGCGGCCAACGTCCTTCCAAGACGTCTGGGTCTGCTACGTAGCGTGTATATACCGACCGGTTTGATCGGTTGTGTCGCCTTTTTCTGTCGGCTTTCCCAAGCGTTTCTCTCGTCTCTTTCTCCGACGATCGACTCTCCACGAGCGAACTCGCGCGCGTACATGCCTTCCCTTCTCGCATTTCCGGTTTCCAGCACTCTACCGCTGACCTCCGAGCGACCCGGATCGCGAGATTAAACGCGAACAAATCTCTCCCGTTACCTCTTGTCCCGCCCCTCTCGCGCTTACGACGGATATCGTGCAACGCATCTACTTTGCCGTACCGAGCCGGTAATAAGTTGTACAGGTAGATCGGTTCGATTAACCCCGGGGTGACCCGCGATAAAATTAGCCCCGGCAACCTGACCGAATTGATAATCGTTCCCGAACGATTTCCACTTTTCTCCGCCGTGTATAACCGGATTCGCAACGGAAGTACCGGTGTACTACTACGTCCGAGCATGCGTGTTCGTTTTGGCACGCGCGAGGCATAAAACCGCGCGGCATGCCATCGCAGTGAGCGCACCGAGACGAAACTCAGAAATAAACCACGCGTTCCCGAGGCTCTGCATTCGAGACGAGCCGCGTTCGCGCCACCGGACCCCCTCAAACGGAACCGGGAACGAGGGATAAACGCGATTGTACCGTAACAACCGCGAGAACATCCTGCGTTCGAGGTTTTCACGGGACGCTTCGATACTTCCCATGAGTCGCGGAGACCCCAGTCAGAATTTACGCGATCAGCTGTTCCCGGGAACAACGCGCGAGTTGAATTAGCGCGAGTAATATAACGCGTGGCGATCTAAAGCGGGGAAATATCACGAGTAAGAGTGCCACACGTAGGGTTACGTTGCGCGTAGAGATCTAATGCATGGAGATACCATGTGCAGGTATACCACACGTGGAGATGCCATGCGTGAAGATACCACGTGTAATTGTGAAGCATGTAGAGATACAGCGCGTAGTGATCTAACGAAATAGCAAGATACTTCGATCTGTATGAAATCGAACATCGTTGACGCAAATAAGATTCGTAAAATTCGCGTGGACAAATCGATCGGACGCGACGAGCAAAGGAGAGATAGTAGAAATTACGATAGTTTGGAAAACGGGTTCGAAGAAAATGCAGCAGCAGCAGGTAGCTAGAGAAGGAGGTTGTACCATCGAAGGTTAACAATGCCACGTTCCGTAGCCACGGCTACAATGGCATCTTTCGCATCACTCACATTGCGAGCCATTGTACCGGGAAACCATTGTTTCTCGTCCCATTGCGCGCATCGGTGGCCCAGAGGCGACCGAGGGGTTCGGGGGTTGGAAAAACGGGGGTGCTGGAAGCTGGAAATACGAACGGGACAGAGTCGCGTACCAGCGGTCCCGTGTTCTAGACAAAAGAGTTACGTCAGGCCCATTCACCCAAAACGCCTTTGTGCGTCCGGATATTCTTATTCCAATGCCAACACAAGAGAAACGGAACAGGGGAGACAGTGGCAGAGGAAAGATCGGTATACACGCCGGCACTCGGTCAAGTCACCGGTGTCGTGTGCCATTTTAAACCCGTCCAGAGGGATTTTTGCTCTTTTCTCTGTCCGTAACAGGAACGTGCGCGCACCTTCCCCCTTCTCGATCGACTGGATACGCGTTTCGAAAAATATACGTTCGCCAGTGTATTCGACACGTCGCATCGTATCGCTATATCCGGGGATTTTTTCGTTTCTAATAAAAGAACAAAACTTGTGTACATACCGAACTCGCGGGATTTTCAAATTCTGTTGCCCCGATAAACTTCGAATAAATATACACTGGAGTTTGCCGATGTGTGCGGATGATACGGTCAACTTTTGCCGTTGACTCTGCCGTAGAAATAGGATTTCCAGTTATCGATAAACTTGTACAAGTTTATTTGCTTCTATATTAGGGAACCGCTCAGCAAGGGACTAATAACTGTCCAAGTAATGCAATAAGAGTATCGTTGCACCGATCGTTCAACTACGTGTTTGAAAATTCCAACAACTGTTACTCTCGACTCCATACGACGCACCGGTTCAACGTTTTCTCCGCGTACACGATGCAAAACACGACGCAAGAAAGGGTAGACGATTCGAACGCGAATTTTCAATCTCGCGCGTGTATCCACGTTCGATCGCTCGGTTATTTATGGGCTCGTCTGTAAAATTCGAAGCTCGCGAGGGAAGCAATACACGTCCGGGTGAAAGTCGTGCAAAAGAAACTCTCACGAAATTCTCGATAGATAAGCGAATGCAATTGCGAGGAATAGAGAAAGAGAGAGATCGTTGTCGCCAATACAAGCGACGACAGATCAGGATTGCGAAACGTACGTATACCGATACACACGCCATAAAATATCGCGAATATGTCGTAATACCAAGTGGAATCGGCGACTGGTGTCTAAGAAGAATACAAAAATATCGCCGATACGACAGTCACGAGCGCATAATTCATTCGCGTCAAACTTTTGCGCGACTTTAACCACCACCGAAACTTTTACGCGAGTTGATTTTAGATGGGTTACGTTTAACATTAAAATACAGCATTTTCGAGTATTTTGAAACTTTGATGTTACCATTCGCGAATATATCCCTCTGTCCCCAAAAATTGCGGAATTCACAAATTACGATAACAGGAATTTCACGTACGAATTCGTAATCAGAGATGGAAACGAAAAATTTCGAACGACGAATCGACCGGACACGACTCGTCATTGTCATTTTTTCATCCGGCTAAAGATAAAACAGAACGTAACATTTCATTCGAATCACGCGCGAAATCTATCGAACCCGGGTAAAATTCAATCGAGAATATTACAAACGGACTCGTTGGCCGGTCAAATAAAAAAATTTCGAATCGAGAACGATGATATCATTTCCCACGTATTAATCGAGCAAACAGAATCGCTCGCGCAAAAAATATCTATTTAAAGTAACATCGTTGAATCATTTTCCGAGAGAAAAAAAAAACATATTTTCCCGTACTACGATACGCACGAAGACACACGAGGAATCGTACGGTAGCTTGCATATTACGGACCTTTGAATCCGCTTAGCGTATCAAGAATGAATAATTCATCGCGACTCGATACGTAGGATGTATTTCAGTAATTGCATCAGGTGTTAGATGAAAGGAAACTTCAGCAAGGTCGTCCGACACCTTACACTAGTTTACTTTTATCTTCGTCTTTTTTTCTCAGACTCGTTACCGCGTGGTTTCGGCAATTATCGTAATTAGTTGCATTAACAAGTAACGTTCCGGGAACAGGCGCTCGAAGAATTCAAGTATCAGGAAACGATCGATACCATCTTTCAGTCCACGATTCTAATTTTCTTGCTGGAAGAACTCCGTATCGCGATTCCGTTTATTTTTAGACGCGAACGTATATCTTTGTCGTAACAGTTAATTAACGCGATCGCGTTCTCACCAATTGCATCGACGAAATCGAAATGAACGTAGGAAGGACCTACTTTCGTTGGACCGTAATTTTCGCTGTGAGCTTCCCAGTTTGACGAACGGTCACGCGAACGAACTTTTCACTTTAAAAATCGGCCGAGTTACATCGGTTTTGACGGCGCGGTGCATCGACCGCTCGTTTCGTCGGCAACGATAATTGCCGGCGAAACGGGCCCATGTAAAGTTCAGAATACAAGAATATACGACAGAGTACCTGTCGAATCGCATTATCGGTCACGGGAGTAACGCTGTCGCGATGTCGATGTGACCCAACCATCTGTTCACCTATCGGATGACGCTGTCCGTGTACATCAGCGTGTTAACTCGCGAAATGGTATTTCGAAAAGCTAGTTGTTATTTTTGCAAACGGACCGGAACGAAGCTCCAAATCGTCCGCTCCGAACCGTGTAACAGCCCTATGAGCGAGACTTTTATAAAGTTGTACAGAATATTAGACATAATGAGATCACCTGCTCGAACCAGGATGTCTATATTTGTAACTGCAAGTTTTACCTTTGGAGTGTTCGTTGGAAGTAATAAACTGACGCGTACGATCGTAATACGGTTCGATATATGATCGAGTGCCCGCAGAAGAGTTCATGGGCAACTAAAATAGTTAACACCGTGTAAAAGGAAGGGCAAGACGAACGAATGCATAGAGGGACCGTGATCGAAGAAGACAACTAAACGGAAGGGCAGACGTGGTCAGAGTGACGTATTTCTTGGCCGATAATAAAAACAGTGAATCGTACGGGTAATTAACGAGAAAGAGGAGAAAGCGAGTACTAAAGTGGCGGTCGGTTTTCCACTGGGAAACCCTTCGAGACGTTCAATTAGGCAGCGCGCCAAACTAAAGCCGACCCAACAATGTTGCGCGGGTCAAATGTCGAGTGCCAAGCGACAAACCGAGATTTCCTTGCCATAAATTCCCCTCGTAGCCTAACGATCAGATACGCCATCGGTAATTAAAGGAAACGACGATTAAAAGGTATTACGCGAACGCTCGATAAAATCTGACGATACTACCCGGTTACTTTCTCGAGCTCATCGAAACTGTCTCCGCTTAATTACCCTTTGAATCACCCGCAACGTATATATATGGGTGTGTGTGTGTGTAAGGGATTATTCGCGTGTGTGCATCGATCACGATTTCCCGACTCCATTAAGCTAAACTCGACTTTGTGCGTTCATAGTTATCGTATCTAATTAGGCGATTAAGTAATGGCATACTCCAGAATTCATTAAATATAATCAGCAGTTAAATTCCTGACCTAGATAATGTTTGCAAACACGACGATAACCGTGATACCAGATTCTAGGAAGAACTACGCGATTCATTTCACGATGCTATCTAATAAATGGGAATTCGCCTTTCTACCACTTGTATCGTACGTTTTGTAATTGATATAATACGGTTCTGTGGAAGGGAGCTTCGTAAGAAACGATTGTAAATCGTTTAACGTTCGCGTGACCATTCATGGGCCTTCTTGGAACCAGGAATTAGTTTTCTTCTGTTCATTTCTTTCCATCGGTTTTTTGCACCATCAAGATTTTTGTCATTTCTTATGTGCTTTATGACCGGTTATGCTTCATAAGTGTTTTTTCAGATACCAGTAAATGAGTTAGCAGATAATGCTAAACGCTATCGAGTAAACGATAGCATAACGAAACGTACTTCAGAATTTTAGACACTTGACATGGAAGGAAAGACAAAAGCGTGAATTTTACAGATTATGTATTTCAACATTTTAATGAAACAAAAAAGTTTAACAAAAAATTAGGATAATCGTATCTTTTGCAAGGTTTATGAAACGGACATTTAAGGTTGCTAGACCGGACACTTCTAAGCTCGATATTATGCCTGAGTAATACATATATTTGAATATGGCAAAGTAAAATTATTCGAGGAAACATGTTAAAGATAAACATAAAGGACTGTTTGTTAGCATCGTCTCTTTCTGAATCATAGTTTCATATTCTTCCAACTAAGACGAAACATTTAACACGATCCTGTATTTCTACTAGCTCGTATTTAGAACTCAGTCTGTACGTAGATAATTTCCTCTAAATGTTATTCTTTTTTCCGCTTGTTTTTGCACGGCGGAATCAGTAGGACTTTGGGTATACTCCGTATAGATTTATCGCGTTTGAAGGTTTAAAAGGAAAGAGGTATCCGATGGCGCCAACGTCCGTCCTATTTTAAATGGAACGAGGAAACTGTTGTACACGGACTGAGATATTGAATGGGGAACAAGTACGCGCCCCCCTTGCCTTCCCCGACCACTGGAAGGTCATTGCACACTCGTAAACAAACAGGACGCGCCGTCTGTAGTACGCTTGGCCGCGTCACTGAACGTACACACCGATCTAATACCGCGGCTCAAGGTCGTCCCGTCATAATAGCCCGTCGCATATCGGTAATCGATTTAAACGGAGTCTGGCCGAAAAATCCATTGTTAAAACTACATTATGCCTCGCCATTAACCGCGAATTCGAGCCACGCGATAACGTCCCGATGGGACAACGCTAAATTAACGATGTTTGTAAATAATCTTGGCCGTTTCGTGAAATTCACGCGCGACCGAGCAGATAATATGGTCTATTACGCGTGAGTGAACTCGGTGGACAACGAAGAGACATTTACTACTGTGTGTTGACCGTTAGAAATTCAAATATGGCGGTCGAGGTTACGAGCGCCTTTTCACGTTCGAAATTCACGGCCGGTGCTTGAACTTCTTCGTTAGCGCGGTTTTATCTTCGAACGAACCAATGTTTTCCCGTGAATTATCGTTTACGTTATACTCGATCGCACGCGGAGAATCGCGTGTACGCTTATCGATGCTTAACGATATATCGATAATATCGTTAAGAATAATGGAACCGTTCCAAGTAGAATGCAACGTGTAATTTCATTATCGTTCGAACCGGAGCGTAGTTCGATCCGTAATTCTGTAATTCGAATCTATCTATTCGCATTGAAACTTCGGATCTAATCTAATCTAACTTCGAACCTGAATATTGAAATTGAAGTAATAAATCTGCGTACGAAGGTAGGGCAGGTTCGATTACGGGTTTTAACGATATCCTAATGGCATTATCAATATCGGCGTGGAGGACTGTTGTTTGGGTAGAAAGTAGATGCACTTACCTGTTGCCAATGATCCTCGAGCGACGGCTGGGCCGAAAAATATCCGGTGTCGTGTATGTCTTGCAACTCCCTAAATATGTTCCCACTCGGCAGGATATCCATGGTTACGGCGGTTTGGATCCGTTCGTAACTGGCTTACGGCACAAGGAAATAAAACGACTTGGAACCAAACGAAATCAACCAACAAGAACAAAACAACAAAACAACGCGGCTGGATCGCTGGTGTACGAAGGACTTAGATGGAAACGGAGCGCGGTCACTAACTGCACGCCGATGCCGATACGCGACTCGACGCGACTCTAACGCACGCACGTACACGCAGCAGCAGGTAGTGGCACGCACACGTGCTTATCATCGAAGAAACACCGACGGTTACGACGTCACCGTAGTAGGATGACCGACAGGGACCGATACGGAGCGAGAAGAGAGGTTCACGGGCGACTCTGGTCGACGAGAACTAGAGAGGGACCGGCTGTGCTCCGACCGCTTCCTTTTTCCGCGCGCGCACAAACACTACGAACCGTTGTTTCGAGCCGTGAGACCGATATGTCTCGTTGCACTACCGGCGTTTACTGTTGTTGTTGTTATTGTTGTTGTCGTCGTCGTCGCCACTGGCTGTAGTACGATCGTTGCCCTACGGACAGCGAAACTCTCACTGCAACGCCGTTGCTTGCGCGTATCGACGCTCTGTCTGTTCTTGATAGCGTCGCGTACACGAGCCACGCGCGACAGCATCCATCATACGTGGAACGTGACAGCCGGGAAAGCTTGTAACCGCGAAAGAAAGACGAAACGTCAAAGCGCCGGCACGAGCGACCCGGTATCTGTTCGATTCATTCGGCTTTTCGCTATTCTCTCCCTCTATTCTAGTTCGGCCGTTACGTTGCTCCGATTTTCGGCTCTCGCCGTGGCTCCTCTCGTACGAGACAGCCTCGCTATCACCGTCGTCGAATCTTCGTCACTTCTCGCGTTCGTTCGCTACGAGAACTCGTGTATAAACACACTTTGGCCGAGGAACACACGCGGCTCTGCCGTCACCTACCGGCTTTTTTCCCGCGACACTTTACGGACGCCGTGACGTTACGTCACCGTTACGATACGCGCCGGTTCACCACGATCGAGTTGGATACGCGTCGCTGGGGATGAATGGCGAAGAAACACCGACGAGATATTAAACACTCCGCAAGGAGCGACGTTATCCCCGACCGCTAATGCGTACAGACTCTTCCGCGCGAGCGCCGAAGAGTGACTGACGTTCCCTTGCCATAACTGTGCGCGACGAGGCCCGAACTCGACCGAGCGGTACCGAGCGCGCGTTCGGTGCCGGCGACGCTCTATCGTGGCCGGCGACCGCTGCGCGTCGTGGCAGCACTGCTCGGTGGCGTCGCGACGCCAACCCACGCTCCCCTTGTCTTTCCCCTAGCGTTCACCAACGATCTTTGACTCGCGTGCCATTTTCTTCCCGGGATATCCTTGGACAAAATTAGAGGGATTACGATGCTTATGGGACGGTCTTAGAAGAACCGTTTTATACCGAATCATATAAATTATATCTCCCTTCTTTCGCTCTCTTCCTCGCTGTTTTATTTAACTACCGTTTCTTCCTCGTTTAATTAATTCAACGCGAGAAAGCCTAACTTTTATTAAAATCGATCAAACCAATCAAAACGATACATCTCAGAATTCTTGTTACAAATTACACAAAGTATGTTATTGCTGTTCAGAACTTTCATCGTTTTAAGCCGATTACGTTCGTTTACCGTCTACGATTTACACCTACACGCGTGTGGCTTAAGGTCCTCGATTGTTTATGTATTTATCCCGTTTACTTTCAATTTAGAACTTGGCATGCATTCGACGCAGGTTGCTTCAGTGTTAAATAAAAGAACGTTTTGTTCTTGCAGCTCACTTTTCTTTACCACGCTCTAATAACCCATTCTCTTCGCTGGATTATAAATATTCCGAGAACCGCATGAGTAGCGATTGTTTCCTCCGTTCGTGATTCTAATCTTGTAACTCTAATTCACGTTTAAATTGGTTAACTCCGCTCGTTCGATACATCCTCTCGTTCGAACGTCAAATAAAATCCGAACGGTTTCAGAAAACCTTCCTGTGCCATTGTTTCTTGCTCACGTTTGTTTAGTCGTCTTTCACGGGCGACGTCGAGCGCGAACGAAGAATTATTTGCGAATGAATAATCGGCCGTGAGTCAACGCGTGTTCGAAGCGCGAGCAGAGAACGCGAGGAGATGGACGCGTTCTATCGCTGTACGTGATTCACGGATACAACGCGTTCGTTAAAAGCTGTTTTGTTGACGCTGGAACAGCGCTCGGGAATGTCAGATTAGATATGTAAGCGGCATTTATGGCGAATGGAATTAGAAGACCGGCTCCACTTATCAAGACCGTACCTCGTTTCCGTTCGAGCTATCGTTGTCGAGCTATCGCTCTGCTGCACCGAGAAGCTGACCGCCAGATTCGAAATGCTTCCTTCTAGTCTTTTTCTCGTGCTGTCCCTTTTTGCCACGAAATATTCTCCACCGAGAATGCGTCGAGAAATGTGCTTGCCCTCGATACGTTTCCAACGAAATCGTCGGACGTTAACGTGACAAGAAAAATAGCGGGTGGATAAGTGGAAGCATAGTGCTTTCGAAGCGCATCAATATCAGTCGACCAAGATAAATAATCGTCTTGACTTTCAAATATTGCTAATATGCTCCTGATGAATTTCCGCCGTTACATCGAATCCTGACCTCTCGTAACCTTTCGACTTACACATCGCTACGTTCGATTCTCACTGGGTTAAGATGCCCGGTGCACCATAAATATGGCGGTTGTTGTTGGATCCAAGCCCAGCCCTCGAAAGCTTTCTTGTTGCGAGATACATAGGATCGTCGATTTTCGCCGTTGGCCATATTTGTTAGTCTGGAAAATACTTCGTGCGTCCAATATATCCGCTCAAAGTTCGCCTGTTCCGTTGTCGTTAATTCCATTCTTCTTTCCGACTGTTCTTCTTATTCTTCCGTGACTACATAGAGAATACACGCGACGAATTCGTCGCGACGCCAATGGACAAACGTCGATGAATTGAACGTCTCGGTTCGACGCCAGTACATTATTTCGTTCGTCGGTTGGCACCGTGTACAAGAGAATACGAAGAAAACGTAACGGTATCGTGTCCGGAAGATCTGAACCTCTCACATTGCCTATTTCCGATAATATCTTAACACAGCATCGTCGTTACGACTGTTAACCCCTTTAACGTCGTTTTGTCGGGGCCCGTATATAGCCGAGTTCGCTCGTTACAAGTATTTTCGGTCAGCGGGTCTACTGTTGCTCGAAAGGTCATCTTCCAGTACAATGACCTGATCGTTAACCCTCTTTCGACCGTCTCCCGTCACCAGGGTGCAATAGCCGAGGATATCCTCAACTTCTGTATCTTCTGTCACGGTATCTCCTTCGTGCTTCCCATGAAACCATTCGAAACAAGTTTATCTTCTATTTAACGTCTCGCTATCCGATTCGAGCAGCGTCTGTCCGCACAGAGGCTGACTCGTCTCTTCTATCATTGCGCTTTAAATTGTTTAGAGGATCGCCATGCGTGATATACACGCATTATATCGCTACTGCTTTTCTCGTAGTTTCTGCACTATCGTCATTTATCCCTTTACAAAATGTCTCACGATTGTATATCATGGCGTTATAATGTATCGCCGAAAATAATTAGAAACTCGTGTTCGCCGCTTACGATGCAGATTAATATTCGTCAACGTGCAATTACCCGGAGTTACGTGCAGATTTTTAGTGCTTCCACGTGCAGGTTTGAGCAGAGTGTGGTCCAAGGTGAACGGCGCTGTGTGGCGCGCGATACACGAATGATCAACGACCATTCGGGTACCGTGTCTTGCGTGTTCTCTTTGCCCGCTCACGATTTTCGCGATCGTGCTCGGAGCACCGGCAAGAAACACCGTAAGGATGACGTAACTTAGGTTGCATAATGCCACGGCAAAGGCTGCAACGAGCGCGTATAGTCGCAACTATTCGTGTCAACTGTTATTCTTCGAATGACCCTCGTTGGACAGCCTGAGCACACTCGCATCCTTGATGCTGGAATTTATGGGACGAGGACGTACGGGTGCTAGTAACGCTAACGATCTCTTTCGGCTCCAAGTCCGGTTCATCGGACAATAAAGAACGCTGCGTCTTGGATGCAACCTGCATCTGCCGATTCGATGGATGGCTACGGATCGCTGCGAAGATGGTCATAAATCACGCGATCTGTGCCGCGAATCCGAAATAAATTTCCTCGACCGATTTCGAAACGGGGTAGAACGAGAAAGTCCGATTACTAACGAGGACCAACGTGTGTACGCGAAGGTTGTACACCGTTCGATATCGTCGCTGCATATTTAGTTTCAGCTGAGTGTGTTTGACTTGATGAAACTGTCGAGAGGAATTACGTTTTCCGAATTGAGGCAGGGTATGCGCGCAAAAATCCTATATTTCTACATCATTTTCCCCGTAAAATTTAATTTTTCCTAACCGTTATCGCGTATGAAATTTTTCGGAATTATATTTCCCTCGGATTTGTAGATATTTTTATTTCGCTCTTATTCGACGCATAAATTACGTAAATTTAATTAACTCGATTGAAACTGAAAAGAAACGCCAATAATAATAGAGTTATTTTAAAGATTTCAAATATTATCAGAAACAAGAAATAGGTGACATTAACATACACGTTCATTTTAAAGAACATCCCTGGAATTTTTACGACTTATCGAGAAAGGTTAGAGAATCAAATTTTATGGCAAGACGCAGACCGCATCAGGGAGCCAGCATTACGGAAACGACCCCTATGCCCACAATATTAGATGCCGTAAGTGGGACAAAGACACCGTTTTAAGAAACCTTTTCTTCCCCGCTGGTGGCAGTCTGTCACGGACCAATCGACCGAGCCGTCTTCAAACAGACTCGTAAAAATGCCTTGTACGAGGGTTTGAACGAAATTAAGGGAGCTCTCAATTCGCATTCCTTGGGATGATGTATGAGACACATTACGCTCGACAACTTGTAATATATCAAATTTTTTCCTGGTCCGCGAGCAACGCGTTTTTACGCAGGCAGTTACACGCGTGTACACGCAGAGAAGAGAAAGGTTTTCCGATGAAGCGGTAAAATTTATTATGAAGCCGAGTTTCGACGCGCGAACCTGATCGAGCGAGCGAAAGAACATAATCGTTTTAATTTGGCTCGTTCGAATGGTCCATTGATCGATGGACCTTAACGTGCTTGCCTATTTGCCGTGCACTTAATGGCTTCTAAGGAAGAATCGAATTTTCGCTCTCAGCGGTTGCCGTATGTGCAAAATCGAATGGTTAACCGCGATTTCATGTCGCTTCTCGAGGGCGCACTTCCTGTCCCCGTGACTTCGTCCCGGTGGTCCATTAAAGCCTGAGGAAGCGAGCTGGTCGTCGCGAACCGCAAAATCGTGCTATCTGGGATGGTGCTTTCAGCTTCGACTATTCCTCGCACCTCGGGAAAACTTACTGGAATTAGTGGATGTCAGAGTGCGAAGGAAACGAAATCAAAAGGCACGATTAATTCAATGTTTCGTATTATACGGATACTACCACGTATACATTTTTCCAGTATGGCCTTTCGAATGTTTCTTTCACGATAAAACTTCATTTAACAATCCAGCAGAAAATTGCAGGCTTCTTATTTCGACGTAAACTTTAATCGGTTGCCATTAGATTAAGTACTTTGATAATTTTTGACGACATCACATCTTTGAAGTCGGAAGAAGTTTGTGGTCGGTGGCGCATGCTCTTCTTTTTACATAGCCTCAAAGAAAATAGCCCAACAGCGTTAAATTACATGATCTTGAGGGCTAATTAACGTCGCTACTTTGTGGGAAAATTCTACCTCCGAACTTCAATCATGATAAGTAAGTCATTTTATGGGGTAAACATTCGTTTACAAAGCCACTTTGAAGTATTTTATGCATCTTCTAAAAAATCTATCGGCACGTTATTTGAAATGAAATATCAAAATGCAATTTGCTATTAGCGCTTATTAACGAATGACAATGGAACTACCGTACATTCTGTTAATATGACAGATAACGAATTGCAGGAAAACATTGACGTTGAAAAGTGCACACTGTTTGAATGCCAATGAATTATTTTAAATATCTAATAGCATCGTTTATCTGAATCATCGGACGTTTATACCTCGAGTTTACATAAGCGTACGTGTAAACGTCGCGTTTGTGGCATTTAAAAATTTCGAACGTGCAAACGAAGCGTGACGCTATTTAAAGCATTCTGAAACAGCGGTGATTAGCTGTTAGATGCAACATCGAATTCCGTGGCACGAAGTGCCGCTTTAATAATTAAAAACATAATCTAGTTTAATTGCCATAATAAGCCTTGCGCCGTGAAATTCCCTTTATGCATAACGAAGAGACCTGTCCTTTGCATAACCCCCGACAAATTTCCTATCTCAACGGTCCCCACTTTTTAGGGGTCGAGATTTCGCCGCCACAAAAAACCACCCTTCCGTAATCCCTGCCACCTGATAACCTGGCGCAGGTTAAAGTCGAATTAAAATCACTGACGTGAAATCACTCGTGCCGGAATTTATATCCCCTACCAGTCCTGAACACTTCCAGACCTATGAGACCTGTCTCCATTAAAATCAGATAACATTTGTCACCGAGGGTCTACTACGTATACGATATCGTGGTCCTTCTCTAGAATATCCTCGAGACCCGTGACATTCTCGAGGGATTAACGTCGACAAGGTCGAACGAAAAATAGAAAAGACCTTCCAAAATGTGGATAAATAAAATAACCCCGTGAAACGTGACAGAAGATGCGAGCCTTGTTAACCCTTGCAATATCAACACCTTTCTGACATAGGTTCATATACGCAATTTTTTACTTACACCGAATGTCTATAATTTTAATTAAATATTTTATACCTATTCAGAATGTATTATGAGCATAAGTTACTCCGCTGTAAGAAAGAGGTTTAGTATTGCAAGGGTTGAACAATTATGAATCTTCAACGTATTAAAGGTTTACTTCGGTCGGAGAACCTGTTTATTCGGTTGGAATATTAAGGGCCGATAATAAATGCAACTTTACGACTACTTTGGATTACCGTGGTCGGTTAAGTAAACTAGGGGTGTCCATTTTTGTGCGTGTTAATACGAAGATATGGACTGGGCGCAATATATCAACGATATTCCTGGCCTCGAACCTTATCCCCTTTATTCGAGTCGTGGCACGCGTGGGTACACTCTTCGCCTACCGCAAGAGCCTTCGTTACACGGAACGTGCTTGGTTTTTTACCGGCAATACATCTACGTTGTTTCACGCTCGTTTATCCACGTAGTTGAAGGTTAAATATATGATCCTTCAAGAAACTGCTCGGCGTTTGATCGACAGAAATCGTTTCCGTTTATTACGCTTCTTCCCGTTGTTCAACAAGAACTTTTTACTTTCAACTTGTTAACCCCTTAACGTTCAGATTTTCTTTCAAATTTATCATCGTTGCTCGTTCGCTCGATACACAAAGAACGGAATTAGAAAGACGTCGTACACGTGTGTCTAATATAAATACCGTCGCTCCGATTGATAAATGTAAATGGCGAGTCGACTGTCAAAGGGTTACTGAACATTAAGACTCGCGTTAACGGTAACGTCACCCGATAATTTCTCTTTTATAACGTTTTTCCTTCGACCGCAATTTACGGAAGCGTTTTAAATCGAATGACTCGCAAGTGTTCCCCGGTAGAACGGCGCAAGAAATATACATACGCGTTTAAGTATCCCCGGGAATTAATTTCCCAAACGTTGTCTCTGTCCTGGCCGTTCGTATTTTAAACGGTTTTTATCGTAGCCCCGACACAGCCAGCAGGACGTCGTGCCAAGGTTTCTTTCCGTCAGGAGAAGTGGAGTACGAAAATTTGGATGCAGCTCCGGGGTAAAAGAGGCAAGGTAGCCTCGCGAAGCCAAGGAGAATCCTTTATTTCGACTCGTAAAGACGAGCGAGCGGTGTTCAGCGAGCGTGGAAACGGGTTGCTAGAAAAGGAGAGAGAACACGACGGCACGAAATTTCACTTAGGCTTTTGTCAAGGGGGTGACTTGCAGGGGTGAGTCACCGTGAAGTATCCTGAAGGCTGTATATCGAGACAAGCTCCGTTAGACGGTTACGCTGTGTTTCGTCCATGTATATTTCGACGATCTGTCGGGGCCAGGAGTCCGTTAGGAGCTTCGCCGATCCTTTCAAGGGTAAAAACCATGCCAGCAAGAAACCGCGCTTTAATGGACGAAACGAGTTTCCAGCCACATGGAGCAATATCGCTTCCGCCTTATTTTCCTTCCCACCTCTCCTTCCATCCTATTTCCGAGAGTTCTTCTCGGTTCACGTTGAAACAACACCGATCACGCCATCTACCACCCCTTCCGTTGGTCGTCCTCGTGCTTCCAACCACCATACACTATCGCTCAAAAGTATTTGTCCATCCGCGTCTTGTGTATTCGATAGATATGTATTTGACCCTTTCGTTTAAAGCAGAGATTCTCAACTTGTGGAACTTGAAGATTTTAGAAATTCGAAGCTTGAGATTTTGGAACACAGAAAATGTGGAACGTTAAAAATTTGGGTCGACGAGATTTTAGGATTCTTGATCTTTGGGCCTTCAAAATTCCGTGACACTGGAAATTTAAAATTCTATTTGGAAGAACCAACACAAATACAAATACTTTTGAGCGACTGTGTATATCCGTCGCAGTTTCTTCCTCGAGTTTCATGCACCCTATTGCGTTCTTTCCCTCGTGATCGAGACGAGCAACATCTGACGGAAGAAAGAAGAAAAACACGAGACGGAAGAGGCTAACTTCGTTTAGTCGCGAAATAGGTATTCTATGGACAGTGATTGAACGACGGTGTTAGAGGGCGACGAAGGAAGCGCTGAATAAAACGGGGTCCTCCTCGGGGACACTTGCGAACACATTGCACTCGCAGTTACGTTCTCATTGGCCACGGATCGCGTTCTACGCGCGTGTCGCAAGAAACACGCTTCGGTTCGTGGAAATCACGCTGCTTTCGATGCCCATTATGTAAATACGGTGAATCGTAAACGCGGAGAGGAAGCCAAGAATTGGCATTGGCCACGATAGAATGACGTTACATCTTGCGGCGTGACTCTCGTTTACCGAGGGAGCAAGATCGAGCTTAACGATCCGGACGGATGACTCGAAGATGATTCATCGATCGTTTCATGCACGTGGATGGTGACTGTTCATCTCTCGCTACAGACTGCGGATGATATACTTCGAAACGTCGGATTTGTTACAATTAAATCGCGTGTACTAATTTCTGTGACCAGGGAGATGTTACTCTATCGCTTTCTTATCGAGCATGATCCAAATTGTTGGTTTTCAGGATTTTCTGTGTATACCAAGTTCTTTTGTTCCAACGAGTCCATTGTTGCACGGTTAAGGTTACAAAAGCAATCAGTGTTTATTCCTAGTTCGAGGAGAAAGGAGGACGTTGAACGTTATTATTACGAGATTTAAGTACTTAAAATTTTATTGTTCTGCCATTGTTTACCTGCTAATCAAGATTGACGAGTTAATTTATTCGAGCTTAAAACACGCCAAGACTAACAATGCATTTATCGAGCGATGTACTTCGAGTTGATAATTTAAAATTTAATTATTTTATGTACAAGGGAGACAGATTTTATATTATGTTTAAAATAAATGGGTGTATGAGATAGCTTACCATACAGACCCGGGGTTAATCAAGCAATTTTTATTCAAGCAGTTTTACCGTATCACGCGCATGTTTACAAGAACGGCACAGAAACGGACGAGACGAAGCGAGCGGAGAGTAAAAGAGGAGAAAAAGGAAAAAACGAGGGAATAAAGGGAAAATTTTTCCTGGTGTCCCGGAAGTAGTATACCGGTAACGGAGTTCGAAAGAGTTGAACATTATCGCTGGTAAAAAGAGAGAGTTGGAAAATCAGGGAGAGAGATTCCGAGGATGAGGAGCCGTTCTAGCCCTTGGAACTAAGTCTCTTTGTTCCAATTATCGCGGTTCTTCGTCGGCCGTCCGAGCTTGGCCGCAGACGCGATTTGACCTTTTCCGTTTCCGGTTAACCGCACGGCACAAGCGGTTACTCTTTCCTCTCGTGACACGATTTTCTCTTGTTCGCAGGTACTCGAACTTTTCCCATGTTGCAATTCGCTTGATAACGTCCGTGTCCCATCGTCCCGGGATCTCCAGCCACGGTGCTTCTTCGGCCGATAGCGAAATTCGTTTTGCTGGTAAATTCGCGTCCACTAACGTTCACGATCAAACGAGGTAACCCAGCTAGTAAATCGATAGATCGTACAGTCAAAGCAGAATATAAATACTTGTTATCTTTGTGACGTCTATGACTGTTTTCCTACGAGACATTTTCGCAACGATTCTTGGTAACACTCATGAGTAATACTCGTTCTAATGCCAGTGATACAAATTAAATGTATTATGTGGATCGAAATATTCAAAGTTACAGAATATTTTCTTACAAAGTCTAAGATCGATGTAAGTGCTTATTGAAATAGAAAGAAGAAAGTGTCAGTATGTTGGAGACGCATTTTCCAGACGATCGAGTCAACCAGATGCTATCTACCTGTTTCCCGATTACAACAATGCTCCCTTCAGCAGGTTCAAACACGCGTGCTCGTGCCCCTCGACTAGCAATTATCTCGACACGCTTCAGGAAGGATCGTTTCGAAGGGTGCGAAACGGCGAACCCGTCCCGATCAGACTTCCTGTGGCGCGCGTGTGCGTGCAAGTTTCGTACTCGAAAAACACGCCCTGAAGGGTCGTAGAACGCGATCGTTCCGCGAGCTAGAAAAGGGATTCGAAGGTTGGATCCTCGAGGGAGAAGGACAGGTTCGAAAAGGGGTTTGAAGAGGAGGGTACGTGGGGTGGTGCAGGGCGAGCGACTGTCGGTACGAAGTTGAGTTGAGCCAGACGGATCGGCGATCGTTTGTCGTTCTTAACGCCACAGGGGGCTCAACCCCGGCGTTGATATTCACCGACTGATGCTGGAAAAATTACCCGATTAGCTGCTACACTCTCTGCACCCCCTGGTTCACCACCTATTCCTTTGCACCGCACGTACCCCTCCGCCTTACACCGTCTCGAACGATCTAGCCCAGTTCTCGACCCCGTCCTGACCTCCGCTTGAACCCTCCCAACGACTCCCCCCGCCACGTAATACACCGTCATTAATTAGGATTTCCGTAGCTAGGGAAATTAACGCGAACCGGCTAAAACCGCCGAGCCAGGATAACGATTTGTATCGTGATCCCCGTCAAGGCGAGCATCGTGCCGCGCTTCGCTTATAAAATCTATTTTCCGACGAAAGTATCCTTAGTGGAGCGAAACGTTTAAGGAGACAGATAAATATATCGGGACACGGAAGCCATGACCGGTTTAAAAATTCGTGGATACCGACAATGTTCGTTCGTCTTTGGTAATATAACGGACAGGACACGGAATGTGGGTGTGGATGAGAGGTAGGATGACGGTAAGAGTGGCTTAGGGGCTCTTAATAATTCGGATGCACCGAAGTGCCTCGTACCTACTCGGCCTGCCCCCTTTTATACACATATATCTGCAGACACTTAGCGACCGTATAAGCTGAACATCCTGTTTGCAAGAAGGGTACGAGGAGGCTTGTGGGGATGCACGTAAATTCGCGCTATGGCTGCCGCGCCTCTACAAGACTTTTATCGTGCAGAAACATTTACCGAGTGGCGCGCTGCATTTGCATGTAAACGCGATCACCCCCGTCTTTTCCGGTTCCCCTTGCCATTCTCGCGAAGGTCAACGCGTTACGTATCTCGTTCCACTTTTTCTTCCATGCGAAGCTGTGTGTACCCTCCAACAGCCTCCGTTTTTCACCCTCGCTAGAAATTAGCCCTCTTTCGTGACGCGCTCGTCGTTTCTCCTTTATCGTACGCGCGAGTCGCTTCCTCTTTTCTCCTTCACGGAACGTTCTCTGTTTTGTACTCGTTTTGCCGCCAGGAGCGAACACGAGGGGTGGCAAACGCGCGAAGACGAAGAAAAAAAAGCGGCGTTCTCCATAGTCGCAACTGCGATACTGCTTCCCGTATATTTGTTCTCTCCCACACACGCGATTCGGCTACGTATCAACAGGTTTTCGACCGAGATATCCGTTCACGGTGTTCGAGCGTAATCGTCCCCATTTATTTCCGCGTTCCACGAAATAGGCGTCGAATCGATAAATCTTGAAGCGAAACGCTGATCAAGAATTATCGTCTTTGCTTTTTCGTCGCGCGATCTGTTTTGCCGCTACCCCAAAAGAGATTGCGCGATAAAGAAAATAATAGGGGGTTGTACGGGACTGAAACGAGAACTCATGAGCAGTATCGAGGGAAATCGAGTTTCGTACACGGTCTCGTTTCTTTCGGCTTCCTCCATCGTATACAGATTTATGCAAAAATTCCTTTCAACTTCGATCTCGTCCAACTTCACTGAAGTATCACACAGAAAGGGGGTGCAAAGAGGCTGCAATTTCGCGAGCGATAAAGCGGCTAGGATTTTAATAACCCACCCAAACGCTTCCGCTGTAAAAGATAGCCGGCTAAGAACACCGTGCAACGCGTATTTCGTTTTGCCGTACCGAATGAAAATATTCGTTTAGACAGTGGAGAGGAGGTAAATATATCCATGAAACTCTCATATAGGTGCCTCAACAAGACGGGCAAAACAAATTTTCCAATAATGGCACTTGTCGTAGCCATTATGCGCGAAGGAAAATAGCTGAGAGCGGGTAGAGGGAAAAGGAGGGGCAAGAACTTCGTCAGTGACGTATTAGAGGACGAGGGATGTTTCTCAACTCGTAGAAGGGTTGGTGGTGGCTCGAGTCTAGTCGGATATGCATAGCGCCGTGGTCATTTGTAACGTTGAGCCCCTCTGGCGCATCTAAGGGAGCTTTTCGCGGACGGTCACCCGACTCCAACCCCGTTCGTTCTTCCTTCCTCTCTTTCCAGACCACCGGCAACGCTATCGGTCGGTTTTCTTTCGCGATAAGGGGAGAGCAGAGAGGGTGACGTCACGCGAGAAAGCGACGTATCACCCGCCGGCAGTCATCCGGTGGCTCGCAAAACCCTTCTGACACGACGTGACTCGCGACGTTAACCGGAGACAGGAGAAGGAAATAAAGGAAGAACGTAGAAAAAGAACATCCAGCAGGAGATGGTAGCAAGAGCGAAACGGGAACAGGCGGAAAGAGGGGGACGAAGAAACGAGTTTGCTACCTTCTGACCCGTCGTTTCCCCGTTTGTCCCGTTCCGTGCAGGAAAAAGAAGTCGATCATTCCTGTCCCTTGTCTTCCCGTGTCTCCTACATCCGGCAATCTCATTGCATCGGACGCGAAACGTGTCTCGCGAGGGTAATGAAGCTGACGAGATGAAAAGTATGGCTGACCAACGTGAAAGCAAACGAACGAATTCTTTTGGTACACTACCGAACATCTATCCATGGGAAAATGGAGACACAGGGGAAAGAGGCCCCGTCGTTCCCTAATTTCCGAGTTCACAACTGTACAAATGTGGGAATTTGAAACGATGAGAGATCTTCATTCTATGTTGGTTCTTGTGGAACGGAAGCATCGCATTAAAGTGCACGTACTACGAGAATGTCTGCGGAAACACAAATATCGAAACTGGGAAAATTACTGCAACAACTGGTAATTAAGTTATATTAAGGGAAATAAAAGGACCGTTGTAAGTCATTATAGTCGCATTAAGCGGAATTCATTATTATCGTCTAGAAACGAAAACGGCATCGTAAAACTGACCTTCGGTGCTTGAAGACGTTCGTAACTACCATTACCGTTGCGAAAACTGACTAATATTACTCAAATCAAGGATTCACGTTCTCCGAAACAACGCGATGAAATACCGTTGAATATTCTTCGCAATAAAACATAAAATTCATATTTTTGTTTGTAAACGATGAAATGGATGTATAAAAACGGCGCAGGAACGGTAGAAAAAACTATTTGAAAATATTTGTACAAAAACGTTTAACAAGATACCGAGTGCTTTTTATTTTCCCTTCAAGATTGAAAATATATGTTTTTAACGCAAACAAACGCATATGAACGCGTTTTCGGTCAAATGTTTGTATATGAACAATTGCACGTTGGTTCTGAATTTCATCGTTTTTTTTTTTTCGTTGAAAAAACATATCCCGATGAATGTAAACGAAACGCGGCACCAATTAATCGATTCAAATTGCGACCTAATAGTTTCCATCGCGGTATAATAACTCTATAGATTCGCGTAAGCTTCTGGGCTCTACGTAGCTTCGATAACTGAAGGACTGTCTTCGATATCGTGCTCGATAACGCGTGCCGAGCCACGTTGGCAAGCAGAGAACTTCCCCACCGATCTGTTCCAGGATTTCGAACGTAGACAGAGGTCGAGAACCAGCGTTGAACCTTAGCGAACCATTACGATAATCCTGTTGGACCTCTGGTGGCTGGGATTTGACCCCGGGCAAAGGCGGTGACGGGGCGAGCATTAAATTCATCCCTGTTCGGGCCATGCAAGAAGGTAGCACGATCGCGAAATCCCAATATTTTCTACATCGAAATGCTCTATCAGATATTTACGTGGCTGATATTGTCGGTACGAGGGCGGCGTCCAATGATAAAAATATTTTTATCGCCGTGTCTTCGAACCCGACGTGTAAATAACGCAAAAAAGATACTATTGGATTTAGCCGTGTTTTCACCGTTGGCTGGATCGTTTTAGCGAACGAACAACATGTTTTGTTTCATGATGTATCGAAGCGAAAGATTTGATGAACAGGCTATCGCGTACGTCTGCGTTTCTTTTCCAAGAAACTATTTAACGGTGAGATAGCGGTTTCGGGCTGAATGGTGAGCCCATTAATAACCGAGAAAATCGTAATGCCGATAATTTTTCTGTTCGAAGAGTAGCCCCTTTCAGCGAAAGAGTATTCATCCATATTCCGCGCCGTTATAAAAGCTCCACACACGCTTCTTCCGCAGATATTTCTCTTGGTTGAATGCCAAGAAATGTCTCTTTCATTCGTCGTAAAGTTTGAAGAATATAAGTGTAGCACGACGCCGCAGTGCTATGCTCGACGCCCACTTGCCTCTGTGTTTCTGATCGTTTAATAGCCTGAAACTGTGCATCGTCCCCTATAAATTGATCCTTCTAGCATTTCAGCCGAGAAAGCTTCTCCTTTCTCACGACGATCATTTCCTTTCTTAATCTATGCCAAATTAGCACCGCATCGATTTTCGAACCATTGGAACTTCAATTAACGGCCTATAACGATGTTACATTTAACCATTAAAAGCGATATCGAACGATTTTCGAAACTTTCATTATTTCGTGTTTCAACTAATGTTTGGCGCACAACTTTTGTTATCACGGCGTAACTATTTTTTTAGAACTCTCCTCTCTCGTTTATCGATTACCGGTAATATCAGTGTTCGACGAAGCACCGTGACAAACCCGATCGCGAAAGACTCGAGACAATGAATTCCAATTATCGCGGAAGAAAGTTACGGAACAAGTCGCGCGATCGTTGAGAAGGATACGTTTTCGGGACGATATCGATTTCCCATTATGTTCCGGACCACGTGTTCCACGAGACGTTCGATTGATCCTGCTAGCACACATTTGTCGTAACATGGTAGGAGGAAGGGTGCTTTCGTGTGGCTGTCATATCCTGCGGTCGATCTCCCGTTCCTCCGCGCTTCCACTCCATCTTTGAGATTCGCCCGCTCTTATGATCTCCTGAAATATGTTCGGCCGCTTCGTGTAAATCCATTTCATCCGTCCATTCATCCGGCACCCTTATCCACGTACAAGCTTACATAGACTCCGACGGGAAATCTATGAACCACGCGCACGTGTGCACGGCCGTTCTCGTCCTCCCGCCATTCCGACCACTCAATTAATTCAATCAATACGGGGAGCACGAGCGCGCGGGCGCGGGCAAAGTGTCACAAACACGCGGCTACCTACTTTCAAGGGCCCACTTCGTCGTCTTAAAAACTTCGAATCACGATCCAGTGAAGCCGCGAAAAATAATAGTCGACCCCTCTGACACGGAATTAATTCCTCTGGACGCGTCGAAGCGTTCCAAATGTTTCACGATGTCATCGACAAAGCGCCCAAGAATGATAAATTACTCCCTAACGAAAACAAACTCGTGACTACCTAAACCAGGGGTAAAGTTTGGTGCAGACGAGAGGTCGCGAATTCCAAATTTTCGATTTAAGCAATTGACTATCCATCGGCATACGCGCGAGTACGTTACTCGGGCATCAATTCAAACCAGAAAAGCATGGTGCAAGGTCTGGCAACGAACGGTTTCAACCGTCTGCCGAGGTTTAAAAGCTTCGCAGACTCATAAGACCATCGAAGATCGATGAACAGCGAATCACACGTTCGTTCCGCCTCTTGGTCGACGAGCGAACGAAGAAGGAAGAGAATCAAGCAGGAAAAGTGATCGAAGGAAGAGAGACGGAGAATTAGTTCGCGGTGAAATCTGCTCCGAGGGATTTCCATCGGTACGTGACGCGTTTTTCAAGGTAACGCCGCGTTGGAAACATGGCCTGACGGATGGTGAAGGCTCTTTATCTCGCGTAGGATACGGTCTTTATCGAGTCGAAAAGTACGTTAGCCAGTGGTATCCCGGTGAGATTAGGATGTCGGGAATCGGTAAGTTAGGCTAGGTGGTCGTTTGGTTGGCGCAGATAAAGCGGAACGAAGCCGGCACCCGGGATTCCGAAGTTTGCGAACTTTCGTTTCACTTGATACCGATAATAAGGATAATAGGAGAACGGAACGCTGTGCGTTGTTCGGCGAGTTCCACGCTCTCGAATTCTCTCGTCAGAAAGGGAAATAAAAATGAAACGTGAAGAGCGCCCTAAAAGTCGGCGAAGGAGGGGATAGCGAAAAGAAAAAAGTAAAAACAGCATCGATAACGGTTTCGTAACTTCGTTACAAGAACGTGTACGCTTACGTAATAACGACTTTCAAAGTACAGGCCACGGGAGGGACCCGTAAAATTAATGCCTCGATATCGTCTACCAGAAGGGACTCTCCATTTCCATCGAACTCGTCGCTGTCGATCGTTCGTTCGCCAACTTCGCGCCAACTGCAATTTCCACCGGGTTAAGTATTTTTTAACGAGCAGCAGTTTTTTAATATCGCGCAGTCCACTTACCGGATTTCGCCGGTGTGTTTTGTGTACCAATCGACGAGGAAGAGGACAGAGGGATTATTAGATCGGGCTCGTGATCATTTTCTAAGCGCGTTAAACGTCTCTCTGAGGCTTCCTTTTTTCCCGTGAAGCTCAGAGTTTATTATAAAGCGATATTTACGCGACGCTCTGCACCCTGGCTGCGTCCGGTCGCCTCTCGGTACGCTAAGCCGACTGGATCTTCCCCGGCTGGAATCTCCTGAATTAAACACAAAGTTGATAAACCCAAAAGAATGTTTGGATTTTCTGCGCGAGGAGGGTTGCAGAGGCCGGAGGGGCGGTCACGGAGGGCGGCAAAGCATTCCGATCTTCGAGGGTGCTTCCCTCGAGGATGCCGCGCCACGACGACGCGAGCCTGTACCGAGCATGTACACGCGTTATGGTCGCGACGCGAACAGACGCAGAGGGTATCGTGCAAACTAGAACGAACATCGTCGCAACTGCGAAAATTCGAATTTCTATGAAAGCAGCGCTCGTCGACGACTTTTCGATCACTCGGTTCTCCGAACGAGGCTCCGAAAGGCTTCGGAATTATTCCAGGAAACGGCGTGTCAGCTACACATAAAATTTCAAATTTTGCTCGGGCTGTTCCGTTTCCGCCGTCGTCCCGAGGGGTGCTCGCGCATTTTGCTCGCGAGGCTAGATTAAAGGTACACGCAGCCAAGATTGGCGACGAAGTTATTGACAAGGCTCTTTGAGAAAATACGCGACGACGAGTGGATAACGGATTTCTAGCTGAAAAGAGTCTACGTAGCCCGACGTGCACACGTATCCGAGATATGCATGCGCGTTAGCCGAACCAACGCGTATTGTGTCTCGTGGAGGAGGCTAGAAATCGTCGAGAAGGAAGCAGTGTGCATCGACTTGATAGCAGGGATATGCATATCTAGAGCGTCGCAACGGTCCTTGCCGTGAATCGATGATAAAACTCGAACGAGATAGCATCGACTATGAAATTGTATTTGCTGTTTGGATGTTGCGTGCCTGGCTCTGAAATAGAGGCGGAATAAGGAGGATGTACAAAGGCGCAGGAGAGTGCAAGAACTTGTAGCCGAGGAACAGAGGTGACGGAGGATGGATGAAACGTCGGTTCCTCCACGGAAACGAGCAATGCGTGATCGCGAAATAGATGACGCATAGGCGACAGCTGAAAAAAGTATGATATATTAGCGACCATTAGAGGAGAAGCACGTTCGCGAGGTGTGAGCTCGAGATCGCGTTAATGACGCATGACGACGGAGTCTTTTGACCTGGGCGCTGAAACTTTGATGTCGAATTACGGCCGAAAAGGAATTTAAACAAAATTTCCAAGAAACCTTGGTTAATCGATCGGGGAATCTCATACGGTACGAGTAATTTGCCCAGGAATTCGATTCAAATACCGTGGGTGGGCCGGGTGCTTTGGAATTTTAGAATTTTTCGACTTTAGAAATTTGGAACTTCGGAATCGGAGAAGTTTGAAACGTAGGGAATTTCGTGCTTCGAAATTTCGGAAATTTGAAAAATTGACCACGGCAACTAGGCGCAAGTGGTGCTTTCGATATTTCGGTACACCCGATTCGCTAATAAAGCGAACAATGCAGTAAAAAGTGTAGGATAAAAGGAGCTTCGATCATCTTGATCACGGACGCGAATCGACCTCGAGCGCAACGAGACGCGTCTAATTAATTAGAAAAAGTTGAGAATTCTGGGATGGTAGCTGGCGATGGAAATCAGGCGACAAATCGGGCAAGTTAATTGCAGTTGCAGTCGCTTTGTAGCCGTCCGTGGCGAGTTGCGCGCCAAACCGAACGGTAAGAGTATGCGAGCGGACGCCATTACCATTCGGTAATCGTAGCTCGTGCGCCGAGGTATAACGAGTCATCGGACTTCGAGGCCTGCCAATGACGGAGAGAATGAATTATGCAGTCCATCCGATGGATTATGGCGACTGGAGGATGTACAGTGACGCTCGACAGCCAACGACTTATTGGCCAGGATTTATGTCGGTTCTGGCATGCATGTGCAACGAAGACTCGTGATGCGTGTAATTGCTGCCTTGTTAATCAAGTTTTTTTCTTGTTTGCGGTTGGAAAGACCAGGTTTCAGATAGCGTAATTAAATTTCGAACGTGTTCCAACTATACTAATGACGGTGTAATGATAGCTGAGATAGAAATGTGGGTTAATCTTCTTATGCACAAGTGTACGATACGATGCAGTCGTAACGAATACTTCTCTACCGATACAGATGTCCTAATTTTTTGTAATTTCCCAAGTATGTCGAACAAGATGAAAATATTCGTTCCCCAACACGAGTGTAATATCGGGCCGTCGTATAAGCGGTGCGAGCACAAAGGGGAGAACATATTCGGAAGTTATGTTATTCTTTTAGAGAATAAGTGACGATTCATACGAAACGACCTGTATTGTACAATACGAGAGTACCAGTTCTATATACGGAACGACCTATATTATTCGTTAAAGAAGACGTTTGCGAATTGCGGAAGATCACCGTTTTCTAATTTCTCCTTGAATTAGGATGTAAAACAAGATCTTTAAGGAGAACCGTTTATCGATCAGTCGATGCTCCCGAACGACGAATAAACATTCTCCAAATTTTAGCATTTTACGAAGATCCACGAATTCATACTCATTAATAACTAGGAACTAATTCCGAGCATACCTCGAACGTTCCACACAGTATTTATCTTCGCACCTGCACAAAAACGTTCCGAACCACCGTGACTATTATTCACCGACATCGTTTTTCGCTAATCCATCCTGCAACGAGCCATCATTAATCGGCTAGTCCGGTACCTAGGAAATTTTCTTCTCTCCCACATATTTCACGAGACTCGGATTCTCTCTGCTCAAGATAAATGCTTTAAAAATCCCGGCTGGCTTCGCCATATGAGGATTGTGGCTGCGCGATTGCGAGATACGAAGACCAAGGAAGAGTTCGTCTTCGCTCGAATCGCAAGTAATTCCAAGGGATGATTGTAGGGAACGTCCTCGACATCCAGCGGCCTTTTTTTCTCCGGACATTGACAGTGTTTGGTCGTGGCCTGAACAAGTATCGTTGCCGTGTACGATATCGTTCCCATTGTCTTGAAAGACGAGGGATGCGCGGCCACTATCTCTCGCGGCGGCGTTAACACGCGTAAGGGTGGCATCGTGGCGCCATCTTGTCCCGTAAACACTCGCGCGTAAATTCGGGCTGAGTGCACGTCTCTCGGTGCACCGGGACAGGAGGTATACCGGCAGGTCGAGTGGCCTGTTCTCGCAGGGATTCTCAGCTCCGCTCGAGTTAAGATTATCCTGCCCGTCTCTGTCCCTCTTTTTATGCTGGAGGTGTCTCGAGGGGATGCGCGCGATTAGCTGCCGCTAACACTAACGGGAAGATCCTATCTGTCTCCGCGCGACGATGCTTACGGGAACCGAGAACGACGCCCGTGGAAACGGAACGTCTAATTTTGCTAAGTAGAAACCGCGTCTCGTTAAGATTATTCGACCGTCTTAGCCAACGTTCTCGGCGGAGAGAAAAAAGAAAAGAAAGAAAACGACGAGACCTTTGTGCGACTAGTTACCATCGCGAGTATACGTAATCTGGTCGCGATACTGACTCGGTATAAAGAGCGTAGAGGGTCGAGAACAATGATAAAGCGCGGTCGTTGATTCGCCGTAAAGTAAGATAAAGTTTCAGCGTCGGAAATGCGAAAACGCGGACACACGAAACGTTCTCGAGTCGAGACGAGGCTTGTTCGTGGTTCGTATTCTCGCGAGAAGTTGCGAGAGTGTATTCTTACGCAGCTGTGCAAGGACGAGGAGTTACGTTCATACTCCCCGCGGTACTTATATCCGAAGCACGTTATCACGAGTTCCCCTTCACGAGGGTTGCCATCCTCGTACCTTCCGCTTCTTTATGTTACGGCCAATTCTGAATTCTCCAGACGTTGTCTCTTTCCTCTTTCTCTCTCTCTCTCTCTCTCTTTCTCGCCTCGTCCTCGCATCGTGTCCCCGCGCCCTCTTCCTCTGTCCATCTCGTTCGCTTCCACGGTTCCGTCAAGCGCCACCGCGCTCTTCTTTCCTTCGAAACCGGAAGCGAGGACCCGCGGGCAAAATATCTCACCGGCCAAGATATTTTACGGTTTCGTGAGCGCCGCTAGACTGTGCGCGTTTTCGTAGGGCGTATTCACCCCCTGAATTTCGAACCCTCCTGTCTAGTTTCGCGTCCCGCGCGCCAGATAAGAAAAAAATGTACACGCGAATCTCGTTTTACCGCTTGCCCTAACCGTTCCGACGAACCTAAACCCCCCAAGGCCGCTGCCCTCGACCGTAGCGAATCGCTCCTACAGTGTCCGTGATTTCAGCCCGCGATAATGGCACGAACATAATTTACGCGACACCGGATCGCGATAAGTATACCTTGGCAAAATTCGGTCTCTCGGGCGGACCTCGTGGAAACGTGCTTCTCCGCTTTTCGCCTTCGATGCATCGACGCGATCATTTAGACGTCCTCTGGAATGGGACGGTTAACGATTCCACTTGTTATTCGACGATTTGCGACCGCGTCGATTCGACGAAAACGTGTAAACGTCGAAGAAGGTGGCGCGGAATCGCCCCAAAGTGGAGCCGTTTAGTTGCTGGTCAATTATTAAGGAACGCGGGAACAAAGTGAAAATAGTTGGGGCACTTTGTCGGAATTACGAGCGGTCCATGCACCAGTCCGCTCGGTTCTAAGACGCAACGACCCAAATTGAAACAATAAAGAACGAGTTGGGTTGGTAGTCGCGGCTCGGGAATAAAAGTCGCGTCGACATCGCACGTTTCGCGATAAAGCAACGAAGCTATGCATCCGAGTGGGAGTGGATCGAGCATGTAACAACCGGTGTAATTATGTTTTCGGTGTAACGATTGCGGCTAATGCGACCCGAGGTTAAACGGTTGCAGTGTCTGGGCTGACTCATCCTCTCCGTTTCACCCTATCAACGTTCAGGCTGCTTCTTACCTCCGCTGGAACGAACAGAAGGGTAATTACGTAATGTTACCAAAGGAGACATCAGGACTGGCCGTTTAAGTGTGTCGATGGCCGGCACGCAGCATGGGACGCCTCGCGGCGAGAGTAAATCGGACAACGACGAATTAGGGACGACGAGGCTTAATTAATGACTTCTGTGCTCCGTGCTGTTGCCGAGCTACGTGCCTACCAGATGAGATCGTTAAATTTGTAAGCTCTGCATAGCGATATTTAAATTTGACCTGGGATAAAGAGTCAGGCGACTTCAAATATTATCGTCCAACGTCGTAGCACGATTCCGTTTCAAAATCTTGCTCGAGCGATTTCGATTGCACGTTTGACAGTTATCGAACAAGAAGCGAGATCAAAGTTTTTCCTCGCCAACGAACGCATACGACGAGGTCGTTTGCTCGATTTCCCTTTGTTGCGCGACCAATTTCGCACCGTCTTACGCGCGAAAGCCGGGATCCCAGTTAACGGGGTCATTTCAGACACCGATGCGTATTCTCGGTGTGCACAGGTGCAATCTTCGATGGTAGCCCGCGTGGATCTGCACGTCCTACCGGATCGCCTTGAAGCAACTGGACCGTGCGAACTTTTTTCCGTCCGAAAAACAATCTCGCGATCAACGGTCCCTCTCGCCGGCGCGTAAGGGAGATCGACGCGTCCATTAACCCACATTTTCAAATACGCGAATCGAAAGTATCGCGTGTCAGTGGCCAGAGACGCGTAGCCAGCGGGCTCCTCGTTTCTGATCCGAGAGAAAAGGTGAACGATTGCGTCATCGATAATTCTGCAAAGTCACGTTAATTCCGTGCACGTGAACGTTCTAGGCATCTTGATGGGTTTTCTGCGTGCACTTGTATTGTTCCAGCGTACGGTGGCGGAGGAAGAACGCGTGCCGAATACGAGACACCAATTTCGGATCCTAATCGAGTCATAGGTATAGCGAAAGTGACCCGTGAATCACCATTGTGTCGGCACCGATTCGTCCTAGTTCGAAACGGAGTCGAAGAGCGTATCCGTCGTCGAAAATGTACATCCTTACCGCGTGGCGCAACGATATCGTACGGCTGGGTTCGTCGCGGGCTTAATTAGCGGTTAAAAAGTCAATTAGCAGTGACCGTGTTCGTTAACCTTCCACGAGTGCCGCGTGACGCGCATACCTACGGTGTGACTTCCCCTCGAACCACGTACAACGAAACGGTAAGCATGCAAAGGGGCAAATGTCGTACGCGATGATTTCTTTCTTTTCTGCCACCCCGACCAACGCGAGCTGCACCCACACTCGCGCCGTTGGGATGGAAGGTCCGGTGAAAAAGTACACGTCCAATTAGACGTTAAATCGCTCATCCTTTCCCTCCTCCTCTTCGATCCTCCTTCCTTTTTCATCCACGACCACCGTCCCGTTTCGTCTTCTGGCTTCATCCTACTTCTTCTTCAGCTATCGTTCCCGGACAATGAGTGCAATTGCTTCGGTTTCAGAAAGGTTAACGCACCGGGTTAAATGCCGGGGAATTCGGTGTCGCTTTCGGCCAGCACCGGATCATCTTGGAGCTCCCTTCGTCACCGTGCCAGGCTAGGCATTAAAGGTTCGTTAAGGGCCAGGCCAACGAAACGTCGAGGCAATCTCCAACGAACCCTCTCCCCTGCTTTCGCTCCCTTCGTTTTCCCTGCCTCGTTTTTATCTCCTTCGGCCCGATACCCCGATGGCGTCTTTTTTTGCTTCCATTTCGTAATCAGCCTCGTAGCAGACTTTGGTCCGATCTCTTCTCCTCCAACGTGGTTAGGCTCGTTTCAGACTAGCATTTGCCATCCTACGGCAGTCGCTGTTTTCACGTGGCGCTGATAAAACTGTGCCGCTTTTGTAGCGAGAAAGCATCTATGGTGGTCGAGGTGCGAGAGAAATGAACGGAAAGAGAGAGAAAACAGGGTAGAACACGACTTATCTAGAATCTCTGAGTGAACCGATCCGTAATGCTAAGTACATATGAATGAACGTACGTATAGACGACGTGTACTTAAATTATTTCTACTACGTACAGCATTTAAATGCCAGCATATTTCAATTATAACTGTTAACCTCCGATCAGAGGAATAATTAAAGTGGATGTCGCGACAGATTCTTGATTAGATATTCCGTGTCCCGGTTTCTATTTTGCACGAACGGTTAGGCCATGAATGAAAGTGGCGATACGGAAAGTGGCCACTGTGAAACGAGCCTTACTCTTCCTGTCTAGTCGCGCCAACAAGAAGTTTGATTGGCGAATACGCGCGTAGCTTCACAGGTACCCATTCAGGATCCCAGGCTTCTAACAAAAACCGAACCGACTCGTTGGAACGTAATCCTTGAGCGAACCACGTGCTTGATAAGTTACGACCACGAGATGATTCACGCTGGAATCGCAATCTCTGTTTTGTCGCGCACCACGGAAATTGCTCTCAATCTCCTGGAATTCGCATTCACTCGGTCGCGATTTCTGCGAATAACACGGATGGGCCGAATAAAGCATTCGGTCGAGGATAACGTAATGTCCGTTCTCGCGAGACGTACAGCGCCATATCGGCTGATTAAATGCAACGCTAACAGCGACGAATCGTGCTACCTGCCGGTCTAGTTCCACCAAAGTTTCTCCGAAGAAACTTTGACGACAGGAAGTAATTCTGGTCTCGTGCAAACGAAGCTCCGGTTGACTATTATGATTAAAAGGACGTAGCTAATTCTAAAATGGTTTGCAACCACGTAGACGTTCCAGACTTATCGCTTGCTCTAAGTTTGCGTAAATAATTTTCCATGTTGATATTATACCACGTGTCTACGTCGAACGAGTAAATAAACGCGTTTTGATCTGTTTTCGTGTAAAGTAGAAAGATTAACGACCCATATCGCGGTCGAATAATCATCAACGGTTGCTAATGCACCTTTTAATCCGAAACTGGCAAATAAATGCCTCGAAAAGCATCGAAACATCCCTCGTCCTAATTACCGTAATGCCGGTGATCCCGCCATCCAACAAACAAATACCTCTCGTACGTTGCATCGAGGAATTTCAAGATCGCCGCGATCCCGTTGGGACCGAACGAAACCGAGAGGCCATCGATTACAAATTACACGGATAAAGAGCGAGAAGAAATGCACCGGGGTCACGAACAAATCCAGCATATCCTCTTTAAGCCCGTCTCTCGATCTTTAAAACGATCAAGTACGATCCCCGTTGCGTTCACACTCGAGTGCTCGTTGCAACGGTTGCAGATTGCACGAGAGACCGTAGCAGTGTATCTCTGCTGCGAGGGTATCAGGCCAACGAGCAAGAGAACAAGACAGAAAGGGGAGCCGAAGAGCAAGGGGAGCGAACAGAGACAGCCGAATGAGTTGCAGTTTGCACGGCGAAATGCTGCAAGGTCATTGCTCCGGCATTAGGGACGACCAAACGAACGATCTCCGGAATGAGCTGGATGAAAGTACGGTCTCTTGATCGAAGGGAATGACGTGCTCGTCTCTCTCTTTCTCTCTTCCTCTCTCCCCGTTTCTCTGTATTCGCGTTTCGACCACAACCGAACACGAACCAGCCTGGCCTGATCGTGTTGTACACGGCTGCGCTAAATCGTTCCATTCTAGTGCCAGTTAGAGTTCAATGAATTCTTCGTACCACTACTTGAAGCCACGGTTCGCTGATA
Source organism: Megachile ligniseca (assembly GCA_945859555.1). Taxonomy (NCBI): domain Eukaryota; kingdom Metazoa; phylum Arthropoda; class Insecta; order Hymenoptera; family Megachilidae; genus Megachile; species Megachile ligniseca. The sequence goes on along the minus strand of OX243781.1, from coordinate 12,510,906 downwards.
AGCGTGGCTAAGATTGCCCAGCGATCTTCGTATCTACCTCCCCTTCACGGTACATTGGACACGGAGCAATTTTACAATTGCAATTCTAATTTCAAAGCGTAGTAAAATCCGCCTGCGCGTTTGCTCTAGGTTCTGTGAGCGTATACGCTTCAAAATCATTGTTTTCCAATTTTTGAAATAGAGCTAAAGTCCCACGCGTTGCCGACTTTCCAAATGGATTCTTGTTACCTATGAAGAAGTACGATTCGGTGGGCATTTCGGGTCGGAGAGAGAGACCCTAAATTCCTATTAACATGTCCCTGGTTCCACGTTACCAAAGTCTACGTGTTTCGAGGTCGCCAGGTCTTCGGGCCTTTGTATCCGTAAACTTTCATAGTTTTCAAGTTTTAGATCTTCAGGTCCCCAGGTCACCCGAGAGGTTCTAAAATCGTGTAGCCCAAACTCCAACGACGCGTTGCGAATAAAACCGAACGTATTGTACAGATATTTCCCGATACTTGTGTATTTCTTGCTCAGAATGTAGTCTGGGCAAAAGAAATGTACAAACAAGATGACTTGTATTAACAGAAAAAGCTACAGAGCCTTTAGAAGCGGAGAGGATACGCGGCGAATAAAAGATTTAGGATTGTCCTACGTTGATGAAATTGAAGCTGGGAAAAAAGTAGGTCGATTCGCAAAGTGGGTAAATTCAGCGAGCCAGGGGAGAATGCAGCGTGGAATAAAATTATCGATCGCGGGTCACAAACAGAACAGAACAGAACAGAACAGAAAGGGAGAAAGAAGCAAAGAGACGCGGTGAAAGACAAGTAGGTAGTTAAAAAAAAAGAGCCCAGGGGCACATGGAAAGGACAGCATCGCTGCAGGCTTCCATGCAATTTCGCTAAAAGCATTAATTTGGATTAAAAGATCGTCTACCACCGAAAAGACGGAACCCCTCCCCGTTTAAGAAACGCTGTATCCTCCGTGGTCGAGGTTAATTGCTCGTTCACGGCGCGTGCCTTCGCGGAAGAAAAATTTATTTAAGAATTATTCCTTCCTTCTGGCTTTGAAGAGGAATTTCTGGCTAAGGAGACGGTGCGACGTAGCCTGCGGGTCCGGTGGTCTTCATTTATAACGGCCAGCCGTAAGAAAGCGAACGTTTATGATCGGATTCTTAATAGATCGAGATCGTCCGAGATGAGATTATCAACGCTTCATTTAGCCGGTCCACGATGTGGAACCATGAAACACGGCGAGACACGAGGAACTCGTTGTACAAGTACTCGGTAATTGATATTGAATTATTAATCGGTGTTGTACGTATCGAACCGTGGTGCTTCTCGGCAAAGTCCAGCTTTATCGTTTCGTGATAAGCACGCTACTGTATAACGAGGAACAGAGTATATATGTACACGGTTAGTTACGCGTCAGAATTTTTACGCTCGCAAGAATTAAGCGAGAGCTACTCTCGTGTAACTAATTTAAGGCGAGAACGTTCGAATCACGGGAAATTGTTGCATCGTCGAAGAAGGATAAAAGCGATCGAAGTATCGAGGATTAAGGTTGGCATCCTTTGAGCGCGAAGCTCGGACGAAGAGCCTCGTCGAGGCGAGGGAAACTTCAAAGAAAACTGGCCGCGAAAGCAAGCGGGCTCATTAGATTCCGTGGACGAAGTTTCGCAGAAGTTTACTTTCGAAATATCGGCAAACGATGAACACGGAATCCCAACGAGGGTGAAAGAGAACGGCGAATCATTCTTATTGCAGTCGGGTGCACGTAGGAGAAACTGTTAGTTGCCAAACTTGCGGTGCCATAAAGCTCTTCGGGGACGTTGTCCTTTGTCCCGGTAAGTGGTACGTCCTCGAACGATACCGTTTACTGGGACGTAGCTGGATCCGTGAGTTCGAAAGCGGGGAAACAAGTAGACGCGAATCCCCCCGCGAAGGGTACAATCGAGTCGGTAGCAGATCGAAACTCCAAACGCTACAAAAGCGGTGTCCAAATAAATATATTACGGTCGCGGGGATGGGTGGTTCGGTAAGCCGATCCACGCTCGAACAACGTGACGCATAAAAACATATAAATCTTCGGCGCGAGAGCGACATCCAGTGGAATAAAAACACGAATTTTCCATTCGAATTCCAGGGTGATCCGTGGGTAGGGTGAAACGCGGAGCAGGCTGGGCTCGCGTGGCGGATAATTCGCCCGATGGAAGCGTCGGCCTCGAATTGACCGGAAGAAAGCAGAGCGGAATAGCGGCGATCGTTCGAGCGAGACGAAATATGCGCACGGAAATTCTCGGGAGAGAGAACATGGAAAAACAAAGGGCGAAGAAAGGGTTAGGGGGAGCGGAGGGGTGAAAGATGGGAAGGCAATGAACGTAGGGCACTGCGGACGCGGTTTCCGATAGTCATCGGTGCATCGTATAAATCTACTTAACAATGGACAGGAGTGCACTTCCTGAAACGGGGCCACGAATGCGCTGGGAAGCGCCAATAAAAATCGACCAATTCACCGTTCACCGACGATACACCGGTTCCCTGGATTTTAACCAGAATCGTACCGACGCGTGTACGTGTAGTACATTCGAAGTTTGGCTGTACTGTTACCGGTGGCTCGAAATCGAGATTCGTACAGATATCTGTATCGTGTTACGTACTGAATTTGCGATGGTTCGTTCAAATTGAGTTGTTGATTTTGTAAATGTCCTGGGTATCGTATCTTTTTTGAATGGGTTTTGTGCACGGTACTGGATTTCAACCAATTGCACCGGGACGTATAAATTTATCAAATCAGCGATTATAGAATGTAAATAGGTTTTGTTTTCTGGAACACGTCGAATACCGAAGCAATAATGACTGTACGTAATAAGACTTGACCCGCAAAAGCGTTAAAAAAAGTAATGCAATGTCGTAAGCGTTTATACGATAGCAGGAATATAACGTTTTGCGTAATCGATACTCGACAGCACTGTAGCATCAGCACTGTATACACAGGTGTGCGAACATCGAGATGACACCATCGGTTATTCTTCGAGCAAAGTAAAATATAATATTAATAATACCAAGTGTTCCTACAAGTTTCCGATGTTTGTTCAAGAAACATGCCAATAACGATTACCTCTGACAGACAGGAAAAGTCGATCTAATTCAGGTTGCCAATCGGCTTTGATTCTCGATCGAGACACAGATTAACGTGGACCGTGTCAAACGATAATTCTCGGAGCGTTTCGGCTTCGTCGCCGAGATTCCGCATCCGCGCCCTGGCAATTTCATATTCAACATTATTATGCGCCTGGTATTCCCGGCGCTACTTTCACGCATGAAATAATCACGCAGTCGAGCGGTGCTTCAGTTGCATAACTCGGTACGAGCGAGCAAGCGAGCGCGTCGCAATCCTTCAAATTCGCGGCGGAACGAGGATGGAACGAAAACGATGCGTGTCGGAGAAGGACGGTCCGATCGGCGAGGAACGAGGCAGAGAGAGAAGGATGAACGTAAACGGGCATAGGGCGAACGAGGTCGAGTGACCCACACGCGAGAGGAACGAAGCAATCGAGCCCGGCCAGCCGAAAACGCGAATCATAAAGCCACGCGAGGAAGCACGCCGTGCTAGGAAGAAAGAGGATGGACGCGAGGTATTCATAGTCGAGCATCGTGTCGCCGTCGTTTCTCTTGCAAAACAGCGAAACGCGTCAGGAGGATGACGCTAATGTGATTTGCACGAGCCGGTCGAAGAGTTACGGCCGTGGATAGAAAAAGCGGGAAGGGAACGAAATTCGTGTCGCTATTGTTGCCCGTGCTCGGACAGAAACGAACAGACAAAGAAGCCGGGTGCACGAAGGCAAGGAGAAGCGGTTGAGTTTTAGCGCAATGCCCCGTTTTCCAGGCCGCTACTCGAGGACAGACGCCACATTGTCTCCGAAGGATGTGAAGCCAAGTAGAAATGGAGAAAAGCGCGTGTTCGAATAGCGGGCCGATTACAAGCGAGCTCGTACATCGTGTCAGTCTCGATTCGCCAGGCAGCCACGAACGGACGAAGAGAAAGCATCGTCGAAGACAGGGTAGAATGGCGAACAAGGAAAAACGAATTTTCTTTGGCGGGAAGTGGTGGATTTTCCATGTATGCGGTACGTTCAGCTCACGTGTAGCAACCAACGAGCTTTTTCGTTGGTTGGCCGCGTATGCACGAAGCCCGACGTTAACCGGTGGTCCGGCTTCGATATACTCCGCACGTACAGGCAATGTATCGTCCGATCGTGTTTCCAAAACGAGCAGAAAAGTTTTCACCGTCGGGACATCGACCAACCCCTCGCCGCCCCTAGTCGCTTACGCCTCGTGGAAACCTAACGTTCTGGACCGTAAGCTGCACGGTAACGAAGTCTCTTGTTTTTCCTGGGTGACGCTGGCTTCCTTCCTTTGGTAGTCTCGAACTTTGCTACTTTGGGTCTGTGGAATTTCATAACGTTGGGACTTCAAGATATTATAATTTTGGAAAATTACGTGTTATTAACGAACGAGAAACATTATCTTGTCCCAGAAACGTAACACCATTTTACTTTGTCAATAGACGTAGATAAATTATGAAACAGCATCTATTAACAAAACCGCTGGTAGGTGTTCGCTTCTCTTCAGCTCGCGATAACGATCGCTCGTATATTCTGCGTGCGATGAAAAATGGACGAAGCTACAGACCGGTGCGTCTCGAAGCGGCCCCAGGAGGATTTGCGCGAGAAGCTCCAGCAGCCTCGCGATATACGAGACGGGAGTGCGAAATCTGCCGGAACCGGAAAGCGTGTCATCGTCTGCATATCAACGAATACCGTACGCGCACCGTCGGGAAGGATACGAGGGATGCGCTTTAATAGTGGTGCATTTTCAAACAGCCACACCGACGTTGCGATAATGGTGCTGGTGACCGTACACCATAATAAACGTACGTGAAACGCGCGACAACAGGCGTCGGAGATCTATCGACAATCGGGTTGCTTCGTATTTCACTCGAGTACTTCTCTTTTATTTAATATCGCGGTTAGACGGTCCTCTTATCGAACCACGTCGTCGATACTTTTTACATCGTTCGTTTCAGTGGCGTATGTAGATAGGTGCACCCTTCCAAAATACTGACTTACCACATGATGCGAAGGTTTCGTGTATTAGAAATTTTCGGACACCAAAATTTTCAAATTGTTGACTTTACAAATTCGCAAATTTCAAAACTTTCGAAAGTTGCTTAATCGCGTGCAATACGGAGAGAGTGCTAATATTATTACTAAAGATAAGGAACTTATACCAAACAAAAGTTCTAGTTACGCCAATGGTTCTTTTCGTTTGTATACGATACTTCCTGCTAGAAATATAAATGTGCATTGTTCGATTTTACACGAATCATTCGTGTTATAAAATTTGTCGATTATTTTTGGTTGATTGTTTCGCAACCGTTGCAAATGTAATATTTTCTATATTTCCCGATGCGAGAGTTATGTGACTGTTACTTGTATTCGTACATTGTACGTGTTTGTAACGTTATTCAGAATGTAGCAGTAACTTTTTCCTTATAAAATATTTCCGCTATCTCTGGATACGAAGAAATATTACTTGTTCAAGTTATAGCGTATCGACCGGATCATGATACGTTGGTAATAAATTTTTTTGTAACTGGAAGAGTAATAAATAATTTTTATTTGTATTATGTTCGCGTGCGGTACGTGTTTGCAATATTATTGAAAATGGAACAGTAACTCCGCACATATAAAATACTTTTACAAAAATGAAGAAACGTTATTAATGAAAGTTGCGCGGGATATCAAAGAGGCGATGGTGTATCTGCAATAATTTTATTTTCGCGAGCGAAGATGCCTTTTACGCGTACTCTGGATATTTTCATTAATTTTCCTACCTTTAGTCTCATTTGCATCGAACGTTATTTTTGCAAATAAACGCAGATGGTAGATCCACGGACACGAAATATTCCTTGACGTACAAAATGATGCATCGACGTTCTGTCGATTATCTGCTACTACTTTGACATCGTAATAAAGAGAACACATGCAGCTTTTACGCTCGGTATTACGCTTCGATGTTTTACCGCGTCTTTTGTTGCATACCTAGCTTATTTCGCGCGAAAAGAGGCGAGTTTGTCATGTCCTTGGTTATGCAACAACCAATTCTTTTACCATGTCTTTTTGTATAATTTTCTGAAGCGTTAAACGTTTCCTCTCTTGTCACACCATGCGTCACACGTACGGTAGTCTTTCAACCTGACGTGGAAAAACAAACATACAAATGTAGGTCTGATATAACAGTAAGAAACATGTCCAATAAATTGCAACGTTCACGCGAGAAGATTGTACGTATATGCTCATTAGCATTGAAAGCTTCATTAATCTCGAGCGTGCTCGTTCGGGCGTATCCTTCCTTTATTATTTAAACAACCCTGCGCGTTACACTTACACGTTGCTCCGGCGAAATTGAAGGTGTTACGAAGTCGTCGGGAAACCTTGACATTTCTCGTCACCGCTCGCTCGATATAATCTCGATTCTCGAAAATTTACCTTATTTTTTACCAGCGATTTAGAAACACAGAACTACAGGAATATGGAAATCCGGAGAAGCCTAACGCGTTTCCAGCCGCAATCTGCAAAGTTGCAATTTCGTGGCATCCATTACAGAACTCTTTCGACGTAAAAGGAAATACAGGGTACAAGAACCATCGATAAAATATACAGTTGCCAAAGCATCGGAGGTCCAATACTTGAATCTGCAACCTCCGCAAACTTTCCCCCCTCGAAAAACGAAGTAGAAAGTATGCAACATTCGCGGAAGTAAAAAAGGAACAATGCCCTTTGGAAGGAACGTTGCATCGGGAGCGGCTTCCTTTCGAAGTCGATTCCGACGCGAAAGCCTTCGACGAAAAAAGTTGGCGTCGAGCGTTTTTCACAACGTCCGCGCGAATGAACGAGGGAAGAAAACGAGAACGCAACAATTACATATTAATAAGCCGCAGGAACCTTGTCGATCTCCGTTCACCGAATGAATTCGATTCGCGCAGGTCCGCCAGCACCGGAAACCTCTTTTTCTCATGCAAACGAGCAATTAGTCGTACGTGCCTTCGCGATTGAGTCACGATCGCGAGGGGACGGCCGCGCGCTCGCTCGAACGAGGATGACGAGTGCGCTTACCACTACGACCACTTACGCTCGCGATCCGCGCACCTACGTGCACCTATCTCTATATGAACCTGCGTAACGCGTGTGTGCACGGCGGCGCACATACGCACGACGATTGCGCAACCGGCAGTGGCGCGCGTAGCATCCGGTGAGTAATTTTAGATGCGTCGGTATGCACGCGTGGTCAGCCGGCACGCCGCTACGAGCGGAATCAGGAAAACGGTAGCGGTGCTTTCCCGGAAAGGGAAAGCGATTCTTCGTTATCCTCGTTCACATGAGACACTCTTAGTCGTTTGAAAATGTTAGCTTTTTTTACGAATTCGGACGGAAGCGAACAAACAGCGGATGTCGTGCGGGCTCTGGTAGATTCGAATCGGCTCGATTCGGCGCGGTGCAATTCGGCGTAATTTAATTTGACGGTATTCGACTCCTAAAAGCTGAAAGGATTTTCGATACGTCGGCTCCAAAGGTCGGAATTATCGGGCATCGACGTTGTCGTGGGCACGTGTTCGATCGCGGTTGCACAATGTGCAAAAGGGTAAAAATTATCGCGTACCGACGAGACTGGTCCGTTTGATCGGTCGTAAATCGAGTAATGCCTTTCACGTCGACCTACTAACGGAACTTTCGGCGCAATTGTTTCGCCTCGTTCGATAACAGAGCGGTGCTTCAATATTTACTCCAAAGGAGAAACCAATTAACGAATGAACAATGAGAGAGGGGAAAAAAGTAAGAACGAAAAAGAGAGGGATAGACAGAAGGAAAAAAGAGACGAAGTACGGCCGTACGTTCATTGCCAACGGTCGGCACAAAAAGGAAACAGAGCACGCGGAATACGAGCCAATAGAGCGGAAGACGGAATTTCCACTTCACCGTGGAAAAAAGTGAAACTCGTTCCCACGCGAGTGACGATCAAATATTAATGCTGTCGTCGCGAAACCGTCGCGAGAACGGTCAAACAAATTCGATTAAACGATGCTCGCGTCTCTTTTTCTGGCGACGAGTGTCGTACGAGATTCTAATTTATCATTGACCACGATAAGGAACGAGGATGCGGTCTGGTCACGATTACATTCCACGCACACACAATCATAGACGTAAAAGACCAGAAATAAATTCATGATTCACACGTTGCTAATTACTTCCTTTGCATTGTTCTGTCTGACCAATGACGCGCTTAAAAAGCATTACCGTAATTAGATGGGTGTCAGGGTGGCCTGACGACCATCAAAGATATACATCCCCGCGTAGCAAAAGGGACGCACAGTACCTCGTATTAGAAATTTTCTTAAATTTCGCGCGAAGGATATTCTTTTTCGTAACAATTTTCTTTGAACAGCGACCGAGCAGACATAGACAGCGAAGAATGTATCGTTTGGTTATTTTTTCCTCTTGTAAACGTTCTAATCGACGACAACGATGTCATGCTCTCCCGTGAATCACGGCTCAACGGCTGAACGAATAACCGAGTCGACTGGAACGTATGTTTTGAAAGATAATCGCAACGGACAGGCATTGAAATTCCTAATACGTGCCATCGGGCCGCATCCGGCGCATACGAAGCTTCGATAAGTGGCCGGCAAAACTGCGACCCTCGAAACTGCATAGAAAACTCCGTTCGCGTATCTAGGATGCTCGATCCTCGCAGAAATTTCAGTTACGAATGTTCGATCAGCGAGCGAATGTACCGAAACACGCGTGTACGATTAAAATAAGTCGATAACGCAGCGACGATGCAAACTTGAAATATTTTGTTTCTCGAACGATTTCACTGTCAAACAGAAACGCTATATTTGGTTTACATTGATCGAGCAAGTCCTTTTGAAGAAGCGGAACGCGCGCACAAAAATTTATACGAAATATAAATATCCGTGGAAATATACCCAATTAAAATATTGACTCGAGGCAAATTATTCCTCTACGCAGTTTACTATGTAAAACTTTTCGCGGTTTTAAAAGACCGTAACTCGTTATTCTGGACGCGAGAAACGACCGCAATGATTAAACGCGTCGATTGCACGATGGATCTCGAATGTAGGCTAGCATTGATACCCAGCTCGAGGAAAACCTCGTAATAAGGAGCTCAAGTAATCTCGGCTGTTTTCGAAGTCGATGTAACAACTTTTAGCCATTGGCGTAACCAGGTAGGGATCAGAGTAAGTCTGATCCCATCCAAATATGAGGACTATACAGCGTGGGGGAACTAGAATGTGTGACATAGCACACCCGACATGGTGTTAAAAATTGTCAAACTCTCAAAAATTCTAAATGTTCAAAATTTTGAAACCACTTTAAGTATCGATGCTTAGGAACTCTGATCGGTGAGGGATCTAGTACATTCCAGATAAAAATCCGTTACGTCAATGCTTTTAGCAATGCAATCTTGTCACGGAGCGTGTCAAGTACTTTGCGATAAGACGCGGTTACGATAATTGAATGGGCAATTGTATTGGTGCGAAAACATGATTGCCTATTGTCCCGTATTAGTTGACCAAGGTCCCAAGATTTCGCTGGAAACTTGTGCTCTACCTATTCATGGTGGCTACTCCGTCCACCGATGCTGGTAATTATTATCCCTACGTGTTTTGCAACATGTGCCCATTTGCACGGTGTCAGTGAACGCGTTAAAAGACCTTCCAACGTTGACGCAACATCGTCGGTAAATTCCACTTTCGAACAATCGACTTAGTCTCCATTTTTTTCTCTCCGCTCTGTACTCCCTCGCGAAAAGAATGCGAAGCGTGTTGCGCCGCGACGCGCGATTCCGCGTCCCACCGCTCGTTCCAGAAACGGTACGGCGTGCAACGAGCGAGAGAATGGAAAAACAGGTCGGAACTGTTACGCGACGATTGTGTGCACGCGTTGTAAAGATAACGACGTCTCTCGTGGCAATACCTGGCCGGTTATCATTAACACCAGCTCCGGTTGGAAATGTTCCTAGACGCGTGTTCGTTCCGCGACTCGACGGGAAAGGGCTAGAAGAGGAAGAGAGGACAAAAACGCAGCACGGTTCGTATTATGTGGAATTCGAGGATCGTAAACGGTTGACGTTTCTTTTTACTTTTGACATACTCTAATGCTGGAGGCTAGCCTGATATACTCTAGCTCTCGGGACTTTCTAGTTCTGACACGTATGGGTCTTCACCTTCTCGGGTACTCTTCAGTTCTGATACATGCACGTACTCGGATATCATCGCATTCAGCGTCTTCGGGTATTCGGAGATCCTCGCACCTAACGTCTCCAGATACTCGGAGCTCGCCAATCTCGGCATTTTCCGACTTTAGGGGATTTCTAGTATTAATATCCCTCGACACCGAGGATCTCTGTATCTAACATCCCAGATACTCGAGGATCTCCAGCTTAGACGTTCTCTGACAGCCCTGATCTCTACCGAGATACTTACAGTATGCGATATGTAACACTAACGTATCGTGACAAAAACGCCACTACGTTCGAATCTCATGGAATTCGAGGACCGTAAACGGTTGACATTTGCCAAGATTTATGCGACTATGAATGTCTGACATTTGAATACTACGCAGAGATTTCTTCGACGAGACGTAGTCACGGTTTTAGTACGATATTATGGTCAGGAATCGTGTGGAATTTCTCGGCTGTACCGTTACATGGAATTTGTCTAATGCTTATAACGATAATAACAGAGTTGTCTAATTATTCTTATTATACGGAAACGGACTGTTCGTGCTTGGTTCTTCGCTCTCTTGCAGACAATTAATTCGTAAAGTCGTGCCGGTAATTGTGCGCTTATTAAATCGCGATTTTTAAAAGAAACTGGTAGGATTTCACGCTGTAGAACCGGTTATGTAATGTTTACGCTATGTAGTAAAGATGATTCACGCCGAGAAGGCACGCATTTTCTGAATGACCTATAGAAACTTGTATCGCGTGTGTACGTGTGTGCTCAGAATTACTCAACCACCAACAGCCTTATATCACGGAGGATTTTATTTTGCTATGACTCGCTCGTATCCTGTTTTTAGAGCCCGATGATGATGATGTCATGTACTATAAAATTGTTTCTCTCGGTTCTTATTGAAAATCTCTCTTTTACGAATTTAATAATCGTCCGAGATGTCTATCTCTTGACTCGAATTTCCATGAATGAATTAAACTGTAAATCTTTCACAACACAAGTACATAATTACGTCGATAATAATTACGTCAAGGATGAGAAAAGAAATAATAAATCAATCATTGATCTATTTCCGGCGTTTAATTCGCAGTTGTCGTTTTCGTAAAATGACTCAACATGCATTAAAGTCGATACAAAGATCTCGATTTTAAGGTTTTGTTCGCTTGTCAAAGAAATTCTTCGTCCCACTCGATCGTTAATGACGACGTACGAAGTGATATCATCGATAACGGGTGTTGTTGGAACACACACGAGCGCGCAAGCAATTGGCGCTCGTTTCATTGACTGATTCATGCTTCGTGTCGAATAACATCACCGTACCTTTCTACGTTGAAACAAGCCCGATCCTACCACACCGTTCGCAAGAAAAATTACGTTCAATGAATTGTTTTTTCCTGGACGACGTGGCAGGAACGCGACAGTTGATGAGTCGCAGCGAGATGACTCACAATCCGTGGAATATCGACACTGATATTTCCGGCACGAACGGAGAACGCAACAGAGTCCGATCGTATTTTTGTCGATCTCCCGATGCAGGTCACATTTCTGCGTTTTCTACTTAAGATGGTGCATGTTGCGATAACTGTATATCGTAGTCACTATGTAATCACAGTGAATAATAAAAATAAGAATATGGTTCGTGATATACATAGGAAAGGTATTTTTACCGATTATAGATGATAATATTGATCGATAATATCATTAAGAATAACGGGAGTAAATTTATCATTCTTATCTGTCTTTTTCGTTTGAACGTTAAATATAGCCTTACCAACTTGATACGTAATTTCATTTCAAATTTTTGCTTAAACTTCAGATCATGTTTAACCTGACTTGGAACAAAAACTACGTCTGAATGATAAAATTATGGTTTACAGTCTGCTTCCAATTACGAATGCAATAAGGGTATCGAAGTTTCCTGAAACTTCCGACAACCTTGGAATTCTTGAGGGTTCCAGGAAGTCCCGCGATATTTTCGAGGGACCGTGAAATTTAAGGACGTCCAGACCCGAGGGATCCTTGGGGTCCGAAGGTACCAAAAGTTCAGACGATTCTTGGGAACCTAGGGAGGCTTGGAATTCTGGATGTCCCGAGGAATCGAGGGATCTGGCAGTCTCGACATTCTCGATAAGTTCAGATTATCGATGAGAACCATCGGCATTGCAATTAGCATACTTGTATCTCGAACGTTTCCTTATTTTCCTTTCGCCATTATTCTCCGACGATGATTCACATCATTCGCTAGTAAATTAAAATGTTCTCTGTATGCTCTACCACAACGCAGTCTTTCTCTAAGAATCTTGTGATACTTCCTATAAATTCCCAAATCCTTGAATTGCTAAATTTTCGTACTGAACTTTTCTGCTTGAATCGTTTGGATGGAAGCCGCCTCCGAATCGTGACGTTCCCGAAAGTATCGACACGGTCGGAAATAATTCTCGCGTTGGTGGATGTCGGGGGGTTCGAATTCGCGCGACTTCCTCTTCGTCGCGTCGCGATCTCGCAGTTTCAATCAGACAAACGCGCCGCGTTTCTACCCCAATCGCGTCCACGTTTATCGGCGGGTCAACCGGTCGAGGGAAAAGCAATTTGCAAATAGATCCGACAGCGTAGGCACGTAGGGGTTGATCGGCGTCGTATCGGATTCACGTTTACTCTGACGCGCGGTCCATCGCGCAATACGCGAGATTCATCCCGCGTGTCCACGTCAAAATACTAATTAGTCGTCGGACACCGAGTCCCGTCTGTGTCGGGCTTCTCGTCTGCTCGCGATCGCGCTCAAGTATGCACCCCTCCGCGATGACGCATCGATCATTGATTCCGGATCTGATTTTCCAACTGTTTCGCGCTGAAATTGGATTTTCTAGTTTCCTGGGGATCATTGTGTTCGGTAACGGGTTACGGAGGGTTCAACCCGTGCAATTGATATTTCATTAAATATCGACCGGTATCTTTGGATACGTCACTGTTGTAGGATTTCTGTAATGAGCCGTTGAAATTTACGTTTCGGAGTGCACTGAAGTTTCATGAATTATAAAGGCACGCTTTCGTACAAAGTCATGACTTTTAATCGCGCAACATGTGTCTTTAATGGAGAATCAGTTAAATCGATGAAATCATTAAAAGGTATGTATTAAATACGATCGTCTCCTGTTTCCTTTTATTGTGAAAGACAGTAACATACCATGCAGCAAATGCTATCACATCAAAAGATTGGTTCTTTACAGTGACTCTTCCTTGAATAGTCCGTATGTCGAACACAAATGTTTCAAGGTAAAATATTCAGTCGTGAATTACGTAATCCTTTAACATGCGGCAACAAAGAATCATTACTGAAATAAGTGCATGCATCGGTGCGCCTACGGTAATACAATAAGGTTGGAAGCGAATTCAACGGCATCGGTAGTCCCTTCCTTTACACGGATTTCCAGCAATAATACCCTGCTCTCTTAAGCGATCGCCTAGGAGATTATCCGTAATTGCTAATAGCCGGAATAGTCGGTCGTGATATTAGGTAAGTACCTACGTTTACATTGCCGTCGACAGTAATAGGATGGAAATTCGAGGTAACGATACCGAGACACGGTTTCGTTTCGAGTTTCATCGAATCTGCGCGACTTCGATAAATTCCAACCAGCGACGATTACGTTACGTTATTACTTTCTTCCGCCGATTTTCAATTCGAACAATTTCGTTCGACACGCTCGAAGGATACTCGTCATCGCGATACCGTAACCGCGTAATTACCCTCCGTAATAGTAATTATTGTTAAGAAAATAGTCAATGGAGGATGATCGGCTCGCAGCCGGAAGTTCACATGGAGCACAGACACGATCTCGGCGTAATTTGCTCGAAAATTTCTGCCTCGCGAGCGTTAAGAAATTGCCGAAGCTTAAGGCAACGTTGATCCTCGCGAGAGATCCGGAAGACGAATCGCTTGTTCGAAAACTCGAATTGGGACGCGGGAGTTTCCGGTGGTACGTAATCCATGATCCACGGAAGTTACGCTCGCGAATGTCCTTGCGAACGATAATCGCTCGAGAAAACGCTCGAACGCGATTATGCAACCGTAACTCGTGTACAAGATCATTGTTTCCTAAGATCGTGGTCGTTGCAGCTCGTTTTCACTTTTTATTACGCTTCCGCGAACCGAATCATAGAATTATCATGCAAATCGACCGTGTTACGCTTCTGCGAATCGATTCTTTCTTGAACGAAGCTTATTGTAGTATCGTCGATATCGGGAAATTCATACAATCGTTATCTATCATTCATGTCTTATGTTTCAATCGATCAATGAAACACTCGATACCAATTTTAAAATAGAACTATTGTTTCGTTAGGTTTCAAATTTTACTGCACTGTTCAGGTACGCTCGTCGAACAGTCGAGTATTAACTCTCGTACGACTACAGGTAGAAAGTTTATTCGTAAAGATCACGAGTAAGATGTAATTAGTATTTATACGTAGAAGCATATTTAAATTTTCCATATAATGCAATCTTTAAAATCGTGTATAACGAGTTTTTAATTATGGGTTAAAATGAGCCAAAACGTGCTTTCTGTCATGTTCGTCATCAACCGAGAAGAGACTGTTAATTATTATTTAATATAATGTCTACCGAAAAGCTAGAATAGTTAAAAATATCTGGTGGCGAAGTATCGCTTTCATCCGCTTTCGTCTTTTCCACGAAAATAATAATTTATCCGCATCATTAGACGCGTGTTTTGAAGAGAGTCGATAGCGAGGCACGGTAATGCTGACGTCCGTCAGAAATCGCGGTTTTTATATCACCGTTTATCGTGGTTCTCATGCCCTCGCTGCCTTATCCGTCGCTTTCAGCTGGAGGTGATTTCTTTTAAAGTCGACCGACAAGCGCGAGCTCTCGTCGCTAACTACTGCGGCGCCCCTTAATTGCACGGCTCGACACACTTTTTACGAGTTAATTGCACAACGTGCTATGTCACGGCCGCGTGGCTTGCGTTTACGTAACCACCGTTTCATTCATACTTCTCGAGCCGCCACCCTCTAAACAGCGGCGACCCACCCACTCACGCTTCCCTCAAGAATGCACTTTTATTCGCCCCTCTCCTCGATCCCCACGGATCACCACGGCAATCACCACGAATCTCCTATCGTATCGTCTCCCTTTTCCTGCGCAACAGCCAGGAAACGTGGTTTCCTTTTTTCTTCCTAAAAATGATGTCACTGGAAAGTTTGATCGTTTGCGTGTCCGTCCGTGTACAGCGTATTCCATGCTTACGTTCGTTTTTAATTCCGATAACAGTCGTCGTTGTTGATATGAATAGAATCCAACATTGTACAATTTACGGAACAGGGAGTGTAAATGAAAATCAATGAACAGTCTGAATGAATGATACTGTATAGATTACTCTCCACTTATCGAGGTATAAATAACATCAAGGTTTCTTTTTTTCGCGCTCAATCGTTTAAGAAGCGTACAGTTTTGCGCGCAAATAAAATTCGCGCAATTCGTTGTATAACAGAATTTAGAAGAGAGGCAAAGTCGAAGGATCGAGCGGGCAAGCGTGCAACCAGTTTCCTCATCGGCGTGACATAACCGTTGCGAATCAATTACGCTCTGGAAGCCCGTCGAAATCGCTTCTAGCATATTCCGCTCGAATCGACCGGCGACATCCGCCGTTCTGACGCCGAAAGCCGATCACGGACACACATTCGCGTGGCGAGCAGCCCCGTGAACGTGTACACACGATATCCTTGAACGGACCAGCCTCGGTACGGTCACCAAATATTTACCGGCATATTTCGATGATCGTTAATATTGGCTCTCGCCGATGTCCCTCCCTCTTGTATTGATCTCGCACGAGAGCCAGCCTTATGTAATCTAGAGGCCGTATCACTTTGCGAGATTATCGTCGAGTTTCGCACGCCCCTGCACCTTCCGACGATCGTTTTACACCAATCCATGCGTTTCTCGTTTCAGTTTGTTGTTTTCATTTGCAGCAGATAGAGAGTTTCGCTGATTAACTCTTTCGACATCTCCTCGAAAGACTTATGTATTCCGCTAAATCTATGACCTAGATTCGAAGCTATAACTCGTGTGAAATCGTTTAACGAGCGTGCAGTTGGCAATTAATTCTGTTTTATTAGTGGTAACATTCGTTACACCGAATGCAAAGAATTGGTAGAAATAATTGTAGGTTTGAATTTTAATCGAAGCGTTGTATCTCACAGATCGAGAGTTACGAGAATAACATTAATTTCAACGGGTTTGATTCAACGGGGCTTTTGTTACAAATATTTCATTTAGTAATGTAACAGTGCATTTATACAATTCAGAAGAGATCAGTAACTCTAGAAAACAAGCGAGTAAGCCAGGAGGTATTAATTAATTTACAAGTTAGCACGTTCTGACCGCGATACCGCGGTGCTAACATCCATTCTATCCATTACGATTAATTAGCTTCCATACAGACAAGCCCATTCACGTGTTCTGCTTAGATTCAAAGAATGCTCAATGGGGGACCCCAGCTTCGTTATACCGCGCAGTGTGTACAACAATAATTCACCTTGCGAAACATACCCCCGTGGTGATCCCGGGATAATGTACCGCGGGATGCACGAGAAAAAAATGCAAGGGATAACTGGTAAATACCCCGGGTCTCATTAAACACGGTTTCGTTCCTCTCTCGTTTAATACGTTTTAATAACCGCCGCTGCAGCCGCGGCGAAATATGCTAATCGACGCTAGAAATTTGCAATTATATTCCCTGCTAATTACCGGCGCCGTTCAACCTTCGCTCGAAAGTCCCACCGAACTTGAAGGTATTAAAAGAGTAACTTTACGTTCGATGAACTTGACGCTCGAACAGCTAACCGGTAGTACCGTCGGAGATTGCAAAATTTTCATCGAATACTATTTTGCAATAAAATCCGGCTGCATTATAGCACGCCTCGATGTCCGTTACGGAGAGCGTAAAAACAAATGGCGGAAGGCAGCGTAGGAGGAGCGACCTACACCCTGGTTTCCGGAAGCAGTCACGCGCAAAGGAATTTCGTTTGCCGACATGTCACCTCTGCGTAACGTGTCATTACCGGTTTCGTTCACGTCGGCCAATTATTACAAAGTTCCATTAGCGTACATCGAATATCGTACATTATGCTTTCCTGAATTCGAGTCCTTTGTCTCTGTAAATACAGAGTCCTTTGTTTGAAAAATATGGTCGAAAGGAAGGAAAAAGGAAATACGCTATTATGCTGCCAGTTTGTCGATTGTTCCCTGCTAAACTAATTATCCCTGGCAAACTTGCATCGGTGAAATTTGCAGTGACTTTTATCACTGTATGCCGTACGAGATCGCAAGACCACGCGTTATATTGCCATACCGCTTTGCGTTGTACGACCAGAACGAAACGTTTCCGAGTAATATTTCTTTCTTACATAAAAAAAATTATTTTTTGTTTCGATCAAAAATTGTCGCAGTAATTTTCCGGGCACAGAAATTCCCGGAATCCTCGAACGAAGGGGCAGGATGTAACGCGACGCGAAATAAAATCTGAATTTAGCGTCGACCAGAAGGGAAAAACGAAGATAATGGTTACAACGTTCAGTGATTTCTAATTGCTAGCGGGGACGACGCCGCGGCGCTGCTCGGCGCGGTTCGGCGCGACGCGTCGCGGCGGTTGAGATAAAATGGTGGTCGCGTTGCTGGGAACGGCGGGTGCTCCATTTAAATTCAATTATACAGGTGTTGTGCCGGCCGGCAGGCTACGTAAAAATCCACATTAAACGCGGCATAAATTACGAAATGGAAGCGTGCGCGGAAATATAGAGAAAAAGATGAATAACGAGGAACGCTAAGTTCGCGGCACGCTGAACAACGAGTGCTCGCCGCGCTTTACGGCCAGTAACTAAACTCGTGACATTTATTTCAACGTACTGTACGGCGAGCTTTATCCGTCTTTTACGGGGTACTCGTTGCCTGTCCTTGTTTTTTCCTATTCCCCGTGGGAGAACCGTGCCCTGTCGCATCCGACTATCGCATAAATATTGACAAAAATATTTATTATCTTCACCCGGCATGTACGGAGGAATGTTTGCTCACAGGACTGACTTTTTGATACTTTGTCCGTCGAACAGTCGAATGGACGGTTACGATCGAAGAACACCGTCGTTTAACGGCTCGTTAAGGCGGCGTAATTTTATTCTCGTTTAGTAGCTAGCCATTCCGTAAACGAGACGACTCGAAACCAGTTTAAACGGTTCATCGAATTAGGATTCGTCACCACGGAATTCGACTTCGTGTTTGATAGCGGATGCGTTCGAAAGCTGGCCTGTCTTTGTTAATTTCACCAATCAAGAACGGACAATGGTTCGGTCGCGTCCGTTGGTACAAATGCGTACAATGGGCTGTCTCGACGGGCGGCCTGTTTGTCGACGAAAGTCCGTGTTACGTTGTTCGACTATCGGCCTTTTGAATTGCTCGTGAGCGAGAGCAACGATTAACGTAACCGATAGGTCACGAACGGGAACACAGGATTATCCGTGGTCAGAGAAATTGGCGTCATCGCGGATACACCACTTTATTATTACGTAAGGAACTTTGTTTGAAGAATATTTACGATTTAACCCATATCGCATTTAACTCCTAGTGGATTATGCTTATTATCTTAATTGAAAGCTGCATACTTCAGCTTTGATAGACCCCGTTTTACTTGCACTCCACGCCAGACAAAACGCAGCGTATCCCCATGAGATTTCTACGATGAGTGTCCCTTTATGGTCGAAGAACGGAGCAGGTGTATGAATCACCGTTCTCATGACGAAGCAGGGTTTCCATGCAACTTCTTTATACGCCGCCCTTTCTCTCCCGTGATAATTTTACGTCACTGGTATTACAGAGTCCTTTCCAGGTCGTCGTTCGATCAAAAGGTAGCAAAAAATCTGTGGTTCGAAATTGCTGACTGTGAGTTTAATAGTTCGGAGTCATTGAATTCGAAGCAGTGGAACAGCAATTATCGTTATCAGCGTTGTGTTGGCGAAAGAAATATTAAAAATTGTAATTGTCGTTCGTTAATGGCATTACGATGGACATAGTTTGTTACTCGGGCAAATGTGGAGCACCATCGTCGCGAGAGAGGGAGTTTCGATTGTTTCCCGCGAATTTATACTTATCCTCGGAACGCTCGACGCTTTGCTAAATAGACTAGCCCGCACGAAACAGTGTGCACGAAATTAATTGCGGACTATAAGGTGTACGTGTCCCGTGTGTGCACGCGAACGTTTTGCAACTTGTCCCGCACAGAAATGTGTGTATCTGCTTCGTTTCCTCGACGAGTCTCGGCAACTTTACGCTTTCGAGCGATACATATTTCGGCGAGCTTGGAAACTGGACGATTCTGCTGGCTAGTTTAGCAACGTTACCGAGCGATGCATTGTTTCTTCGCAATGCTATCCTCGTAGAAACCCGCCGCTCTCGTTCTGCGCCTATTCTGTCGTTAATTAGCGCAGCGTGCGTTCTCTAAGATGCATTTTACAAGTAGGAAGTATGGTTGAAAGGAAGCGGGATAAGTAGGCGGAATTACGAGGAACATGTATTCGGCTCTGGATTTGTAAGGAGCACGAGAACTTTGTGTACATTAACTAGCGCTGCAACTGCCTTTGAATATTATTACGATGCATAAATTCGCCTTGGGAAATACCTACTATTTGGATATGTGGAGTTTTGGGAAGAGATATTCGTCGACGTGCTGGATAACTCGATGTAACGGGACTCGAATCCAATTCTGAAGATTATTTCGTACCGCTAATTCCAGAGACATGCGATGCGCGATGTATCGTGTGGCAGTGTGTGGCGCGATAACGAACGCGAGGTAATCGATTCGAACAGTTGCAAAAAGAAATCAAAAACGAACGAGCAACAAAAATAGCAAATCCCCCTGTCCATAAGCAATGCATACGTCAGCGAAACGCACGCTGACCGTTTAATGCAGTCCTCGAATAGAAGACGGTCTTGCGCGATCGATTATGCATAACGGTGAAATGCCAGATGCATTCTAATCGCGACTGAGTATCGACCGTCTCGGTTTGTCGTCTGCAAAGCGCTTCCAGTTGACTCGTCGAATCGTATCGTCAGATCGAGACGAAAAGTTCGCGGGAGGAACAGGAACCGTGTGCAAGAAACAGTTCGTTTGTACATGCCACACACACCTTTGACCACGGAAATTTATAAATCTCTATTACGAAGCGTACATGCACGGCTTAAGCAGCTCCGGGGCTAATGCTACTCTATTGCAGGCGTTAGAGTTATAAATTCGTTGTCGACGACAAAAGGTGGTGTAGTCCGAGCGAGATAATCCCGCAATCATGCGATACGAATGAATTTAAGGTCGAAATCTGAATAAGCTCTTATTATAATACCATCTTTTCGCGATTCCGTGCGGAACACGCGGTCAGGAAAACGGAAGTCGTCGGTCGCTGCATGCTCGATGAGTTTTCCTGTTAGGAAACCATCGTTGCGATCGTTACATGAAATTAAGATAAAAACAATTGTAAATGGACTAGTGATTTTAACCAAAGTATAGAATTTTGCGCAAGTCAGATAAATATGAACTTACGCGAAATGTGTACATTAATATAGAAAGTTCTTTTTGAAACCACGATGCCTTTTGCAGCAATGACCCACAGTCATTGATCTACGAAAGTACAGATTTTCTTCTGGATCGATCGAGTATTACAAGCAGTTGCGTCCAGGTAAAACACCCTTAGCCCCCAGTCTTTTTCATCGCAGTTGCTCGGCGGCGCCTTTACGATCCAAGTCGAGCACGGTTCGTTACAGCGGAGCGGACCGATCCGGAATAATAATGTAAAAATGCAGAGCACGGATTCCTGTGGCGGCCGCTCGCGGATCGCCGATGCTGTACAAGCCTCGGGTAAACGAGCAACGACGATAATTGCTTTGATTCATGCAACTATGCGGCCGTTTCCGATGCGTTTCCAGCTGAACACGAGCGGACCGCGGTAAAGTCCCTTAGACCACCTGTGATGAAATCATTCCGTACCCATCTATAACGCGGTGAAAGGTATTTTCTGATAGTTGCGCGCGGCTAATTAAACGAGTGATTTGAAGAGGAAATCGAACTTGTTTTCAACGTTGCAACACTTGGATGTACAGCTGAACGTTAACACTTTCATTGCTGCACTCTGTGAAATCCGTTTTGCAATCTTATGCTCCTTCTCGTATTCAACATAAGGTTGTTTGTAAAATGACAGTACTCGGAGGCCAGAGTGGGCTTGGCACGTCCATTAATGTTACAATATTCGAACAACTTTCATTAATTAATTCTGAGAAAGTAATTAGTATCGAGTAGGATAAAATAACACGGTGTAATAACTAAGCGCATGATATTTGAAACGTCATAGAATTTGATTAACGTCGACATCTTTAATTACGTCGTACAAGCTTTCGCCTTTACGGAACAGAATTTCGGGTCTTGCGCGTTCCGTAATGAAAGAACCCTCTCATAAAACAGGTCTGCAACGTTTCCTTCGCAGAGGCACATTTAATTCGACTTAAGCTCGAATCACCAAGCTGTTCCAAGACTTTTTTCACGGTACCTCGACAGCGCGGTGCTATGGAACAGACGGCGCTCACCCAGACGCGATATTAACTGCATTCCCTTCCGCTTATAATGTCGTCCTTCGCTCGACGTGGACATTTTTGCATCGAGGATTATAGCATACGTCGTGCGACGAGAATGCAGACTGAATTTTCCTATTCACCCTCTTCGCATCTCGTTGCCGGTCTTCTTCTCTCTCGCGCAATTCTATCCGACCCTTTGCGAAACGAATCCCTTCGAGCCTATGCGATTCGAGCCGATCGTTAACAGAAGCGGCAGGATAATCGTTGCAGACAACCATATTCCGGTTTTGCGGCTAATTGAACCGCTGATTGATGTATTATCTTCCGGACGAATCGTTGCGAGGCTCGATTACCACTCGATCGGTTTCGTTCGAGAGACGATCCAGCGCTCACTGGCCGGCTAAAAATATTTCTGACGATTTCGCGTTTAGCTTACGGTATGTTTTCGCACTCTTTGCCATTAGAAAAATGGCAAAATAGGGGAAGAAGGCATTATCAGTGAAATTCAGTTTAATCACATTAATTTAAAATAGCAAATGGAAACATTATGATACAAATTTTGAATGTTTAATATATTCGACAATCTATATTATCGAACTTGGAACGTCAGAACAATATCGAATTTTCCAAATTCCAACCTCTTACATTACCATCGTATTCAGCGATCGGATCGATTCTTTTCCACCCACCTACAAATAGCATCAGATTCAAGCTCATTGAACAAGTACTCGTTAAACGGGGGTTCGCCATTACGAGAAACGAAGTTTGCACAAATATTCCCCACGACATTAGCCTTCTCTTCCGGGGCGGAAAAAACTGCGAGCGGTATTGTCGTTCCACTCGTGATGCTTATTTCGCAGCCACTCTCGCGAGGCGTCTCTCGAGCAGTCTCCTCGCGCGCGAGGAGCCACGCGTATTCAATCTGAACGCGCGAGCTCACCCCGTCTCGTAGAGCGAGGGGAGAAAAAGGTGTACGTCGAGAACACGCGTGTCGAAGCGACACAGCCCGCCCGAGTGTCTTCCTACGGCTTCGAAGAGGGCTCGTACTTTGCATTTTTATTGGCACATTACGTTGCTCGTGTCGTTCTGGCCACGATGCCACTGTAAGCAAGCGTCAAAACTGCCTTCCGGTGGCGCGAACACCGGGCCGTCGTACGTGCTAGTCGAACCGAGGGGATGATTCCCCAGCCGCAGCACCCCGAGTCTTATTGGAAATTTAACCGATAACCGGTGCTCCATTAAGGACCAGCCGCGCGGGTTCCTGCATTCGATGCACGAATTAATGGATCGACGTGCTTCCTCGTGTCTGATGGATCCTCTTACCTGCAGACCGTCGAGCGGCCGTGATAAGATAGACAACGACCATCCACGACCATGCCTTCTCTAACGATCGTTCGAGTAAGTGTGCCTACGATTGCTGATCGGAACAATGTCGATTTCAAACGCGTTCCTATTCCAGCGGAATCAATATCCACTCATATCCGATCGCCACTTTTGAAAATTAACCTAGACATGGCACGGATTACTAATACTTCGATCCAAATCCTTACGTTCTTCGTATAATTTTGTGCATTATCTGGACAATTGTTAGCATCCTTAAAGTGTCGCTTGAGACAGATTACATATGGTACCTGCAGCGTTATTAGTCTCTAGTTCTGCTCATCAGTGGCGTATAACACGCGGCATAGTTATAATGCATGTATTACAGGAAAAATAAATGAAAATTTGATTTGCGGTAAGGGGTTAAAGTACACGAGGCTATACCGCAGCACCGCTCGGTCTCCCTCCAGTTTCCACGAAATTCCTCGGCCGGAAAATTAAAACTTTGTTTAATTTTTCTTTAATCCATTTATTCGCTGAACTCTAATGGACGAATCGAGTTTTCATTTGGTGCCGGCCAATCCCGCCACCGCGAGAAGCGTTTTCAACGAGCGCCATCGCATCGGGGCCGAGAGAAAGAGAGTAACGATCGGTCGATCCTCGAATCCTGATAATCGCGGGCTCGAATTAAACGCCAACGATATTCCGTATATTTCGAACGGGTGAACCGCGTTGTTTCTGCGGTCGCGTCGTTAGGTTCGCGAAATGAAAATACGATGGCTGTCGTTTACAGACTCGTCGGACGTCCATCTGTACGTGATTACCAGCCCGGTATAATTAATCCTTTCGCGAACAAAGCACGCGTTATTGTGTCGTGTCCCGGTAAGTTGTGACAGTAAATTACTCGTCAAGCCTCGGCGAAGAGCAAACATTTCTCTCTTGTTGCCGCGTACCGACTGTTTTCTGCGACGAATCAAAATTACTTGTATCCGCGACATTATGAAACGGAACTCGAGCAGCGTGCTCCCTTGGCGAACGAACGATACGCGGTTTAATAAAATGTCAACCGTGTCGGGCGGTAGTTAAGATTGCTATGTTTAATGTGGATTACCGTGACCCTTGCCGCATGCTGCAGTATTCAATTATGAAATGGAAAAAGGGACGGCACCGGGATATGACGGATAAGCAAAGCAAACACTAGCGGGAAGGGGAGATCTTTTCGCTATCCGATACTGTTCGTTATTTAAATCGGGTCAAGCTTTTAATTATAGGACGTTGCCGGTCGTCAGAAGCAATCTTCTCGAGCGGTCGGTTTCGAAACGACGAATGACCAATTCCGACGATAGAATTCGAATCTTCTATGTACCTAGTGGAACAACGGATACGGAGATGTTTATTTGTCGAAAGGACGTTTTAATAGAACAGAAATTTCTTCGAGGGACGAAACGTGATTGCAAACAGGAACAGAAATGCTTCGCGACTTATTTGCGAAAGATTTGATCATCGCTCGAGGAGTCGAGAAGATAAGCGAAGATCCTCCAAAGCATATATTGTGCAGCAAATCTTCGAAACTCCGAAGATCCAAGAGTCTGCGCGAAGCACACTCCCGCTACTTAAACCTCTTGTGTTTCCTCGAAACGTTAACAAATCATCGCTCCAAGTACACGACAATCACCGAGACGTTACTCAAGATTACGGTACAAGAACGAGAGGATAAAGAGAAGGCAATTCGAAACTACCAGCCGAGCTGTTTGCTCGCTTGTCAAGCTTCGTTCCGTTCAAATAATCCACGCCACGCGATTCCATTCGCGACGACGCGACGCGTATTGCTCGTCCAGTGACGCGTCCGCTCGAGGGATAAGCGGACGTACGCGCGCGGAAAGACGCGTAACTGTCTATCGCGCGACGCGTGCGTCAAAGGTAGCGAGGCGAGAAGTCGCGAGAGAGGAACGAGGGGTTGAAGAAGAGTCAGAAACTTCCCGAATGCAATGCGATGCCTATCGATCGGCCGCCATGTGTGAAATAACTCGAATAACACACACGCCGATCTGCGTACGCCCACGTACGGTGCCACCCCACGGAAATGCTCTTCCTTGCTAGCTCGAGTACATGCTGCTCCAAAATTACACATCGAACAAAAGGTGCGGTTGCACTCTTTATAAAGAAACTCTGTACCCTTTCAAATTCGCTAATCGACGTAATTCTTCGCGTCCTACAATCGATGATGATTTAAACCTTCCATGTAATGCATATTCTGGAAGTAGGTGCGTGTATGTTTGATTCGAAAATTCGAAGAGTGTACATTATTGTTACGAGGCAGGATAACCGAAGCTTTTGCAGTCCGAGATCTACTTTCGTAAACGATAACGTTTCGCGACCCACTCGTCCGCGATATTTTTCAACGGCTCAAACTACTAAAATCCGAAAATCCCAAAGTCCACAAATTCTAGGATGTCCTTCATAAATGGGATACCCTGTATTTTATAGTGACAGGAAGAGCCAGGGCCAGGGATTGGGAACGAGGACGAGGGACGAAGTTACGCGACGGGTAACAGTCACGCTCGACGTTCGATTTTTATCCGAGGTACCAACGATCATCTCATTGATGAATACGCAGTTTCCATGAATACCATATGAGATTTGTCAGGACGTGTATCTTCAGCGAGGAGACACCCGATACGATCGTCGGGGATCTCTAACGTCGAGCCGTTTCGTCTTTCGCGAAGGGATTTGCAGTCGACCAGCCAACGGCCTCGATACCGCTTGTGCGGCGAAAACTTGATCGTCGCGTATTATTTATGACTTATGAGAGCGAAACGAGAGAATAATGGTCGCCTTTAAGGGGAAGGCTCGTTTCTCGCGATGTACGCCACGCCACGTTACAGCTGGTCCCTTTTGTTCGGTTATCGGCCCCTATCTCTTTGGCTTCGAAAGAGAAATTAATGTCTCTTGGTTACTGCGTAACGCTTTCTTGCTTCTCGTGGACGATTTAAACGTCAGAGGATAGGAATTGGGTTAGTCGTATCTTTTAATTTCTAGAAGCGTTCTTGAGCTAGTTCAATTCTTGCAGTCTTTATCGCTGCCGTAGCGTTCATATCCAGCAAGAGAGTATTCGTTCTTCCCCTGCTTTGCTCGGTCGAAGTAGACTCACACGCGCAGCTTTCGTTATTTTAACGACGATCGAAAAGCGTGTAAAACGAAGGCGATGCGTTGGCGGAACGGAAAATTCGAGCAAAGTCTGATGCACATCGAAAGCGACTTCGCGAGACTGGTAATCTGCCTGGAAAAGTGGGAACCGGTTACAATATTTTCAGCGGATCGGCAGGGCTGGCTGGTCGGTGGCGCGAGTCGATCAGCCCGACCAGAGAAGGGCAGAGAGAGGTGAACGGCGAGCTACAACATTTCGAGTATAAGTTAGCCGGATATTGTTCGGTGCGGGGCGAATGGTAAGGGGCTTAGCAGCTCTGGAGCAGCGGCCAATATGGTGGTTACACGAGGATGAAACGATATAAATCCCGAAACGCTTACAGTTATTGCAGATCCAACGTAATATCCACTCGAACGCCGCTCGGCCGGTCGGTTTACGCGGTAATTCGCCGATGACAGGGTCCAGATAAAATGAAATCGGTTTCGCTGCTTTTGCAACGGTCACGATGGGTCGGGCTTCCTCAAAAAAAATTAACGCTGGCTCCGATCGAAGTTACGCAACAAGACCCATGCATTTTTTTCGAACACGTTTGTGCAACGAATAGTGTAGATCGCCGATATCCATTAATCTACATTTTGATCCCCCGCGAATTACTCGGTAACGACGTATAATACCTGCACTGTAGTTTCTACGTTAGCCGCTGATCTCCTGTTCGAATAACGAAAAAACCGCGTATGGTCACGACCGGACTTCTACCATTTTGAATCGTTCTACGGATAGTATTATAGTACCCGATACACGGACGGTCCGAACTTATTTTGGTAGTTTACCAAAGCTTTTCAACGTTCGCTGTCTTTCTCCTTCCTATCCTCGTCCACGTTTCGTTGCATCCATTCGTGCTCTCCCACCTCTTCATCCTGCAGCCGCGGCTTCATCCCTTTCGTCGCTTCTGTCCGCCTCTTCGCGAAACGATAAATTTTCCGGCTTTAAATCCCGGTCGCAGCACGACCACGACCACGACCACGACCGTGGCCACCGAACGCTTCTACGATACTTCGCGTGTGTATACGACACGAAAACGGACGTATCGCCTGTACAGACTTCGCGTGCTGTTGTTTACCGGTCTGACGATATATTTATGAGACTTGTTCCACCATCACCCTCCCCGATCCAATCTCGATATTCGCGTCACCTCCCTGGACCACGTGCCCACCCTTTTCTTCTGCATCCCTCTAGTTTCCTGTAGTACGTACTTTTCTTTGTGGGTCCTTTGGTTACTTTCTTCTTGTTCGAGACTGACCCGATTCTTGCGTTTCCTTCGCAAATTCTTGGCCGCCTTTCTTTATTCTACGTCTTATTGTTACATTTGCTCTTAGAGATTTATGGCAGTTTCCTGCAGTTTCGAAGACAGTTTTGTTTATTTATGTCAGGAATGTAAGAATAAGTGGAGAATCGGGGACAGAGAGACGTAGAAATGTAGTGTATTGTCAGTCGATACGGGTTGATCGTATCGGTGTCGATTCCGAAGTGTTTCGTGGAAGTTTAAGCGCTTCCAAATAGTCGTTAACGATGTCTGTGTTCTAGCCGTTTAAGAAAGGATAAGCAAATTAACACGTCACATCCTGCTCGGTTCCTCTACGGGCTAAATTTATCGAACTCTGACTGGTAGCTCCTCCTCGGAGACGCTGGACCAGGATGGGGCGGGACTCCTTCGTATGTACTGCGGGTCGTGTTCCGTTTTCGATAAGAAGACACGTAGTTTAATTGATTTACATCGGTGCAACTGATCCGTTGAATTTGTCGATGTCCACATTAGTTGTACAGACACTTGGTGAACTTTCCTGTCGTACACCAAAAAGTTATGTTCACATTCTCATTTTCTATCTTACAAATTTTCATACATTTTCCTTCCCTCCAATTCTTTTTATTTCGTTCATAATTACAATGATCCTTGTTGGATTAAATAAGTGCAAAACTATTTTCCCGCACGTAGTCGGCAGTGTACGCTGTTTCGAAGCGAAGGAAACAAGAAAGGGTGCGCGAAATTCTATTCGCTCAGCGTTTCCGTTCACGGCTATCGATCATCCTCGCAGGGAAACCGACATCGTTCGAGACAGAAAGTTTATTATGGGGCCATAAATGGGATAGGCGGTATCGTTGTGTCCCTTTGTGCCCGCCATGCCAACGACGCAGTAGCGGGACGATTCGAAATTCTGGTCACGAACGACTCGTCGCGGTTGGGAATCGACGCGTCGCGCGAAATTTACGAATCGCCCCGATCGATCTTTCCTATCGCTATTGTAATTGCGCGATAATCGAAACGACCGAAGAGAAATCGCGCGGAGGTTTTAGGATTGCCGAGAGTTGGCAAACAACGCGAGAACTCTCTCGGAAACTATCCAGAGTACGTCTTTCACGAAACGGAGACTCGTGTTCTCGTTCTCTTGAGTTATGTCACGTTAAGGTTTCGTTAATGTTTCATTTTTCAGCGGATTAATCAATTTTCAGCCATGTTCGAAGAATCACAAGGTATTAGACTTTGTACGTTTTCATCGTGTACGAGTCGTTTCAAAAAAGGGAGCTTACGAACTGCAAACACGATCATAAATATAAATTTTCGCAATTAACGGTTTTCGAGCTAACGATGTAATGTCGCAACGTGCACGGCAATGGAGAGTTCGCGAAGGGCGTATCACCGACTTCCATTCTCGAAACTGGAACAAGAATCCATAAATCAATTTCTTTCCGACATCGGCGTCGTCAGTGTCGGTCGTCAATATTTCAGACATTTTTGAAAGCACAAGAACGCCATCATCGTAAAGCAAGAAAAACAACAGCGCATGAAGTGTCGTTAACATTAACCCCGCTATAACACGCCCCAGAAATATCGTCCTCTCCGCGTCAATTCGCAAAGAATAAACTTTCTCCGAGCCACGTTCTATATATCGAAGAACAGTCTGCGCACTTTTATGCAGTCCCGCAATTTAGCGTAATCGCGCGCAGCATTGAATGCAAGAAGACAATAGACGCGACGCGACAGTCGAAACAGTCGAGACTCGTCCTCTCCCGTTTTCCATCTCGGCTTTCGAAATTTTTCTCAGGTCCACGATGGCGGCACCGGCAGTTGGCATCGACTTGGGCACTACCTACTCCTGCGTGGGGGTATTCAAGAACGGGAAGGTTGAGATCATAGCGAACGACCAAGGAAATCGTACCACGCCGAGTTACGTGGCATTCACCGACACAGAGAGGTTAATTGGCGATGCAGCCAAGAATCAAGTCGCCATGAATCCCATTAATACAATTTTCGGTACGTACTAAATAAGATACAACAAAAAACTGCACTCGTGTCCCTTCCAAGAGCGAGAAATTAAATTCTTGAATCGCTAAAAACCAAATCGTATTCTCTGTTCATTTTGTCATTTTTTCAATCCACAACCTTACATTAAGTAAAAATGCAGTCTCTGTTGAAGCATTGAATTGCAATGTTATCAGAAGATCAGCTGTTAAAAGAAACCATAATGCAAAGCATAAAAAGTCCACGGACATTGATCAAACCATGACGAGACTCCGCTAAACTTCGGCAAACTTCGTTTTCTTCGAATGAAACATAGTTTCAAGACGTTCGAACATTTCCAAGTTCGAATGCCGTAATTCGAAGGGAATCGAGACGATAACCAGCCCATTCACTATCGTTAGGTGTACGTGTACGAGCGCGAAGTAGAAACCGAGCGAGCGTTCCTCGAATTGAATTCTCGATAATCGTGCTGCCGAGTTGGCAGCGTAGCTAGGATTACAAGAATCACCGTCGTTTCCGGGCTTCTGGCCCGGCTTCCTGTGCAGTTGCCGGTCTGCGAAAAGAAACGCGACCGGAAGCCGCTGTAAAGTCGAGGATGCTCTCGTTTCGGTCGCTGCCAAATCGACTTACCGTTTCGTTTCGGTATCCGTAGTCCGTCCGTGGACGAGGCTGGAATACGTTTCGTTGGCCAACGATAAGCTTACTCTCGTTTTACGATGTTAAGAGCGTAACCGCGATCTTTCTTCCCGTCTATGTTCGATCAAGCTCGCGTTTCCGGCCAATTACGCGGCCGGTGCCAATATTGCGTACACTGTCGAGTATCGTAGGCTTCCAGAAAATGTACGAAAATGTTCAGGTCAAAGTCCCCATCACTAATTTTCGATTTTCAAATTAAAAAATTTTGGGATTCAGAAATTTAAGAAGTTGGAAATGTAGAATCTTGGCATTTGGAGATCCCCAAAAATGTGGAAATTAGGAGAATCGAGAATGTTGATGTTTTCTAGTTTGTCAAATCTGAAAATCGAAGGCAAGTGATGGAGTGACTTTGTTCTTGGTTAAAAGAAGCGTACGTTGCAACCGACTGTACGCGTATGCGAATCGATGACGAAAGGAAGTGTAAAATGAAATAATTCGACAGACGCAAAGAGGCTGATTGGCAGACGCTTTGACGACCCATCGGTCCAAGCGGACTTGAAACACTGGCCATTCACTGTTGTTAACGACGCGGGAAAGCCGAAAATTAAAGTTCACTACAAGGTGAGTTCGAGCTGATTAACGCGGCTCGATGTTTGCACTCGTGCTAGAACATTGACGTTTTGACGGGAAATTTAATTAGAAATACTTGACGCGAGTCTATACCGTTTCGTTCGATTTTCTCATTTACGCACAGTATCAGAGTTGTTGCCGGTAAAGTACGGTCTCGTTTTGTAAATATGTAATTTGTTAACCCTTTGTAGACGAAACGCTTCAAAGTTTGTTGTATAGTATAGAACATTCTTTGTTAAAGTTAAACTGAAATGTTTAATGTACATATTTCCTCGTTTCATAACTTTGTGCTGTTTTTCGCGTTGATGGAAAACAACAAGTAAAACATCGAACGTATTTTTTCTATATTTTATTCTTGGAATTTTTAATTTATTCGTGATTTGACAGCCTCTGCGAGTTCATTCTGCACGAATTTTATACGTATAAAAGGCGTCGTTATTTTTCTTTAAATAGAGAGAACTGTAGTGATCGGCTGACGGTACTTAGGGGTTAACCAAAAGTGGGATAAATCATTTGGAAAGTATTTGGCGCGAGGTCTTCTGCCTCTTTTCCCGGTCAATTTTCCGTGGTCGTATTACTTCCAGGGCGAAACGAAAACCTTCTTTCCCGAGGAGATCTCGTCGATGGTTTTGACGAAAATGAAGGAAACGGCGGAAGCTTATTTGGGAAACTCCATCACGAACGCCGTGATTACGGTACCAGCGTACTTCAACGATTCTCAGCGTCAGGCTACCAAGGACGCCGGCACTATCTCCGGCTTGAATGTCCTGAGGATCATTAACGAGCCGACTGCCGCCGCTATTGCTTACGGCCTCGACAAAAAGGGACGCAGTGAAAGGAACGTTCTGATCTTCGATCTCGGTGGCGGTACCTTCGACGTATCGATACTGACTATCAACGATGGCATATTCGAGGTAAGTCCGTGTAAGATCACCAGCCGACTCTTTGCCTGTCTGCCTTCGTTTCTTGCGCTATAGTTGCTCCCAGCGATATAGCGTGGCTGTAAAATCGGTCAAGCTTGGAATTTCAATCCATACGGCACCCACGTGTAACATAATGCATAACTCTTAACATTTAAAAGTTTGAAATTTGGAAATTCAAGACTTTCGAAATTTTGGCGAAGTCTTGAAATTACGAAATTACAAATTTTGAATGACCCAAATATTAATTTACGACCATGCTCTGTCGTTTCCACTTACTCGAAATGGACCTTCTTACCGTTTCACAGGAAACATTACTCTCGCCGAACAACTTTAGCCATGAAAAGTTTTTAAATAAAATCGTGATGTTAAGGAATAACGCGAAAGTTACACAGTAAGGAATATTTCATTTATGCATGCAGCGGCAGCGGTTTCCTTTGCATTCTTCGCGAGATAATTTCTTTCGCAAAGGAAACGGAGGATTTTTAATTTTCTTTACACCTTCGTTTGCTCGATTCGCTTTACCTTTCCCATCGAATCGGAAAAATCTTCAGATCCCGCGTTTTACTTTTCCGCTGCACGGGATTGTTTATAACGAGTTGTTCTCGCAGGTGAAATCAACCGCCGGTGATACGCACCTCGGTGGAGAGGACTTCGACAACCGTTTGGTGACACACTTCGCGCAAGAGTTCTCGAGGAAGTTTAAAAAGGACCTGACGAAGAACAAGCGAGCGATCCGTCGATTGCAAACGGCTTGCGAACGAGCCAAGAGGACCTTGTCGTCGTCGACCCAGGCCAACATCGAGATCGACTCGTTGCTCGATGGCATCGACTTTTACACGTCGATCACGCGAGCCCGTTTCGAGGAGCTCAACCAGGATCTCTTCAAGGGTACCTTACAGCCTGTCGAGGAAGCTCTGCGCGACGCGAAGATGGATAAATCGCAGATTCACGACATCGTTCTCGTCGGTGGATCAACCAGAATCCCACGGATCCAAAGACTCCTCCAGGTGACTTTATTCGACCGAAAAACTGAAGGGCAACATCCATCTTTTTGTCTTTCTAGTTCGCGCCAATGTTTGTTCAATTTTTTAAGCAACTCCCTGAGCTAACATCGGGTGTCGCTTCGTTAAAACGAAGTTCGGGATGATATAGAGCCGATTCGATGATAAAACGCATTAAAATTCGATTACGTCTCTTAGCAGACCGCCACCCTTGCGTTTTAAGCGGGGTTCGAAAAGCCGGACGAGGGTACGGTCACGAACAACACCGAGGGGGTTCCCCTTGGAGCGACGGCGTTACAGAATTAATGAGCTCGATGACAAAGTCAACACTCGCGTTTTTCGACCCCACGCCCAGTCATCGTTGTACCGGTACCATTAAATA
Organism: Megachile ligniseca; assembly: GCA_945859555.1. Taxonomy (NCBI): domain Eukaryota; kingdom Metazoa; phylum Arthropoda; class Insecta; order Hymenoptera; family Megachilidae; genus Megachile; species Megachile ligniseca. The sequence continues at coordinate 12,477,643 of OX243781.1, read as the reverse complement.
TCCTGTCCGCTCGGATATATTTATGGTCCTTAACGGGACCAAGGGTTTCGACTTTTATCGTCGGGATACCAATAATAGTAATTGAATTCGAGTCTGACGAATGGCGCGATCGACCAGATAAATTTTAATTAATGCCCTTCAAATTACCTACCCGGCAATTCCGTTCGCTCTTATGAAATTATACTTTACAATTTTGCAGGGTGTATCGTGTTTCTCCGAACATAATTAAATTTCTGTCTCTTTTTCTTCTCTTCAGGATTTCTTTAACGGCAAGGACTTGAACAAATCGATAAACGCGGACGAAGCCGTGGCTTACGGAGCTGCGGTGCAGGCGGCCATTTTGCAAGGAGACAAGTCCGAGACAGTTCAGGACCTGCTGCTCCTGGATGTAACTCCTCTCTCCTTAGGGATAGAGACCGCTGGCGGTGTGATGACCGCCCTAATCAAACGCAATTCCACGATCCCGACCAAACAGACACAGACTTTCACTACCTACTCGGACAATCAGCCGAGCGTTCTGATCCAGGTTTACGAGGGCGAGAGGGCGATGACCAAGGACAACAATCTCCTGGGCAAATTTGAGCTATCCGGAATACCACCGGCACCACGTGGCATGCCCCAAATCGAAGTAAGACGTTTAGCGTGTTGCCATTGAATTGGTAAATAGTCTATTTGGGATTTGCAGTCCTTTATATACCATATCGGAAGCATTATCTGACCGTTTTGCATCGTAATATCGTCACGTATATTTTCGTTTAACTACCACTTCACCGAATTGGTTACTGCAAATGTAATTGCATTCGCGATAAATTACGTTAGTATAATAAATGAAGGAAAAGGAAGAGTAGCGACCCAATAGCAATTGATCCAGATCACTAATAAACGTTTCTTGGAAGTCTGGTCAAAGATAAGAAAACAATTCCGCAGAGCAGAAGGCAGCGGTTGGAGCGAGGAAAAAAGAAATCCTTGGCAAGGGTATACACAGTCCGTCGAAAGGGCGAGGGTAAAAGCTGCGAGTGGACAGGGGTGGAAAGATCCTTTCCAGACGATCCAGCGTCTCGTGATTTCTTTTCTGCCTGTTGCCGGCAGTGTGCACGGGTCGGACGGGGCTCTATTGGAATTGTCAGGTTGTCCGGATAAGCATCGGAACGGAAAGCAAACGCGGAAACGGAACGGGCCGACGAAATGGCGTCTGGGCCGCGCACAGTCCTTCGAACAAAGGAGAAAGTGCTCCTCGAGTCTAGCTTTTCTTTAATTTTCTGTCCCCAGGTGACCTTTGACATTGACGCGAACGGCATCCTGAACGTGTCCGCCGTGGAGAAATCGACGCACAACGAAAACAAGATAACGATAACCAACGACAAGGGTCGCCTCAGCAAGGAAGACATCGAACGAATGATTCACGAAGCGGAAAGATATCAAACGGAGGACCAATCGCAAAAGGACAAGGTCGCGGCAAAGAACAACCTAGAGTCCTATTGTTTTAACATGAAGAATACAGTCGAGGACGAGAAGCTCAAGGGTAAGATCCAAGAGGGTGACCGGAAACGCGTCGCTGACAAATGCAACGAAATAATCAAATGGTTGGACAGCAACATCACTGCTTCGAAGGAAGAGTTTGAGGCTAAACTGAAAGACATCGAAAAGGTACCTCTCCTCTTTGTAGCATCGTGATTTACAAATTTACAACGCGGACGTTCAAAAATGTCGTTCTCCCTCTATGAAACGAGGCCATAACATAGTCGAGAAATGTAGACATTAATGGGTTCCTTATTTTCCTGTCGATGGTAATCGATCGATGCGACCTTCTTTATCTGCTGCAGTCAAAGTAGATGTTGATGGTTGTTAACTGTAGTACCTGCAAATGGAACAATGAGTCAAATCGAGTTTCCTTTTTTTCTAGGTTTGTAAACCAATTATGAAAAAGTTTTATGAAGGTGGTGGTCCCTGTCCAGCCGGAGCAGACGGGCCAACCATAGAGGAAGTGGACTGAATACCCTCGGTCGATAATGTCACGTGCCGCTTTCGCCTGGACCTACAATTGGCGCAAAATTTAAAGTTTTCTGATTCCATAAAATGTATAGAATTCGATACAAAAATTAATTCATGCAGGGTTCAATCATATAATAAACGGTCCTCGATAATTTCCAACGTGTTATTTATTGCAAGCGAGTTTGGGAAAGGTAGTTACTGTAATGATTTCGCGATACATTCGAAATATGCAATAATATTGTCAGACTAACACGACGACCTAGCGTCGTCGTTTACATGTGTGTGTTTGTATGTGACGCGCGTATGAGTGTATATGCAGCTTGTAAAACTGTTTAAAAGGGATCTTCTCGCATCACGTTAACACTAAAATTGTATGCTTGTAAAGAGTATGTACAGAGTGAGGAGACACTATTAAATATTTAATGACCTTAGCGTACAGTATAATATAGACTACGCGTTAATGGAACGTTTCTTCTCGTAAAAAATAGATTATGCAGAGCACCATGATTTCTTCTTTCTTCTTCTTCGCCTTCGTTTTCTTCATCTTCTACTTCGGATCATGCGTTTTCTTTTCTTTTCCTTTTTTTTTTTATGTACAATTTTGCACTTCTTCTGACCGCGAGTCACCGCGATGACTCGCGACGCTGTAACGCTGCTTACAAGCACATTACGAAATGTGGCAGGTTTCCGGTCAGCCGGCCGGCGAGATTACAGTATCGCCGTCCGTATCGGTACAATCGAGAAACAAACGAGGAACAGAAACTGACTATAATGTTGCTGCAAAATTTTATGCCCTGTGCTCAGTCTTTCACAATACGCTACAATTTGCTTTTATTTTAAATTCTTTTTCCTCGCCAAACGGTTCGAACCGCACGAATCGAGCCTCAAATTTCATTTGCTTCGAGATGTTTGTTCAAATATTACACGTTTGAAAGAATGTAGCTTAAAACAAAACATTCAACAGAGAATTTGGAACACTTAACTTGTTCGTTCGATTAATTCTCGCGGTAACGTTGCGAACCGTTTGTTCGAGCGAGCCAGAAAACGGATTCCGTCTCGACATCTTTGAGTCTCCTAGTAAATATCTCATTACCGAGCTCAAAGAACCGGAGGACCCTTCAGATACGAATTTTGTCTTCTTCGTAGCGTCTTCTCCGTCCTCGTGTTTCATCGTCGCGATCGACCGTCGAGACGATCGGCAACGAAGAAGATGGGAAGTGTTCGCGATAAAACAGGAGGCGGGAAACAGGTAATAACGAAGAAACAAGAAGAAAACAGTTTGGACAACGAACGAGGCATAAAATTTTTCGTAGGACCACCATGGAGGCTCGAAATTTGTCCGATTATCCGTGGCGTGTTCGGTTTCGAGAGTCCTTGGTCGGTTCGTACAGGAGTAAGTAAGATCACAAGCGTCATAGAGGCTCAGTGGAGCCTCTGGGGTTAGAACAAAAACGTAAAAAATAGTAATCGTTGTATAAATGAGCATGTACGTGTAAATGATGGTTCTTGATGCGTGTCTCACGCGCTCGCGTCATGGTTCATGCGCGCGTGTATACGTGTATGAGTGTTTCCTACAAAGTATCATCGCTTAAAGACTATCCTCTTCTTCCTTTATATTATATACATGTTACAACGTCGCTTGGTTGCCTGTATCGTGTAGATATATGTATATGTATAACGACCACGTAACTCCTTACCCTTTATATCACATATCGTATATAAGAAGGCACCAGAAGTAATTCTAGGTCAAGAATCTTCGCTCGCGGCATGCGTCACCGCGCGCGAACATTATGCTAACCAGGTAATGGAAACATCCGTATGTTGTACACGTGTTTGCTTTCAGCGGTGAACCGTCCACGCTCCGCCGCGAACAGAACACGCGTTACGCACGAGTGTTTCGAGCACGACTGGCGCGAATCGACTACGAAAACTCTACGGTGCCAGAGAAACGTACTTACTCGTACGTTTTAAACTTGGGACGTCTTAAACTTGAAACTTGAAACGCCTACAACTCGAAATACTTCACTCTTAAAAATTTGACAAGTAATCCGTGTTCGCGCCAGCCACGGTCTCGAGCTATGCGCTGTAAAATTTCGTTCCGCAAAATATATTAAAATTTCGATGCTTCTTATTTTAGCTTATATCACTTTACGAACAGTAACAATTAACAAAAGCAATTGTTTCGTACCTTGATCGTATTCGCACGTACCACTCGATGCGTTACGATGATTCAGCCGCGCATCACGCGAAACACGGTACAGTCGATACGAGCTCAGCAAGGACTAGGCACTTGAGGCTGTCTCGTGATCACGATAGGATCTTGAAAATCTTCAGGCGACTCTGTTTTCCGCGGCAAAGCACGATGGCGTTTGTGTACCAATGTGAAGTCTCGAAAGTTTGTCCATCTAGGACACGAATGTATATACAAAGACGCGTATTCTAATACAATTTCAAGCTACCAGTACGCTTATTCGTTACGGATATATCACGTTCCATTCACCGATTCCTGCAAAATCGTTATATACGAAACTCGACGAGTCGCGAATATCAGTTGACACCTTCCTGTCGTTGGATCACGATCAAAAGGACTTTAGAACACGCGTTTCTGCTCGCGTGCAGATTACATCGGTAGCGTAGACACACGCTTTTCTCGTGCGATCAGTTCGTTGTTACGACTAGTCGATCGCTTCTCTCAGAGCAGCCAGTTGCTCTTCGCCAAGCTTCACCTTGTCCTGAATCTCACGGCCGTCCACGATCAGCTTCGCCTTCATGTTGATGAAGTGCTGGTAGTCCGCGAACTCCTCGTCGTTCAGGTACTTCGACAGAATCGTCGACACGTTCACGCTTCGTTTGTCGATGTTGCTCTTCAGAATCTTCGCTTCCTCCAGTTGATCCATCAGCTTGTCCCTCTTGCTCTCGAGAATTTTCTGTAAACAGGAAGTACAGAGTGTATTTCGCGATAGGAACGTCGAACGGGTGACTTCAAAGTCCGACCAGATTTCGCGGCACAAAGACATCGTGAAACAATGCTCGCGTCAAACGAATTCGAAGCTCAATGTTTCATGAAAGCAGCTGCATAATCGTTTTATTAATGTTCCGAACATAAACCAGCCGATTGTTAAAGGTTTCTACGATGATTAGTCTGTAAGTGCACGATGAATCGTATTGCGCAAGAATCCTACGATAAATCAAGAGGACTTTCTGTCAGCTAGTTGAATAATTATATCCGTGCTGCTTGGCCTTCCTGTTCGACTACAAATCATTTCGCGTGAATGCACGTTGCCGAGGAACAAGGAACACCCAAGGACTCCCGGTGAATTTTCAGTAAACCGTGTGTTGTATCAATTATCGTTCCTGTTCGATTGAAATCGCTTGTTTCGACGACAAATCGTTTTGCTTGTATCGAAAGACCGAGAAGCAGCCTTGGACCACACCTGTTCAGCGAAACACTTCGAATACGTATCTCGACGAATTTTCTTGTCTACCAATTCAATTTTCTTTCTAATTTCTCTATAATCTATAATAATAAGAAGTGAAAGGTTGCGACGCTTACCCTCTCGGCGTGATCAGCGGGCATTCCGTAGAGAGCGTTTTCCGCTCGAGCGAGTCTTCCGCTCAGACCAAGAAGAAGACTCGTGATCTTGCCGACTTCCTCCACGTGAAGCCGATACTTGGATGCTTCCGCGGGTCGAGCGACCGCAGAGATCCGCGTGGAGACCCGCGCCCCTAGGGCTTCGTTCACCTCTCCCTCTTCCCTGACTGCCTCCTGTTCGGCCCTGAGAACTACCAGTTTCTTGTCGAGCCTCATCATCAGCTCCTCCTGCGAAGAAAATCGATTGTAGTTCCGCTCGCACGCGGGTCAGCCGGTTGAACTGTCGTTTCACAAACTCCTGTCTCGTTTTCTTAATTCCGAGATCCTAATGGAGGCTCCCGAGGCAGGAATTCGTGAAACGTTTCACCCTCGAAAAGAAACACGAGCGTACCTTTTTCTGTCTGAGATCAAGACTGTCGGTCGGAATGACCGGCGGCTCATCCTCTTGACGAGTCAGGCTTTCGACCGTCGCGTCGCGCGAGTATCTCGCCAGGAACCTCGCTTTCCCTTCGGACGTGGTGAAGTACGCGGAGGTCGGGGACAAAGGGCTGGTTGTGTCCGTCGACAACGGGGTGACCGGTGCAGAAGGTATCGATTCTGGCCTGCAACAAGTTTTCGAATTGTTAGATTACGCCTCTTCCCATTTTTCCTCGACCATCCTAAAGATATTCGTGAGCAGCGAGCTGTTTACGACAGACACGAATTACATCGGAAACTCAAGACCGAATCGATCGACCCTTTTTAACACGATTTACAGCCTGTATATACCGTGTTGCAAACGTAGCTTGTCTAACGAAAATCGCGTGTCTGTAGCAACTTTAGCCAGGGGATCAGGAAGTTGAATCTAAATGGCGGCTCCGGTATAACGAGGCAGACGATGAATAAAGAACAGATGGATATTTATAGAGATTAGAGGACGATTATCGGGGTATACATCTGTTGGTGTAATACGCTTTCGCGTTTATTGCGTAATAACTGCAAATTGATCGCTAAAGATTGATAAATATGTTGATGCTCTCAAGCATTTCGCGGTTGGTACTTGATCTTCAAGGACGTTCAATAAACGGGCCACCAACTGAAACATTAGCTACAAGTTTTTTCTCCAAACATCGAGTTATCGAACGATATCAGATGTTCCCAGACTTTTGACATGTCCCAAGTTGTGTCAACAGAAATATTGTCTGCGATAATCATCGAACAAAAGTTTCGATACTAGTTATCTTCGGAACTCTAACAAAGTTGGTTAGCGTATCGAATATAATTGCAACTCCAAAGCTTACAAACTGTGGCATCCGTTCGAGATTACGCTTATCGAAGCATGCGCACGCGAGCGTTCGTCGCCGACTCTATAAAAGCGGAGAAAGTGATAAAGAAAGGAAAACAGAATAGAGCGAGAGCAGGAGAGTCGGCTCGAAAAGCAACCACGCCGGTTGTGCAGTTATTATCCAGGGGCTAGAACGCGTAATTAATGAAAAGAGGAAGTGAATGCCGGAGTAAATGCACGATTACCGAGCGTTTTACCACCGTTTAAGCGCACATCTTACACGCCGACACGGCTAACAGAAGCCATCCGCTTTCGAAAGCACGCGGCTCCTCCGCGGGCGTGGTAAGGAAACTGTTTAGTCGAGTTTCGTTGCGATCGACGAAGAAACTTTATTAACTTCTGTTACTGCTTCCAGTTAGACGTTACGTTGCATGGTTAAGTGGAACGAATCTGGGACAAGAAGTTAGATCTGGCTAAGTGCGAGTTATCGTAACCGAAAGATCGTAAAGCGGCTGAATAACGAAAGTAACGGATCTCGATGTACTTGTTCGAACGCTTGTTCTCCATGTCCGGTGATATTACTGAACGATTCGGTGCAACGTCGATCGCGAATCGAGGATCGATCGAGACGATACGGGCGGTCGTTCGTCGCAGACTGGCGAACACGATGATGCGTAGACCACCGAGTAGCTGATCCGACAATATCATTTATGGCCTGTTATGCAACCATCTTGCGCCTCTACTACTTTCTCTCGTCGCGTGCCGGCGTAAATATTGTCCTTTACGCTAGAACAACTAAATCCGTCAGAATGATGGATCTCGTATTTGTCGTTTTAAACGACAGCCGCTATTAAGCTGGTTTTATTGAAATCTATGTTTAGTTCTGACGAGATAAAGAATTATTTTATATCTTATCTTATCTTGTACTGCGACTTTATACAGGATGAAAGTTAAAGATTATATTTAATACTCGATAAATGTATGTGTTACTAGGATATTTTTTGTAATCGTAAATTGGTAATGTCTAATCTAACTTGTAAATTACGATACTTCATAGTCTGCAACGCATTGAGTGAGAGTGCAATTTCTATTTCGTTCCTTTCCATCTTCCAATTTCCTGCTTTTTTCTAACTAATCTTACACATAATTTATGTCTCTGAAATTTTACGGCCACTTGAAAGTAATCATGCATTAGTCAGAAGTAAGTGGAAAATTACGAATCGTACGTGCAGCTGGCAGAAGCACGGCTCCACTGTGTCATCGATTCATCACAGAGTTGATCGTCGCTCGAAAACGACAATTAAATCCCGTCGCTAATGGAGCCCCATCAAATGATGCCTGCTTAGGAATTCCGTGGTCACGCCCACGTGGACGTTACTCGTTGGTCAATTATGGATCTGCTCGTGCTCGCGACCTCTTTGGCCACGCGTCGAGGATGCTCGTACCGCGAAAAAGGGAAAATACCTTGGCATCGTTTCGATAGGTTCGAAGTTGGCAATTTCCCGCGGCCGTGGGATAATTAATTGGACTCGGTTAACTAGATAATCGACGTTCGAGCGCGAAAACGTTTACGAGCACGAGAAAATTGCGATCGGGTGTCGTATGGTTATGGGCTGTGTTGGGTGAAAGTACCAGTCATAGCAACCTGTATGAAATATCGACGCCCGCATATCATCCGCCGCGATCGCTTAACATTTATAACGACAGGACACGCTGCGGATAGGTGAAGTACAGCTGCAATCACTGTTGCAATCGTTTAGCCTCCTCCTTCTTACAGTGGAACGGACTCCAATTGTCCAATTATAATTAAAGCGTTTTTTTGTTATGATAGCACGTTGATTCTTTACGCGATGACGATCGTATATTTTAAACAAGTAGTCGTTTTCGTAATTTTGTATTTCTTTTTAAGCTATAATTGGCCTGTGTCCACGATCGCTGCTCACGAATAAAAGTTTGATAAACCTTCAAGATAATTATTACGTCGTTAATCGCATCGATGCTTACTTTTTCTCCTCGTCAGACCCGTTTTCAGAGCACGGGGTCGTCGGCTCTTCCAGAGAGAGTCGTCGCCTCGGTCTCGGCTGCAAGGTCGCCTCCAACCTGAACAGACCGGAAACGTAGTCGGTGGGCTTCTTGTGCTCCGGAGCTGGAACTGATAAGAACAAATGGTTACACGCGTTGATTCTCCTCCGTTCATCGCTCTCCATCGCTTCAGGAATCCTCGTGCCTCAGGGATGCCTTAACGAGCGTGTTCGATATCGCGACAGCACGAGGAACGGAAGAGAGCTAGAAACAACGACGAGTAATTGAATAACGCGGTCGACTGGTCGATTGGGTTAATGCTTATTAAAATAAACGGGTCATTGTCCGACCAACGGACTCCACCTCGTCGCATGGAGTTATGTTCCATGTCGTACAGCTAAGTACAAATAGAGCTGTAGGTTATCTTGATTCATGCGAGTAATAAAGATAAATCTACTCTGCAGGTAGACGACGACATTTCGCCACGGTAAATCTGTGGGATTACAATAAGCCGTCGAAGAATGACCAGCGGGAGTTCTGTTAATACCGGTGTTTGCGTATCTTTTGTTAGACGTAATCGTCGCGAACGCGAGTAATCCGAGATTAGTCTACGTCGGGATTTGAAAGTCGAAACGGAGACAGCGTGTAACGCATAGGATTTACAACGCGTGTACATGCCTTTTTCTACAAGTATTTCGTATTTTTTGTACGCGAGGATTTATCCGTTAGAAACAAATTATTTACCGTCGAAAGAACTCACCTAGAAGAGGCACCAGCTTGTCGTTAGGATTAAGCTGGCTCGCTAAATCCCGGCCAAGTTCTTCGCATTCGATCTCTTCGGGAAGCTTCTTCCTGCACACAGGAATCTCTTGACTCTTGGCGATGGTTTCCGGCTGCTCGACCGGCTCCAAAGTGTCGGTCTGCGAAGCAGCGTCGCTGGTGGTCGCGTTCACTCGAAGAACCACTTCGGTTCTTTGCACCAGGGTGAGACCTTCTATTCCCGGTTGCGGTGACACGCACGGGGACGCGGGCGACGATTTGTCCTCCTCCACCGGCGAGTTCCTCGGCGACGAGGAGGAGGAAGCTTTAGATACGCTCGAGATCGAAGACGACGAGGACCTGCCTCCAGGTCTGTACTTCTGAGCCGACGAGGATGACCTGTCCACTCTCAACTCGATCTCGTTCGAGGAACCGGTATTGTCCGTTTGCGTGGGACTGCAGACCTTCCTGCTACTGGAAGAGCTTTCGTTCTTCGAAAAGCTATTGGACAAGTTTCGGGGTGACACGCGAGGGTCCGACGATCTGCTAGAGGAGGAGGAACTGGAGCAACTTCCGGAACGTCTGGGGACTGCTCCCCTTGGACTGTCCGCTTCTATCTGGTCGGATGGTGACCTGGGTGGTGAGCTCACGGGTGGCGGTGGTTTGTCCGGAACGGACGACGTTTCTTGACGCGACCAACTATCCGTCGCGATCGTCATCGTCGTGGACGTCGACGACGAGGTAATGCAGGTGGTAACCGTGCTGGTTGACGTCGAAGTTACGCTCGTTCTCTTCTCGTTGCGACGATTCAGAAGTTCGATGTTCTGCGAGGTCATTTCGATGGTGGCGCTCCGCTCGCGGAAGAAGTCCTCTTCGACGACCGACGATGGAGCGTCCATGCTCCGGGACTGTTTCTAGATACAACAGAATATTAACGTTAACGTCTTGTTCAACTTGTTATTAGGCTCTGTTAATCTTCGGGGAAAAAAGGAATTACGTAATTTGTACGTTCTCGGAAATTGGTCTGTACGTCAGAACTAGGAAGAAACTTCTAATCGTCCCTCGCAGTTACAAGAAAGGCGGAAAAATCGGACAGATACGAATGATCAGGGCAAAAGATTAAACTTGTAGGTAGGCGAAGGTGTATCGAAAGAAATATTACCTCTCTGTTCTGAGGTAGGGGCTCGCAACTGGCCGCTAGCTTCCTGCGTTCACGCTCCAGCTGTCGGTTCCTGTCGTTAAGGACCTCGACGCTCTGGGGCGACAACCGTTCCCTGCGCTGCTCATAATCGTGCCTCTTCTCCTGATGTTGTTGATGATGATGATGATGGTGGTGATGCTGATGTCGATCCTCCAGGTTATCGTTATTATTATTCTCGCTGGTTCGCGATCTACCGTCGCCGGCTTGCAGTTTCTTGTTCAAATCGTGCGACAACTTTCCGATCACCTCCGCCGAGTGTTGTTGTTGTTGTTGCTGCTGTTGCTGTTGGCTAGACCGTTCTTCCAGACGATGATGAAGAGCGTCCACGCTGTGCGACTTCGATAGCTCGGCCTGTTGCGAATGGTGATTGTTGTGATGGTGATGGTGATGATGCTGCAACGGATGATGAGGCGTGACGCGCAAAAGAACCGGATCGTCGTGATCCCGCGGCGGTGGCCAGTCCTCTAAGCGAGACGTTGGTGACATCGTTCGCTTGTAACTTCCCTCGCTGTCTGGAGCTCCTCGTTCGCGACGATAAGCCAGGTAAGAGGCCTTCGATTGGCTCCTGTAACAAGGAAATTGCTGTCGTTAGCAATCGCGATGGGAACTTACTGCCTTCTAGATATTAACAAAACTAACTTGTCGAGTTCTAAACGATGAGTAACTAAAATTCTCTTGACAAAGTCCTAGTCACCTCACCGTTATCGAATGTTAAGTCATCAAATGCCGAATCGTCAGTATCTATTATTTCAGTAAATCCACGAACTGCGCCAATACAATCAACGATTCTTTTCGCAACAAAACACGTCACAGTCCACAAAAAGAATGGATAATAAATATGCAAGAAATGAAATAAACAGAACAGACGTCCTTTGATAATCATCGTCTATTTCGCGCACGGCGCCACGCCCGAAAGCACGGGTTGGGCGTCAGCCATCAAAAATAAGCGGATGAAAATAGAGCAGAAAATACGCAGACTCGCGGTAGGTTAACTATCTCCACGGTCCATGCATAAATAGTCGCATCTGCTCGCTTTGAACGCGCGACTTGACGCACGTCCGCGAGCTTGTACTTGAATTTCTAGTCGGCGCCCGGTCGGAACGGGTAAGATCGTTCGAATTCTGAAGAAATTCATTTGTATGGACACCGAACGTGGCTCCAGCGGTCGGCATCTCTCTGATTTGATCGTTATCCAAGTAATATTCGTTTCATGCTCGATTCCGATGCGAGACCATGTGACTTTCCCACGTACGCAGGATGTGCGACCGTAAACACGAGAACTATTCGAGATGCTTAGAAAAAAGCTGTCGAGAATACTGAATTTCCTGGATTTTGAAACAGCCTCCGTGTTTTCGTTCAACGAACTGTGCGATCGTTGGTAGGGTACGATACCAGTACAGGTTTCGGTTAGGTAACTGTAAATCATTTATACAAAAGACGATCGCTGGAAACGCGGTATTCCATTCTTTCGTACACAATCACTTTTCAAAACATTTCCTGAATCTTAAAATTTCGAGTTATCTTACAATCTGGTCAGTTAAACGTCGAAGACCGAGGTGCTGGTTTCATAACGAAGTATACTCTGTGGAGCGATAACATTCGCGATATTTTCTTAGTTAATAAATATTTCATTTATAATTGGATAAAACGAACAAGGATGGAACTCCGTTCTTTCGGGCAAAACGATAATGGATTTAAAATCACCTTATTAACGCTCCATAAATTATTTCAGCTCATATTGTATTCGTGCAGGCAATTGCAGCGATCAAAATCGTGACGCCCATGCACAGACAGTGCATAAATAAACGAGTACGAGTCAGCAGAATGGGAATTCTCGAGTTGACTGTTCTTCGTTCGTATGTAATACATTTTATTGCGATATTTGTATTTGTGTGCATAATCGACACACAATTATAATCGTGGAATTCTAACAAAGTCAGTGGAACACGGTGTTTATGGCGATCCCAGTCGCCTCGTTATCGTACCTCGTCGACCGCGTTCAATACGATTTATTTTCATAATTTTCGATCGTGCATGGGATTGGTTATTAAACGCATCGCGATCCTTCTAACAAAACGAAATGATTTCTCGCGAGAGTAATAGTGCATCATTGTTCGGTATCGCTTGCAAAATACACCTCGACGCACACTGGATGATTAATTGTAGGTTGCGATTGATTAATTGTTCAACGAACCTGTTATCATTTTCATAAACGAATATCCGTAATTTCCTTTCAACCGACAGATATTTTACAGTTATCCTTGTAGCCATATTTAAATTTAAGCATCTCCAACGTGCACTCTCTTAATCCGTCAAGAATTAGATTACGTAAACGCGTGTTTCGCGTTCCGTGCGAAAGTTATCGTGAATGAGCAAACCGGCAGGAAAGTGTAACGTCTCCTGCCTCGTCGAGCATGTGAAACGTTTGTTAGGAATACTTTTTCTCTTATTAGAGGGAACAGAAGAAACGTTGCGGTAGCTGGCTGATTGATTTACGACGTCTTCTTTGAATATTCAGGTAAACGAGTGGTTAAGAGTCAATGCTCTGTGTGAGAGACCTCTATTTCCATCTTAGGGTCAACAATTGATTTCCTAATTCAACTTTAATTTTCTATCACGATCGTTCTAACAAAATTTATATTTTCGATTACTCAATATCTGAGCGGGCAGTATCCGGTACACATTCACCGTATTTCGGTTTAAAATAATTATCTTAACAATTGTTCGATAAGAACACAGGAAGCGTGATTAACAACTGATATCGACTAAACGTGAACTCGATTGATTCCAGCTACGATTAACCTTGTTATACATATATCAGAATTTGTGTCAGATTTGTACGTTTCGACCGAATGTGGGCTGATATTGTTATGCCGCGTCTGTCTGAAATCGTCATCGTACACTGGATTTACAAGTACACTTTGAAATGCACGCGCGAAATCTAGTTAAACATACTTGTCGAATCACTTTCTTGAATTAATCGATCGGCAACACCTTGATCGATCGATCACGATTTTGACCCCGATTATAGGAAAACTTTTGTCACGTTCTATTGTATATTTCAATTAAACCCACCATGCCAGATTGACCTTTAACTATTATGTCACAGTTTGCAATCATAATATTCTTTTCGAAATATATCACGTATTGTAGATACACGATAGATATAACTTCGAAAGGGTCAAATTTGACCGTACCATGGTTAACTCGGCATTTTAATAATCTTCCCTGAGCACGATGCAGGACAAGTTAGGAAAACTGGTAGAAAATTATTTAGAGAGCGAGTTCGCGGAATCTATTTGGCCGAAGTTCACACGGCCGCTTCGCACCGGAGTTTTCTGCTCGAGTCGCGATTTCTGTCCCGTTCTGGTTAGGATTGTGCGTGCCTGCCGGCGGAAAAGAAAGTTTTTGCCGTAACGAGGTGGCCCGAGCGAAGGACGAAAGTAAAATTCGCGTCTCGATTCTAATCACGCGGTCGACGGCACAATTTCGCGGCTACCGGACCTCCTCTCGCCAGCTTGTCATAATTTTGTCAACGCGAGTGTCCCGTATATAGCATACGATAAATATCTTTTCTCATACTTTCCACTCTGGCAAATTATTTTTAATATCCATGCCGACTTCCTACCGAGAAATCATTTCGATTCCGGGTCGATCTTTAACGATTTTAGAATGTTCAGCTACGATTTCTTCCTGCTGCGCCTTCAGGTACCTAATCAAATTACCTTCTACTCGGTAAAATCATCCATAAATCAAGCGATTTGAAAATCAAATCAGTTGCATACTAACTGATAATTTCGATTCCTTTGCAACGAAGACTTCCAATACCACGTTTTCGTTAAAAAATGTACAATAACTGGCGACAAAGTGTGTCAAACAGGACACGATTCGTCAAATTCAACAACACCGGCCGAGCATGATGGTTCCATTAACTCCGGCCGACCCCGGCCTGCAAATTCTGTCCTATTCTATACGAAGATCAAAATTCCGCAACAGGCAGGATCGAGAGTCGATCGAAGAAAAAAGATCTCACGACGGCCACGAAGAGAGCATCGTGTTCGCTCGTTGCTCCATCGTTTCCGAAGCGAGCGATGCTTCGGCGTGAGAAAGAGCGGAGAATAAAAATCAACCGTCCCGGATCTTCGAGCACGCGAATCACTTCCGCGAGCGTTGCGCGTGCTCGCTTATCTTCGACGCGAATCTTCGACGTTGCTTTTTCACGCTTGACGGTGTAACTCTACGATAATCAACGTTTTTCGTTACACAACACGAAAACTCGATTCGAAGACTCGTGATCCGGCGATTCTACTCTGACGATTTAAACGCCGACTACCCTTGCAACTCCATCCCTAATGATCTAACCCCTTAAGATACGAGTACGATCTTATCGAAATTAAAATGAGAAGATTCTGCTATTCCAGCGTTAGAATTACAAGATTCATTGATCCCGTACACAATCTCGCGATCGTACAATTACGTAAGCAAACACTAGGCACACGACTAGACAGCACGATTTCCTGTTACGCTCGACCACGATGCAAATGGTTCCCCATTGAATTCTTCCGTAATTATCAACGCGAGCTAATTTCAGCGTAATCTAGAGGCTGGGAGCTTGATTCCTGTTGGACGTTTTTCATTTAGAAAAGCTCGAACCCGGAAAGGTGGATCCTAGGGAAAGTGCTTAACAAATTGCTTCCAGCTCGTGATATATGCTCGAACCGCGGTTTTAAACGAGCCCCGGTAATAAGGCTCGTTCGTAAAATAAGTAACGAGCGTGCAGCGAGGTTGGACCAGCGGCTAGTAGCCTGTTGGCGAGCGTCACGCTTAAAAGTTACTTCGAATAACGACCATACGTAACTACGTACACGCACGGGACCCCTTTCACGACACGCGCGTTCTCCGCTTCCCTCTTCGACTCTCCCGCGAGGGCAGATAATTATCGGCCACGGGATAATGCACACGCGAGGAGAAAGAGGCGAACACGCGTCGATTCGTTCGGTTTTTTGGAAGAAACGTATCGGTCCTTGTCATCGTACATTAGCGTCCATCGAGGGCTTAATTAAACGCGCACAAAGGAGGCTACCGAAGCATCCTTTCTTACGCACATTTTTTCCTCCTCGTCGCGAAGAATTTCAGAATGTGCGTAAGAACGAGAATTTATCGATTCTTTCGTCGGGATTAATGGTACTATCAATTAGGAAGTCGCTTAGGCTGGTGGGCAATTTTGAAAGTTTCGTTGGTACAGTTCTGTTCGGCTAATACGAGAATATTACCGTCAATTATCTATTCCGAATTCCTTGCCGTAAATTCTCCATCCGCGCGATAAAAACGGTGGCTATCGAATTCCGACCGTTTCTTTTTCCGCCAAGTCAATCACGTTCGATATTGTTCAATGCGTACGCCGGTTTTTAGCGAGCGAGGAAAACAGCGTGACCGATAAAAAGCCTAAAATGCCTTGTTACGTAAAATCGCGCAATTTGCTAAGATACGTTTGGACAGAAATTGCCGATAAATTTCCGCCCAGGAGATCGAGTTTCGCCCGAACAAACGAGAAGAGTGTAACGAACGCGGTCTCGCAAGAACACCACATTGGTGAGAGTCGACGAATCGAACGAATTATCGACAGGATGCACCTTCTTTCGACCGGTAGTCGTCGCAACAACTCCAGTATATCACGGTAATCGATGGTTGCTACGGAATTTCACGGTCGGTCGCGCTCGCTTCGTGGGCTGGTTAAGTGGCCGATACTTATCTATATAGCCGTTATCAATTCCTGGGGAAAGGTGATAACGGCCGAGCAAACATATTGATCTGTTTTTTTGTCGAATCGTTGTCGAGTACTCGATACACCACGAGATCAATAACACTTTGTACTTTGGAATTTTTATAGATGAATAAACGTTCCGACATTCTGCATGTTGTAGATACATAATCGATATCGACGAGTACGATAACAAAAGTAGTTCTCAAATTTGCAATTACTTGACGGGTGAAAACTCGGAAATCTCCTGTAATTACGGAAGCAATTTTACATTTACCGTCGTATTCTCATGGAGAACGAAAAAACTGATTCAATTTGCCGGGCAATTGGCTCGAAAATCAATAATACGCGACATAATGCGAAAGCTTTCTGCTGCTCGAGCCGACCGATATATCGTAAAACGACATTTACAAGGCAGTATAAATCATGCTTATTACGAAGCAATATATTGTAAACGTTTCGACCGGTCGATGGATATTAAGGAATAATTTACGAACGCGATACAGGCTGCTGTCGCGTTTTTACTCGCGATCGAACGATGTCGGAAGATAGGTGTGGTGCGAAGTGGCTGTTTTTCCGCTCGCAAACATACCGATAATCCGCTATCGGCTACACTGATTCCGTGTAACCGACCGTTTTTATGGCAGAGACGTTCTTAAATTTAATATCGATTACCCTTTTATCGCTTATCACCTCTATCGACTTCAATTAACCACGTTGATAATATTCTACCGGTGTCGGCAGACCATTCCCGCAATCGGAAATCGATTCCCTTAGCCGGTTGAATTATTCGGCGATCGATTCTCCGAGGATATTAAATTCCAACGAAATACACGAACGAATCGTTGTACCTGGAGATAAACTCGGTTTAGTAGACATGAACGTTCGCGGATTTCGAGTTTGGTCGAAGGTGGCTGGTCGACTCGCACGTAAATTGAACGCGTGTTCGGCCAATTAAACGCGTGCTGAATGAAGAGGAAGGTTTTCATATTTGGAAGACTGCTTCTTGACCTCGATATAACATGGGTGTGGTATGGTTTATAGTACATAAATTTCTGGATAAGTAGCTAGTCACCTGGAGAAATACGATTATTGAGGATAGAATCCAAGATGGTCGGATATGTTTTCCAAGACCTTGGTGACGCCTCGTTGAAAGTAGTTACCGATAATATGCTTTGAATTGCAAATTGAAACTCACTCTTTTCGGAAATGAGATATACAGCAGAAATATGTACAGTACTCGATACTTTTGGAGTGGTTATATGAACAAGTTTAAAGTAATGTACTTGGAGTCGTTATACTAAGCATATTAAGAATTCATTTCACAATCTGTCAAGAGGTTGCTCGATAAAAATAACAAATGCACGTAAATAGTGTTTCGAGAAACGAGAGCATGCGTGTCCATCAGAGTGATGCACCTTGCAAGAAATAATGGAAACGTTAATTTATTCTATAGAGTCGCACGGGAACAGAGAATTGCTGATCGTTCATTACGACAGTTCGCTAATTAAGCGTAGGCAAGCTCGATCACGCATTTATTTTACGCCGCGTCGCAGACACGCTGGCTGGCAACACGCGAGAAAGAGTCACGAGGGGACAACAAGACGGAAGTGCAACGATTTAATATTTATGAGAGCGTCAAACCGATAGATCAGTCGTTCGTGGCGATTCTCGTATCCGGTGACACGAAAGGATAGCGATTCGAGCGAATCATCTGGAACGCGAGTTTACGTGTCATAAAGTTCGACGCGTCTGTGCAGTGACGAGCTGATACCACTTAAAACGTTTCTGAAGCCGCGTCCAAGTGGAAACGTAACTGTATCGACAGCCTATTAATGTAACTGTTTATTTAACGAATCGCATTATGTCCTGGAAATAGACAATAGACAATTCTTTCTTAACATAAATTACAGTCGGAATGAGTTTACGACAGTATTCAAAGCAATTTATACAAATTTTTCTTCAATGTATTTTTCCCCCTGGCTCCTAATACCGAACTCCCATTATGCATAATGGGCTACTGTTCTCGCACTTTTTCTTAACGTTCGATTCTACCTTTTTAATTTTAGCATGCAAATAGTTCGACACCATAGCATAACGCACGGTGTAAAAGGTCATAAGGTTAAGGGTTCATTTAGGAATGGCTTCAGAGTTTGTCAAGACATTTCTTAATACTTTTGCTTATAACATAGACAAGCTATTATACAATATCAATCGATATTGTTACATCAACTTACTTGGCACGTATAACAAAATTTAACACTACGTCACTAGGCTCCCAGACGTAAGTCGTGTTCGTACAAAAATCCCAATACCGTCAACACTGTAATCCACACACGGAAGCCCTAAATACGCGGTTATTACGTTAAACGAATTCCTAGAGTTCAACTTCTCTAACAACTGAAGCTAGGAATTATCCCCGTACGAGGGCTTCGATAAAAACGTCCACCACGGAAACCATAAAACTGCTGAGAGAATTCAGTTCGAAGCAACCGCGACGATAAAGTCCTATCGAGCCCCTTTCAGAGCATCGATCCCGGCGTCACTTCGCTTTCTATGTCAGGAAATTAAACTCCAAGATGGTTTACAGTCTCCGTACGACGCAATCGAAAGCGAACCTCGCCTTGCCATGGCCTATTGTTTTCGCGGGATCATTATTCGAACGCGAGCCTCAGGTGTTAACTAAAGGCAAATCGATGCTTCGAGATCGACGTTTCAAAATCGAGCCAGGATAACTATGTATGTACAAATGTAAGTCGCATAAATTTCTCGCATTGTCAACCGTGCACGCGTTTCCATGTCGATTTCGACCAAGCTGGGAACCAGGTGTTCGTTCCGATACACCAAAAGCTAATTAGTACCTGTCTCGAAACTATTGTTCTTTGATTGCCGTGTACGGCCAGCTACATGGAAACCGGCAACCATAAAAGAGCGAAAACGAAAGCTATGTTCTCTTTTCTGGTATACAAGATTGCGACGAATATGTGCTGTGACGAATTTGGGAACCACGGAAGACTATTCGACGATGATGAGCTAACTAATAACTATGTCGAGTTGTGTATCAGTGAATTCTTGGATGTCTGAATTCTTAGATTTGTAGATCCCTTATTATATTCCACAATTTTCGTATATCCCAATCCCTGCATCCCTCGATCCCTATATTCTTATATTCCTGTATTTCCAGATTTCCCCAGTTGAAATAATGTGAGATTCGATCCTGAACGAAACTGGACATAGTTTCGATTTCGTGGCACGGTATTCTCGTGGCGTAAACATGGGACCAAGTGAAATCTCGTGCGGTTCGCGCGGCTCGAAAAGTAGGGTAACCTTGCCATCTCGAAAAATGCGTTTCGGCTTGAGGACATCGAACGAAAGTGCACGCTGAAGTAAGAGTCGACTGTACCGTCCGGATACAATGTCCTGTTTCGTGCGATTTTTTTCCAACCGATTCGTTGAACAGGAACGGAGAAAATTTATTGCCACATCGTCCGATCGGGTATCGATTTTATTTTTAAGAGAAATCTTTAACAAGCCACGTTTATATTTTATTCCCGGTGTTAACCTCGGTGGAAGAGGAACAATTCCGGCCGCCCACCACGATGCATCACGGTGACAATTGAACAATTGCACGCGATTCGTTTTAATTTCCATGGCTCGTCCTTGGTCTCGCGTCGCGAACCACGGTTTTCGACCTCGGCTTCGTGGAAGCGGTTCTCTGCGGGCAATGTACGTTTGTCTTTTCACTCGACTCCTACTCGCCTCGGAACGAGAAGTACTGTTATGAGTGGCAGTAGCTGAACAACGGGCCCACCATCGGCGAACAGGTATTTCACCATTTTCCCATAGCACTTGGCATGCAGCTATCGTAAATGAATCATAGCTCGCTACCACACGAATTCTGTGCGGACGTTCTTCTTCTACGCGTCTCACGAACGCGGGATTCGATCTGTCGAAAGATCTCGTCGGTGAAACGAGACGAGGATGATTTGCGCTTTGCTTTCTTCCAGTAATTAACGCTGTAGTCACACGAGTATTTATCTCTAGGACAGTGTACCATCGAGGTGTCGAAAATTGAAATCTAATTGCCATCTTTTTGTTCCGAAGTCTTCAACCCTTGATTCTCTCTCTACTGCTATCGAAACATATCTAAATGAAATCTATGTCGCAACCGAGTACACATCGATCCGAACGAACGCTGTTGTAGAATGTCAATTAAAAACAGAAGCGAGAAGAAACGGAAGCTCTGTAACAACAGAGTTCTCGGCAACTCGCTTTCCATCGCCACGCTTTCATCCTATTTGGCCGACTCTATCAGCAGTCGAGATCTCGCTAGAACATCTGAAATTAAATATAGGAAATGGAAATGTCTTACGTAAAAGCTTTCCTTTTTCCCCGTATGGGATCGAAATTTATTTCCAAACGGAAATCTTTCTCTTCTCGAGACTTAGCTCGAGGAAAGTAGAACGCGAACAATGGAAACACGATGCGGGTTTTTTTTCTTAAATCTTCTCGTTGGAAATAAAGAAATTTAAAATATCCAATGGTTGTTTGATAAACGAAACATAAAACGCACCTCTGACAACGGCTGCTTATCACCAAACGCTCGAGCGAAGGACAAAGCTGTTCAGATAACTACCTGGCACTTTGTTCGATAAATTCGAAGGTCGAGAGAAGGCCAGAGTGCGAGGGATGTATTTTATAACCGAACTGGAGACGACTGGATCTTTAACAGTGAAACGAATGTCGGAAACCATCGAAGGTCGTGTCCTTCGTCAGGATGGTTAATCGTTCTCGATGCAACATCTTCTGTCCTTCTCCTTCGATGATTCTTGTCGAACAATACGGTACCGGTCCATTAGGTCATTCCAGAAGTCGGAGCCACTTTTTATGTCGCTGAACGCTTGCGTAACAATTTGAACATAACGTGTTCCAATTTTGTTTGCATAATGTTATGCCGATGGTTTTTGTCCTTTTGTGGATACCAAGTTTGCCTTAACGTCTTGTTGGTTTTTCCGTTCAAATATTCTTCGACGCTGATTCATAGGACATCGATACTTTCTCATTTTTTTGCACTCGATCCATTAATGCTACTACAAATTGCATCATTTCGACCAATTATGCGCTAAAAACAACTGAAATTCAACGATCCGTTGTTATTGCGATCGTTTCTACCACTCTGAAATCTAATGCGGAATTCCTCGGCGCGCAATTTCAAAAGCTAACACGGCCGTTCTCCGGTTTATAAACACGCCAAGAAATAGAGGAGGATTCGCGTATCAGCTGTCGCTTATTTCCATTCAAGGTCGTAGTGATTCATGCGCGTTTATGAAACGGAATATGCATACGCGTTCGATAAACGCTCAACGACGCGTTGCATTCATAATACGTGACAAGCTGCACGATTGATCGCTCGAGACGGCAGAGGCGTTCGTATTCTTGTAATCAGACGAAATTCCGATCGATCGATCGATCGATACGTCTGTCGTTGATTGTCGTTTAGAGTCTAGTATGTCAAGAGAAACTTGCAGACTGATATTGCAAAGGTATGACAAAAGGAGTATAAACTCTTGTGAGAGAATTGAGATAAATTTGTTAAATGTCGTGTGGTGAGCAGTGATGGACGTCTCGAATATAATTTAATTAAACATCGAACCGACGAGAGGAGGAAAGAAATTTTGAATAGCATTAATGTTGCATTAATAACACGATTAGAAATTTAAATTTGAAATTCAACGGTTCGAATGTCCGACCACACACGTTCATACCTACTTATGCAGTCATCGCGTGATCAACCGAATTTGAAACACAGATTAGTATCATACCAATAATGTAATCTCGCAAATTGAAAAATTACTCGAATTCTTGATAATTGGAGTTTCAATACATCTTACCACACACGTCCAGCTCCGTCGCGGCAGTGAACGTGTTAATACGTTCGATAATCCAAATTATCGCGTGACGCGTTGTATCCGGCTGTTTTTGTCGTGGCTATCGACGTATTACATTAGCGCTATTTCGTGTAATTATTCGAGAAATTAACACGCGTTGCAGGTAAAACAGCGAAACGGCGAGGAAAATGGCATCGTAAGAACGCGTGTTCGAGATTTCACCTTGGTTCTTGACGATTTTAACACCAAGACAAACGTGTTACGAGCACGATCGCCTTTGTTTCGGTGAAAAGCATCACGGCGATAAACAACAATCACTCGTGGGAAAAGGGGGCCGGTTATCACCTTATCAAGCCCGTATGGCAGCGTTAACCTGCGTTGTTATCGCCGCTACACTCGCTGTTCGTAATATATTAGCTTTGTACTCGGTCGCGTACCGTTCCATTCCCTTTTCCTCGTGTAACTTTAGTAAAAACTCAGACAGAGGTCGTGTACGCGATCGGTGCTGGCCTCGATTAATTAACTCGCATCCTTGATGCCCTCATGCAGCAGGTCGAGTTTGCTAACGGAAGAAACTTTGTAGATACACCTTCTGATCTCGATCGCGTATTTGGAATTTGATCTTGAAGCTGATACGCGGTGGAAAATTTAATGTTGTCCACTCTCCACTATATATATTATTATTCAATTTACAAAAATTCACGGTCAAACGAAGTAAGAACGATTTCTTTCTCGCACGGTACATTCGAAGATAAACATCGTGCACTTGACACATATTCTAAAACCAGTCGTCGCAGCTTTACGAACAATCAACATTTTCGCCATTACATCACCAAACGTAGCGTGACGTAGCCGGTGAACAAATTCGCGATGGTCTTTACGTAAGTTGCTGATCGTCGAGGTGCAAGCCACGAGACACGTTTCTCCGGTGCAAAAATAAATGTGTTTACGAGCGAGAAAATAGGTACACGATGCTAGGAACACGTGGATAAGACTTTCACGAGACTCGCGGCCTACCGATCGCCGGTTTTAAAGTGTACGAATCGAAGCGATTAAACTCGAGGCGCTCCGATTTGCTCGCGGTTTGTTCGGTTCAACGATATTTTCAGCCGCTCCTGCGGTGCTAATTTCGCGGTCGACGTGCAGTAATGCATGGCCAGACGGTGTCTAAAACGATGATGTTTCGAAATCAAAACAAGCTTCGACGTGCTAGAAGTCGAATTTCGCGTAGTATAGCGGCGTGAGCGAAATATAATACCATGTGTTAATAAATCGTGAACGATGCGCGAGTTTCATAGTTCGCTGAAAGGACTTTGTTCGAATGAAAATTTGTCGAGAACTTGCGATAAATTTTTGAACGGCGAATACAGTTATCGATGGAAATGTCTATTGAATCGGTGCTATCGTAGCACCGCTATATTCGCAAAGCAATTTCCACAATATCTCGAGGAATCTGTCGTTTGCAAATTGACGGTGTTTGCTC
This sequence comes from Megachile ligniseca, assembly GCA_945859555.1. NCBI lineage: Eukaryota > Metazoa > Arthropoda > Insecta > Hymenoptera > Megachilidae > Megachile > Megachile ligniseca. The sequence goes on along the minus strand of OX243781.1, from coordinate 12,453,681 downwards.
GGAGCCGAGTAAACAGAGTAGTCGATGATCGGTTTGGTGTCCTTGGCAAAGATGCGAACAGTCATGAAGAACCATGGCTTTCAGCCAACAAGCAACCCGCGTTACGTATTCTCTTCGCTGAACGACGTTCCGTGATTCATGCTTGACCCCGAGGCCCTCGTCCTTCCGCCATAACGGTTCCAACGTCGATTAATACGTAATGGACTTCTTAATTGGCGGACGACACGTAACGCGTGCCTGTGTTACGGAAGTGTTGGCTGAAAAGAGCCACATACGTGTTTTCCCACGCCGCGGAGTTGGTCATTCCTCGGTGGACACGGCAAAGCTTTTTCCTCGGTTTCGACGTTGTTATTGTGACATGTCGCGATCTCGTAAGTGGTTATGGCTCGTCAACAGGCGCGAGCACACGTCAACGATGTCGCGAATTGAGAAATGTTTGATCGTTTGAAATTCGAGACGAGCTAAACTGGTTTCATCGATCCGGATCGATCGCGTGGTCATTCGAGTAATGCTTCAACGGCTTGATTACCGAAGCAAGTCCAACAGAAATCGAGCCGATGCCGTTTAATGTCAACGAACTCGAATTTCTTCGATACGTCGCTCTGTTTGTTGTTAAGCGATCGACTAACGAATTTCGATGCTACTCTACTTATATCGCCACCGATGGGGAACATAACGAAGGTCTACCGTAATTAAAAATGATAGCAGAGATAGCGAACCTTGGCGGATATTATTCGCGTTAACGAACAACGTCGTTCAATAAAAGTCACAACTCGTCGTAAAAGCAGGGTGAAAACACCGGAGAAAGACAGTATCGAACGTCTCGGCCGGAATAATAAAGCCGAGTGACGCGTATCCGCCTCGAAGCGTGCTTGACGAATCACCCACGCTCCCAGAGGTGAAACAGCAGGAAGCCAAATGCAACGGAATGGCTGTCAAAACGGGACGTGTTCTCTTGTTGGACGTCGACACCCACACCGTAGTTTGCTTCGAGGTTCTGATCCGACCGATTGCGACTCGAACGAGATCTCTTGAATGGGATAATTTTGGCAGTGCCCCCGTTTACCAGCTGTCCGACTTAAATACCTGACAACAATCGCTACGAGACTCAGATGGCTCGGTTTGTATCCTCTCCAAACGAGAAGCCTTCAGTGCACTGTTTCGCTTTAAAATTATACACCGACGAATAAGGTGTAAGATTAACATTATCCTTTTTTCCAAATCTGGAATAACGATGGAAAAAATAGCGCCACTAATGGGCACAGGAAGTAATCTCTAAGTAGGTGCCTTTCCTAATTCGTAGATAGACAGTTTTGTTTACTCTCCGTTCATTAAAATGCGCAATCTTGTGAAAATTCTAAACGGACATTGAATGTTAATGCGGAAATTCATATTGCTTATGCGAAATCTGGAAAATTCCGTCTTCTGGGCTTAAAGAAATGTATCTTGCAAGAAATGACCTACTTACCACTTAATTTAAAATACTGTGGCACTGAATTTCAGATGAAACGTCTCCAGTTTAAGATACGAAGAAACAGGGTCACTAGCGCTAAGATCTTTTATGAATTCGCATATGATTGCTTCGCAACATTTACTACCTCGAAACGTCACGTTCCTTTTTGAGTATGAATAAATGGATCCAAAATCTTTTAACATGCTTAAACAATCGATACCGTCTCAGTTCGGACAAGGACACAGAAGAAACATTATAAATCAGAATTAGCCCAAAGAGTTTTTAACGTCACCACCCGATGCTCCCGTTTTCTAAAGACGATACAATTTGAACGAACAATGTAATTTATACAGGAAAGTACAGATTCGTTGCATTTAATGCATATCGTGATGGTCATTGAATTATATCCGAGCGGCATCCGAGCCGCATAAATAAAGGAATAACGAGGATAAAAACGAGCCGGAAAAATCCAGCCAGTTCAACGACGTGGCTCAACGGCGAGATCAGTGTCAGCAGATCAACCTCGTTTCCGAACCGAGGAAACTGCTAACGCGAAGGAACGAACCGTAAAGGAACACGTAGAAAGCATTTGTCACGAGGCACGGATCTGACGGTGGCATGTTAAAAAGCGGGAAACAAACCGCCACGAAGCACTTCGCAAGAAGTACTCTCATTTTCCATGGTCCGGTGAACGGAGACAAGGTCTCCCAAAGGTTCGAACGAGCCAGGCAAAGATGCATGCTAACGATACGGGACGAACAGTACCAAGACGAAGAGAGCGTTCCTGGTTCGAGCACCACAATGCAATAACTCGTAAATGGCTAATTGGCCAGAAGAATACTGTACAGGTTAACTCGACTGTGACTGACAAATTCGACCGGACGTCTTGGAAGTTCTCGGTAACGCTAATTCGAGGAAACTTGCTCTACGTTTTGCTGCGATACATTTTTTCACTCTCGTCACGTTCTTCTAACAAATTACGAACGGACAGAAATCATCGGTTTTTAATGAAAGCATAAGGTAACTCGTTATATTACTTTTCTATGTTTTATGGGGCTGTTTTGCTCTCGAATGAGCGTTTCGGTACACTTGTTCAGCGTCAAACTTGTTTAGCTAACTTTCTAGTTTGTTACTTTCGTAAATGCGTATAATTTCGTATTACACGCGTGTAAATTAATTACTCTAAACTCGTAATTACATAACTCGGTTATAATATTTAATAAAGTCAGCATCCATGGTCACGAAACGTGCGAAAGGACACGTTTTCTCCCTTAAAATTACGAGACGGGCAAACACGTATGTCGCAAGGATTAGCATTAAAAGCTAGCAAACACCATTATCCTGGGTCGACTGATGGAATCTTTATTTCAATAGCAATGGCGAGAGAAGGGAAGTTCACAGGTCGAGGTTGTCGCGCTTCTTTCTCGGTTTGAAAATCGATCCAAAGGCGGAATGGCCAGCAATCTCGAGACCTCGCGTGCCGAGCGTTCCAATTTTACTTTTCTCGAGACTCGCGTTCCGCGGTTGCCGTCCAACGAACGACAGCTCAGGTGAGATCGTACTCGTCGCTAAAATAATCGCGTAATCTTTCACGGTGTGCAAGGTATCTGCAGAGCACAGCTGCGACGACAGATGTTCCGAGATCTTACGAGACAATGAGATCGATCAACTGCTACACGTGGGCGTAACGGTATCATTCATTTTTCTCAAATGACACAGTTTTTCTTTTTGAAAACATTTAAACAACTGTAGACTGTATATACAGGGTAAGACGTTTTAATCTATTAGCACAAACAGAACTTATCCTGTATTGATAGTGGAGGTACTTCCAAGATTTTCTGGCAATCCTTGTTGTTTTAAATGAAAGCGCATGTTTTTGTTTGTCTAGGTAGATCAGTTCTGTGCTGTAATACTTTCTTGCGCAGAGTATTTCAAAGAATAGTCCTATGTGAAAGAATCAAAATTCATTGCGAGATCAGCAGCCTATTCGACACGTACTAATTAAATCTAGCCAAGATTTGTGCTAATTAAATCATCGTTAAGAAATATAGTATGAATCTGAATGGCGTACAAAGTTGCAGAATGTATCCACTTATTAATGCAATGGAAGACTAGAAATAACATTTGATGAAAACTACTTTCTGATTACTTATGCATGCCTCGTTAAATACCTCGATTAGTCCTGACTCGTCAAATCCGAGGTGTTAAATATAGAAACCTAACACCTCGTACCGTTGCCTAAACGACTTAATTACCCAGATTAGAGAACGACGAAAAATCGGATCGATCCGGCAGAACAACTTTTACCGCCAACGCGTGAACAACTTTCAATCTTAATCACGAGACTAGGACTCCTGGATTAATCGATCACGCGACACATCGCGGACCGTGTGAACGCACGAGCAGCACGAATTAATAATAGAACAGGTAGCTCGATAACGCGGAAATAATTCTCGCGATAAAAGGGCCGTGTTCTGCTGTCTAGGCGAGAAATTGTAGCGTGTCCGGGTCGCGGTGACAGGCATGAAATTCACGACGAAGCATCCTCGCGCGCACAACCCACGGAGAGAGAGCTAGCGCGGTGCTCGTTCCAGAAATTAATGCCGAACCGGATGACGAAGACTAATTGTAAATGGTGCTGCCAATCGTGGGAATCCGCGCTGATTAAATCGCAGCCCAGCTGCCATGCCGCCGGGTCGTAAATGATGAACCCGTGTCCCGGCTGGGCTGCCCTCCGAGTATTAACCATTTCTTCGGAACGAATTAGGAAACGTCGATTTGATAGGGTGTTCAGCGAACGTGACACGTTTCACGCTGCACCGTGCCCTCCCGTGGAAAATCCTCAATAATTAACGATCTACACACTCTGCTGAACCCCTTTGATACCCTTCTGGAGCTTATTAATTCGCTCCGGAGATCTATCATAATTTCGGCGCATGGCTTAATTAATCGAGTAGTGTTGGACGGAAGTTCATTCGATTGGGGGTAAATTGTGAATGAGCGACTTTAGTAGCATCAGAAGTATAAAGGGACAAAAGTTTGGCTTCGCGTTTCAATGACTATGCAGATAGTAAATACAGACCATACGTGGTTACACGGCATCCGCTGTAATTCTGATAATCCACCGATAAAAAGCATTGTTCGCTCCGCTCTTATCGAGTGTGTACGAAGTATGTCGATCAGTGTTGATACATCGCGTGTATTACCTCGTGAGGTACTGTTAGCTCAATGTCTGCAATTTAACGTAATGCTTAGCTAAGATATCGTGCTGATATAATTAACGATACGAGAAGAATTCTTGAATCAGTTAGGTTACTGAACTGGTTAAACGATAAATTTATACAGCGCGGAGCATACACTGTTCTACGAAGCAATTTCTAATGCAAATATGAAGCAGTGAAAAACCAGTAGGTATAGGAAAGTTGTCTCTATGAAATGGAAAAACGTGAATTAACAGCGAGAAATAGAGAGCTGGCGAGGTGGGCAGATTGCGGGTGAACCGTCTCGGATGGAAAAGTAACGAAGCAAAATAAAGAAAGACGAACGCTGGGAACTAAATAGTCATTTCGAGGCGTTGGTAGACAAAGGATAACGGAAAAGCTAGATTTTTAAGGCAGAGTTTAATGGAGGCGATGGAGCGGCTACGAAGAAGCGGACTCGAGCGAGCAACATCGGGCGTGAAAAAGAATCCGATGCAGTTAACGGTTGCAATACGAAAGGGCATACTGTTAAACGCCTTTAAAGTCCCGACGGACGGTGTTAAAGGTCTGTTTGGACTTGTACCGCGAGCGTTATTGCCAAGATATCGTCCCGAAGTGTGACGAGGAAAAGTATACCGCTTCGTGAATGGGTTCCGCGTAAACGGAACATAACACGAATTGAAATGGACTTTTATATTGCGCCTAATATCCCTTTCGACGTTTTACGAGACGTTACGGGCGGTTTGCTACTTCGTTACGGATCCTGGCAGACGTTATTATCCCTCGAGATTGACCAACCTCGCGAGGAGCCAGTAGCCATAATAATTACCAGACGAACGTCATCGATCGGTCTGACCTATGCCAACGATCATCGCTAATCGTTCTCCGCGATTGCTTTTTTGTCCATTAACGTTGATTACCGCTGTGAAAATGACCGCGTGTAATGCGATACGCTATAATTGCAATTATGTACAAAGAATACTGTCGTTTTATTTTTCAATTTTATCTCTTCCTAATACCCCGCGTAATTAATATAACGTTAATGGTACTAAACGCTACCTTTAATCCTTCCTTGTTTTTAATTGTTCGTTCGCCGAAGACATAACTGTTCTACTTCTTACGGAAAGGAGTACCGATTTTACCAAGCGAAATATTACGATAACAGAATTTCGATTTTGATCGCTATTGCAATCTCAAGGACTGTCACGCAACCGAAGGGTCAAATCGAACAGGATCCGAGCAAGTGGTAAAAGCCGCAGCTAAGTCAGCGGGACGAACGGATTCGTGTTAAGGTTGTTTTCAACGAATACCCGCGCGCGAAGAACGAAATGCGAACGGGATCAAAAGAAGCGTTGCTGGTTGGCTGTCGGCGACTCGTCTTCGATTAATTCCATCTCGTCGTTCGAGAACTCAATTTCGCAGGAGCAATTACCACGCCGTAAACGGTTCTCGGCTGACATTCCACGATAATGACAAAAGAAGCAAACCGGGGTAGCACGGTTGGCAGCGCGAAACAGACCGATTTCTCGGAAGACATTGCAGGGGCGCCCAAACAAAGGGTCTGCTTGTTCTTCCGCCTACGAGTCCGGCTATCGTGTGCATGCGAGGCTCGTTCAAGGTAAAATACCTTTGAATTCCGATAGATTCAGCAGCCGCGGTACAGATCGTGACGGGAATATTGATATCCATCTGGTCGTGTGTCCTTCGCGTGGTATCCTTTATGATAAGTGACTCGTGTTCGCGTTGTATTGTCTTGTACTCGGCTGCAACGTAGGCTTCTTTAGGATAATGACACAGGAAGAGAAGCACCTTGCTTGACGAATTAATGCATAAACTTGAAAAATTTCAAAATTTACGATCGTCAATATTCTCACTGAGGTTACTAAGGCTGATGGCACTACTTGGAACTATAGTCGGAAATCAAAGTATCGTACAATTATAAAGGTTATTGATCCCAAAAGGGTTAAATAGCCACGTAGTCGTTCTCGATTCTGACAGGAGAACGAAATTATCGTTCCATCCACTGATCTCTGACCCTATTCGTCTCATTTGATATTCTGTCTAGCATCTGGCGAGTGTACGACATCCTTCAATAATCGAACATCTGTATACCGAGGAAAGATTGAAGCGTAGGACTCGACCCGCACGAAATTCTCTAATTAAGTAGTCGTAATTAATCATCGTCTACGTGGATTTGCTTAGAGCGTTGTTCGTTTCGCGAGGATTTCGCTTTCTCTTCGAAGGGCTTCGGCTTTTCCGGCACGATCTATCCGGCGTTGAATCGATTACCTCTCTCGGGATCGAGGATCGCCGGCCCCCGGAGCTCCCATAAATCAAGCGGAAAGTCATAGGACGCTCCGGTGGAGCTCTGGGCCGTAAATCGCGAGACGTCTCTATTGCACGCTCCGCGTCCGCTCGCAGAATACGCGGCGTCACATTCTGCCTTCGGCTCTCGTTGCGCGGTTCGCGCGGTTTTATTTCGCGGGTGAACATCGCCACGCAAACTCGACAACATTTTTACCTTGCTCTTGATTTAGTTCGAAGAAGATGCGCGCCTCTGCGCGTAAACGCATCTTGCACGAGCGTACTCGATGCTGAGACAATCTATAATTACTCCGTTAAGATCTTCCGTGCAAGAATTTTAATTCGAATAAGCAATTTTTTCTTAACGACTGAAATTCTGCGAGGAAATATGTTTCCGGTGCTTGGATAACTTTACAAATAACTAGTTAAAAAGTTTACCAAATTCTTTTAAAGTTATTGTTTCTCTATTATTAATTCCGAGCACAAAGGGTTGAAGATCGTTCTCAAGTTGTAAAAGTATGCGAATAATTAGTATGCGAATAACAGTCGATAGTTCTTTTTCAGATATCACGGCTAGAGAAAACATGCAGTCGAACCATATCTCGCACTTTCCTGCTAATTTAGTATTCTTCTCTTGGATAAGTGCATCGGCGAAATAATTATTGCTTTCCACAATCTCGTTGTTTTTCTCGTCGCATTTCCGTCCCGATAGGCTTCGCTCGATTTCGCAATCGTTTCTCTCGATTGCCATTCAATGATCGCCGGCTAATTAATTGGCTTCAGTCCCGCGAACACGATACGTTTTTTTCCGACCTCTTAATTCTGTCTAAGCTTTGGCAACCGTTTCTCCAATTACGCCGAGAAAATCGAGCGGATGATCGAGCGAGCTAGTAACGCCGTGGCGCGATCTTATCGAGCCCGGTATCCTGTCAGGGCTGTCCCGAGGAATCGATCGCGCGTCCCGAACGCTCGGCTAATATTGACAGCCAGTGACACGGGTTCACCGACACGGACACGCGGGAACGAGATCGTCGCCGATGGGGAATGTAAATGCCTCTGACTATTTTATCGATCGCTTCTTCGCTCGTCGAACCTCTTCCTTCTGGACTAGCAGGAATCCAGACCGACTAGATCTCATTTCCTTCGATTGTCTGCCGTGATATTTACTTATCCAGTAATTTATAGACATCGTTCGCGATTTATAGCCGCTCGATTTATAAAGTATAAATTGCGCGATGTTCATATACGGTGTTCGATACGATTTCCAAGGTTGCTATTGTATTCCTAGGCGATACGTTTCAAATATTAATGGTTACATTACCGCGCGTCCCCATACGCTTTTGACGGAAAACCAGCATCCGTTCATTAAGTTGCCTCCTTCGTCGTACGCATTGTTTGCTCTGTTAACGGCGCATCGCATCCGATTCGACATGGCTCAAAAAAGAGATCCCCCGTCCCTTTGTTCTCATCTCGCTGCAAACTTACCGAACTGTTTTTCGTCGCATCAATTTCACGCATGCTTTTCAATCAACGGAATATTTCTCGCGAAATACACACGTTGCAGAGGATAACTGCATGACGGTGTAACTCTCGGCGAAGAGGCTGCTCGAAGTCTATCGTTGAAAGGCAGTTAGCAGCGCGCACACTGATGGATTTATTTTCCAAGAAGAGCATCGATTTAACTGGCCAGCCCATTAAGCCGCGGTTAATGCGAGGTTCTGAAGCATTTTGATTGAAAGCTGGCGAACGATGGGTGTAGTTCTACGGAGAAACGAACCGAGACAAGCAAAGGCTTATCTGATGACATATTGGTCTGTACCGTTCAGAGGAAGCAGACCCGATAAATGCATAATTGTTTGCATTTAATGCTGATAGACGCTATTACGGTGCTTCGAATCGTTGGAATTTAATGTTTTACTTTAAGCTTCCTGGAATCGATGCGTCATTATATTAACGAGCCTCTTAATATCAATGCTTGCCCCTGTAGATCTATAAACGCACATAATCGCGAATATCGAGCCGCCAACGAACCTTCTCTCTCGCAGACTTTGCTCGCTCGAGATAGTTTCGTTAAATTTACACGTTTACGAAACGAAAATTAATTGCACCGCAAATCCTTGGCTGGAATGCAATTTGTATGTGGCGAAAGAACGAATGTACCAGTATCTTGCCACTTCATTATGGAGCCCCCCTAATTTTAAAAGTTTGCGTTCTCGATAAAATATCGGCTAGTGTGATAAGAATGCGTTTTGCACCGTTAACAACATACTCTGCGTTCTCAAACTTTTGTAGCATGGATATATCTGTTCCTCGAGCACCAAAAATTCTACGAGAACATTGCTCCATTGTTCTTTAATTTCTTTCTAGTGAATTTTCAAATTTACAACTTTCGAAACGCGGGAATTTAGAAATTTGGAAAGTGGCAAAGAACTGTCGTAGATTGATCTACGTAGAACAAGAGTCCATTATGTCAGACACAACGGACCGTGTCGTAAGAAGAGGACCGGAAAAGCCTGCTGGCAGAATCGAAGACGCTCCCAACGGAGATAGCAAAGCACCGCTTCCGGCCCTCTTTAATTGTTATTAATTGATCCGAACGGCCGCGTGTCGGTGACTTCGATCGAACCCAGATCGAGGACTGGATACGTATCGGTCTTGAGTAAGGTGAGCGCAATTAGAGCTCCGGGACACGGTAATTGAGCGTCGATAATGTTGCCAGCTCGAGGAAAGCGATCACTGATATCAACGTCGTAGAGACGAGAACTCTCTGATTGAGAGATACTCAAGAGAGACTTGAATTCGAAAGGGCACGAATTTTTATGTGCTTTCGGTTCGTGCAAGTGGAACGTGCGAAAGGACCGAGGAAAGATAACCGAGATTATGTAAAGCGCACGGAATATGTTCGAAACACGACGCGAAAATATTATAATCCCCGCGTAAATGTTTACGACCGCTTTGTGCCGAAGGCAGCTCCGAAATTTGTCTACAGAAACACAAATGTGTAATTTCGATATGATGGTGGCGCAAGGATCAACTGCAACAAAGAGCAATTGTTCGTTATCGAGCGAGTTTGTTTAATATTTGCTGATCGCAGCTGCGCTTCCTTTCCAAACAGAGGGTAACCCGCAGCTATTGCCACAGAAGGAGAAAGAGAGAAGGTTTTGAAACGGCGCTGCAATTTGAACGATGGGACACGACATCGACGTTTCACCTCTACCGCAGTATTTCAGGCTGTAACGCGAATCCCGCGTCTCGATCGGACTGAAACGTGCTATAAAGTTTTCTTAATTGCCTCTCTCCCTTTCTCCGTGGACCAATCACACGTGGAACAAACGTAAAAACCAGGCAATCAAATAAAAAATAATAAAATGAAAAGGAACGAGAACCGCCACGTATGAGCTACACGTTTAACGTACTGCAACACGTAAATACGCGAGCAGCGTGGCAGTAAGAAGCGGAAATAAATACGGTTGTCTCGTCGTAACGTGTAAACGTTAAATTAACCGATTAAATATCCGTTTGATCCGGCAGTTAAATAACAACCTACCACACCATCGTGTACGTACATTGGGTAGTTGAGAGATTGGAAGAAAGAGTGCGCGCGTTCGCCGAGAGAAACAGGTGAACAGGAAGACGAGGGTGTTAGAGAGGAAGGAGTCGAAGAAAATGTACACGGTGAATCATAATAAGGGAATATAGTTTCGCGGTCTCGATGAAATCGGTCCTATAAACGAAATACTCTGGTAACTACATATAGAAGGAATCATCGGGAATCGAATTTGATAGACTCGTCAGATTCGTTATATTACCGTCGACTGAGCTGCACTATTTGGCCTAGGTTAGCGTATCATGATAAAAGCTGTATACGTGTATTCGCGAATCGACCGCGAACCGTCAATAAACTCGACGACGAATCTCGATGATCGGGTTCGATAAATAAAGCGGCCTTGCGACGCTACGAGGCTCACGAAGCACGACAAATAGAGGAACGAACGAAGGAACAGGAGAGCAGGCGAAGGTAGAGACACGCTCGCTCGCTTTGCTGTTCTTTCTGCTTCTTGCGGCCGTATCGAGCGGATAGTTCCCAGGCTTCGGTCGCTCGGTTACTTCTTAGGCTACGTAAGCCGATTCCCCCCATCAAACTAGCCGACCTATACCTATCTACGAACCGTATCGAGTGTACGTCCATCCGATGGATGGGTTAATTAAAACGAGCACACGCGGACATAGCCAGACACACCAGTTCTGATCGCGTTTTTCCACGCGAATCGTCCTCGATGCTCGGCCAGAATTCGAACAGCACGAAACAGCACCGTCGCGTCGTGCGCGCCACTCTTCGCTAATTTTGCTTGTCCGACACGTTGATGGACGTTGTCCGGTAGAAAAAAAAGTGGTTTTCGACGTAGCTCGAACCGTAACGTCGTACTTCTCCGATGCTCGTGACCGAGAAGTCGATGAATCTTCATACGGAAAGTTTTTGAGCAGATGTAATCACGACTACCGGGAAAGATCTCGAGAAAACGGAAACTCGATTATTCGAGTGGGAATATCTTCTCGACGATTACCACGCGGTCGATTACCGATCGTTAATAGTTCACCGAAAGGCAAAAAAATGATAGATCAAGCAGCCGCAAGTTCGCAGTTTCTTTCACGGTCGATTTGCCTTCTTGGCGAATGTCGAGGCACACCGAAAATCGCGAATTAATTCGTCCCGAGTCGGTTTCTTTGCGCGCGTCTCGCTCGATACGTACGGTTCACGACAAGAAAACTATCCACGCGCGTTCATCCATCACTGTCAAACGAAAACCTGGCTCGTCGATAAACTTTCTACCTATCGTACACCGTACGTAGACAAAATAAGCCGTGAAGTGTCCACGGGACGAGGCTGTCTCCTTATCTAGCAGGTGAAAACGGACAATACGAGATTTCCCGAGGAACAACGCGCGCGACACACGCGTGACATTAATTCTTCGATCATTTGCCATGCGAGGTCGTGCCCTCTTCGATCATTTGGAATGTAGATTTATCTACGCTCTGTGTACCTAAGTGTCCACTCTTTCTAACGTACATGTACCTACTTACTTATAGGAAAAATATCGATGTAGGGAAAAGATCGTTCGATAATCCTAATTTTTAGATTCAGAACTTTAGTTATACAGATTTGAAAATTTGTAGACTTGAAAATTTCGAAAGGCAGATGGTCAAAACAATCCTACGTTGCACCCTGCCGTATATGCCTAAGTGACCACTGTTTGAGGTCGTGGTCTCCTTCGATGATTCTTCGATATCGTTATGCTTTCGCGGAGAACGAAGAAGGAAGCAACGGGCCACTTGCTAGCCATCAATTGCGCTTCAATGAACCGGAAACTCGACTTCCAACGTGTACCTTTGCGATCGTTTCCTCGATCTCCGGACCGTATCGGCCAAATTTCATTGCGCAACGCGTGCTGTTCGAAATCTCGCGCGCAGAAACGCGGTGTAAAATCTGCGATTGCCACGGTACGACCCATCGTCGCGGGCTAACTTGGCATTATCGATTAACTGAACGACGCGGAGAACCACCGTGGCTCAATAACCTGCCGATACACGAAGCCGTGGAAAACCGTGCGAGATAAGGAGCAACAGGTATCCCAGGTACTTATTGTATTTATTCGATGGCTGTTTACGGCTAATATTTCTGCGCTAAGGTTAAATTCAACGTCCCGTATTCGGAGTACGAGGCAAATCGAACCGGTAAATTTCCAGCGAGGCAAATGACAAATTGGTAATTTGGAAAAACGTGTTGGGTCAAAACATCAACACGTACCTTCGTATTCGAAACTTATTGCTGCCGAAGACCATGCTGCCGATACTACCCAGGACGTTGTATATGTTCAGATTCAACATCTGTCCATCAATCGCTCGTCGATATGCTGGCGTGCAAACACCTCAGGTCATCGTATCTGTCCACGAAAATGTCACTGGCGCTTCTGCCTCGTCGCGTGTCTCGACACCATGCAATCGATCACACATTTATCAACAACCCTCTCGAATTCACTAATTTCAATCTCCTTCACAGTGGAACGAATCGAGAAGCCCGGCTCCCAAGGCACCGAACACTGTTCGCGAACAAACCAGACGACCGCGTTCAACGTTGAACGATCAATGTTGACAGCTGTCATCGACTCTCACGGCAAGATCCACGCGATGCGAACTCCACGAACGCTGTCAACGGAATGACTCGGAAGCACGGGTCGCGATCGTCGAGGCTGACGCGAGGGTGGGGGCAAACGAGCGAGCGAGAGGCGAATAGAAAGGTGATAACGAGTCCGACAAGGACGGGATGGACCGAAAACGCTCGAAGACGCACGACCGATACCGATGGGTCCGATCGAGGGACCGAACGCGACGACAGGTCAACGTGTCTCGTTATCTGTCCCTCTGATCTGTACCGGCAAACAGTACGCATGTAAATAGTGCGGGAAACGCCGATGATCGCACCCCTGAATCGCATTAATGCCGTTGACATGTCGGCCTGACACTACCGTGCTACGGTGGAAACGCCGCGAGAAGATGTATCGGTACAGGAACCGGTTTAATTTGACGGCGTCTAGAGAGTCGCTAATACACTTTGAGATACACGATTCGCTCGTTTCTGGATCGCCTTTCGTTTCGCGACAGCTGTGTCGCTGCCTCGAAACGGGGCCTTCTCCATATTTTGAAAAATTGGAGATATTGGGAGAAACCGTTTGGATGCTCGTTATCCTTGTATCTTCTGATCGCGGGTTTAAGCGACTTTTCGACTCTCGGATCTCAAGATCGTTGGTACAAACCGATCACATTATTATCGATCAGTTTACGACGAACGTTATTAATTCCTAAATAACAGCATGTCGGATCTCGCGAAGCACGATTCGCAGGTGCAGTATCTGCAATCGTAACTCGTTTCTCTAGCACTGCATTCGCAACTTACGACCACGATGGACGAAGCCGCGGCCGCGGATACTGTAATTTATACGCTGCAACTGCCGAAGTTACGGAGCGACAGCTTATAGCTCAAAGGACGTTTGGCTCGTTTTGGTGCCGGCCTTCCAAGGGCCGCGAAGACGCTGTAAACGTCGTACGCGCCGATCTATACCGGCCACGTGATTATCCTTTTCACGTAATAAACATGGCCAAGGTATTCATTCGAGACGCGATTAAATCTAAGTGAACGTGTACGCTCCCGTCGACGTACAACGCCTCGTAACTTATACGCGTAATCTACGATCTTCGACAATGCCTTCATACGATACGAGATCTCGAGCGTTGACAAGAAGGAACGAGTTCGACTCTATAAACGGACAGAGGCTCTTTTTCAGTCGACAGAAGCAACGCTTTCGGCTTCGATCAATCGATTTCGTAACAATGTTTGGACGTTTGGTTTCCAGGCATTTTTGTTTGGTTTCACCCCGGGGATAAGAGGATCGAGGACGAATCCCCACATGTGCTCCCCTGTCGTTCAGGGTACTCCGTTCTTCTCTGTGTACATAGGTACTTCTAGGAAATCATATTCTGGTACGTGGTTCGTAAAATTGACCGCTTCTAAACGGTCAGAATCTGTTCTATACACGTGGCACGTCTGGTCTGCCTCGGTACGTTAGCTACGTTTATTAGAGGCGAAGGGCGGTCAGGCGTGTTCAGCTACGGTCATACATTTTTAACAGTTTCCTCGATCCGCGAAGGTCCGGTCCTCCTTTTTCGCATTCCCGTGTAATAACAGGTCTGCACGCCAGGATCGACCGGACCCGCTGCTCGTCCCAAGACAGAAAACCGGCACAGCCCGCGGCGATTGTCGTAGGTAAGTGAGTTTGACGCACAAGCGTGGCTGAATGCTTGGCCAAGACCTGTCTCACCCCTCTCGGTTTCCACGTTGTTTCGCCTCGTTCTCTTCGATCGATCGATCGAAATTATGATCGTCGTTCTCTCTTGCAATCTCAATCTGAACAACTGCGAGATACGTATTCGACTGTTCTTACTAACGACCCGAAAGTGATCGTTGGCCTAACTAGAGACTATAGTGGGACTGACCCACCCTAAAATATAAAGTGACTCTTTGATAAAAAATTGTCGAACTTTCCAGTTATCGTATTCTCAGATTTACAAATGCCCAAATTCCTATACACTGTTCAGTACGCACCTAGCGATTTTTACTATGGAGCTAGAAGATCAGGAGACTAGCTAAGAGATCTAGTCCATCGAAAATAAAAATCTTAATTGCACCAAAGGAAATGACACGTCGACATGTGCTTCTTTTTGATTGATCGTACAGAATCTCGTGTCGAATCGAACCTGTCAAAATAAGAACTCGCTTATCGCGTGAACGAGGCGAGCAATCGACGTCGGTATCTCTCGATGACGAATGGAATTCACGTGAACGAAATGCTCGATAAAATCGTGGAGTTCACGAAGGAAAAAACGAGGAGTAAAAGGAACAGGAAGGAGGAGGAACGGTACAGAAACAAGCGTGTCCAAGCGGCCCGGTTTCACCTGATTTTTATGGTCGCTCTTGGGCAAAAGGTGCATACGCTGCTCAGGATGAGTAATACCGGCAAGGCGCATGTACCGGCACCGTTACTTTTTATCCTGGGCTCTTCCTTTCTCTCCGGGACGATACGGGAACAAAACGATGAGATACGATTTCGATCGACGAACAAACGAAACGCACCTTTGTGCATACATTTGGGGAACGGAGTCGGCGACGCGACGCGGCGTTTCCACTTCTATTCTGATGCCACGGCTCCGTGATTCGGCGAATTCGAGACGGAAGAAGGCTTAACCGGGCAGCTTTCCAAAAGCGAGTTCGTTGTTTTTCACCTTCGCCGTCTCTAACACCCTGGCTAACCAAAGAAGATGTCTCGCCAAGAGGAACGCGTTATTACACTGGCATTCAACGTTTAAATATCGCACAACGGCTGGGTATAAATAGTCGCTTCTACGTGCGATATTCTACGAAAACGGGGAGTGCAATAGTATGAACGTTAATTCTGTAAGATAGGATTGTTGAACGTTGGCCAAATATCAAAGAATATCGTCGGAACGTTATTTTAAGTAAATGTTCTTAAAAATACTGTGGCACTCTCTCGGTAGTTGCTAATTAGAGTCCCTGTAAAAATGTCGACACGGAACGCTATCTTTAATTATTTAAGGCTGATCGAAAGTGTAGTAAAAACCGTGTCGTTCTTGAACTGCACGATTTTACCGCAAAAGCCACGGCTGTCGTTCTCATTTATCAATGGAGCGGTTATCGGTGAACTTCCGTGGACAGTTGAAAAAAACGCGGTGGTAGAAAGTGCGTTTACACTTCGCTCTCGTTCCGCCGAGCGGAATGACAGATTGCGAAAACCAGGACGACGGTGCCTCTTCGCTTATCGTAATAGTCGAAGGCGGAGGCACCGCGGCGAAAGTTTGCGTCTCGAATCGACCGCAGTTATCTCTACTCTGAAATACATTTTGAACTGTCAAAGCCGATAGTATCTTGCAAAAGTCCGTAGAACGTAGTCGTTAATTCGTACAACTAACGTAGAACTGGTAATTCATGGGATAACGAACCATGTTGCACAGTAGTAGACATTCTTCGGTGTCTAGGTACATGATTCTACGGTATATCTCTTGGCATCTTCTCCGGGAATACACATAGAATTATGCACGCCGACTGCGTGTTGCAAAACAAAATTACAGTGATAGGTACTAGAGATTGGAGTTACGCAGAATTTGTAATTCGAAAGATCCGTGTGACTGATGAGCGCATCAAATGCCCGACGAAGAGTTTATGAGCAGTAATGTGCACCGATCAATGCATTAAATTAAAAAATTTACTGATGTTTTTATACGTTAAATGATGAAGTGTTACTCATGAGTATAGTAATTAATAGACGCGAAGCATGGATGTTCCAGAGAGCGAAAGCGTTTCTGGCTAGCCACGTGGCACAAAACAAATTTATTATTACGGATGGATGGGTGGTCGTACGGAACTGGCGAACGAAAAACGCGGTAAAGACGCGTGCTTCTGGAGGTTAGTCGTACGATTGTTCCGGGCCATGTGCGGCCCAACTGCCGTGCAATAAATATTCTCGACTCGTAAAGTTTCCGGGGTGTTCGCAGCTTCGGCTGCGAGCTGACCGAACGATCCGCAAACAACGACCGATTCGACGACGAACGACCGCATAAACAGGCTGCGTTAAACGCGTCGCGACGGACGCGGATGGCCGTTTCACGACCTCGTCACGACACGGCCGAGGAAATCGTTGACCGCTGTTCTGTGGAAAATTGCCGGGGTCAGTGACATCCAGCCTGCTAACCACGGTTACTGTTGCACCTGCAGGAAGAGGCGACGTTAAACCGCAGATCGCGACTACGTTGGCCGTCTTCCGAGAGCGTGGACGTTCGTCTTCCGTGCGAGACAGAACGCACAGAGAGCACGGTCCAGCGACCGCGTCTAGGCGATATAAATAGGAGGCGTGGTATGAAAACGCGTGTTACGGACGTTCGCATTCCTAGGAATAAAGTTTGCCCGAGAATAGCGAGAATGAACGCGTGTCAAACGCTTTGGAACAAGGACGACCAGTCGTCGAGACTTTCCAGCACTTGGAGCGTGTGATCGAGCCTCTATCAACGTACTCGGTTATTGACTAATCGGATGATAAATAACCGTCAGTCGGTGCCAGTCGAGATAACGCGAGATAAGAGGTTCTGTACTGATTGGCAGAAGACTACAGAGTACTTAACGAAAGAGCGTGTAACAACGAATGTAATGCGAAACGAGAGTTCCGGTAAAAAACACCCAATTTGAATTTCTCAATCGAGAAATAAATAACAGAAGAATTAGTATTTTTTATGTACCTATAGATGTTTAGATATTACAGTCAGTTCCTTTTGAATTTCGCAAACTTAAACTTTGAATTGTCCGCTAAGCAGGTTTCACTTTCAATTTCACTTTCATAATTTACCTCGGTATTGGGTACGCAATCTTTAATCGCGTACTGTACCATTTTGGAATGTTACATTAACTATTTATCAGCTGCGTAGTTTCACAATTCGAATAAGCTAATTCAATGGTACCCGGCGATTGAACGTGTTAGAACGCATCTGCTGGCAAGCTGTTGGAGTTTGCGGAGAGGTTACGGACTAATTGCAGAAAAGTTTCTAACCTGAAATTTGGCAAGCAGATGGTAGGGACCGGTCATCTGGCGAGCATTTGTTCTAAAAGCATAAACCTAAGCATCTTCCATTTCCCGGTTTAGGCAGCAATCTGGACAACGGATAAGCCTTTAAGAAAATTCGAAGCGCATCCGAAATGGAAAATGGATTCACAGGGATTCGTTTCGGTACGAATTCCGATATTTAATCGACAGTGTCGCGCAAAATTACAGGAGCGTCGTCGGCGAATTTATTAAACCACGCCGACAAATGAAAGGACGCTCGTTTGATTAATGGTTCAAAGACAGTCAGCGTACGCTCCACCGTTTGTTTCATCCTCCTCGACGCGAGTTTGGAGCCGCGTTAAAATCGAGCTCGCATCCAGGGTCGCGAGCCGACCGGAATAGCGACCGCTATATAACGCGGCATTTATACGTCGAAAGCATTACGACCGTCCGGAATAGCGAATGACATCAACCGAGCAGAAGTTAGACGGTTTACCTATGCGGCTACGAACGCCGTTGATTGCTCGTTTGATGATCTCATTAACGCTCCTCGTTGAAATCTTTCGCACCGTAGAATAACATCGTTATGAGCTCCACGCTCGTGCAATTTTGTTATGCAATGTGCAATCGGTGTAAATAAAATCCTTCGTAGTGTGCGTTTGGACAAGATAGTCAAGGACGTATTTTAGTAACGTGCGTGTGATAAATGTCGAGGAACAGCTTCTTCCTCGCAACTTTGACTGACATTAGGAAGTTTATGTTACTTCCAGATGACTAGGGCGAAGTGTACGGGTGGGTAGGTGGTACACTTGCAGATATCGTAGAACATAATTTTATATTCCATTCGAAATCTCTAATCCCTAAATTCCTAAATATTCCAAACTCGCAACACAGAACCTAAATATGAAATGCGATCGAAGCTGTGACTCGTCGAAATAAATCATCGACGTGTAAGTCGTGCTGCGTCGTTGAAAGGTGCGTAGGTGGCACACGTGTTTACCCAGGTGCAAGCGAAACGAGACCTCGTTTTTCGCGGTTGAAGTCGATGATCGGGGCTGTAGTAAAAATCGATCGATCGGTTTGTCAAACGATCTCTCGTCACGCGTAATAACGGTAAATTATTCGGTTAATAATGTCGAGTAATTTAACCATTTGTTCGTAAGATGGAGAGTGTCGTCGCGAAGATACCGTTCCTCGAGACGCTCCCGTGAGCTCGTGTCCGGTGTCCACCGGTCTCGACTCGCTGCCCATTGTCTTCGTGGTTGTTCTTCGGACTCCTCTGTCGTTTCGTTCTTACTCGTTTACTTCGTGACGAGAAAATGGCGACGTTTCGTTTTGAACGAAGCCGAAGTCGAGGCATTGGAGCTGGCGAGCTGGACACGACCAGATTCCTTTCGCAAAATGTGAAAGGTTTGCCGGGAAAATTCAGGTTCGACGAATGAAAAGTCGTCGTGAAAGGGTAGATCAACTCTTTCTAAACGAGTAAAAGTTCAAAATTGAGCCACTGCATTTCTTTTGTTAATATTTTCGACCTCACAATTGTTTCTTAATATTTTAAAGAAGTTAACATTTTCTAAGAAGTCTGTGGGAGACGTACGCGTCATTAGAATTTTGAAACGATCTCTTCGCGATTATAAATATTCCATTTACATTTATGATCATTTCCCCATCACTATGCAAGACCTCACTCCCTTTTACGATCATTAATTTTTGCATTCGGTTCGCGGTATCGAGTATCATTCGTGAAAAGTAAAAAAAATACTGCGTTTATAGATGAGGGTTCGAGAGAAGTAAACCTTGAAAGATAGCAGTAAACGGCGAGAAGTTCGTTGTACGAATCAATATACATAAATACGCGTCAAAGTAATTTATAAAATGGCGTGCTGGGGAAAGCTGTAATCAATGCATTATAACGAGCGATTAATTAAGCGTATACATCGGTCCCAATAACGGGTTATCTAGAGAATACCGTGCAGGCTCGCGATACGCGTTTCCGTTCATCCTAAGAATGCATCGTTCGTTCGATTACATTAATAATCGTTTTATTAGAGGAAGGAAGAATTTCGAGAAGCTACCGTCGCGATATTATTACCTCATCTAAGTTTGCAAATAAACGAAATCTAATGGTGTAACATACTCGTCCTGCTTAAGCTGGTTGTTACGAAATTCGGAAACACTTTCTTCTAGTCGGATGTTAATCGGCTAGTTAACGAAGGCGAATAAGCTACCAGCGTTACCACTATCGCTGCTAAACCCGCCTAGAATTAGTCAGGATTGCATGCAATTGACCTGGTTCCTTAGCAAGTCGTCAAACGAGTCTCTCGCCATGTTGTACGAAGGGAGGACGTTACCGTGTCGCGTGGAAGGTGGCTCGAACTAGTGCACCATACTCGAGTTTCCCAGCAAAGATAATACGCTTCTGCTGAAACGAATAACTACGCGTTGTTCTCTTTTTAATTGCACTTTATAATTAGCTGACGCTTCGCTCTGTTGCGCCACGCTTCTCGGTGCAAATACTTCAACCGTGTGACGAACACTTCGATTCGCCGCGAATACAACATCGACGCTGCTTAAGATATTGTTTATCTAATATTCAATTCCTAATGCCGGCCATTCATCATCTACGTGTATTTAACGCGTTAAGGCTGTCACGTTTCTCGATTGTATTTGCAAGAATCGTAAGAATGTTTATCTTTAAATAATGTCTATCAACAACGGTGATTACACGTCACCTTTTCTTCAGATTCTGAAGGCAATCTACAGGTGGATTTTTATAACGCACATCCGCGACGATAAAGAATATCAGTGCATTGGTCGATGTACTTTCACGTTGCATTTCGCGAGACCGAGCACCAGTAAATATGATGGTGTTTGGGTAAATACATATATTTCCACGATAATCTATCGATACCTCGATCAAACAGCTGATTTTTTACCCACAGAGCGCCGTCGCGACGCAAATAAAAATTTCTGATTTCGAAACCGTTTATCATCTACGCAACGACTAACGGAATCAATAAATGGTATAAATAATCAGTAAATTCTTCTTAACTTATCGTTATTCGCAATATTGAACTACTTCGTCAATACTGGAAATTATCGATTTCCAAAAATCAATTGCCGAAGCTCGACATCCAGACATTCAGGTACTTGGTTAGGTTTTGCACCGACAAAATCGAAGGTAACTCTAGACCTCGTTCGAATCGCAAGCTTCACAACAAAATCGACATAACGCGATACCTCACGATTATTTGAAATGGGAATCTGTTCAGGTACTCGGTTCCAAGTCCTCGCGGCAACAAAATCGGAATAATACGATACACCATGCCCTGTCTTTTTCTTCTTCAGGCTATACCTTTACGCGGTGTCATCCGACGTGGCGAAGAGAGGACAGGTAACCGGTGTTAAGCGATACCTGACAACGTAGTCGCTGGCTACCCTGTCGAGGTCGCGGTCTTGCCTTCGTACAGCCACAAGGTGTCAACATACAGAGAAACGAGTTTTACTGGCTCGTCCGACGGCGAAAAGAAAGCGAGGGATCAAGAAAAGGGCGAAACGCGAAACAAAGGACGATCCAGAGAAGTCGAGACCTAGGTTGATCGACGTAACGACGATGACACTGTCCAGAGTTGATCCCTTTTTAGCTGCAGCGACTCGAGGATACTGCTCGTTAAAACGACTCGAAGTTCAAACGAAACCAGTCGCGTACGTCAATCATGAAACCGATGAAATGTTTCTGAAGGAGCATCCGTCTAATTTAAGCAACTCGCTTTCTAAGAATCGCGTGTGATTTCAATCTTCCGAGTAAATCGTGCCACGAGCCACATATGTGAACCGGTCAATTTAAAAGAGCGTCCACATTCGTGTACAATTTTCGACAAGCGTCAAAGTTTACGCGGAAATTTCTGTTTGGTCGTGGTTGTGTATTTTCGTGTAGCGAACTGATGACTGCTTCGCGAGTTATGATATACGCTCGAGAGTTTATTTGTACTTTTTACATTTCGTTCGGTCGATGTCGTTAACGATGAATTTACAGTGAAAATTCATGAGGCAATTACAACATGATATTCGAAGCGGGGAAAAGCGAAAACGCATGCTAGAGTAATGAGAATCAGCGATAAAGCTGCGGGTAGTCGCGTAATTCCTCGCTCGGAATATCGTTCGTGCATTTTTATGCGAATTTTTCCGAATTGCCTCGATTTATGGCAGATTATTCCCTTATCGAACGAATCATTGGCTACTCGAATCTCCTCGCGGGCTTTTTAATTGCACCAATCGAGTCGAGAGACATTTCCTGTAAAAACACATTCCTGCTCGAGGCCGAAGAGTAATCGTGCAGCAATTGCACGATTAGATTACCCGGAGTCTCGAACGAGATCTCTGATCTAAATCAGTGCACATTTTTATTCCGACCGCTAACCAGATGTTATCGAAAAAAAGTAAATCGCTACATTTCTCGAGCACGCTGTCGATGCAGCTCTCTAATTCACTATCCAGGAAGACTTTAACACCTTGCCGTTCGTCGACTGTAAAGAAAGGAAGGTCACAAATGGCCGGAACGAGAAATATAATTTTCACAAAATCACACCGTTGAGAACGCGGATAATGAAGCTCTAAATAAACGAACTGATACTTAATGTCTTTAATAATTTACCTTATCTCGTTTCATATTAAGTAATGTCATTTTTACTATGTTCGTCAACATATTAATGTATCTATTGTCATGCATGGCAACGCCGAAGAAAAATAGATTTAGTTGAATCATACGGATTATCTACTACTTTAGATAGCAGGGTCCAAAAGTTTCTACCTAATTATTTAGCAAAAATAGATTAGAAAACTGTTGATTTTTCAATGGTCATTTTGTATTTCGGATCTTGGGCGATGAGTCAATAAGACAACAACGTCTTCAAAAGTGTTATTCTTAGTCACAAAGAATTCATACACCTACATTTGACTTTCTTGACTTGAACTTAAAAATAAATTGCTACATTCAACGTCGGAGAAAATAATACCGATACATGTAGTGTGCGCCCACAATCTACTCATCGCTATTCACGACTTGGATCAAGTCGAATTTAAGATGAATCTATAAACTTCGATTGTTTGAAAATTACAAAAAACAGTTTCGAATATTCATGAATAGCGTTGAGCAAAAGCACAGTCCTAACCAGACTCTCCAGCTGTAGTAACACAAAGATCCTTTATTGAACAAAGCCAAATAGTCGACGAATTCTCACGCGTTCAACTGTTCCATCGCAGAGGAGAGCAGTGCCACGTTGAGCATAATCGAGCACCGAAGAACAGGCAAACACGCCCGTGGTGCCACGCGGTAACCTTTTTTCTGACATTTCTACCTCGCGGGGCTCGGTTTAGCCGAAAGGTTAAGAAGCCTGCGCTCAGGCTCGAATACCCTGAACAAAGAAGAAACACGAGCTAACGAGGAACGAAAGAGATCGACAGCCAGCGGTGCTGCTACTCTTTCGAAGATCTTTCGTCTCTTCCTGTCGAAGGTCGTGGCGAATCGAAATGTTTGCTCCGCGAACCGTGTCGCGAGGTCGAAACCTCGTCTACGAACGCTCTGAACGACCGCTCGAGCGTCACAGAAGCCAGCTGGTCACCCAATCAGAGCGAGAACGGAACAAAAGAAAGGTGAAAAGACTTATCGCCCCGTGAGATCGAGCCTACATCCTGTATCCTCGTTGACCTGGCCGGCGAATCCTTGCAATTATTATTAATTTATCGATAATTTCCTCCTGCCGGGACCGTTGTCTTCCACCTCGAAGAATGTTTCGTGACCCAAAAAGCCACGGACCGATAGACAAAGACGTCGAGTCACCGAGCGGATCTGCCTTCTCGAAACGCGTCGCTCTGTTCTTTGAATAGGTAGGTGTTTCTTGCGCGTGCGACCGTCCTTGCCCGAGTTCTTGCTTCGCAAGCGTGAATCGCGGTTTCTCAATTTCAAGAATACTACTCTCGCGAACGAATCGGGCCACATTCAGTTGTCCAATTAAAAATTATGACAAGTCGAATGCGAAAAATCCTGAAGCTCGCGGTCGAAAGAACGTTCGAAAAGTGGTTGGAATTCATGAACTGGACAATTAAATCGAATCATAAATATTTTCGAGAAACAGTCGGTATCTCGTGGAATAATGTCACGATTCAGGGAAAGTCACACGCTCGTAAATCAACGCGGTAATGGGCACCGTTAGATTTGCAATGATAATCTGATGGTAATGCATGCGATTCGGTCGAGCGAGCGAACGAGAAAATAATTAACGATCTACCGAGTAAAGCGAACCTCGCAGAACAATCGGCATCGACGTCCTGATCCCTCGAGAATTACGGATTTAAACGGATAAGACGAGTTAACTTGTCGTTCAACCGATAGACTCGCGGTACGTAATAGCATATTTAACGAGAAGCCTTTACTCTTCGATTTATCGTTATATTTATATTAACCGGAAAATATATATGATATTGTATCATATTTATTACGGAGCACTGAAGTTCAAGAACTTGTTAAGATACCATTTCTAACCGGATATCTGATACAAGAATTATAATTTGCATAAAGTAACAAATGACCCTATCTAACTACCAGCTTGGAACATTCAAAGTGTTAAAATGTTAAAAAGAGCCTAAGCGATCGGGTCATCTAGTACCATCTAGTTTTCCCAGCTCATGCGTGAGAAGCAGTTCCATCCTCTTAAATGACATGCTCGAGGATGTTCGAAGATTTTCGCGACGTCTCGACGGTTTCCCGGAGTGATCTATCGATCTCCTTGGGTCGTTAATAAGCGACCCGTCGACAACGCAGGGGAAGGTGTACTCGCGGTTACCTCTAATTCAACTGATCGATCGCAGGATAAGAGGAACGTACCCGGTGTACGCGTATAATGAACGATACTGCAACCAGTGCCGCGGCCATTTACTATTCAATTACGCCGCAATTACAGAAAACTGCTCGACGATCGCATACCGTTTACCTCGGCGACAGACGTTTCGACCCTCGAGACCTCTAATTGACGACCGTACTGCAAACGGTCGACGAGATCCCAGCGATTGTAAGACGCGGCACGTAAAGGCTGCCGAAAAGCAGCAATTCGTTCGCGTCGACGTCTTTCGCGACGTTGATATTTATTTGTACGAGCAGTCGTATCGCACGCGGACGCGAAACGCGATGATATTTATTATAAAGACGTGAGACTCACCCTTGAAGAGCGTGAGGCGGAGCTGGTCGCGGCGGGGGTGGTAAGGATTTTCTTCCTGGCGTGTTTTGTCGCGGTGCAAGAGGCGGAGGTGGTGAACTGGGTGATCCGGAACCACCGTATCTGTCCGTGGGACACTGGGGTTGAGGCTTCTGCTTCGGTGCATCGATGTATTTCGGCGGCAACGCGTAATAGTTCCTCTGCGTCGCGTCCCCGTGACGCTGATGATGGTTGGGCACGTATTTGGGCGGCTCGTGATACTTTTGCGGACTGGATTCGGACGGGAACATCTTCGAATTGGCTTCGTAGCCCGTCTTCACTGGACTACCGATCGTGAATCCATGATTTCCACTCTCCAGATACTTGTTGCTGCACTTGGAGTTCTCTGGAACGGGCAGGTAGTTCGGTCTGGCGGATTGATTCGATTGATTGTTCGAGGCACTTTTGTCGATACTTTTAGGCACTTGTGGTTGTGGTCTTTGACCTGAGGACGATTCTAATCTCTGAGAAGAATCGTTCCTGATCAAACCGGAGACGTCTAGCCGCGATCCGTCCACTCTCATGGATTCCTGACGAATGATTCTTGGCTCCACAGGGACTTGAGGAGCTGGTCTCTGATTCCCCGAATCGCTGTATCGTTGCGAGATGAGATCAGGTAGCTGAGCCGGCGGTCTGTTGGGAAAAGACCGCTCCTCCGAGATTCTTCTCGCTGGCGTCACTCTGCCGTTGACCATCAGCTTCTGAGTCGACGGGTATCTTAAACTGGACCGACCCGTGGCTACCATTCTGTGAGTGGCAAAACCGGCAGACACTCCGTTCTCCAACACCATTTCGGAGT
The DNA here is from genome assembly GCA_945859555.1 of Megachile ligniseca. NCBI lineage: Eukaryota > Metazoa > Arthropoda > Insecta > Hymenoptera > Megachilidae > Megachile > Megachile ligniseca. The sequence continues at coordinate 12,427,513 of OX243781.1, read as the reverse complement.
CTACGTGTTTCAGTGCTATGGCAGACCTCACGAACTGATGTTGTTCCTGATCTTGTGGCACCGTCTTCGTGGGCGAATTGGGTGACGACTTTCCAGAAGATTTCTCGTGCTCTCTTTTAGCACCGTGCTTCGATCTCCTCATGGAGTGTCGCTCCAGCTTGTGTCTGTCGCAAGACCGATCGCGGACTTTCGTCTCTTCTTGCTGATGGTGCGCGTTGTTGGGTTTACGTTGGTTCTCCGCGAAGCAATCTTCGCTAAGCTCGGGTGGCGGAGGTGGCAGTGGGTCGTCGCAATCGTGAACCTCGTTTTCCGTCACCGTCGGCGGAGAAGGTGGAGGCAAATCGGGGCTAGGTACGCGATCGTTGTAAACGTTTCTGAGATGCGGCTTCTTGGGTGGCCTCTCCGGCACCCAATCGTCGATCGATATTGCTGGTCCAACTATGACGGGACCCAATAAATCCGTGGACAGACTACCGCAACTGTTGCTGTGCTGATGCTTGGGGCTCGACAGTTCCCCGTTGCTTTGATTCTGGTTTCTATTGCCGTTTTCTCTCCAGGTGCCGCTGGCATAATCGGACGCGGAGCTGGCTCGCCTCGAAGACGGCGGTCTAGGACGAGGAGGTGGTTGTGGCGGAGGGCTCTGAGGCGCGGGAGCTACTCCTTGCGCCAATTGTGGCTCGGAACGCCAGGATGCTTGATGATGTCTTTCGTAGAACGAGAGCAACGCCTTTTTCTGTATAGCCTTTAACGTAGGGTCCGACACTCTGTGACGCTTCTCTGGATCCAAATAAGTGTAACGCATTTGTTGTTGTTGTTGTTGCTGCTGCTGTTGCTTCTCTAGCTCGTTTATCCGCTCTGCTACCGACATCTGCGGTTGCTGGGGCAACGACGATGCCATTCTGAAAGAAATGCAAGTTTTATATCACGCGATCAACATTAACGCGAAACGCGAATTTCGAATACGGAACAAAGAAAATTACCTCGAAGACTGTGTAGAATCCTGAGGCTGCGTTGTGCTGACCGGATACAATTTGCGTTGATTTCGTTCGCGATCCAAATAAAGCACGCTTTCCGAGTGGTGTCTCTGCGGAGTCTGTACTCTGGCACTATGAGCGATCAACTGTTTGCTACAGGGAAGTCCGTTCCCTTGACTAACGTCCGACATCGATCCATGAATCGGATTCCAATTTTCGGGGCTCTGAGGCGTCGTCTGACCAATCTGTTGACGTATCGGACTCTGCGGCATCGGCTGAGCCAGCGACCCATATTTGTCAGCTTCGATCCTCGCCGAATTGTCCCATTGGGAATTGGTCTGCGATTTATCCAACGATTCCTCGTCGATGCTAGATTCCTGCCACTTGCTCTCTCGAACCGTCGTTGAAACGTCGGTTACGTTGGCCGACGAGTTGCAGTGATTGATCACAGCCGGTAAGCTAGATCTGCCCTGACTCTGTTTGTTGCGATCGTTCATCGAAACTTGCCACTTGTCCGGCCACTTCTCGCTGTGCCTGCCCTTCGTGGTTGGCGACAAACCGCTGCTGCTGACGTCGCTCATGGAACCTTGCCATTTGTCGTGGCAACCGTTGTTGGTTTTCTGAGTTAAAATTCCACCGTTCACGCTGCTAACGTCGGACATCGATCCGTGATGCCATCGATCCGACGCGCCCTGTCTCGCCGGCAAACCGCTTGATACGCTGACGTCCGACATGGAACCGTGCCATTTCAGGGTCTCGCTGCTGGAGGCACTTCCGCTCGAGGTGGTCACCACGCTGTCTCTTCCTTCCCTCGAGGTATCCTCCCAGGTCGAGGTTGGTCTTTGAGCCACTGCCTCGCTGTCTCTTCTCAATCTGTCCAAAGAACGTCGAGCGTAAACATTTTAAAACGGTAAACTTCGAAACAAATCGGATGATCTTACCTGTCGAGAAACGGAGTGTTCGTCGTGGAGTCCACGCTGGACACGTAGCTGTGGTATCCTTCGGATTGTGCGTAGCTGGCCTGCTGAGAATGCTGCACCCTCGTGTACTCCTCGAGACCCGCTTGTGTTAGGGTAGCCTCCCTATAAATGTCCACCTGACAAACCACGATTAGATTAACAAACTGGTTGGTACATCGTAAACGTTACAGAAGAACCGAAGTGAATTTACCTGGGACACTTGAGGATCTTGATAACTCCTAACGTAGGCCTCCAGGTCGGCATGGCTGAGCGTCTGAGCGGTTTGTTGCTCGCGTTCAGGAGGCGATGGCACCACGTATTCAGCGTCTCCCAATGCTTTACCCTCGCGATCCACGCGAGGCCACAATCTCGGTTCCTCTTCGACGTTGCTTCTGTTGCGCGACTCGAACGTTTCTGCCGGGATCTTCTCGCATCGCTCCATCACCGTCTTCAGCTGCAACGCGAAAATCGTTGTTCTTTCTAAGTGCGTTACGATGCGATTTCCTCCAGCCACATCCTGTGATCCGTTGCATAATTGCCGCGCAAGTGTGCTTTACAAGTGCGAACGCGAATCGACTTAAACTGCATTTTCCTTTCAGCCGCGCGAGCCTCTGCTCCTCCGCGAGTATCGACTCAAACGCGTTTCGATCGCGTTTCAAGGAGTAACGAGCTAATTAGACGGGTCTGTCGAAAGGCGCGGCCGGCTAATGAGGGAATTCTAAATCGGGCGCGAGCGAAGCCGAGTGAATTACGGCGCGTTAACGCGTTCTCTCGGCGGTAGCGTTCTGGAAAGGCTGGAATTCGTTCGCGTACACGCGCGCGTCAGGATTAAAAGGCGGAGACACGGGTCGGCCGCGTAAAACAACTCGTCTCGAAATTGCTGGCCTACTTTTCAGGAAGTCAGCGGCGCAACACCGCTGGCGATTATGTCACCGAGAGAAAGGAGAGTGCGGGTGTGGGAGATTAATTATGCTCGCCGTTTTAGGGCGCAGCACGACTTTACCCAAGGTTCTGACCTACCCGTCGTTCTCCGTGTTTAACGCGACACGTTCGACCAATTAAACTTCCTTCGAACGCCTGTTCGTTGGACGTCGTCTCCGTCGACACCGTGAAACTTTACAGCGACCGCGGACCTCGCTGAAAATGGTACGATAAGCTCTCTCGTGACTCGTTAACACGCTCGAAAGCGACGTTTCGCTCGCTTTGCAAATGAGTTTTCCGTTTCGTAACCGACCAGACGCGAGGGAATGTTCGCCGGGGCGGTTTCGTTCACGCAGTGACGCACCGTTTTCGTCCGGTATGGCAACCTACAGGAAAAACTCGAATTCTCATTCACTGCTAAGCGTGAACGAACTCGGTAATTTTTCAAAGACCGTGATAAGGTCATTGCCGTAACTAGGAATATAACGCGTGGTCATACGATCGTAGCGATCAAAGGTTGTCCCTCGTAAAAGAAAAATAGCTACGCCAATGGTTAGGGTACCCAGATACATCACCTGCTGCGTGAACGTAGGATTGGGCCTCTTGGTGTGCGGTCTGGTGTATTGAGCAGGCTTTTCCTTCGGATAATTGGTGTGATCGGTCCAGGACTTGGAGCGATGGGATCCGCTGTGTCCCGAACCGTGGACGTCCTCGTCGGGATGTCTCTCCGGCGCGCTCGGCCACGACGGATACTTCTCGTGTCCGGGTCCATAGCAGACCCCTTTGAGGCTGGACGCGTCTCTGACCGGTGGCGTCGGTGGTGGCGACGCTTCGTCTCTTTCATTGAGAGGAAGCGTGTAGCTGTCGAATCCGAGGCTCTCGCTGTACCTGTCCCGACAAACAAGGAAACGTATCCTTTAACGGCACGCTTCAAGCAGCCAGCTTGTTCGTTGCAACCGATCGTTTATGGAAACCCTCCTGGTCGTTCCTCCTCGCGTACGAGCAATTATACGCGAGCGAATCGCCTTGGTTATTAGCACTCGACGCGCGATGAATCACTCGCAGGACTCGTCGGTAATCCCGGTATCCGCTCGCGAGTTATCATTGAACCACTTTATTAGCAGGATGCGAGAGCGTGCTGCTGCAGTAGCCGTAATTTATGGAATGGCGAACAAGTTCAACGTAACTGGAAACGCGTATAATCAGGCCATAATTGCGACGTCGTTCCTCGGACTTGGTCCCCATGGCGACGGGACGCCGCAACCGTACCGCGTTCGTCGTGGAACTCCACGTTCCATCTATCGCGAAATCTAAGTGTGTCGGGACTAATACAGCGAACGTCTAATTGGCTGCCGAACGGTATCTCTTATCGCGCGCGCAAAAAGCCGCTCGATAAACTGCAACGCGCGAACAACCGGGAAAACTCGTCGCTCGTCCGCGAACGAACAGAGGACAACAATTAATTTTCGCGATAACGTTGACGAGCTCTTCAATGAACTATTTCTCACCGGATTAACTGGGATGCACTCGTGTTGCGCAATTAGTAGAGCGGAATAATTGAGATCGATTTACTTTCATGCTTTAACGATCGATCGGGATCGGTCGTTTAAACGCAGTCGCTTTTCAAACTATAAATTGCGAAGAAGAGCAAGTACTTCGAGTGATCAACCAGGGTTTTACTTTTTATCGCTTCTAGAAGTAGATTGCTTTCGTGCGATCTATGTTTCAAATTCGGTCACCTATAAACCCGTGAATAAAAGGGAAAGAAGAAATTCAAAGTAACGGACTTTCGAGCACGCTTCAACTTTTATCCCGGAATAAGTTGTAACGAAATAAATAAATGTAAGAAAGAATAGATGTCGTACCCGCTGTCGTTCTTATAACCCGCAGTATTCTTCTTGTGACTTTCGTTGTAACCGGCAACCGTGGCTTTCTTGGCCGCGTTGCCAGCCTCGTGCTCGTTCTCCGCGGACCTCCTGCCGTCGTTTCTGCGCCGATAGTACTCGTTAGAAGGCACAGTCCGAGACGGACTCTGCTTAAGGCCATAGCCTTCCTGAGGATACGACGAGGCACTCTTGAAATTGGCAGGTTCGCTCCCGTGGCCATGACTCGCGTACTTGTAAGGGCCCGGAGGACAGGAAGGTGGGCCCGGGGCCTCATCCTGGACTCGATATCCCGGCGGCGACGGTTGCAGTTCCGTCATCGTGTAACCGACGTCCCCGCCATCCGGGATACACCTGCAGAATCGAGTAAAAACGGATCGGTTAGCTTTCGCGTTCTTTCTCCTCGACTTCGAATGGATCAACGGCCGCGAAAAATAAAGATACGATCGCTTCGATTCCAGCTTTTTGTTCTTCGTCAATGATTAAACCAATTTTTACCAATTTTTACTCGAAGAGGACGTAATCGAGCACGAGGATAATTCCTGATTTTTGCATCGCGCAAAAACGAGTTACATAGCAGTATATCGAAATGATAATTACTAAGCGCGTACATCCGCTATTAGACCACGGTAAGCGTATATCATTCTAAGCGGCACTCTAAATGCGTCATTAGGGCACACCTGGTGTACACGCTGGCAGTATTCTAAAGGTTAAAAATTATATTACAGAGCAGAGAACACCATATTCCGGAACAAGTACCCTGGCTGCGAGCTAAGAATCTGGGTTCCAGTTCCAACACCTCGCTAACTATAATATTCCCTGTATGGGGGCTAAAGGTGTTGAACGCCTCGGGGGGTGAACTCTCGAATACCTTTATAGAAAGATCTCGCCCATACCAAAGAGGACTCCTGGAGTTCGCGTACCATTGTCGATTTGGAAGTTTCGATCGGGTGTATCTCAATCCCGCAGCTCCGAAGCACTCGAGACATCTACGAGCCGGTAAATAAATCCTCCATCGCGATAGCTGTCGTACGATTCTCGTAACGTTCATCGAGACGTACAGCTTCGAGTCTCTTACGCCAGTCTCGTTATCCGACACCGACTCCGTATGGAAAATAGGCACCATCCGTTCACGGACGTTCGATATCTCGGCATTGATCAGCGAACCGAACGATCGCGATCGGCGTTTTCCTTTTTCCAAGCGTGGAAATCAATCGCGTCGTTGCTTCTAATCGATTCTGGTGAAAGGTTAATTAAGATAACCATTAAACGGCGCTGAATACCGGGTATCGCCGGTGTGCAAATGAAAATCACCAATCGAGAACGTATTCACGAGCGTTTCGCGATTAGTCCTGGTCGCGGTTCCGCGAGTATCGCGGCTGATCGACGACGGTCGCCCGTAAATTACGACCGCTGTTGCTTTCACCCGAAGCACGCGTTCCCGGCAATCTAGATCCCCCGAGATCTCGGCTGAATCTCCGCGCACAAGCCTGTACGAGTCGCGACTTACTGATCAATTTGTTCAACCGGAGAAGTATATTGTCCAGAAGTAGGCGCGAGCTCGTCGAATCGAACGCTAGGCGTGTCCGCGCCACGCCGCGCCGCGATAAAATCCCTCGAGAGGCCTCACGCTTAACCTTTCGCTCGCGTTCGATGAGTCGCACAAACAACGTCCCTTATCGATTAAATCGATGGCTCTGATAATCGCCTGACCAAATTACGCCGTAATGAAGTCCACGGAAGAAGGTGTGTCCAACTAACGCCGATGAAAACAAACGGGCTGCTAATGAAGAAAGATGTGAGAACCATAGGTTGTGATCTGGGATCGATAGTGTCCATTTTAATCGGTGGTCCCATTGTGTGCTCGTAAAATGGATAGCCGAGCTACAAGAAATGAATACTGTTCCGAGAAAACCGAATCTTTCGTACGCGCCTCTCACACTTTTGGGAATTTAAGATTTTCGAACGTGGCACGTTAACGAACGTTTTAAGAAAACCTATCGCATCGAAGCACCGGATAAACACGTTCCAAGGTTATAACCACCTACGTCATCGAACCTTTTTGATCAAACGAGCCACGCTGAAAGTCAACAAAGGAAGTCACTCCCTAACCATTTCAGTACTCGGTATAAAAAATTGCGTTCATTTGTCGCGGAAGAAAAATTGCTACCCACGCGTGACCTCTCCGAAAGATTTTCGTCGAAACGAGAACGGTAACGCGTGTCACGGTGGACCGCCGTCGTCGTCATCGTGCTGCTACCGAGATGTGGGTCATCCAAACGTTGCCGAGGATTCACAGTCGAACGAACAATCGGCCATACATCATCGGTTATCGTAGCTTGTCCCGCGATCACCAGAGATACGGATAGTCCGTCCCAGATTCTTCCGCGTTCGTTTGGAGGCAGCGCGCGTATACCGGCACAATCGGCGCTTCGCGTCGCGTCGTTACGCCCCTCGCGACCAAGATCGATGACGCTACCACCAGCAGGTAGAGGAGAACATCCGTTGCGATTCTTGTGCCGTGTCCTCTCGCCACGCCGTGAACGTTTCTATGGACACCGTTGTCTAGAGCGGCGAGACGTCGAACGAAAACTCGAGAGGAATAAGGGATTCGAATGGAATCGTGAAGAGGACAGCTCGCCGCTGTCTCGCGTCCGGTACGAACATCCTCGTGACGATGTATATTTATGTGCACGCGCCCGTACACAAGCCGCATCTGCAAGTTTACCAGCCAGCCACGAACAAAAAGAATCGAACTCGGCTGGACTGCGACTTTTACGCGGGGCGGATAGAACCGCACGCTCCTGTAGCTTCTCTCGGACCGTACGCGTTCCGCCGTTTCAACCATTGCAAAACGCAGCCAAACGATTTTGTAATAAGCGAAAGTATGCGCACGATCCGTATGCAAGCCGGAATCGAAACGCGAAAAACGATTGATCGACCGTCTGCGAGCATTGGCGTAACTTCAGCCACGATGGTCCATTACTATCGGACAATGACTGGACACTGTAGCGCACTACTTGGAGATTTGAGAATTTGGGTCCATTTATTTGTGCGTGGACATTCTCTTGTAAGAAACGTAGATTGTATGTTTGACACTATGCTTATCAGAATGATTCGGGGTTGGTCTAACCTGAACCCTAGCTAAGTACGGCAATGCTTGCAAGGTATCGTTGCGATCTCCGTCGATCGATTAATGAAACGAATGTCGGACCAAGCTAATAAATGCTTCAGCGAGCATTGACAACTCGCAATAAGCTAACGGGTATTTAATAACTGGCTGCGAATGGATGGAACGAGGATTGGAAACGTAAGTGCTTAGAAACATGACCCTCGAATTTCACAGACTGCACCGACGACGATCGTAAACACGGCCGGAGCTAGGTAGTCGCTTTCACGACTAATAAATTCAATATAAAAGCACGCTATCATGCCTCGTATACACTAGGAACTCACGATCTTTAGCGTGCGTTAAATTGGATTCGTTATGGTGGGCGTGTCGGCGCCCGTAGTTTCGCATAATAAGAATGAAGCCTGAATAGACGAGCCGGGACAGACTTACGATCCTCCGCCGATTGAAATACGCGACGCTTAATAACGCTCCAGAGAAATTCCGACGATTCTCCGTTTCCTAAACGCAGCCTCCTTGCCGCGATCGATTGTGGACTAGTAGGTCGGTTCGATGCGTGAACAAGCTTTTCACATGTAAATTGTCGCGCGCGAGAAACCAGCCGCCGATTATCCTGGTTCCTTTCGCGCGAGCAGTCGCATCCAGACTGACAACGAAATGTCCGCTCCGCAGTCTCTCCGACTGCTCGTTTAACAATGGACACGACGAGCACGCGAACCCACGATGAAACGTGTAATTTCCTCTGTCGGAACTGTCAAAATTCTAAACGAGAGAATCATGCGAATGATGGGATTTAGAAAAACCAGGCTACCAGCTCGAAGATGTCTCGTACGAAACAACGAGGCTATTGTGCTACGAAGTTACGCAGCTTTTGCCAGCATTTCTTTGTAGGCTATTGAAGGTTGTTCAAATTGCGAAGGAACGCGTGAATGGAGGTTTGGGTCCTTTCAACGACGAATGACTCCAGGGTGAAAGAATGTCTTTGATCATTAGGTACGGGAACGAAAAAATTACTGGAAGCAATTTCTACGTGGTTTTTGAAAGGGAAATTTTAGAACGCGCGTGTTTCTGCCCACTGTGCTGAGTTGTTTAGGCAAATTCTTTGAAGCGTGTAATCTTCTGCGTCGGGACCATCGAAATGCCTCTGCACCCAATAATCAATTCGTCCGCGTGCTGGTTCTTCTTTTTACATTGGTATATTTATTTTCTGATGATTTCTTTCGGAACAAGCTGGATTTAACGCAACGTTTATTTACTCGAACGATCTTTACAATGTTTTCTTCTCAAAATTAAATAAATAAATGGCAAGTATATTTCATCGACGTTAAAATATCAATGTTAGTTTAACTTTGTGCAAGCGTTGTTAGAAACTGATGAGTGTTCATATTGTATTTGCAACGTTCATGAAGGTGCATCTGATATTGCAAAAATCGATTTCGCTGATCGTTAATTCCAAGAAAGAAACCTCTACTCGGTCCCGAGAAACCGCTAAACATTAAATCAAGAACTTGCAGCCAAGCAGATCTCCGAGTTCCATTTCGCAAATTCCACGAAGGAAAATGGAACGCGGAACAAAATTCACGCGAGCCGCGTCTAAATTATCAGATCGTTACGAGGCAAACACAGGGTTGCGTCTGAATGGAATGGAATCGCGCGTACGACAGAACGAATCTGAATGGAACGTAACGAGACGTAACGAAGCGAGAAAGAACGGAATGCGGTCGAACGGAAGAAAATACGAGACACGAGCGAATTAAACGGACGCGGATTAAAGAATTCCGGGAAGAAGTCGAAGAACCGGAACGAAATATCAGTCGTCGAAATGAAGACGAACGAAACGGACGAGACGGAGCGTGGAGAGCCGTGGCGGAATTACGCGCGTGCGAAAGAGAGTCAAAGAAGGGAAACACGTTGAAAGGTGGCCCGTATGCGCTTAAATCACCGGCGTTAATTGCCGAGCGAGGCCATCCGGTCGCCTCGAGTTTCGCCGTGATAAATTCGCGGCAATTCATTCGCGACGAGCACGCGCGTTCCTTCGAGAGGGTTGTTTCCCCTGTTCGCCAGCCTTTCCTCACCTTCTTTCCAGCGGGTTTATCGCGCCGCTCGGATTGCAAGGTCGCGAACCAAGCCACGAAGCAATGGCTGTCAGCGAATTTGTTAGGAGGACGTGTAATAAGTTCGTGGAATCGGCGGCAGCGCGAGAAGTATCGCGTTTCGAGGTTGTAAAGGGAGAAAAGGACTCGTACGTGACGGAACTGGCGAAATTTCTCGCGAGTAGAGCCGCGTGAGGTGTCTAGAAAGAATTTAGGTACTTGCTCGTTCGTGATTATTCATACTCCGCACTGTTGCAATATTGAGAAATAAATTAAGGAGTGCGAAGGGTTAAGTCTGCATATGCTGCACCCGGATTTTTCGAATTACTCAAGATTCTTAAGAAGGTAGCTACGACGCCGGTGAAATGTTAGGAGGAAGTTTTTTGCGGGACATTCTGATCTACTTAGAGCCTATCTGCTTTCGCACGGTGGAAGAAGAATCGATTGATTGCGAGCAGACCAGGTAACGAAATAAAAAAAATAGTATGTAAGAACGGTCGGAGAACGTGATTCGCGTTACATCACGTAATTAATGCGCTCCGTGTCTCGCCGACTGGTTACCACCGGCACACGTGCAATTCAGAGGAACGATCGAGAGCGAGCGTTCGAGCCGGATTTTAATTCGACCGTAATCCGCGCGCTATTTTCATCGAGCGCAGCGTGGAATTAACGGCGGCGAGGCAGCATCTATCAAGCTGCCGCGAGATAAAGACGTTTCGATGATGCCGGGACTACGATATAAATTTCGCTATTAAACCGGTGAAAGTATCCACGGAAGAGAATTGCTGTTCCCATTGGATTGCCTCGCGAGACCGCGATCAAACTATCGACGATAATTTTTCAATTTCGATTAAGCTTTTTATTCAGAAAATCCGTCACTCCAAAATAATTAAGCGACGACAGTTAGCATCGGAGAATATTTATAGACCTGACTGAAATTGCTTTAATCCGTTAAGGTATGGCCAACTGCGTCCGGCAAGGCGCTGCTACACGAATGTGCAATTAGCGTGCACTTGCAGACAATAATGGACAAATGAGTAGTCAATTTTTCGATTATTTTAAATTTCCGGAATTGTGAATCTGATCGTCAACACCACGCACACCTGAGTTGTCCATTCACCATCCACCATCTACACGAATGAATCATAGATACTGAAAGTTCGATTTACGGTCCCAAAACACAAAGTCGACAGTGTGCGTTGCAAGAGGAGGCAAAAGATCCTCCTCGTGGAAAAACAATGAAGGTCAACGCGCACGGGTCGCGTTCCTCGCGCCGATTGTGGACCCGAAGAAAAAGAAATTGACGAGGAATGCGGGAGGAGGTTAAACTGGCTGGCCGTATAGAATGCCATACAGACGTACAGAGAGCTTATCGTCTATTTCTCGATCACTTCGAGCGGTAAATTCAACGCGAACCCACTGTCCTCGGCCTCGAGCGAGCAAAACGACAGGATGGAAGGCAATTACTGCTGCAAGAACAGCGGAAAAGATAGATCGATTGACGATAACGGGCTTTCGTTATGAGGAGCGTAACAGGCATAGCCAACGGGCAACCACTCGAAAGCGAGTTCGAGAATCTCGAGACAGCTGCCGATTGATCGATAATTAAAGACTCTATTACAGAAGCTTCGAGTTAACAGGGGGAACGTTCAGGTTCACGAGCATCCGAACCATTATGGTATCAACTTTTTATTTCGCCCTGTTTTAAAGTATATCAATAACGAGTAATTAATTTGTCTTCAATCAGAATTTGTAGTCTGTTCAAAATTTTCATATAAAAATTCACCGTTCAAACTAATTCTTATACCTAACTTTGATCTTTGTTCGCGTGTCGATCTGTATCAGTACTAAATTTGCTAGAAGACCAGAAAGAGTGTCTAAGAGGGTATAAACTTCGGTTAAGAAATATTTAACGCCTCGTAGATCAGCGTCGTTAAATACTGTCCAGATCGCAGAAGCACCAATCGCCGTCATTCGTTAACGCGAAAGATTAGACGGAATATCAATGTTCGACGCGATATATGGAGTGCCGCGAATCGTCAGTGCCAGAAATTACAAGGAATAAACGTTCGCCATTTGCTCCGCAGTCGCGAAGAGCGGTCATTAAGCCGGAGATAAGGTGTCTCTTAAAAGGGCTATTAATTCAGCGAGCATTAACGCTCGACATTCGTCACGGGTGTCGTTCGAGGCTCGAATTATAAATATTCAGGCCAACGAGCCAGCTAATGGAACAGGGCCTGGAAGGAAGCGTTTCACGGGAATCCGTGGGCCGCGGAATGGAAATCTGGCCGCGATTCGATTTTTTTCTCTTCTTCCCCGGCCAGACTTACGATCCAGCCTGTGGATCGAGCGTTGGCGTCAGGGCTGTGCCACGAAACTGCGTGGGCCCTCGCCAAGATTGTTGTCACGACGGTAGCCGGCGATCGTACAGGGTGTCTCTTAGAAAATGCACCGGTCTTTCGAGTATTCCCCGGAAGCCTTTGGAAATTGTGCACACCCATCGGCGTAGGACGCCTCGACGAAGGATCGATCAACGCTCGTTTCCGTAGATACCGGATTATGGGTCTATTACTGGGTCAGACCGCGAATAACGTGTCGTAACGTGGGTGAGATTATCGGAGGTTGTAAATAATGTTCCATTCGCAGCTTCGTTCAATATTTCTAGCCTCTTCGATCTTAGGCACACGGAAAGAGGTTAGAGAGATCCTTATGGAAACCTTGGCGAACCGCTTAGAGCAACCTAAAGATTTAATCCCATTTATCCGCATCTCTTATTTTTTATCTTTCAGAAACCACCTTCGGAACAATCATCAATAATCCTACGATAATTCACAGTATTTCCATGTAACTCGATAGGCCACTTTTCTCCCGATTATTATCGAATCGTTCATCTCGTATTCAAGCATTGCGTGCGTAGATGACGGGCTAACAAGTGCTTGTAAGACAAGTAGGTGCTGCATTATACGAGGATGGTATTACGTCGAAAGAGTATCTATAATTAATTCTCTAAGATTCAAGTACTTCTCGCTACAACTGTAACTGCTCGAGGAAGAGTCATCGAGTTTCTTCTTCTTCTCGAATTTAAAGAGATAGCGTCGGAGGTCCATTCATCAGCGGATCACGATTCTTCCGCTAATAGACGCGATAACAATTAATTAATGAAGACGGCGTGTGTGTTCGTTGCTCGTCGATAACATAAGAATTCGAGAACTCGTGAGAGCAAGATAACTGTGTTCTCTCCCATACCGCTTTCGCGGCGAGAAGATAAAGCGAATTTTTCAGCGGGTGAACACGCATACTTGCACGTGAGAACGACGGGCTTGTCGAACGCGCTGAAACGTTTGTGGATTTTTGTGGGAGGCCGCTGATCGACAAGCTATGTCGATTTTTATCGCGTTGATCCGTATCGGTATACCGGCGAACGTCATTCGATAAACACTTGTCGGTCGTGGAAACGCCGACGATGATGTAAGCCGATATTTTCAGTCGGATTTTACTTTCCTATCGAAACAGACGGCAACCACACGCTATTCTATTTTAATCGTTTCGTCGTGGATGACGCATACGTACGCTGTCAAGAATCGACCGTTAATTACGTCGATTTAACTTCGAGTGGAACTTTCGAACAGAAATTTATCTGAACAGCGCGTAAATTGGCAGTGTATGAAACTGTAGCGCAAGGAGAAACGAACGAATAGAATAAAACGAAACTTCTGCAAAGTAGCTCAAAGGTCACTGCATCCAGAAGAGATACTTCGGTATCTTGTAAAAGGTTTCTCCTGCAAAATCCCGTTTTAAAAATTGTGTCGAGCCTCCCGAGGTCTTCATAAAACTTCCCCCCGCGTGCACGTTAAACTTTTAGAATTTATCAGAGCCCGATTTTACGGGCCGAAAAAGTGTTACAACCCGCCGGGAATTATCATTCGCGTGGCACGTAAATACTCTTTTATTCTTGATCACGGTACCGGTCGAAAAACTTATTGTCCTTATTAACGCGATCGTTCGCGAAGAGGGCGAGGACGAACGATCGCGGAAGTCGGGACACGACGAGCGGTGAAATACGACGAAACGCGGAAAGAGAAACGGATCGTAATTTTCGCCGTTTTGGTCACCGAGCTGGCGATCGAGGGCTCGTGTTCCCTTTCGAAAGTCAGGACCATAACTTCAGGACCGTTCTGCTGGACCGTTCGTTGCTGATTCGCATTAAACCCATAATGCATCGACTGATTAACGCGTACTTTCACGCGAAGGGACGCGTTCGAACAGATCAACGATGACATGATCTGTTGACCGTCTCCGACTAATTTGCTGTCGTTATTTAATTTAATAATTATTTAACATCCACTGGTCCGTGGTATATTATTTTTGAAAGTATCCAAGTTCCAAAATTCTATAGGTCTCGATATCATAAAGTCTAAAAGTTCGCAATTTATACTTCAGCGCGATTTCGATGTGAGTAACGAGACTTAGGCACCGGCGATCAGGAAGCTTAGGTTTGAGAAGCGATCGTTGTCGCTAGGATCGTGCAGGCGGACGATCTTATCGATCGATTCCACCGTGACGAGGAACATCGTGGACTTCGTCGCCGCGTGAAATGCGAGCGACGTAGCGATCGCGATCGATCTTTAACCGCTCGATAACCGAGCATCGAGAGCAAGTGGAGAGAGCAAACGAGAGCCAGATGGTTAGATAGATGGTAGATGGTAGAAGAGAAAAATCGACCCCTCGCAATTTGTTATTTACCATTCTCCGTGTTCGGTAGCAATTATTCCGAGGCGATGCGGCTCGATAACGATACGGGAGGAGGATGTACTTTCATACGACTGTTCTCAGCTTTACGACGCGTCGAATCGCGCGTCCATTTGTTGTCGCGCAGATTATCTATCTGCATATTTCTTCGCCCCGCGAGATCCAGCTGATACCTCAAACGATCGCTCGGATCATATATCTCCGACGCGAGAGAAAAATTCGACATGCTCGCCCCTTCGATCAATCGATCGATCGTTCGCCTTGATAGGCCATTGTGTTTCTCTAATTTGCTCGTTCCAGCGGTGGTCGCGTTCGATCGCGATCCCGTTGCCACGGTGGTGAATTGCGATGATTCTGCTTAGTATACGTTTCCTTCATTCCTTGGATTTTTATCCTTAATTATTGTTAATTATTTCAGAATAAGTAATACGTGCTTGAAAGATAATTAAATATAATAGGAACGCGATCGATACACCTATTCACTGTGAAAATTATTTAGATGGTCGACTCGAACAGAACACTCTTTTTGTTCCACATCAGAGTCGGACTCGTTTAACAAATAGATAAATAAAATTAGTAGGAATTCTATAAATCCGAATAGTTCCGCAGACAACAACCGGTTGCGAATTTCCTCGAAGCGAAGTGCGCATCCGGAAGAAGGAAGGCGATCGAGGCATGGCGAGCCGATCGAATAAATTCGTCGCGCGGAATAGGTCACGGCTGGAAACGAGGAAAGGCTCTCAGGCCCGAGGAGGAATCCGAGCTGTTCGTTCCTCCCACGGTCGCATCGCGGGCCTTATCTGCCACGTACGTGCAAATGCGTCGAAAAGAAACTACGCCGGAACGCACGCAGCGAGTCGCTCGCGCTCGCGTTGCAAATGCGTACACGCCGCGTACGATTTCCTGGAGTAACGGCCCGAGGTGTTCCCTCCTAGCAACGTTCGATTTCTTCCTGCTCTCGTATGCCGATAATCGCGAAGAAGAACGAGACGATTATCGAGCCGACGAATCGGTATCAAAGCGATATCCGTCCATCTTAAACGAGCGTAAACGCGCGTCCGAAGAAAGATGGTACCTGGAACTTTATCGATCGTCTTGGCATAGGTAGAGCAATAATTAACCGGCTGGACAAATCGATCCAGTGTACGAATAGGCGTAAACCGATGCATGACTCGCTTAGACCCGTATCGCGTCTCGCGAGCGCGTATACCTCGAATTGCATCGCGAAATACCACCGAGTCGGACTGATTAATTAACGCGGAAAGAGGTGGCGTCGGACGAGGCGTACGCTAATAGCTGTTCGACCTTGCCGGCATTTTCTCGAGCAAGAAACGCGTGCTTAGAATAATACGGCGCCTAAGGGAGAGGGCAGCGATCAAAGGATTTTTGCGTTCCTACCTCGAGACACAGAAATACGAACACTGTTTTATATGTATGCGCGTATTAACATTCCATACAACGTTATTAATCGTTTGGACAAACACGGGATGCGATGCTCGAGAAACCGACTTAAACGAGTTTATCAGCGTGAGACTTCCGCGCGCGGGACCGGCAGGACCAAGAAGAAGAGGAGCGAGAGGAAGGCGGAGAAAAAGACGTGAAATTACGCAGTGACGCGTGTCTACAGTAATATCGCTATTACCGGGTGTCCGGCGTTGCGGAGCAGCTTAAATTACGCGGCGTGCACAGAGAAATAAATTGAACGGGAACGCGGACGCGGGGTGAATTTATTAATTGCTGGAACGCCGCGAATTCGCCTGGGGCATGGCCTGGTCGCGGCGTGCTTCCTTATCGAGAGAAGGAGTTATCGGGAATGACGTATCGACCGATCGGTATCGTCCCGCTGCGTAACTATGGAGCCGCGAGTTATCGAGCCACTTGCGTGCTTCATCGCGTCAAGTCTAAGGCAACTGAAAGACCACGAGATTCTACCTCCTACGGCGACCGCGTTTCAATACACGGACACAATCGAAGAAAGTCGGTTCGTTCGTTCCTCCAGGTGCAACGAGATGATCGTTCCTTTGCTGTACGTCTCCGGGTTTATTGGAACTCGAATGCAAAAAGGTGATCGGCATTTCACAGCGATAACGAACTTTTGACGTAACTCGAAAGTGGAAACTTGGTTCAAAATATTTTCGCGTATAAGCTAGTACGAACGAGAATGTGTCCTAGCGGACCCATATTACGAGCGTTAAGAAAAGACTGAATTACATCTCGTCAAGGATGATCGTCGTGACCACGGTCCAAAGTGTGGATGCTCTCATTCGTATGAATCAGCAGATTGTGCAACCCCGATGATTCACGTGACTTCATCTATGATGAAATCTACCTATAGAAACTCGAAAATGACCGTCCAAATACTTGTTGAGCAAAGAAATGTGCGTAACCGTACAAAAGGCAATTCTTGCTCGAGGACAGCTTTTCAGTAGTTGAATACTGAACATAGTTGGTTACGTTCGCTATTCAAAATTCGAGGAATCTTATTTTGGCATAATTCGGGTGTAAAAATATGTAAGGCCAAGGATACACGATACAATGTACCCAGTACAAGGAAAAAATGAGCTATTTATTAATGGAGATAATTCCGAAAACATCCGTGACCCGTGTTGCTACTACTAACATATTCAAGACACGTCGATAATAAATTGCTGGAAAGCAAAGAAACGTGATAAGTAAGTCGCGGAAAGGGGCAGGGCGATCGATAGACCGAGGATAGCGCGTTCCACGCGTTGAAATCACCGAGCGCGCGAGTTGGCATAACCAGCCAGGCGTTGAAGTCTCCGGAGACACGAACGCGGCCGGCAAGTTATTCCAGCTTCGGAGTCGAGCGGTCCGCTCGCGAGGGACGCGGTAATGAGCGGCCCGCAGCGGTTATTCGCAGAGAAGCTGTTCGAGTCCAAAGTTAGTGCGCTGGCTCGAGAGGACCGGCCGAACAAGACGATGCAACGTGGGGTCCAGAGGGCCAGCTAAGGCCCCGCGGACCGAGCCTACGGGCTAGCAGAAGGAACCTCGCACGACCGGAGAAAGAACCGGTCCTTCCTCGGCCCCGACTCCTCGCTCCACTCGGCTTCGACCATTGGCGTAGGACTGCGAGCGTGGGTGCTAACCGAAGTCGCGTACTTTTTGCCGCGATCGCGAGGATCTTCTAATACGACCTACGTTCCTCGTTAGCGCCTGCTCGCTATAAACGATCACGGACGAAGAAATTTCACTCGAACGAGCCGTTTCGCGTTTAGCTTTCGGTGGGTGTACGAATAGAACGTCTACTGGTGGTCGTTCGAAAGTCTTTCGACACGATGTTCGTTTATCTTTATTTTCCGACCGGATGAACCGGACGATGTGGAAGGTACGAGTCAACGTTCGTTCGATTAACATACGTGAAGACGATATTCTGGAAACGTACGTATTACACGAGTGCACGAAACCTTTTCTCGACGATGACCTCCCTTCGTGCTGCTTCTCCGTATTTCGGTCATTAACCCGAAGCCCTTTCGCGTGATACGTACACCCACGAAAAGCCCCAAAGCGAGTATACGTGATTACATAAGCGTATGATGAATGCGCGCGTAACTGTAATGCGTCCTGCCTCTTCGATACTATCGAACCAACGGGGTAAAACCGAAACACTGGGTAATCGGCGAACAACGATACTATCCATCGTATTCAATTACTCAATGGAAAACTAACGGTTTCTCGTAAGGAAGACAACGACCCGCAGGAAAAAGGATTCATCCGTAAATCCCGAATCATTTCTCGGATCATCGTGCAGACCTGGACGAATTGTCAGCGAGATGAAGGTTTTCTTCGAGCGACCGATCACGGTAATTGAAGCCACCTACGCGAGATGATCGTCGAGAGGAGATCGGTGCTTCCGAAGCGGACGAACGTCCCTGTACCGAGTGCCGTTAGACCACCACCCTCTTGTCAACGGCTGTCAAGCGAAGGAGGACTGCCTTCGCTCGTATATAGCCGCTTAGTCCTGCGCGACTGACAAGTAACCCGCGTAAGCGGCCGTTTACGTACACCCACCTGTACCATACGACGACAGAGAGGTGAATCACGCGTTGCTCGCATATAATTCACGCGAAGTGGGGGCCAGATACTGTTAACCGCTGTCACTCGTTGACAGCCGAGACACTACGAGGTCCCGATCTCTGCTTCCGTCTCTTTCTTTCATCTTCTGTCTCCGCGAGCTTTTTATCGCGATCGCCTAGATTTCAGATCAAACGACCACGATCGCCTGGGTCAACGAAGAGTAATCTCGCGCTGATCGATCGGCATTTGCATCTCTTGGAAGTGCCTCTCTTCCGAGAACATCTATTATGCGCGCGACGAACGCGTAATGACTCCGAAGGAAATCTTTTCCATGCCTATTGTACTGTTATGGGCAAGCGCCATCGCGAACCAACTACTATTCATCCGGAATATCGATATCGAATGATCGTGCCAACCCTTGCGATACATCTTCTGTCAGTTTACGATATAAATTGCTTGTTCGCAAGTTGATAATTAGTAGAGTACGGAATTCGAACGCTTCCGTAAGATAAAGCGATAGTCAACGGTAGAATACCCGCAGGTTATCGGTTCTGTCGATCGGTTCCGTAACTCCTCCGCTAGCACGCAAGCTCTCGAAATTTCAAAGTATCACCGAAACACCGAAGCAAACACGTTTCGTACATTCTATTCGCAATTTTAGGTCACTCTCGAAGCGGCTGTACCACTTGCTATCCAGACCTAACCCTGTCCCCGTGGCACAATCGAATCCCCGCGGCAACCGGTAC
This sequence comes from Megachile ligniseca, assembly GCA_945859555.1. Classification (NCBI taxonomy): domain Eukaryota; kingdom Metazoa; phylum Arthropoda; class Insecta; order Hymenoptera; family Megachilidae; genus Megachile; species Megachile ligniseca. Next base: position 12,408,023 of record OX243781.1, on the reverse strand, counting down.
GCTGCTCACCGGTTCGTCGGGTCTTATTCGTCTCTCGGCTACCTACTATTTACAGTAAAACAGATAAACAGCGGCTCCTTTCGCGCCTGTTTACGGTACTCGCGGTGCAGATTAAAATCAGCCAAAGAAATACGCGTCTGCGAGTCGTGGAGGGAAGAGACGCGTCCGTTCCTCTCGAGCGTATTCCGATCGTACCACAATGCGCGTGCATGCATCAGGATCATGTTTCCACCGGTTGGAAGAGAGATCGTTGTCGCCGTGGTCGAAAATCAAGCCGGGCCACCCGGTCGATACGATGTCGAGCGACGTTGTCGAGCAAGAGCAACGGCATACGCTCGACGACACAGGAGACACAATAAATATCGGCGACAAATTAGCGTGCCGAGGGAGGAGCGAGGGAAGGACGACCATTGGAGAGGCAACAGTCGTCGGGTAAACGTGCAATTACTAATTACAGATAGCCAGTGATTCCCGAGTAACGGGAACGCGAGACTGGCTGCCTACCGTGCGCGGGTTAATTTAATTAACGGCAATTACATCGCCAACGGGCTGATTTATGCGTCCCGATGGGATCTCGCGACGTCCGTAACGCGACACGGATCCCGCTTCTTCTTCGTCTTCCTTGTTCGCTCGACGCCTGCGTGCCAACACTTTCACCGTATCCGTAACGCACCATTATGCACCGCTTTAAATCTCCACACACGGCACGGCCCGTTAATTGGCGTTATCCGCGCGAAACATGCCACGAAAAAACGTGGACAGAAAGGTGAACCCCGTTCCCGTGATCGAACTCTTTCCCTCGTTCCTCTCCGGACGGACAGATAAACGACGCTCAACTGGACACTTCCTTCGTGCCTCGACCACGGCACCCTGGACTGCCAATCAAAGTGTCAACGCTATCTGGAATACGTTTCGAGGTAGTTCTCGCCAGGTTCGAGGCAAGATCGGCGCCGACGGGAGTCATCCGTGAGACCGTATCGCTGCCGGACAGCGCCGGACGTTAATTGAATAATTTGCATCCCGCCTCTGTTTGGAAATAACGATGGGCGCAGGTGTGACGGTAGGAGGTCACTAGGAAGCTAGTTTTTCTTCCTTTCTATCTCGTGACCTGAAACGGTTCTCAGCTCCTCCTACGGCGAGCCTAAACAGCACAGTGTTGGGAAGCGTTATGACAAGGAAATTGTACGGTTTGAAATTCGCCGCGGAAGTTGCGCGTTTCGTTGAGCAAAGATGTTTAACCGTAGGAAACGAGATCCGGATGAGTCGGTTCTGCCATAAAAAAGGAGTAAAATATCGAAGGAATAAAATGTTATTATTAACCGTTACCGCGAAGAATAACCGAGTTCCGAGCGATCGTTCAGCGATTCGAGTTACGATAAATTGCAGCTTACGAACGGCACGATAAGGCTCATTCGTCTCTGCGTGCAACCGCGACCCCGTCATTGTTATTTAAATGCACGTTAAGCGCGTTACGATCCGCGCGTTCAGTGGTACCACATCGGAGAAAACGTTTCGAAGACGAAGCGACCGAGACGCCAAGTTTGCACGAGTTCTGTTGCGAGCTCGCACGAGCGCACTCGTTGTTCAGGAATTTCACCTAGGCAGAAATACACCCTGCGAGTATCGAGAGACCGGTTATTGCTCGGCATTCCTGACCGTCGGCCAGATGTCATCGGCCAAGGCAACCTCGCGGAAAAAGGCAACCGGAGGACATCGACTTTAATGCGACGGTATCGGTTTCAGTCTCCGAATACCACGACGACGAACCACCTGCCTCCGACAGACCTCGCGGACGTTTGCCGGAACGTTCTTCGCGCTGCTCATTCAGCAACAGGACGAGCAATATATCCGCTGTATGTATAATTTGCAATTAACATCATGTTTTATACATGATCCTAATAGAATACTAATAGAAGGTGTAAATCGTTCCATTCAGAGTGTCATTTTTTGAGAGGCAGAGTGGTAGCAACCCGTTAACCCAGAGGTCAAGTGGGTTAGGGGGTTATGAGCAGGCGCGATTTCAAAAACTGGCCGACACGTCGCAAGGCCAAGAATGCAATCGGCGGTGTACGTCTCTTTCTCGATTCGTTTCCAGGCCTTTCGGCCCTTGTACGGCCGCCAACAGGGCAAGAAGCGGTCTTTCGAGCAACGAGCACGCCAACTCGAGCCGTATGAGGTAGTGACACCACCTCTTTCGTCGGCTTCGTGCCTCGACACGTGCTGCTGCTCCAGAAATCAAGAGCATCGGGGAAAAACGGCGGTCCGCGTCTGCCGATTAAAATAAAAACGCGCACCGAGCCTTCGCCCCGCGCCGCGCTGCACCGGCACCGAGCGATCCTCCTCGGTTCGCAAAAACCTCGCGCGACAAGCCGCGTGTAGCGAAAAAAAAAGTAATTGCAACGTATCGAGATTTCGATCGAAATTCCTCTCTGCCACTTCGCTAGCTATTCTCGAAGACCGTCACCTGTCAACCGAGAGATCTAACGCGGCTACGTGGCCGATTTCGGTGCGCGACTCCGGTGATCGATACCCGATGGCTGAGTTTCGTTATCCGCTACCTGTCCGACAACTCGCGAAAACAAAAAAATAAAAAGGCGAAAAAAAAATGAAGAAGAGGGAAGTCGGAGCATCGATCGCAAACGGAACGGGTTCAAGACGCCAAACTAGGCACTCTGTCCGCGGGTTTTTTCGCCCTTGTCGCGAATGAAAGATCGACAGCAGGGAGGAACGATCGAGCGGCGCGCTCGATAAGCCGGGCATAATTGATAGCGGGAGGAATCGATGCCCGACTCGAGCGATGTCGGTTCGATTAATCGCGCTGCTTCGACGTCTCTCCGCGTACGGTTGATCTGGTTTTTCGAAGGATCTTGTTCGAAGAAGGGTGATTTCAAACGCGGTAGTATCCGACAAATTTTTAACTTACACTTTTTATACAAAAAGCACAATCGTTTTTTAATATTCGAAAAGATAAATTGATGTTTTAGAATTTGTCGCAATTTTATTGCTATACATATATTGGTATCCGACACATTTTGCAAAATGTGATACTTCGCGATATTTAACTATGCCTGGCACAATCGTGCACTTAATAGTTAATGTGCTCTACACCCCTGATCAATTTCGATATTTCCATCGCTCGATCCAATTAATCTGATCGCGTTGCAACACGATCCACCCGCAGGATCGCGTTCAGACCGTGCGAAAAGCAATATCGTTTGAGGAAAAAATGGCGAGATAATCGAAAGTAGCGAAACAACGATTAATATCAATAATAAGCAGAGCGTTATCAAAGTCCGGCTCCACGCTTCCATTAAGAATCGCCGCAAAGACTCTGTTGCCGTAATTTCACGTCGTTTCCCGCAGCTATCGTCGGATCTGCCGAGCGGTACGCGGCGCTACTTCAAGGTCCGCGCCGCGTAAAGCTGGCTTTTGCGCTCCTTTACGACGCTCGCAAGCGCCATACGCTAATAACTCACGCTCCAACTATCAGATAGGTGTATAACAGAAGGGTTTGCTCGCTCTCTTTTCCTCGTTCGAGTCGCGATCGGTTGTTTCATTGTTGCCGGTCAACGCGCGCGCGCGAGAATGAACGTCGATTTATCGCCGCGTTGCAGCCGAGCCCGCAGGACCTTCTTTTTCGCGGCAGGACGCCGCGATCCAAAGGGAGAACCCGGAGCAAAGAAGGGATACCTTTGCCCGCAGATAAATACTTGCTCCGGCGACTTTATCACTGACGCTCGCGTACAACCTGGTGTATGGATCCGCGAGCGAGCGCCGGATACTTGCGCTATCGCGGTGTCAGCCAACAGGTGATTTAATACAAGAGGTTCGATGATGGGTAGCGAGAAGAAGAACGGATTTAGTTTGACGAATGACTACCTGGGGTAATTGAGATATCAACGTTGTCGGGTGCCTGTTTTCGCAGGTATAATGTACGTGGTACGCGTCATTACAAATGCGCGCAAGATGGTCACATTTGTTATCGTTTACTGGTATGTTATCCCTCCATTAAAATGCACCAGATGTAGCGAAAGTAATTATAGGGAAAGAGCGAATCGTAATGTTGGTTGAAATTGAAGAAATACCAGTGTCGATGTAGGTACGTACCGTGTTATTGTATAGTCTGTTAGGTGTGTTTATTTTATCAACCGTTCTGTTACATCGCGAACTCGTCTTCTTGCACGCCTGCCTCCACTCCGTTTCAATTTGTTCCGCTTTAATTCCCCGCAACGCGATACACCGGTCACGTTACTAATGATGTTATGAGCGTTCTGTCATTGCACGGAATCCCGCGATGGATT